>OX402048.1:0-746210 GCA_947859365.1 Archips crataeganus | reverse complement strand
TTCTTGAGTGGCGTCCACGGACCGGAAGACGCAGTGTAGGTAGGCCTCCAACAAAATGATGCTACGACCTGGTTAAGGTTTTAGGAACGCTTTGGATGCTGATGGCACGGAACCGATCTGTTTGGCGAGCCTGAAATGATGATGATGAAAGAATTAAAGAAAGAAAGAAAGAAAGAAAGAAAGAAAGAAAGAAAGAAAGAAAGAAAGAAAGAAAGAAAGAAAGAAAGAAAGAAAGAAAGAAAGAAAGAAAGAAAGAAAGAAAGAAAGAAAGAAAGAAGAAGAAAGAAAGAAAGAAAGAAAGAAAGAAAGAAAGAAAGAAAGAAAGAAAGAAAGAAAGAAAGAAAGAAAGAAAGAAAGAAAGAAAGAAAGAAAGAAAGAAGAAAGAAAGAAGAAAGAAAGAAAGAAAGAAAGAAAGAAAGAAAGAAGAAGAAAGAAAGAAAGAAAGAAAGAAAGAAAGAAAGAAAGAAAGAAAGAAAGAAAGAAAGAAAGAAAGAAAGAAAGAAAGAAAGAAAGAAAGAAAGAAAGAAAGAAAGAAAGAAAGAAAGAAAGAAAGAAAGAAAGAAAGAAAGAAAGAAAGAAAGAAAGAAAGAAAGAAAGAAAGAAAGAAAGAAAGAAAGAAAGAAAGAAAGAAAGAAAGAAAGAAAGAAAGAAAGAAAGAAAGAAAGAAAGAAAGAAAGAAAGAAAGAAAGAAAGAAAGAAAGAAAGAAAGAAAGAAAGAAAATTTACATGCAGCAGTATCCGGTGGACCCCAAACTAGGCTGAGCCTGTATCTTGGGACCCGTTGAGTTGGATAACATAGTACATTTTTATTTATATACATAGTATGAAGCATGATACACTTTAACAAGGTAACAAAGACAGGAATACAATAATAATAATAAAAAATAAAAATCAATGAACTATTAAAATAAAAACAAAGACTAGCGAAGCCTTCACACGTAATTAATAAAATCGAGAAGCGAAAGTGTGTGTGTGCTTGTGTATGTGTGTGTGTGTGTGAGTGTGTGTGTGTGTGTGTGTGTGTGTGCGTGGGTGTGTGTCCTAGGAACAAATAGTGAGAATGGCTTCCGTTTGAAGGAATGTCAGTGAATTTAGCCAATTCCTAGTTACCCGCTTCGCTTTTAAGGTGGGCGCATACTTCATGTTCACAATTTTGCAGACTGCGTTATAGATGAAGGGGTGTATGAAATAATAATAAATCCTCATTAAACAAACCCAAGCGTGGATTTAGCAAAAAAGTTTTCAGCTCACATGCGCATTGATTGTGAGTTAGTGAAATGTCACGCGGAATTCAGAAATCCGAGTAAAGCCAGGAAACGCAGGTTCTATGGCTATCTGATACAGCTGACGTACACGAAGACATATTGCCGCGATACCGCGCTGGACGCGCGCCACAGCCACTCGTTTAAAATAAAAAGATAAAGAAAAATAAAATTGTGCTTTTAAACATGAGATTATACACGCTTTAGGTTAAAATTTAACGTGTTTTTATTGTTAATCTTGAAAGAGTTTTTTAACGTAGCAATTTTTCCATATAAATGATTTCAATGTAAGATATCTTGACAGTAATGTAATACACTGTAATTTGTAATAAGCTAATAAATGAACTAAAATCTAAATATAGTTTCACGAGTATGATTTATATTCTAAAATAATTTTCAAGTTCTCAAAAATCTTCACCATTTTGTTCTTATAGACAATTTTGTTCTCATAACAGTCTTAATACATAATTTACCTTCATTAATATTAATTTTGATGAAATTTGACTCGATGACACTTGTACACAAATAAAACATAGTCTTCTTTATTTCGTGATTTCAAAATATTATGACTCAATTTAAAAATTAACTTGCTCAAATGTAAAATTTCAAATTTTTGCAATAACTTTTCTATCTTAATACCACGGGGAATTGTGCCAAAAAAAGGAGTGAACTTAGTTATCTACCCTACCTACATACTATCTATTGGACGTCCACCACTCCAGTCCTGCGTGCTCGTGCTGAGGCACCGACTTCAAACAGATTAGTATATTTTCAAGGCTTTTTGTAGTCGTTTCAGTTTCATTTTATAATTATTTTTTTTTGCTTTTTAGTTTCAGGGTGTTTTTGAAGGCAGTTTTTTTTGGTTCCATATCGGATTCCATAATAAAATTGGTGAAGGTCATAATGTAGTTTGTCATAAATTCATAATGTATTATTATTATTCATAACTTTTTTAACTATGAATCCACTAATTGTACAGAATTGTTATAAAACAAACCTTACCTAACCTATAAAGTTCTAGAGGATGACCATTTAAAAAATTCTGAAAAATTTACGGTTTAGATGCGAAAGAAATTATGACAAACATTACATTATCACTAAAAATGTTACACAACGCAGACACGCTCCCGTTTTTTTAAATTTAAAAATATTTTTTATAATGTTAGTAGGATCCATTAGAGATATTTATTTTGCACTGAGTATACCAGGAAACCATGAATAAGTAGATTCGATCACTCCAGTATCATCCCCCGGCGTGTGACCTTATTACTCGTCCGCAGGGATTCCTTAAACGCTAAGCCTAACAATTGACAGTCGCTCTGGGCCACTCACTGCTGACACGCAATCAAATGAATAAACTTCGAAGGTCCTTTTGACATGAGTTGGTAACGCTATTGTCATAAATGAAATTGAATCTAGATGCTACAGGACTATCTGTTTTCTACACCACCTTTTTTATTTCCGATAACTACAAGGGAGGCTTTTTGAGATCAAATAAAGCTAGTTTCTCTGACTTGAGACTCTAGTATCCTAGTTTGGAGGTAATCAATATTTTTAATGAGCGTGGTTAACCTGTGCATTGTTTTTTAATGTAATGACCTAAATTTTCTTTTTAAATTTCGTTATAAGAAGAAGGTTAACAATGTGAGTTTTAATCTTAAAGAGTTCTTAGAAGATTAAACTTACTGGAAAGGCAAGCGTGCTCCATCGTAGGCCAAATCTTCGCTTTCTAACAGGCCTGATTATGGTCAAACGCAAGCCTATATTATATAAAAAAGTGACTTTTTCAGTTAAGAAATTAGTGCAAATGGTTCCTCCCTTTTGATTAATGATCTGAGTCCGAGTCCTGATACTTGATAATAACTTTTGCTAACTATAAAGTGTCTTATACATACATTGACCATCAGTTACGTATTTTATCATTATTGTATGGAATAACAAAAAATTAAACCAACGATTTTGGAAATGGATTCCATCGAAATCAACGGAAATAAAAAAAACAGTGAAGATAAAAAATATTACTTATTGACACCCTAAAACAAACATGGGCAGGCCATATGGCACGCAGAACAGATGGCCGTTGGGGACCAAATGTTCTCGCATGGAGACCACGGACTGGCAAGCGCAGCGTGGGACGTCCAACAACGTGATGCAAGTGGCTTCCAACCGTAATGGTTGGGTGTTAAGAGGGTACGATGGCTGAGAGACTTTTGAGAAATAGGTATTTTAATGAAATGTCGCTGTCTCACCCGAACCCCTCCGTGTCAGTACAGCGAGAGCGGGACAACTGCAGCTCAGTCCGTTAATAGGCGCGTAAATTGATCAAAACAGCATTTCGTAATCCCCTGTTTTCTTCTGAAAACTGGACCAATAAAATTATTTTTTTCAAAAATAATTAGAGGACAGATTTAGCTATGCCTCTATGTTTTCCTTTTTTTGTTTATGTGAGGGATTCTTTTCTGATGAGTGTCTGAAAATGACGTTGAAATTGGGCAATTTTATCAGTTTTGGAAAGCTCATATTTCTTATGTTACTTGAAATATGGAAAAAACGAAACTTAGGGGCATAGCTATGGTAGACACAGTAAAAAAAATTTGGCGCTAAATCCATTATCCAGGGAGGAAACAGGGGATTACGTTTGTATGGAGAAATGGTGCGCATCGTATCCTCTTAATGAGGGAGGCCTATGTCCAGCAGTGGACGCCCTACGGTTGAAATAATGATGATTGACTTAACACCATTAAGTAACTATAGGATAACAAAAGGCTCGAAAAATTGTATCCTTAAAAAATTGAGGTAGAGCAGACAGTCGCATTGACAAGATAACCTGTAGAAGCCCAGAGCTAGAGGTAGAATTATTGCAAAAAAATTAATCTAGTAATTACCTGAGGTACTGTTGTACCTACAAATATTGCGAAGGTGTCAATACTGACCAAAGTAAATATATCTTATCAATTAGCCAGATATGTTGACTTCTTTTTACTAAATTGGCCAAATTCTGGGCACGCTGTAGACGTCACAATCAAATGCTCCACAAAATAAAACATTGTCTTGTATCTCTGAATGACGTTGAAATTGAATTTAACCAGGACCACTTCTTTTATACTTCAACAAAGGATTCAAGAAATCATTATACTCAAATTTAACTGGAAGTACTAGCTATTTTCGATAAAGTGGACGTCTTGCCCCGCCGAGCCAGCCACAAAAGAGAACCAGAGGTTCTGGAAAATCTCTTTGACATAAAAGCTAGAACTTTGCAGTCTTCCAATCCAGTGACGGTTTTGCGCTTGGTGAAATTAGTAGTGCCCCATTGGTCATGGTACAAAGGCTGCATGAGTTCAAATTTTGACTTACGGATCTGAAAATGTTTTGGCTCTGTCTGATGACAGACGACGTATATAAGCTGAGATGACGGGATGATTCCCGTCATCTCAGCTTATATACGTCCTACTGCAGAGCACAGGCCTCCTATCAGAATGAAAGGGCTTGGGAAGTAGTTCCCACGCGGGCCCAGTTGATTGGGAACTTCACACGCACAATTGAATTACTTTTTAGGAGTGTGCAGATTTCCCACGATGTTTTCTTTCACCGTACAGCTCATGGTAAATTTCAAATATTTTTTCGTACCTACATATATTCCGAAAATCTCAGAGGTGCAAGCCCGGATTCGAACCCACGACACTGTGCTTGAGAGGCAATAGGTCAATACATTAGGCCACCACGGCTTTCTTTCGTGGCTCTGTACTATAAATTAATTTGCCTTTACCTGCATTACCTTACCAAAAATTGCATTGCATTACGTTTCTTCTCACCCAACTGTCGAAGGAGGGTTATTGCTTAGGTATCTTGAATTTTTTCTGTATGTATAATAAAAAAAAACTGAATCGCATACCAGGGTGAACCCTTTTCATTGCAAATTTCATGTGAAATTCCATATATCTGCCAAAGAAATCATCATGAAATTGGTTGTGAAAACTGTACCTTCCTCGACTGTACCTTTTCTCTAAAATGGGAATGGGATGTCGAATGAGAAGTAATTTTATTGTATGTTATTTTCATTTAAATACAGAAAGTGCCATTGTTTATTTTCCCGTATTGTGTTTATACATTTGAAGGTTATCTGTCGAGGATAAACATTATTTATTTGAGAGAAGAAACTTTAACGCCTACGTTCATTCACTTTGATAATGTTGTGAGAATCATAAAACACAATTGGCAACATTCCCATTTTGATCCCTCCATTGAAGCAACAAATTAATGAAGTTTATGTTCAAAAAAGAACACTATGAAGACTGTCAATAATTTATCTCTTAACCGCCTTTAAAATCAAATCAATTCATCTTTACTAGGGCTGTGACAAACGTATTCACAAACCTACCTATAAATAATACCAAGTATTACGAGACGATTTACAAAATGTTATTTATTATCCTATTTCACTGCCGGCCTTTCCTTGTTTTTCTATAATTTTACTCTCGAAACATCTGAAAATTGTGTAACACACAATTTTGGAGCAGTCGGGTTTAAGTTATATCACGTGGATGCACCCGCTATGCTCTTGCCTCGTGCCTATCACATCCTACGGTTCATCTCCACTCAGCCACCTGAAAGCACGTGTCTTCTAATACAGAAGATGCTGGCCGGCAATCGATGTGCGGTCCAGACCCCACATAAGCACAGCACTATCTTAGCCACTATTTTAATTACGTACCCGGTTTTTTCACTGTTTCTTTCGCACAAGCGGTATTTATGGTTTGGGGGCGAGGGGCGGGGCGCGGCGCACGTCCGCGCGCGGTGGCCACGCGAAACTGACTAAATCTGTGCCTCGAGAGCCAGGTCAGGTCAGGTGTTCGGCCGCGTTCACAAGCGAATAAATTGTATGAATGTTTAACGCACAGTCGGCGATTTGGGGAGCTACGGTTATTTTTGTTGACTCTGATTGGTCCAGAGTTATGATTTTGACGTGAGTTCCGGGCGTTTATTGCGTTATTAATGGTTTAGAAGTAATCAAACTGCTTTTATATCAAATAGAGCACTGTAGATTTTCTAATAGAGCCGGGTACTAACATTTAAAGATTTAGATCGTGAACGTGTTTGAACGAATTGAATTTGGCACAGATATATTTTATTACCTGGATTGACATACAGGATACTTTTTACCCGAAAAATTGCATAATTCTAGCGGGATAGCGATAAACGAATTCTTCCCAGACGGAGTCGCGGGCAACATCTAGTATGAATTAAATTCGCTGCAGTAATCAAATGTCATCAGATAATATATCTCAGTTGTAACTGGAATTGATTGATATATTTTATATTGGACCTATTTGTTAAAAATTCTTGGACCTTTCTATGAAACTGGTAACTCTATCCATTATTTCAACTTATATGATTGTATGAACACTCAAAACATAAAAGAGTTCCTTCATTCTTCAACCGAAAAACAAACAGTCCCAAGCAACCCTACAGCCAATGTAAACACGGCTTTACCCAGCATCCCTCGCACACAGACGCACGCAGCACACACGCGCCCTCATCCTTCCTTGATTTGTTACATTTGTGTGCGACGCGTGTCCGTGTAAGCGTAGCGACGTCGTTTGTTGGTGTTTGTTCCCCTGAAAATGGCTGCCGCTTGGTCTGCGCTTGCGTGGAAACTCGGAACGTTTTTTTCCCTTTGTCGCTTGAATGTGGTTGGAATTTGTGTTTTAGTGCGTTGTGATAAGGCGTCGGGCTTGCGTGCTGGTGGTAGATCCGGTTATAGTTTAAGACGCGGCGTGCTTTTGAAGTTGGGGCTTGAGGAAGGTAAAGGACACTCGGCGCGGGATCAGACCGCTATTCATCTAGCTGGTAACGGTTGCACGACGAAACATGCACTTTCAGATGTAAAAATAGCTAGGTAACTTTAGGGTTAAACGTTTTAAACGATTTTACATCGTAAGAAAGAATAATTAGTATTGTAGGGTTTTTGCATAAGAACATGTGTTGCAGACGTAGTCTCGTGGTAGGAGTATTCTTCACTCTGCTACTGCATGGTTATGGCATAGTGTCTGTGTAACTTTTTTCACACAAACATTTGGGACTAGTCTACCTGCCATAGTAAAAGTTTTAGAACTTAGGATAAGCTATCCAGTAGCGTTGTTGCGATAGTAGGTATCGTGATACTATCGTGGCCTTGAAAATCAGTCATACTATCGATAGTCCTAACGAAAATTAGGCGATACTATTGAACTTGGTATCTGATGAAAATAAGTAGGTAATACTATTGCTAAAGATCAAGAGTATCGATACTATCGATAGTATCCATAGTATCGATGCTATCGATCAAGTTCAATCGTATCGCCTAATTTTGACTATTTATAGTATCGATAGTATCGTCTTTTTGGACGCGATACTATCGATAGTATCGACCAAGTTCGATAGTATCGCCTAATTTTCACTATTGACTATTGATAATATCGATAATATTACAGCATGTCAATATTTTTGATAGTAAGTACTATCGCACTATCGACTATTATTTCTCAAGGTCAAACTGTCGGTAGCAAAACTATCGCTATTGCAACTACACTGCTATCCAGTGACAATAATATATCGCTATTCCTCATTTGTCATATAGGCCAATTAGCCCACCCTCCTTTGTACTACGGAACCCTCGATGCGTGAGTCAGACTCACACTTATCCAGTTTTTATACACTGTTCAGAAAACACACATTCAATTTAATAAAATATCCCTTATCCTCTTAGTCCTAGACACGTATCGCATATTCAAATATTAACCATTACTCTGACTAGTTTAAATTATATCAGAGCTGTGAATATACAAAGCAAAGCATTCCATAACCCAGTGGATGCAATATTGTTTTATTTTGTTCAATCTCCAACCGTCAGGAACAAAATGCCAGTAATTTCATTGCCAAAAATATCCACCGATCTACCGCAAATATAGTTTTGCGGTTGCGTTCACCTCTGCGTGGAACTTTTAAGGTGGATATTAGGAAGTATCAGTGTTTTATAAATGGAGGTATTGTAGGTGACATGAGCCGTCATCGAGAGTGGAGTCAGGTGGAAGGGTAAGGGGGGCAAAGGGGATTTAGTTGAGTGTATGTTGGGATATGATAATGTGTTGACTACGAATTGAGAGCTATCGCGTTGTATCGTTACGACAGTGTTTTAAAAAAGTGTTGCCTATATTTTGGTATCTAAGCCTAGTGCCTTCAGTGCTTTAGGTCGAAATCCTTTACTTCCTGACTGACATTATAAACACGCAAATATCCATGTTTGTCTGTCCACTTCACGCTTAAATAAATCGCTAAACCAATTTAAATGACATTTGAATTGGAGAAAGTTTGAGACCCCAGGGTCTTACCAGTAAGGACATAATCTTGTATCGGGTTTTTAAAATTTCGCCATGTGTGGTGTTGGGTTTTCATCCGGAAAAATAACAGCATTATCATTTATCATCCCAGCCTATATACAGAACTTCACACACACCATTGAATTTCTTCGCGGGTGTATGCAAGTTTTCTCACGATGTTTTCCTTCTCAAAATAACATGCCTCCTTCGAATTATTTGTAAACAAAGTTCAACGGAACAGCTAGTTCCAATAAATTAAGTGAAATTAATGAAAAGGAAAGAAATCACGAAAAATTACTTGGCCAATTAGCAAAAAACCTTACAGCGTGCTTAACTCGCTAAAAATTAGGGCGTTAAAATTTTTACAGTGGGATTTTAGGCTATAACAGACTGTAAACTCGTGGTCATTGAAGCAAACAGTTGGTTCACTCCAAGACAGATGGCGTTGTACGCAGGTGGACGATTTATCACTGCTGCTGCGGCCAACCAATTAGTGGTTGTGGTAAGCCAGCCCATGATCTAGTGATATAGTAGCATCCTAGTTCCACTGCAGGCTACAAGCGTCCTCTCAGAAGGAGAGGGCTTGGGCCGTAATTCCCACGCGGACTTGCTGCGGATCAGAAGCTTCACTCATACCATTGTATTGATTTGAATTAATTTTATCTAGTGGCATTTTGGCATCCTTTATACTCCTATGTCGTCGAAGTAGCTTAGTGTATTGACCTGTGGCCTTCTCAAGCAGAGGGTCGCGGGTTCGAGCCCGGACTCGTACTTCTGTTTTCTGGAATCTATGTGCCAAATCACATTCGAAATTTACCACGAGCTTTACGGTGAAGGAAGCCTGCACATTAAATAATTAAATAAATATCACGGGACAATTCGCAAAAATTGACCTAGTCCCAAAGTAACATAACACACAAAATTTCGGGTACGTATCAAAATATATAAAGTTTAAAATTAATAATGGACGAAATACATAATGGTCATTTGATGTAATGCAATTTTATTGGAAATTCTCAACTTTACAGGATTTTCATAAAATAAACCTAACCTAACCTAAGCCAATCTGTAGATTACACAATTAAAAAAGTTCGTTTAATCAATAGTTACATAGAAAATTTTAGTATATTATTATGACCATTATGTATGTCGTCAATTATTCGTATTAAACTTTTTATATTTTGATACGTTCCCTAAAATTTCTGGGTAGAAATTCAATGGTATGTCTGAAGTTCCCAAGCCGCACTAGACACGCGTGTGAACTACGTCCCGTGCCCTCTCATTCTGAGAAGAGTCCTGTGTCCTGCAGCGGGACGTATGTAGTTCAAGATGACGAGACTACAATTACATAATAATGAAATTGAAATAATTATTTTTGTAATGATTTACGTCAGTTAAGTTTAACGTTAAGTTTTAGAACTTTTAGACAGCTTTGCTAAGTTTTCCGGTAACTACTCGAAACAAACGTTCGCTCGTTGCAAGTAATGGCCTTAACTTTGTAACAATTTATTGTAAATTTTCTGAGTCTCAGTGCGGGTTCGAATCCGCTGGAATTTTGCCAGTAAACACTTGGTTAAATTCTATGTTTATTGCGTCTTTGGTAAGTTAACTGAAATGAAAAGTTTTAATGGTAAAAGTGAATTTATTACAACAAGGTGCTCTTTGCTAAATAGTGTGTTAGTATGCTGTCGGTGATTTTATCACAGTTTCATTTCTGTATGATGGGACTTTTCCCACGGATTCACTCACATAAGCAATTATTTCAGCTGACCGAAATTAAATTTTAAGATTTTACTATATTCCAATGGAAAATTCCTAATTATTCTATACTTCATACTAAATACAAACTGAAACATGGATGCACAGAAAAACTCAGAAAAGAAAGACCTGCGCTGGGAATCGAACCCAGGTCCTCAGCATTCCGTGCTGCGTGCTAGACCCCTACACCACCACTGGTCGGGATTTAGACACACATTTTTTCTTTGCATCACACATCTCAGCTTGCATAATCGCTTATTGCAGCGACACTAGCGACATCTATGTTCATGTTCTCATCGAGAAACGTCAACACTCCTTCGGAACTATCTGCTCACCCGATATACAGGGTAATTTTTTAATCAGTGCACAAATTTTGATACGTGATTCAGTATCGTTAATAGATCACGATTATCTGATCAAGATTTTTTTTTACATTTTGAAATTTGGGTTGTTCATCCAATAAATTGGTCGAGTTACTATAAAAATAAAAAAAAATAAGTGATAAATATTATAACGAAAAATACTGAAATTTGTTATTTTAACGATACTGTATCACATATTAAAATGTGTGCACTTATTAAAAAAATACCCTGTATAAAATATATGGGTTTCACGGGATGATCGAAAAAGTGAAAAATTTGGAGTTGAAAATAAAAACAAAATACTAAAAGACTCCAAAAAACAAAATTCCTAATTTATTATTGGAGTCTTATCGCCTTTAACGCCGGGAACCCATATACAACCTGTGTTTTTGTGAGTTTCACCTAGTGCCGTTGTCATGGTGCGTTTGTGGCACCTGTACCTCTACCATGAGTTTACACTAGTTTACGTGACCGTACTCGCTAGCGACGACGTAAATTATTTGTATGGAGTATTGTACAGCGCTTGTAGCGGTCACTTACGGAAGTACCTACGATTCTCCATACAAATCATTTACGCCGTCGCTAGCGAGTATGGTCACTGTAAACTAGTGTAAACTCATGGTAGAGGTACTGAAGAAGTCTATTGACGTTTTATGACAATCGTCCATGCAAATTTTAATTTTCCAGACTTTGCTTTGTAACCATTCCATCTTGTCTACGGCGTAGCATACTACGAGGCGCTACGCCGCGTAGTGTTGTTAAAAGCTACGAAATAAGAGTGCAAGGTTATATAAAAAACTTGGGATGTTTTCAAGGGATAGTCCAGGAATAAAATGAGACAGCTCAAGTTAGTAATTTACTTTATTCATCATCAGTTTTTTATTTTAATCAAGGAAGATTAAATAATATAGGACTGCCAATGTCTACACTGTGTCAACCCTGCTGTAGCTTGCTGCTGTCTCTACCATCCATTTTGTTAATAGGGATGTTGACGCCATTAAAAAATAATTCGAAGACACGACTCCAATAAAAAAAAAACACTTTATTTTAGCCTTGAGAACCAGATTAATTTTCGAATAACTGCATAATTAGATTTTTTGTTGCTTTAAGGCCGAGCTTTTGGCGCTAATCAATTTTACACTCATGTATGTGTGCGTGAGAGCGGCTAGAATCAAAGCCGTGCGTAAGCGCGAGCGACACGAGTTCCTCGTCCGATGACCGAAGGAGAATTAAAGCAGCACTCACGCGGACATGGGGGGAACCCGATGAAAGGTTGGTTAGACTGCGCGTGTATTTAGGTGTTTTCATCGTATTATTAAAAAAATACACATTTAAAAAATATAGCAACACTACGCCCTAGAAGACATCTTGTTTTATTAAAATTCAAAAAGTCATGACCTGCCGTGCAGTACTTACATCGTACTACGAATTTATTTTATTTTTTAGAGACGACTTTGGATTTTTTTTCTATCAAGCGAACTACAAGTAATCGTGTTTCGATAAACACTAAATTGTAATCCTCAAATATCTTACACATTAATTTCAGGACTATAGCTTTGCTAGTAATGATACATACAGCACGAGATTAAATGAATGCAATAAATGCGTCAAAAAATCAGTAGGGCCTTAAAACAAATAAATAGTTGATTGAGTTGGCGAACAAGTGACGTCATAAGTTGCTATTGCTATTCAAACTCTATGGGAGGATTGTGTTTTGACAGCTCATAAAAAGTACGCCAGTTGATCGGTGGTGTCAACATCCCTAATGGACTTCTGCGACAGTAGCGCCATTTCTTTAAGTTCGTCATTTTGTTCATAGATGGCACTGTTTTGTTAAACAGAGGTAAAAATGCCATACGAAATGAATAGTACAAAGAAGTTTCTAGAGCAAAACTAGCTTCAACAGGTTTATTATTTTATGAGATTGCGGACTTGTAAACATTAACAATCAAATTGATTTAGTAATATTCCTTGATTTTAATATTTCGTTTGCATTTATGCTCCATATTTACGCAGAAAAATAAACTAACCTTTCGGCAGTGATGGTTCCCAGATAAATCATAAGCTATTATTGCTTTTTAATATACAAAAAAAAACACAAAAATTAGATACACTTAAAAGAAAATAAAGATGTTTTCAACACGCGAATGCTATGATATCACTTTAAAACAATACCAATTCCAAAATCGATCTTAAAATGAATTGCAAAAAGAAAAAAAAAATATTAAATTCGTTTGGCACATTAAATTAACAACATTCGGTTACTATATTCATTACTATTGGTATAATCTAAACGATATGCATTACGTTAAATTTTTAATATATTTTTGAGACTAAAAGGGCAAGGGTATTAATTATTATATGAACACAGGTACAGATTTAATTTATTTCTACTGTTTTGGTATACTGCTAAATATTTTAAAATAAACTTGTAATATTTATATTTTTGTTTTAGTGTCAAAAGTCAGGTTAAAATGGCAATAAGTAATATCGAAAATATTTCCCCCGTGTTCTAAATTAAAACTCACAAACTCTTATGTATACGACGTATCAAATACTTAACAACTAAGTAACAAAACAATGACTAATCAATTTTCTTTATTTCACTTTATCGATGATATTTTTGAGTCCCGACCCTTTAATTTTATTTTCGAATAGGCCTTAATTTTTAATAAAATTTACAAAACTCATAGAACTATGTACATTTATTATTTCGACTTAATTATTACCTATCTAGTTAACATTCTATAGTATTTTTGTTGATTTTGCTTTAAGCAGTCTTTATTGTCGTTTATCTCATACGTGTATTGTAAAATCTCTTCTTTCTTGTTCTTGTCGTTGTTGGTACCTGTGAAATAAAAAAAGTTCATTTATTTCAGCGCCATCTAGCATTAAATAGAGGAATCAAAGTGTATGTTCCCACAAGCCACGGGTTGCGGTACACGCAGTGTGGGCGCCAGTCGCTAGATGACGTTACTAGGTCATTTATGTAAGGTTTACGTAGATGTACGACTATTCAGATAAACGATAATAAAATTATTCTACAATGTAAAAAAGTGCGCAGAAAACGTTTTTAAATGAGGTAATTCTGGTGTTTTCCTACTAGAACCAAGAGCGCTTTTGTTTTAAATGATAAAATAAGTATTCCTAATTTCGCATATTTTTTTTCAATAGGAATTTTTCTTATTGGTGTTTGAAAAAATTGGTGATTCTGACTGAGTATAAAAACACCAAAAGTTCCTCAATAAATAACTATAAATTAAAAAAAGTAAAAACCCTTGACGCAATTTGTAAAGTAAATACCCATTCTGCGTCTAAGATCCCTTTCACAGCTAACATAAGATCTGATAACTTTGAAATAGCTATACCAATTTTGATGAAACATGTCTAAGAACCATCGCCAAGAAACCTGCTTTCAAATAAAAACCGCATCCGAATCAGTTCACCCGTTTAAGAGCTATATGATGCCACAGACAGACACGTACACACACATAGCGGTCATACTTATAACACCCCTCTTTTTGTCTCAAGGGTTAAAAATAGTTTTTTGGGCATTTTAAAGTTAAAATGCTATTTAATTGCATCTATCTACACTGTGCTGTTTGTATGGTATTGGGTGTGTAGGGTACAATACGTTTATTTCTAGTTTACCACTGACAGATGGCTTGCCTTCATTTCATTTCCAACTTTAACGTCATACAAATAAAGTAGCTATTACAAAATCTGCAAACGTGGGTAACAGTATTATAAAATTGGCTTTATTTGTAGATCGTTAAAGTTGAATATGAAATGAAGGCAAGCCATCTGTCAGTGGTAGTAGTAGTAGTAGTCCTCCTCGCCGTATCCGGCGACAGCGACTCCGTCAATGGGGATGTTGACACCACCAATCAACTGGCGTTCTTTTTATGAGCTGTCAAAACACAATCTCCCATAGAGTTTGAATGACAATAGCGACATATGACGTCATTGTTCGCATACTCAATCAACTAACTATTTATTTGTTTTAAAGCAACAAAAAATCTAATTTTGCATTTAATCGAAAATTAATCTGGCTTTCAGGGCTGAAATAAAGCGTTTTTTTACTGGAGTCGTGTCTTCAAATTTTTTTTTAATGGTGTCAACATCCCTATTGTCCTTGTCCGGGTTATGGAAAGCTCGGATGTGGCTCGCGAAGCCGAACTTGGTCCGGAAAATTCGATCACACAAAGCGCAGTGAAGTAGTCCGGAACTGTTGTACGTGTAAACACTGAACTGTTGTGTGTGCTGTCAGTGGTAAACTTTATGTAATTTTTCTCAAACATGCTATGAAATATTGACGATATATTCCTTAAAATACGCCACGAACTGTCACGTTGCAGGTGCGGCTAGACGAGAGGTCAATAATGGAATTTCATACAACATTGCTGGCCAAGGCCAGCAAAGTGATCGTCTATTGTTTTATGTGACACAGCACCATGACGTTTAATAGGTCGTCGTGGTCGACGTGGATGGATGGATGGACGGACGGATGGACGGACGGACGGACGGACGGACGGACGGAGGGATGGATGGATGTTGATGGATGGATGGATGGATGGATGGATGTTGATGGATGTTGGTGGATGTTGATGGATGTTGATGGATGTTGATGGATGTTGGTTGATGGATGTTGATGGATGTTGATGGATGTTGATGGATGTTGGTTGATGGATGTTGATGGATGTTGGTTGATGGATGTTGGTTAATGGATGTTGATGGATGTTGATGGATGTTGATGGATGTTGATGGATGTTGGTTGATGGTTGTTGATGGATGTTGATGGATGTTGATGGATGTTGGTTGATGGATGTTGATGTATGTTGATGGATGTTGATGGATGTTGTTGGATGTTGATGGATGTTGATGGATGTTGATGGATGTTGATGGATGGATGGATGGATGGATGTTGCTGGATGTTCTTGTTCATGGATGTTGACGGATGTTGATGGATGTTGATGGTTGTTGATGATGTTGTTGGTGATGGTGATGGTGATGGTGATGGTGATGATGATGGCGGTGATGATGGTGGTGATGATGATGATGCATGTTTGAGAAAAACTCTATACAAGCCTTGGCCACGAACAGGGATTGCCGGCCTCGTATCTCTAGATGGCCTCGCGTTAACACTCGGCCATCTATAACTACTATTACTGTACAGGGTGTGCGGGGGCATTACCGGCGGCACAGTACCTGGCGGGCAGCGGCGCGTGGTGCTTGCGCGCGCGCCGCCGCTTGTCGGGGCGCGGCGCGCGCGCGTCGGCCGCGCACGCAGACTCCGCGCTCGAGTCCGTCACAGCGCGGAACACCTCCTCAGACACTATACATTTAAATAAGAATAAGCAATGATAAAAGTTTTTGCTAAAAAAAAGTTTTTAATACAAGCATTTTTGACGTGACAACGTCTAATAAATCGATGAACGCCGGCTGCACGCACGAAAAAGGATAACCAGTGTAACGTACATAACGCATTGTCCCGTTACGCGTCCCGTTACGCTCGAGCCAATGAACGTTAGGAGCGAGGGCGCGGCACGAGCGAGCGAAAGGCACAATCGGCAAAAGTATGCAATCTTTTCATCAATGTTTTGTTATGACGTTGTCACGTTAAACTATCGTCCGTAAACCGACTTTACAGACAACCGGTTTTTGCTGACTGTCCCTTTGCCCCTGGTCTGGAACCAAAGCACCCGTCAAGACGAACCAAACGAGTCTAAACTAGATGGGGTTATGTAATTTTATAGGTTTTAGGCTCACATACCAAACCATGTGTAGGGTGACAATGATTTTAATCAGAAATTCATTTTCCAAATAATTATTATTTAAACAAGCAGACATTTTGTTTCACGTTAAAAATTGCGACTTAAACGTGATCGCCATCGAATAATGATCTTTAAAAACTGGTTCCTGATCACCAATTAAAAATCATCGTGTACAAAAATCTCGTGTCTTGTATATCGAACTTCTCCGAAACGGCTTGACCGATTTTTATGAAAGTTTTTTTCTCTATAAGTATTTGGTAGCTCTGAGAATAGGTTGTAGGCTATTTACCCCTATTTTTCGGTGACAGAGTCTAGTAACTGTAACTGTATAAAACACTATTTTATTGGTTTCTTCTATCAAATATTACTGTACCTTTAGTGGTGGGCTGCGGCAGGCGGTAGTTCCCGGAGGTGCACTCGGCGCACGGCGAGCCGCTGGAGTCGGAGTCCGACTCCGAGCGGCGCACCAGCAGCGTCATCGCGCGGGACAGCGTGTACTCGTCTGCAGGGCACAATCCAAAATGTTCACTAATTTTGTAGCTATCATCATCATTGTCACACCAGCCTATATACCGCTGCTTATCTAAAACAACGCTCTATTCCATAATACTACGGTGTGCAACTTAATACTTTAATTATTGCAAATAAGGCGTATAATACACAGCGTATCATGCCGAATTAGGCCGTTGTTTCAGATAAGCAGCGATACGTCCCACTGCGGGGCTCAGATTGCCCCACGCGGACTCAAGTGTGAATTGCGAATTTCACACAAACAATTGCAATTCTTCTTAGATATGTGCAGGTTCCTCGCGATGTCTTCCTTCATTGTAAAGCTTATGGTAAATTTCAAATGTAAATTTCGCACATAAATTTAGAAAAACTGTAAGAGGTGCGAACCCGGGCTTGATATTCAGATGTGTGTGTGGTGTGTTATGCGGAAGCCACACAGAAGAGATGTGAGATGGAGACGCGTTGCAGTCGCGGCGGCCCTTGAAATATTTTCTATGCTAAGGGGGTTAGAACGGCCTGTTTGCCTAGAAGTCGAGGCAGTCAATTTAAAAAGTTAATGCATGTCAATATTCAAAAGTTTTATGTCTCTATGGCTGTCGTTTTCTTCGTATTGGACGTGTTCCATCTCGCTACATCGAATTTATTATTACTTGCTGTGAAATAGCTGAAAATAGTGCTGTAACTGGCTGTAAGACCCACCCCTACACACACGCATTTACTCATCCTCGCCTAAACACATACAAAACGACATGGTGTCCACAGCTTGCCGCCCTCGTACGATGTCCTACTGGAACCTTGGTGAGTGTTAATCCCGCCTGATTGCGTACTTCAACAGCTGCGGATTGGGTTCCGCACCTGGCGTGATTATAGTTTTGGTGCCTCCTGTGAGGTTTTTAACCTCAATATTCGTCATTTTTCCCGCATAACCTCACTTTTACTTCGCTAAACCTCGGCTATTTCAGCAATTCTTCGCATCCCCGCACGGTTTTGTCTACTTGTACTGCTTGTAGCTAAACTAGGTTATATAATTTTATGCATATTTTCGACATTTTAAGTGTATATTTGTTCGGTCCATCTTTCGATATTACAAGATGGCGCCGCCGATTACGCCTCGCGATGAACGAGCGCTGCATAGGGAGTTACTTTTACAAGAAATAAGTCTTGCATCGTATTTTTCCCGATTGCAACGAATTTACGACAGTTCTCTCTCGATTAGTAACGCTAAAATCCGCGAGGACTTCATCTCTGCCACGGAAACAATCGATGATATTCGTGACAAATATCTTAATTGTTTGCATACTATAAATTCAATCCAAATGGAGATAAATGAAACGTTTACACCAGATTTCAGTTCATGGAGTGCATTTGAAGACTTGTACTGCGCTGTCAGACGCGTTAAAAACCAGTTAGTAAATACCGCGAAGGCTAGTTCTGCTAATGTTCATGAATGCGTGGGTAAACGTCCGTTTCCTAAACTAGGGCCGATCGAAATCCCTGAGTTCGATGGGAATCCTAGTCATTGGAGTATGTTTTACGCTTCATTTAAGAAAAATGTTCATTCAAACCCCGAGTTAGATAATTCCGAGAAATTGTACTATCTTGTAGGTAAACTAAAGGGAAAGGCGCAGTCGTTCATTTCCGGGCTTTCAACGAACGAAGGTAACTACGAATCTATATGGAAATCGTTAGTTGATAAGTACGAGGATAAACGATCCTTGGCTACATCATTTTTAGATGCAATCTTTGACATCAAACCGCTTCCGAACCCCGCAAGTGCTTCACAATTAGAATCCTTCGTCGATAAATACGCCGTATCAATAGCCGCGCTCAAGGATTTGCAATTACCTAATCTGTGCGATTATATTTTTATTTATTTTGGCTTAAAACGTTTGGACAGGGAAACCGCTAAAGCATTCGAGATGTCAGTTCGTGACGTAGATATACCTACATACAAGTCCTTTATAGAGTTCATTCAAGGGCAAGTTAAGATCGTTCAAAGAACGAATCCCACCGTCACCCCAAAGGTTTTAATTAAAGACGAACAGCCTAAAAAACTGCATATTCCTAAAATTTCCCATTCTTATTTAAACGCTAATTCGTCGACTACCTCCGATAATAGCTGCACCTTGTGTAGTAAAGCACATGAGCTTATTTACGACTGTAAAGTGTTTTTAAATTTGTCACCAGATAAAAGATATAATTTTATAAAGGGAAACGGTTTTTGCACTAATTGTTTAAGCTCAAGGCATAAATGGAGTTCATGCCAGAGTAAAAAATTATGCCGCTCATGTGGTTTGAAACACCACTCGTTACTTCATATGGATAAATCCGCTAACACTAGCTTCACTAGGAATCCAGCCCGGGAAAATCCTCGTCCGTTTGTTTCCGCGCAACGTTTTGATTCGAACGTCACACCGCACGCGGCGCCCACAGCAGCGCCAACTTCACCTCAATTTAATAATTCCCCGCAATCGCGTGTCTCTGTCACACATACGTCACCGCCCCCACAAATTAATGAAACCCATCTCGCTTCCGCACGCGCGCCGATTATCAATCCTGATACAAATACAGGTGGGCTATCGTACCTATCAGCTGATACTCATTTAGTAGACCGTACAGTGCCTCAATCGCAAGCGAATGTCGCTTATACGAATGTTCTATTAGGAACCGCTTGTATTAACGTTTACAATCGCTTTGGTAAGCCAATTTCGTGTCGCTGCATTATTGATCCAGGTTCACAAAATCATTTTATTACGTCGGACTGCTGTCGTAAGTTAGGATTAACCATCGATCAGTTACATCGCAAAACCATTATAAAAGGTTTAGGTGATCATTCGAATACAGCCAAGGGTAAAGTTAAAATTGAGTTTTTCTCGCGTAACTCACCAAATAAAATGTACGCGTTGGAGCCCTTGGTTTTAAATCGTATAACAGATCAGTTGCCCACTGCACCGATAGACATAAATTCTTTCGAGTTCCTGAAGAATCTTCCACTCGCTGATGAGGAATTTTATAAACCTTCTCCTATTGATATTCTAATCGGGGCTAGATTATTTATCGATTTACTATTACCGGGTAAGGTAACTGGCTTGCCTAACCAACCTTCGGCGTTTTTAACCACGTTAGGGTACATCGTCATGGGTGAAGCCGAAGTGTCTATGGAACCTGAAACTTCAGTTTCATACTTTGCAACGGCGGAGTCAATCCATGATGACTTAAGTAGGTTTTTCGAATTAAATGACATAAAGGACGATCACATTCTATCGGCTGAGGAGAAGGCCTGTGAAGATTTTTATACTTCAACGACTACTCGCGACTCGTCAGGGCGTTTTGTTGTAGGACTTCCGTTTCAGGATAGTACCGAACGATTGGGTGATTCTTTAAAAACCGCACGCAAACAATTTTTAAGCCTCGAACGCAAATTTAAAAATAATCCCGCGTTTAAAGAACGTTACGATGCGATAATTCGCGAATATATAGAGAAGGAATATATAGTTGAGGTCTCTGAACCCAAAACCTGCAGTGAGGGTTATACTGTACCGCACCACGGCGTGCTCCGTGAAGACAAACTTACTTCGAAATTGCGCATAGTTTTAAATGGCAGTGCCCCTACTGACTCAGGTGTTTCCTTAAATGATATTTTACATGTCGGTCCCCCGCTACAGACAGATCTATTTAGTATTTTATTAAATTTTCGATTATTCGAAGTCGCTATTACCGCTGACATACGTCAAATGTTTTTAAGACTGTTAGTCCGGGAACGAGACCAGCCTTATCAGCAAATAATCTATCGTTTTGATCCTAGAGAACCGCTTAGATACTTCGCTTTTCAACGCGTTTGTTTCGGATTACGCCCGAGTCCATACTTAGCTATCCGTACAATTCACGAACTTGCTATTCAAGAAAAGAACAACTTTCCCGAGGCTTCACAGCTTGCTTTACGCGATCTATACGTCGACGATATCGCCAGTTCCTTCCATAATATTGACGCAGCTGTGACAGCCGCTCAACAGCTGATCGACATGTTTAACGCCGGCGGTTTCGATCTTGTAAAATGGTCTAGCAACTCACGCGAATTGTTGTCACATGTGCCCGAGACGCATCGCTTAACTGATCCAGTCGATTTAGATAAAGACGAATCGCTTAAAATACTCGGCATGCAATGGCTGCCAGCAACAGACGCCTTTGCTTTTACCATTGCACCGTCCGACCGTTCCTGTACAAAACGTAGCATATTATCAACTGTTGCGCGCTTGTGGGACATTATGGGTCTCGTGGGTCCGGTGATCGTTCTAGCAAAACTTTTAATAAAGGAACTCTGGACTCTAAACTTAGATTGGGATGATTCCCCACCTGAACATATTATAAAAACTTGGTCTCAATTCCAATCCGAGCTACCGCTATTATCTCACTTAAAAATACCGCGACATTTGAATGTTTTTGAACACTCCGAAGTAACCCTGTTAGGATTTTGTGACGCCAGTGAACGTGCCTTTGGTGCCGTTGTGTATTTACACGCAAATAATAATGACGCTTTTTCCACCACTTTGGTGTGTTCTAAATCCAAGGTGTCGCCAGGAAAGTCACACGTCACTTTGGCTCGGTTGGAATTGTGCGCCGCGTTACTTCTCGCGAAACTTCTTCGTTCCGTTATAGATAATTTCTCATCTCGCTTCACCATTAAAAATGTTTACGCTTTCTCGGATTCTACGGTGGCCCTCCACTGGATACATTCCTCCCCGCACCGCTTTCAGACGTTTGTTGCTAACAGAGTGTCTAAAATTCAATCGTTACTACCAGCAAAACTCTTTCACCATATTTCAGGTGTAGAAAATCACAGTGATTGTCTCTCACGCGGGCTGATGCCATCTAGACTACTTGATCATCCGCTATGGTTCACCGGTCCAACGTTCGCAGCTTCGGATGAGACAACTTGGTCTATCACACCATTCAAACCTGATTCATCAGAAGACGTTCTCGAGACGAAATCTATTTCTCTCGCTTCTACTACCCCAGTTGAAGAAGTCCCCTTTCTATGTCAACTCGCTTCTCGCTGTTCTACGTGGAAAAAACTTGTAAGAATAGTCGTTTATATTTATAAATTTCTTAAATTACTCCCGCGCAATGATATAATTACCGTAAGCGATTTAGATTTCGCAGAAAATAAAGTTTTAACTGCTTTGCAGAGAACTCATTTTAGCGATGAATTAAAACAGTTATCTTCGGGTAAAACGTGTGCTAAATTTATTCAAAAACTTTCCCCCTTTTTCTTGAACGGATTGATCCGAGTGGGTGGTCGCCTAAGTAACACGGATTTGCCCTATGATCATCGACATCCAATTTTATTACCTAGGAAAGACCATATTGTGGATCTAATCGTTGATCACTATCATCAAAATAATTGTCACGCCGGTCCTAACTTATTATTCAGTCTGTTGAGACACAAATATTGGATCATAACAGGTCGACGTACTATCCGCACGCGTATTTCAAAATGCAATTTTTGTTTTCGTACTCGTCCTAAACCTACATATCCGCTAATGGCCGATTTACCCGATACTCGAACACAGGTCGTACCTAAACCATTTATCAATACTGGATGCGATTTTGGTGGACCAATAAATGTCACTTTAAAACGTGGCCGCGGTGTACGTAGCCAGAAGGCCTACATTTGTTTATTTGTTTGCTTGACGACTCGCGCGATTCATATCGAGGTAGCGTCCGACTTAAGCACCGCGACTTTTATATCGGCTTTTAAACGTTTCTTAGCGCGCCGTGGACCGGTTTCCATAATGCATAGTGACAATGCGACTAATTTTGTAGGCTCGAAGAATTACCTAAATGAAATTTATAAGTTTGTAACGTCGGGCTCGTTTCGATCGGCTCTCGCTTATGAGTTGTCCGATTATAAAATAGAATGGAAAACCATCATACCAAACGCACCGCATTTTGGTTCATGGGAGCCGTTAATAAAGAGTGTGAAATCGCATTTATACCGCGCCGTAGGATCTCAAATTCTTACGTTAGAGGAACTTAATACTATTCTCTGCCAGATAGAAAATGTGGTCAATTCCCGACCGTTATGTACAACATTAAGTCAGGATCCTAGTGAGCAATTGGCTCTCACCCCTGCTCATTTTTTAACTCTCACGCCTCTGAAGTTTTTACCGGCTGTGCTTATTAACGACGAACCTACGCATTTATTGGAACGTTATCAACTATTGGATAAACTCGTTCAATCATTCTGGGACACATGGTCTCTTGAATATTTAACCACACTTCAAGCTCGCCAAAAGTGGCATACTCGCGGTTCCAATATGAAAGTCGGTACAGTCGTTGTTATTATTCAAGATAATAAAGTCCCGCCACTTCAGTGGGAACTCGGATTGGTGACCGAAATACATCTGGGCAGAGATGGTGTCGCTCGTGTAGCAACTGTCAAAACGAATAGAGGTTTTTTTAAACGGCCTATTGTACGCTTATGCCCCCTACCATCACAATAAATTTCATTAACATTTAGCTCACATGTTACATTACATTAAAGTGTATATAAGTATAGTTTGGTAATAAGCAGTACAAGTATTTTCTCTTTGTTTTCATATTAGGTACCCACGGGTAGAATCCCGTGCAACTTCTCACTTCTTTGAAATACGTCCTTTCAAGGCGGGCGGCATAGAACGGCCTGTTTGCCTAGAAGTCGAGGCAGTCAATTTAAAAAGTTAATGCATGTCAATATTCAAAAGTTTTATATCTCTATGGCTGTCGTTTTCTTCGTATTGGACGTGTTCCATCTCGCTACATCGAATTTATTATTACTTGCTGTGAAATAGCTGAAAATAGTGCTGTAACTGGCTGTAAGACCCACCCCTACACACACGCATTTACTCATCCTCGCCTAAACACATACAAAACGACATGGTGTCCACAGCTTGCCGCCCTCGTACGATGTCCTACTGGAACCTTGGTGAGTGTTAATCCCGCCTGATTGCGTACTTCAACAGCTGCGGATTGGGTTCCGCACCTGGCGTGATTAGGGGTGTTTCACCACGTTATTGTCAAACTACTGGTCACGTAACCAATGAATAAACTAAGTACTGGACAAATCTGTCGGCTAGTTTTTTTTCAGTTTCACCACTCCGGTCCTGTGCAAACTAAGTACCACTTAACTAATCGTCGGTACATAGAGGGGGAATGGCAACGTCACATTTCACGATCACGCGTTCCTGTTCGCACACTTTCGTTCAAAGAGACGCTCATTGTTAAAGCAAAAGAAATCGTAAACTATGTATTTTTTAAATACAATGTATTTTGTAATTCTCATCTATGCAAATCTCGCAAATGCATCTCATAAATGCAAAAAATAGATGTCATCTATTTTTTTGCATAAACAAATGTGTAACATTACAATTAATCCAAAAACGGTATTTATTTACGATACTTTGTTAAAAATAACAAAGAAAAATAAAATCACGTAAAACGAATCGAAAAGTGGCGCCATACCATTTGACAGATTAACTTTTTTTTTTAATGGCGATGTACAAGTTCACGTAGAACAAACGATTGTGCCACTGAAAAAAAGTCTGTAATTAAAAAATATTACGAAATTTTGGATTTATTTTTACATACTAAAAGCGTACCTATAGTTTTTTTATTCAAATCTTGATATTTGAATCCTCGTTTGCAATTTAGCATGACTTCTTTCTTTAAAAAATAAAAAATACTTTGATTTATTTTTCTGAAACCGCCTGAAGGGCTCTCCAACCACGAGACCGCAAAAAAATAACTGACTAATTAAAAAGTTATGTGACGGATAAAAATGCTAAATGCCACCTGATCTGATGGTCAAATTAAAAAACAGTTTGTCCGTCACTTAGCGCTAATCGAGACTGGTGAAACAGAAATTTCAAGTTCATCTGTCAAATAAGGTTATGATTAAGCTAATCCGAACTTTAAAAAAAGTGGTGAAACAGCCCTTAAATGTATGAAAGAAAGCGTCGCGATCTAAAGCAGACAGAAGAGACGGGGTGGAGACGAGGCCTGCGAACAAACGACGTAGACTGCGACGCCCCTCTGACGTCTTTTCTGTGCAGCTTGCGCTTTCAGTCAACATCATGAAGAAAATTGCCTGCACCTGCGGAGAAATTCAAATGTGTCTGTGAAGCTCAAAATCCACGAGGCCCGCGTGGGAACCACAGCCCCAACCTTCTCATTCTGAGTGGAGGCCTATGTCCTGCAGTGGGACGTATATTGAGATGTGTGGTGTGTATGAGAGAATGTTACCAGCGTTGGTGAGCGATCGCTGCTTGTGCGGCGGCGGCGCGGCGGCGAGCGGCGCGGGCTCGGCGCGCCCGAACGTGCGCAGCGTGGCGCCCACCGCCGCCGCTCCCGCTCCCGCCCCCGCTCCCGCGCCCGCGCCCGCGCCCGCGCCGCCCATGCTGAACGTCGCGTACGGACTTATCTCGTACATTTCTGCATACAACACGATAATTATTATTACGTGCAATATTTAGTTCAGATGAGTGTTTTGGCCATTTTTTTCGTTCGTCTTCATTTAGGCTGCAAACATTAATCCAACTAGCTATCATATGTTAAAGTTTGTATGTGCCTGCGTGCGTGCGTGTTTGTTGGATGAATCAATTTCTCAATGCCATCCGTTGCTATGGCTACACAGATTTGGTTCCTTAGACAACCTTAGCATTTTTATGTGAAACAGTATGAAGTGTCACTTGGACAAGCGGGGACAGAGTAACCAATACAAAAAATTTGATTTACCCTGTTACTCTTTTACGCTAAAACGGCTGGACGGATTATGATTTTATTTGGTATGAGATAGCATCATGAAAGTGTTTGTTCACAACTTCAAAGACAACTTCAAAGCGAAAGCACATGTTTTTTGGACGTGTGACTTTGCCAAATCATTTTCGTATGGAGATAGTGAACGTCTCCATACGAAACGTACAAGGGTCTCACCCTGCTGGTCCTTGGTGCTGGGCGGGTGCTTGGCCGGCGAGGATGTGTACACTTGCTGGCAGTTGCGGCGGTTGTCGCGCGACTCCGCGCCCTTGTCTTCCGTTGCCGCCGAGTCTTTGCGCAGGCACGACGCTGGTGCGCTGCAAAAAATAATCATCATCATCATCCCAGCCTATATGCAGCTGCTGCGTGCTGCAGGGCACAAGTCTCCTCTCAGAATGAGAGGGCTTGGGCCGTAGTTCCCACGCGGGCCTAGTGCGGATTGGGAACTTCACACACACCATTGAAGTTCTTTGCAAGTTAATGCAGGTTTCCCCACGATGTTTTCCTTCACCGTAAAGCTCATGGTAAATTACAAATGTAATTTCGCACATAAATTCCGAAAAACTCAGAGGTGCGAGCCGGGATTTGAACCCACGACCCTCTGCTTGAGAGGCCATAGGTCAAACCAATAGGCCACCACGGCTTTGCATAAAATAATATGTCTTTATGAGCTCAAGACTGGGTGAGAACCTACCTCCTGTTCCACACCAGGATAGCTAGCAGCAGTAGCGCAGCCAATAAATAACAGCCTGCTCCTACCAGCTGCCAAGACGAGTGTCCATTACCAGTATTTAGCCTAAAGGGTCGATATTGACAAGCTCTGGACCTGACGGGAACCTACCTCCGCCTCCACGCCAGTACGGCCAACAGCAACAGCGCAGCCAGTAGAGCACAACCCGCGCCCACCAGCAGACGCGTCGAGTGCTCCCCGCCCGTGCCCGGCGGGAACTGCGCCGGCGCGGGGATGCGCTCTGAACCAGACGAAAAGAATTATTAAGTTAGGGCCAAATTCAATTATCATTTCAGTCGACGTAGAAAAAAACAAAGAATTGCAATAATTACTGTTGTAATCTTAAGATTCTATCAAGTGACAACGTTGACAATAATAATTGAAAATGACCAGAGGCCGAACTGTCAAATTCACATACGTTCACGACCACATTCCCCATCTCTTTCTACCTTCATCCTATATCGTCGGACAGAATGATACAGAGCGTTTTAGACACTAAGGCCTCTATACAGGTATCGAATGTTACGTCCATCATAAACATCGGAGCTGTCTAGGAACACCTAAGGCAAATTATAAAACTAACACATCATCAACGTATAACGCAATAGTTTGTCCTTTATTCAACAAGCACTCACCGCCCTCCTCAGTCAGCGTAGAAAAGTAATAGGTCCCCACAGTGGTCCCAGCGGCGCTGGTGGCCACGATCTTGAGGTGGTACCAGGTGGCGGGCGCCAGGTCGCACCAGACGAGCGGCTCGGCGGGGGCGGGGGCGGGGGCGGGGGCGGGGGCGGCGGCGGCGGCGCGCCACGCGGCCTGCTCGAACCCACGCACCGACACTTGCAGGGAGGACAGCGCGCAGCCGTTGCTGTCCCACGTTAGGAGGTTCAGGCGGACGCAGGAGCTGTTGGTCGTTATTAGGTCCTTCTCGGGGGCCGCTTTTGATACTGGAAATGATAAAGGAAATGTGGAAATGTTAAAACTGCCCATGTGGTAAGGAAGATAGGTACATTCAACTTTGGCCTGTGCCCTACAGTGGGACATCAAAGGCTGGGATGAAGTGATGATGAAGTGTAAATTTAATTTACGTGAGAGTTCAGAAGGGGCGGCTAACCAGGCGGGACTCGGGGGCGCGTTGGTAGGCGCGTGGAGAGTAATGCGGCAATTACATTAAGTCGATGACTGCATGCCACACGCGGTGGCCGCAACAGTATAAAGAACACTGTAGTCGGCCGCATTCTGCGAGCAACAGCTGCCAGCGCCTAGATATGGCCACCGCATTTAGGCGGACAGACTAATGTGAAAACGACGTTCGTTCGCCGAAGTAGTTCGAAACAAATTCGGCGACCGCATTAGGCGAACGAAGTAGTGTAATTGTCGCATTAGGTGGTTGGGAACCGACTGAAGTACGGTTGGCCGCGGGTGCCACGTGGTTAGCTAATAATGCTGAATACATTGAGTATGTGGCAGGGGTGTCGCCACAATGACGATTTTTTTTTTTGGGTGAGTGCTTTGTAATAAATCTAGAATGCTAACAGACAGTATAAACCGCAAGCTCATCCTTTTAAGTCCAGTTGCTTAGGGCTTTTCTAAACTTATCTAGTTTTTTCCTATGTACAGTCCATTGTTTCAAAACTTCTTTTACGTGGTTCCGTGACGCCACATTTTTTTGTTAAGACCAAATGACTCGAGAAAGGCCAATTCTCCCTATCTTTATACATCCAAGTAGGACCTTCAAACCACCGCGAACTACAAGCGATGAACCGCGCGGGAGAAAGAGCACGCGAGCTAATGAAGTATATCACGGGTCAACCGCAGAATTGCCGTGCAGTTCTAGATCCGGCTCGAAGGACCAAAAACTGCGTGCGTACGTGTGAATTTTTAAGATATTTAGATTCTGATCTGAGCCTGGAGAGCAGAAAACTTTACCAAGTTCGCTATCGCAAGGAAAGGCAAGGTGAGTGCTTTGTTATTAATCTGGAATGCTAAAGTCAGTTTATACTGCAAGCGCTCCTTTAACGACCGCTTTAGCCTAGTTGGTAGTGACCCTGCCTACGAAGCAAGAGGTCCTGGGTTCGAATCCCGGTAAGGGCATTTATTTGTGTGATGAGCACGAATATTTGTTCCTGAGTTATGGATGTTTTCTATGTATTTAAGTATTTATTTATCTATATAAGTATGTTTATCGTCGTCTGGTACCCATAGTACAAGCTTTGCTTAGTTTGGGACTAGGTAGATTTGTGTAAGATTGTCCCCTAATATTTTTATTTATTTATAAGCCCATCCTTTTGAGTCCAGTTGCTTAGGTCTTTTCTAAGCGATGATGAAATTGGGCCTAAAGTGACTCACGCCCTCCCTTGGTGGAGACGGCGAGCTCGTCGCTGGGCGGGCCGGCGCCGGCGGCGTTGTGCGCGCGCAGCCGCACGCGGTACGCCGCGCCGCACGCCAGCCGCTCCAGCGTGTGCGCGCGCGCCGAGCCAGGCAGCCGCGTCGCCGCCCACGCGCCCCCCGCGCCCCCCGCGCCCTCCGCGCCCCCCGCTCCCACGCGCGTGTGCTCGAGCGTGTAGCCTGGCAAAACCAAAAGGTTATGTATCTTATCTTATCTTAGTATTCGACCCGTAGGGATCTTTTGTGTAATTACCCCTCCTTCGCACTTACTCCATTGCTTTTATCACCTCGTCCATAAATTGGATGATTTGACGTAGCGGTAGTGCCACCCAGTGAGGTACACCTTTGGCCTCATCTACACTTTTCATCAGGTGAGATAGTGGTCAATCACGGGTCAGTTTTATGTAAAAAAAAAACCCTTTATAAGGCCCCATTTATTGGAGCATACTACCACAGAATCAAAAGCAACTATCGAATGCATACCTGACAAAGGATATTTTCAAAGCTAGTCGTATTTTTAATAATTACAATGGAAATTGTGACGTATAGCAAATCAATAAGGTTAAAATTCCAACTCAATGCATGTGGTCGCTAAATCGCCTCTGCCTTATAAAGGGTTAAAGTCTCCAGGGGCTAAATTCAGGACAACACGGTTAGCGAGCGGTAATTCAATCGTTTGCAAGAGGATAGGGATGAACTGCTATTCAGGAACGCCAAAAGTCACTGGCTTGCAAGAGGTTTGGCCTGATATTGGGATGAGCCTTATTTATTTATTTATTTAATTATTTATTTATTTATTTATTTATTTAATTATTTATTTATTCATTTATTTATTTACAAAGCGAATTAACAGGAAGATAAAGCTCAGCCCATTCTTACCCTCTCCCAAACGATTGAATTAGGTACCGCTCGCAAACAGTGTTGGGCCGTTCCTGAATATTTAGCCCCTGGTGCGGGGTATCCGTCGCCAAAGAGTCTCATTCTTAATCTGGCGAGGACGTCACATTCACACTAATGTGTTCCATTGTTTTATCTTCCTCACCACATTGGTATGTAAGTATTGTAGACACTGGCCACCGAGACCGTGTCGCTGTTTTCGTAAATTTGAATTTGTGGCTTCTAGAATTCGAATCAAGAAACGAACAGCGGACAGGCTTTGGGGGTGAATCTGAATAATAGAGATGTTGACACCACCAATCAACTGACGTTCTTTTTATGAGCTGTCAAAACACCATCTCCCATAGAGTTTGAATGACAATAGCGACATATGACGTCATTGTTCGCAATGCTCAATCAACTAACTATTTATTTGTTTTAAAGCAACCAAAATTCTAATTTTGCATTTAATCGAAAATTAATCTGGCTTTCGGGGCTGAAATAAAGCGTTTTTTTACTGGAGTCGTGACTTCAAATTCTTTTTGAATGGTGTCAACATCCCTATTATATTTTTGTGACGGGCTCTTACTGTGAACTGCGACGGCGGGCGGGTCCCAGGCGAGGGCGAGGCGCGCGGCGGCGGCGGAGGCGAGGCGCAGCGCGGGCGGCGGCGGCGGCGCCAGCGCGACCAGCTGCCACGCCGCCCGCTCCTCCCCCCACGGGTTGCGCGCCGTGCAAGTGTAGTTGTCCGCCAAACTGCGGTCCAGCTCTGGAACCAAAGCACATCGAAACCTTTTATAAGACGACATGATAGGATTGGATAGTGTAGGTAGTCCTGCAACAACATGGAACGAAAATCTTGTTCAGGTTGAATGCGGATGGCGCAGTGACGTAGCAGTGGATGCCTTTTAGCTGAAATAGTGATAATGATAGGTTGATAATGACTATGATGATTTGATGATACTAACTGAAAATGACTAGGTGTAGGCTGATGATGATGATGGTACTAATTGACTGATGGCTTATAATGATGAGTGATGACAATGATTATGGTATTTACTGAGCATGACGAGGTATAGGCTGATGATGATGATGATGGGACTGACTGAGTATGACGAGGTATAGCCTGTTGATAATGATGATGGTAGGGTCGGTTCTCAAACTTAAGAATCTACTCTTCTATGCAGTTAATTTGGAAATGTGGATAACTTATTTATTGAACCGATAGTACTAACTGAGTATGACAAGATATAGGATGATTTTAATGATAATGATGGTACTGACTGAGAACGAAGAGGTACAGGCTTATGATAATAGTACTAACTCATTATGACGAGGAGTATAATCTAATGTTGATGGTACCATGACTGAGTCTAACGAGGTATAGGCTGATGTTGATGGTACTGACTGAGTATGACGTGGTATAGGCTAATGTTGATGGTACTGACTGAGTATGACGAGGTATAGGGTGATGTTAATGGTAATGACTGGGTATGGCAAGGTATAGACAGAGTTGATGGTACTGACTGAGTATGAAGAGGTATAGGTTGAGATGTTGATGGTACTGACTGATTATGACGAGGCATGAACAGATGTTGATGGTACTGACTGATTATGACGAGGCATGGACAGATGTTGATGGTACTGACTGATTATGACGAGGCATGGACAGATGTTGATGGTACTGACTGATTATGACGAGGCATGGACAGATGTTGATGGTACTGACTGATTATGACGAGGCATGGACAGATGTTGATGGTACTGACTGATTATGACGAGGCATGGACAGATGTTGATGGTACTGACTGATTATGACGAGGCATGGACAGATGTTGATAGTACTGACTGAGTATGACGAGGTCGTGGTCGAGCAGCAGCACGCGCGGGTCTGCGGCGAGCGGCGGCGCGGGGCGCGCGCGCGTCCACGAGCGCAGCGGCGCCGGCGCGCCCGCCGCCACGCAGCGCAGCCGCACGCGCGCGCCCAGCCCCGCAGACACCACGCGCCCGAACGAAGCTATCTTCGCCGGCGCTACGGAAACAACAAAGAGACGTAAATCATCAGAAGATAATAACTATCAACTAAAATTTTTAAAAACCCCCAACGCAATTTGGTCGCACATATGTTTGAAAATAAAGTAAATGCCCATTATGCGCCTAAGATTCGTTCTGCAGCTGACAAAATAGAGTATATATTTGATGAAACATATCTAAGAACCAACGCCAAGAAACCAGCTTTCAAATAAAAAAAAACCGCATCCGAATCGGTTCACCCGTTTTAGACTTATGATGCCACAGACAGACATGCACACACACATAGCAGTCAAACTTATAACACCCCTCTTTTTGTGTCGGGAGTCAAAAAATAATGCAGCGACCGCTTGTCTCTGTCACGCGCACGCGCTGCGAGTGATTTTCATACGACAGGTAGAATAATAGTGAAAGTGAGGTCTGACGTGAGCATTTGCTCGATGTGAGCAGGTTACAAGTAGAATATTCGGCACGTCAGTACACCAGAACAAATAGAGCCTAACCAAATTGTTCGATGCGAATATTCACATGAGCAAATGCTCACGTCAGTCGTCACCTTTAGAAGACGTTGCTATTAGTGTGGTCCGGTTGACATTTTGTATCACGTTTCTGATTGGATTATAAGTAATCAAATGGGCCAATCTTTCCTTCATTAAAAACGTTTCCTTCATTAGTAGCGCCATCTAGTCATAATTTGTTTTTAAGGAAACCCTTTTTGGATAAACTCTCCTTAGGTCTTATCTCCTGTTACATGTCGTATTTTAGTCCCCTATCGCGGTTGTATCTAAAAGGGATAAAGTTTATTATGAAGGTTTCTTGACATGTGGAATGTGGCTAGATGATGTTAGTATCGTAAGGACCATTGACGTTACAGTTCATTGTCTCATTTACTTACAAACCAATTCCAAACGTGCCTCACGATCCTAGTGCGAACTAGCCTATCACAGAAGCCCTCATTCACATGACTGCCCCGGATATGGCGCGATGAGAACGACAATGCTTTCTCGGCATTGTTTTTCAGCTTGAAACAAGTGATGAACATGCATGACGCACATACAATGAGCTTGGATATAACGTGTCAACTGGGAGCAGAGACTACTTACCCCTGGCGTTAGGCTTCCTAGCCACGACGGCGCTCATCTCGCCCTCGCCGGCGCTGTTGGTGGCGGTCACCCAGAACTCGTACAAGGCATGCTCCTGAAGACCCCGCAACTCCGCGGAGAACTCCAAAGCCTGCTCTGAGTGGACCACTAGGAGCTGGGAGTGCTGGCCCGTTCTACAACAGATTTTTTATAACTTAGACGGGCTGGACTCAGAGCTACGTAATTTCGAAATTAATGGAACTGTCACCTCTAGGTTTAACAATCTAACTCTTTAATCCTAGACTGTGCAAGTAGCCCTTAAGGTGTGAAATTAACAATGGAACATGGATACCCACCCGCAATGGGCGATGCCGGATTTGTGGTGGTAATTTTACCGACTGTATAGCTCTTAATACCGGCAATTACTGCTGTTTAGCGAATTCAGGAGTAAGTTGGTGGTAGTAACCCGGATGGAAGTTACTCAAGATCCTTATCAGTGTTATTTTTTGATCTTATTAATTACTTTTGAACAGGAGTTTAAAGTCATTGATCCGTCCTAAAATAAAGGACGGACTATCAGCGTATCTGCCAATCCGTAGATTTTACTCAGAATTATGGTTCTTTTCGGTACCAGTTCGACAATATTCTATTTTTCTAGAAATAGAGGTGTATTCATTGAATAATAATATCTACATGCATGAGAGTAAACCGCTTATTGCTAAGCCATGCCTTCTTCACTTCTACCCTGAACCTGCCAAAGACCTGGATGCACTAACGTCTAAAATAAAGGTGAAACAATGAAGGCAAATATTGATAATATTGGAAACAAGATGTACCTTTGTGGTCTGCTGTACACTGTATAATGCTTTATCTTGCCGTTTTTCTGCAGAGGCGGTAGCCAACTGACGATGATCGAGTCTTCCGAGTTGGCCAGTGCTTTTATGTCCGCAGGTGCTCCTGGAACTGAAAAACAAAAAACCATTAAGAGACTTTCAATGAATCTTGGTTCCGATAGGCATTTGGTGCATGGAAGAACTCGTTTCTTTTCAAAAGTAGCGGATGAAGTGTCAAAGTGATAAACCGAATTATGGGCAAAAGAAACATAATGCTCAACTTTGGAGAGTAAACCAGAGCAAAGGTACTGGTTGGTGGTGGTGGTGGTGGCTGGTGGTGGTCTGGTGGATCCAGACCGACAAGTTGTGGTGTAGGGGTTTAGCACGCAGCACGAATTGCTGAGGACTGGGTTCGATTCCCAGAGCTGGTCTTTTTTCTGGATTTTTCTGTGCATCCATGTTTCAGTTTGTATTTAGTATAATGTATATGGATTTCCCGGGATAACCATAAAAGTAAAAAATTGGAGCTGAAAAAAAATACAAAAAGACTCTAAAAACCAATCGTGAGGCCTGCGTTGACCAGTGGATGGAGTATGGTAGACAAGTGGATTGTGATTACTTATACTAAACGGGACTTATCCCGCAATAAATATTTATTTATTTACCTTGACGTTTCGGCCACATTGCAGCGCAGTCGTGGTCACGAGTTAACTTAACTTTTTTTTTAACGAAGTGGAAACACTTTAAGTTTACCACGGGCCCGGGGACACCCAGATGGTTACGTGGGACTCTCTCTCCCGTGCTCTTCCCCTAACCCACTAAAACCACTCCGACGTTGCCCTCTTGCCGAGGTAGGTAGGCGCCGTGGGGTCCCAAAGATTCTACCACGACAACTGAACTTAACTTAAGAGGATACGATGCGCACCATTTCTCCATACAAACGTAATCCCCTGTTTCCTTCCTGGATAATGGATTTAGAGCCAAATTTGTTTTACTGTGTAATCTGTATCTACCATAGCTATGCCCCCATGTTTCGTTTTTTTCCATATTTCAATTAACATAAGAAATATGAGCTTTCCAAAACTGAAAAAATTGCCCAATTTCAACGTCATTTTCAGACACTCATCAGAAAAGAATCCAAGAAGAGAAGAAAACATAGGGGCATAGCTAAATCTGTCTTCTAATTATTTGTGAAAAAAATAATTTTATTGGTCCAGTTTTCGAGAAGAAAACAGGGGATTACGAAATGCTGTTTTGATCAATTTTACGCGCCTATTAACGGTCTGAGCTGCAGTTGTCCCGCTCCGCTGTACTGACACGGAGGGGTTCGGGCGAGACAGCGACATTTCATTAAAATACCTATTTCTCAAAAGTCTCTCAGCCATCGTACCCTCTTAACTTAACTTAACTTAGCTTAGTTAGCTATACCTTGACAAGCTCGTGCGCGGCGCTCGGCGGAACCCTGTCGCAGGGAGCCTCTGCTGTCCGTAACGAGATTGTTTTTAATAAGTGCGGCAAATGCTGACTGCGACAGGGTTCCGCGGAGAGCCGCGCACGAGCTTGTCGGACTATAGTTAGCTTTAAAAAAAGAAAGAAAGAAAGCAAGGAATGCATTACAGCACTATCACGCAATAAATATTTATTTATTTACATCGTCATTTCGGCCACATTGCAGCAGCCGTGGCCACGAGTTAACTTAGTTAACTTAGTTACCATAGTGACTATAGTTAGCTTAGTCAGTTAACTCGTGGCCACGGCTGCTGCAATGTGGCCGAAATGTCGATGTAAATAAATAAATATTTATTGCGTGATAGTGCTGTAATGCATTCCTTGCTTTCTTTCTTTCTTTTTTTAAAGGTTGCCTGGAAGAGATCGCTTCGAAGCGACAAGGCCGCCCATTGCTTACCTTATTTCTTTTTGTCATGTACTTGTTTTTCTGTATTGTATTTTTTGTGGTGTACAATAAAGAGTCATTGTATTGTATTGTATTGTATTGTATTGTAAGTCCCGTTTAGTATAGTCACGAGAGTTTAAAACAGTATAGTTGAGTGTGTACTGACTGTCCTCGTGCGTGGCGCAGTGCGCGGGCGGGCTGGCGGGCCCGGCGCCGGCGGCGGTGCGCGCGCGCACGGCCAGCGTGTAGTTGGCGGCGCGCCGCAGCCCGCCCAGCACCGCCTCCGCGCCGCCCGAGCGCCGCGACTCCACGCCGCCCGAGGGGTCGCCCACCGCCTGGAATGCGCCGACACACATCGGAGTACGCGACAACTCACCGACATAGAGACGACGACAGAGCTCCCTTAAGGAATAACTATCGGCCTTTATCGCTGCCTCGGGCTAAAACTAGATACCGTCAGAACTCTTATTTCTATCGTGCTGCAAAGTCGACGAATGAATTTTGTCAAGAGAATGAGGACCTAGATTTGTTTTTATTGAAACCCACTGCAGTTAGGAAGCGAATAGCGTCCGTTTTCTTTGCTCCCCAATCCGATTGTACTAGGTTATTACAATTATAAATGGTTATTCTCTTTCTTTTGTGTAAGTAATTGTAATTCTTTTTTTTTCTTTTTTTTGCAACAGGTCACTGTTTTGTTTTGATTGACTTGTGCCTGTTTCTGTTTATATAATAGTATTATCTGTGAAGACCTGTAATTGGTTTTTCTGATATTTACTTATATATCTACTTTTAAAATAAAATAGCTGTTGGTTATCCGAATAAAATAAAATAAATAATAAAATAAAATATAGCTCGAAGAATCGCCAGACTCAAGTGGCAGTGGGCAGGGCACATCGCTCGTAGAACTGATGACCGATGGGGAAAAAGGCCTTGTCATTACCTGACAGCTTCGATCAAATGTATTGTTGACCGGAGCCTGACAGTACTGTAGTAGGCAATTAGATTACTTGCGGTTAAAAATTATAATTTACAAGGTTGATTATAACAATGAGTTGTAAGTGAAAATGGCCTTTGATGCTTTAAACCGTACAACTGACATTGAACCTTAAGGTGGTAAGGGATATCCGGTATCGGGTATGTATTACAATACCGAAGTACGAAAGACCGAATGTATTAAAACATCGAATGGATCAAAAGACCGACACGATTTTTTTCTGAAACCGTAAACATTTCAGAATTTATTAAAACGGCATCATACAGAACCCATTAGGTTAGGTTAGGTTTGTTTTATAACAATCTTAAAAAGTTAACGGTTTCAGAATAAAATCGTGTCGGTCTTTTGACCCATTCGATGTTATCCTATTAAAAAAAAAATAAGAAAAAAATATTTATTTCAGAAAGCAGGTTCCATATTTTTGTTATTATCTCGCCTTATTCGTTTTTCGTTTAATTCTTATTTCGTCTCATTCCGTATTCTTCTTCGTCTTGTTCGCTATCCGTCACTATCTTTTTTGGTCTTGTCTATCTCTTAATAATACGTCTTATTAGTTATTCGTCACGATCTTCCCTGGACTCATTCATCGTTCTTCCCTTTCGTTTTTTTTCTCATTTACTTATTCGCCAAATGCTGGTAAATAAATGTTTGTTAGTAAATAAGTCAAAAAACGAAAGGGATGAACGACGAATGAGTCTAAGGAAGACCGTGACGATAAACGAATAAGACTTATTAAGAGAGAGGCAAGTTACAGAATTTGACCAAATAAGATAGTGACGGATAGCGAACAAGAGGAATAAAATAATGAGTGACGAATACAGAATGAGACGAAATAAGAATTAAAGGAAAAACGAATGAGGCGAGATAATAGGATACCGTATATTCTTGGTCGGCTATACCCACTCTATTTACCTATAGTATGCAGTGATGGTGCACTAGTGTATTTACCTCGTAGAGCAGTTCGTATCCGAGCAGCACGCCACCGCGTGCGGGCGGGGGCGGCGGCTCCCACCACACGCGCAGCGACTGCGCCGACAGCGCCGCGCAGCGCACGCGCAGCGGCGGCGCCTCCGGGACTGCACAACAACACTATTAGCGCCCCCGCACATTATTGCCACCATGCAGTCGCCACCACTAAACGCGACCACCAGTGGTTCAGTTAGACCACTACACGCCGCCACCAGAATACATTTGTGGGGACACAGGATTGCTTAGCTTGCGATATGGTTGTCACGCGCCTGCTAGGCAGTCCGGAACGAGTAGTCTCTCGCCCGCCACTATGTAATAACATGTGTAACGCAATAAATTATGGAGTCCAGCTGAAGTATGAATTATCATTTGGAGTGACATACAATTTTACAGATTGTTCATGTGGCCGTTTCACAAAAGAAAGGGCTGACAATAGTTGTCTGAGAAAGAAAAATCTGCGTAGTGAAATTCGGCGAAACGATAGGCCACCAGTAATAAGCGTGGTCGACTCCCGCAGCTTGTGGCTCGGACGCGACCACTCAAACGCTCGGTGTGCGCCAATGCTATACAAAATGTATGGAGAAATGCGTCCGGAACTTATTGCGGCCACCTAGTCGTTCTAGTGTGGTCGCAACTAGTGGGTCAATGTGCGAGGCACTTTAGAGTCTCTCCACATCTATCGATGTGGAGTGGGCTTATAAGCCGATCGGGAAAACTTTATGTCAGTAATTTTGCTACCTATTGTTATTTGCTTTATATGCTAATTTAAAGTTATTAAAGTCACTAAGTTTTTCTCATAACATAACACAAACAAAATTATAAAATCTATTCATGTATTATCTGCAAATAGTGGGGCTATGACCGTTTTCTTATTTAACACTTCAGGACTCGCACCCTAGTTTCAAACACTTTTAGTCGCTAAAGGGTCCACCGGACCCGGTTGGTTATGTGACCATATAATAAAAAGTATTGAAAAATATATGATATACATGTATTTTTCTTAGATTAAGAAATAAAACAATCATGATATAATAATCAACTGTTTATTATTGGCGATTTATCGCAAGCAGTGAATATTTTCAAAAAATACCTAATTTATAATTTTTTTTATTGTACTTTAATCACTAATGCTAATAACTTTTATAAATCTTTGTACTTTGTTTTAATTACGATGTTTTCGTAAACTACAATTATTGACTTATTTAAAATCACAAAAGGAGATCGCAATGAATACTACAAAAAAAATAGTAAATGCACCTCAAACTTAGCCATTAGCATTAGCATTATAGATTTCAACCAAAATCTTTTTTTTTTTTTTTCGTTAAATATTTATTTATGAAAAAATAACAAAGAATAAAACTTAATTATAAACTAAATATTACAAACTAAATTAAAAACTAAACTAGATCTAAACAAACAAAAATAATATTATTACAAACTAAATTTAAAACTAAACTAGATCTAAAAAAGGCCCCTGCGGCATTGTGCCGAAGATGCTGGCAGCATTACCTCGTTGAATCGCTAGGCTAATTCTTTGAGCGAGGTAGCTGCCAGCTCTTCGGTCACCAGTAGCATCTATAAGCCTCTTCGAAATCTCTTTGAAGAGGCTTAGTGCTCCTGGGCCCCACGGACCAAGGGTCTCGACACCGAAAGGGATGAAATTATATTCGGCGCCGAGACCACTATATTTACCAATTTTAGCGGTTTCAGCCGCCTCTGCTGCGGCTGCTGCCCTTGTGGAGGTCCGGTGGATATGAGAAGGGGCTAGTGTGTCTACACAGGTTGCATCCCACACCAGAACCCTTCCCATACTCCACGGGATCAACGACATACCGTCTGGTCTCTTGCCGTCGGCTCTTGAAATACCTGACGGCTCCAGGAGAGCCGGCACGTTAGCCGATGCAAGAGACCGACGAATAATATCGTTAAGGGCAGCATGTCTCGCGAAGCGGCCCGCGCTCTTCTGACAGGAGAGTCCGTGGTGCCCAAGCCGGTCTACATCGCTTCCGCAGGGGCAACGATGTGGAGCGCAGACCGGGACCCCAAGACGTAAACAAACTGCGAAACGGAGAGTATTGGGGTCAAGAAAAGTGCCAGTGGTTGCAGATGGGTGTGCGTGGAGCCAGAAACCAGCCTCTTTTGTTCTTACTGCTAGAAGTCTGGCTCGTTCTGCGGTACAACACTGGTCAAGAAGGGAGTCAGCGGATAATTTGCAAGTTGTGTCGTCCCAAAATCTTGATTTACAAGGAAAACATTTTTTTTTATTGATTTTTATTGATATTGGTTTTGTATGATCACCACAAATAGCAACATAACATTCGCAGCAATATACTTTGGTTTTTCTATCTTTTTTCTAAGAGCAAAATCGACAACGAATTTTTCTTCCTCGCCGTATTGCCTGTGGCTGGGAATTTTCAGGTTTTATAGGCACAATATTTAAAATACGATTATTTATTGCAACCGGGAAATTCGTCACAGTGAGCCTTTCGTAAAAATAATAAATACCAACATAGTAATTTTGGCGAAGTATAGATAACGGGACATAATCTAGATCTGGACGATGATCCAATATATCGCGATTCAGTGGCTCATGAGGTGGGTTACGGACACTCTGAGTTTGTGGATTTTTTCCTTCTAAGATCTCTTAGTAAGTCAGGTTGTAAAGTCTACCATTCTTTTGTAATAACCTCAAACTCAATAGTCAGATATTCGTCACAATCTTGTTCAGAATCAGAATTATCTTCACTTTCTTCTACAAAGACTTCAGTTTCTGAACAGTCTTCATTCTCTATTTCTTCATTAATAAATCGGATATTTCTTTTTCCGATAACGCCCTATGAGCAGCCATCTTGTATGCTAAAAATCAATATAAACTTTAGATAGATCCGCTTAAGGTAATATAAATATTAATCACGTAAGTAGTCGCTAACGGGTCCAGCGGACCCAGACTTGATAACTATTGCTTGCGTAAATGCTCGCTACTGGGTCTAACTGACCCATACACACTTTGAACGTCCATCACTCGCAAGCGCGGGGCGCCGACTGACAGGCGAAGCGACGAATCGACGCGGAGTACTTTGACTTGAAGGTACTAAGAACGGCAACGTCGCGCGGTGATATTCAAACAAGTTAGCGATCATAATGAAGGACACTGGGTCCAACAGACCCGTTAGCGAGTCCTGAAGTGTTAAAAATCACGAGTAAAGCGGCGCTAGCGTGGCACTGGTGGCACCCTAGCCGGCTGCGGTGAACGCGCGCGACGCGTTGGCACCCGCGCCCGTCTCACTCCCCACCACCACTTAGATATAAATGTTCCTATAGCACTCACCTTTTCGAGTGGCGTCCATGGATAGGAAGACGAAGTATATAGGTAGGCCTCCAACGAGATGGAGCGACGACCTGGTTAAAGTTCCCGGAACGCGTTGGATGCGGATGGCACAGGACTGATCTGTTTGGTTTTTTTTTTTTTTTTTATCCTTAGGGTAGGGATATGTTCAGCAGTGAACGTCTTTCGGATGAAATGATGATGATAGCGCTCACCCCAAAGCGTCCACTCACGCGCAAGTGTCGTGCTGGTGGCACCCCAAACGGGAGCCGTGAGCCATACCACCAAGATATAAATGTTCCTATAGCACTCACTTTTTACAATCGGGCCGGTCGGTGCCGACGGCGTTGAACGCACGCCCATGCCATAGCACAACATAAATATAAATTCTCACTAAACTACGATTTTTAATTTCGTGGAATTCTGAAAAATGCCAGATTTTGACGTTTCAGAGGCCACTAACCTTTTTTTCATTTTAAATGTATTTATTATTTTGGAAACATAATAAAATAGGCACATTACTAATTATAAATATAGTGAAGGAGAGCTTTTACTAATAAGAAGTTATCAGTTTTCATTTATTAGTCTATATTTATTTCATAGGTTTTTAAGAGATTCATGGTTTGTGTGAGACAGTTAATAATGATATTAGTCCTCTTTAAAAAACAAAAACTTTTCAAGGAAATAATAATATCAATCAACGAAAACGACAAAAATAATATGGAAACAGGAAAGCGAGCACATTCGAACATTCAAGACAGAAGCCGAATGACTTTAATATTGTTTTGACAGAAGAATGATATTTGATGGTTTTCAACCGACGAAAACAAAAGGAGGAGGTTCTCAATTCGGCGTGTATATTTGTTTTTTTTTTTTTTTTTTTATGTATGATCACGCATAACTTTTTACAGAGTAGTCCGATTTTGATGATTCTTTTTTTATTGGAAAGCGTATACCCCGAGGGTGGTCCCATTTCAATTTGAAAATAATATTCCTACCCTAAGGGTAGGAAAACAGGGGATGATTGATTGTTCAATTACCGATTGTACTATATGACCACGCATAACTTATTACAGAGTAGTCGGATTTTGATGATTCTTTTTTTATTGGAAAGCGTATACCTCAAGGGTGGTCCCATGTAAATTTGGAAATAGTATTCCTACCCTAAGGGTAGGAAAACAGGGGATGATTGACTAACTTTTTACAGAGTAGTCTGATTTTCATAATTCTTTTTTATTGGATAGGGTATACCTTGAAGTTGTTATTATATAAATTTGGAAAAAAAAATTTACCCCAAAGATGGGAAAAAAGTATAAAATAAAAACTTTTTAACAAAAAATTAAACCGCCGAAAAAACTGAAAAGCAAAAAATAATACCTTTTTTGTTTGACCTTAATCTAGGTACCAGTTTGAAGTCGGTGCCTCAGCACGAGCCAGGAGGAGTGATAGAAGCCAGTCAGGTAGAAGATTATAGGTCCACTCCTCCTGGCTAGTGCTGAGGCACCGACTTCAAACTGGTATCTAGATTAAGGTCAAACAAAAAAGGTATTATTTTTTGCTTTTCAGTTTTTTCGGCGGTTTAATTTTTTGTTAATTATTATTTAAGTATGTACCTTGTCTATAAAGTTTTAAATTACAAACCTCTTGAGACGACAATTTAAACTTAATACATAACTATTTTACTATTAATTATAATTGAAGTCCGAAAAATTGCGATAAAATGTCAATCATCGCAATGATATCCAAGACAATTTATTTTTTACTCATAAAAGGGTTAAATATTTTATTACGTCTGAACAGTTAGATCAAAAAATATTCCAACTACGTATTAATTGATGATTTATTACATTATATCCAATTTTAATGTGTATACTAAGGAATTTGTGCTCTGTATTTCCTAGTTTTTGTTTTATCTCGTTTAAATTTTCGGGTAATATTTTTTGCCTAGTAACACTAAGAAATGTCAGGATTCCACGAAATTGAAAATCGTAGTTTAGCACTCACCCCCCTCGAGCGTGGTGGCGGTGAGCGGCGCGCTGGGCGGGCCGGCGCCGACGGCGTTGAACGCGCGCACGCGTATGTCATAGTGCGCGTGCGTGCGCAGCGGCGCTAGCGTGGCGCTGGTGGCGCCCCAGCCGGCCGCGGTGAGCGCGCGCGACGCGTTGGCGGCCGCGCCCGCCTCGCGCCACACCACCACGTAGCCCAGCAACTCGCCGTTCCACGAGTCCTGCGGGGGCGCCTAAGGGAAGACCAGTAAACTGCTCAATACTTTAGCTCAGACCAGTATCGGTTTACCCTGTGAAAGGGCTTAGCAATAATTTATGACCTACTAAGATTAAGATTTCTATATTCGAGGCAATTTTTGATCACTCTGTCCGTGGGTAGTCTATTAATTTGTGACCTACTAAGATTAAAATTTCTTTATTCGAGGTAATCTTTGATCACTCTGTCATTTGCTAGTCCACTTCGCACTCACAATCCTAATCTAACGTTTTGCTTTTGATGAAACCTTACCTGCCATTTTACCAGCAGTTCCCCAGGAGCTGTTGCTTGGACATTGACGTTGTGGGGAGGTTCTGATGGAGCTGAAAGAACAACCAAACGTCACATTTAAGTAGTACACAAAGTTGAAAAGACCGACCAATATTCATTCTCGTGTTTATTAAAGAACTGACTTTAAAACTACTTTCAGATATTAGAAATCATTCTTGGATTTAGTCCAACGGGCTCAGGATATAAAAGATTTTTCAGGTAAGGTTTTACTAAACTTTTTGTTATAAACAGAATGTGACAAAAAAGCAAGAGTCACCTGATGGTAAGTGGTTACCACTACCAACAAAAACCAGCAACTCCAAGAGACTTGCTAGGTTATAGGTGAATGAGGAAATGCTAGGCCAACAAACAAAAAACAACATGCGACTCTCTCGAAGGTGCTGGTTCTCAGGAGTGACGGTCATTGCTTAGCATCAGTGACCTGTTTGCAATAAAGCCTCACCTTCTTCCTTGGTCTGGAGTATGACAGGCTCAGAGTAGTCGCTGTCGCCGATAGCATTGACGGCGGCGAGTCGCAGCGCATACGCCGTGGCGGGTCTCAGGCCTTCCACGCGGTACTCTAGAGTCACCTCGCCACCCGGCTCCGGGGAATCTTTCCTGGGGATAAAGATAACGCTAGTATCTGACACATGTACAGCAAAAAGTAAAATACTATGTAAAGCACGACTCACTCCAAGGCAGCCAACGCTTCTACGGCCAAGGCAATAAAGGCAGTCCAGGCTAAAAGTTTCAACTGTTTCAATGTGTTTTTCACGAACAAAAGAAGCGTCTCTCGTTGGTAACGTCTGATTTATTTTTAGCTAAACAGCCCCTCAAAATATGAGAGTTGCGTGTCAGCAGAAACCTTTCTGCTGAGTAGATAAGACTAGCTGTCGACCAACGAAGATTTGTAACATCAAACAATATGTCATTGTTTACAATAACAGTTACAGATAAGAAGGTTTATGTTGCTCTAATATAATAGGGTTCTTTACGTCAAAGTCGTACCTGCTAGTATTTTTGTCACTGAAATGGTTAGTCAGTGGCCTGAATCGTTTTGCACGTCAAAAAAGCCTTCTTTCTTAATGTTCCAGTATCCAGTGCATTAGCAAAACCGAGCTAGTCTAGTGGTTTGACCTCTCAAGCAGAGGGTTGGATTCAAGTCCTAGTTCGCACCTCTTCGTTTGACAAAATTAGGGGCTGTTTCACCACTTTTTTTAAAGTTCGGATTAGCTTAATCATAACCTTATTTGACAGATGGACTTTAAATTTCTGTTTCACCAGTCTTGATTAGCGCTAAGTGACGGACAAACTGTTTTTCAATTTGACCATCAGATCTGGTGGCATTTGGCATTTTTATCCGTCACATAACTTTTTAATTAGTCGGTTAATTTTTTTGTGGCCATGGTTGGAGAGCCCTTCAGCCGGTTTCAGAAAAATAAATCAAAGTATTTTTTATTTTTTAAAGAAAGGAGTCATGCTAAATTGCAAACGAGGATTTAAAAATCAAGACTTGAATAAAAAAATATAGGTATGCTTTTGATATGTAAAAATAAATCCAAAATTTCGTAATATTTTTTAATTACAGACTTTTTTCAGTGGCACAATCGTTTGTTGTACGTGAACTTGTACATCGCCATTAAAAAAAAGTTAATATGTCAAATGGTTTGGCGCCACTTTTCGATTCGTTTTACGTGATTTTATTTTTCTTTGTTATTGTTAACAAAGTATCGTAAATAAAAACCGTTTTTGGATTAATTATAATGTTACACATTTGCTTATGCAAAAATATAGATGTATTTAAAAATTACATAGTTTACGATTTCTTTTGTTTTAATAATGAGCGACTCTTTGAACGAAAGTGTGCGAACAGGAACGCGTGATCGTGAAATGCGACGTTGCCATTCCGACTTTTTGCTAAACCGACGATTAGTTAAGTGGTACTTAGTTTGCACAGGACCAGAGTGGTGAAACTGAAAAAAAACTAGCCGACAGATTTGTCCAGTACTTAGTTTATTCATTGGTTACGTGACTAGTAGTTTGACAATAAGGTGGTGAAACACCCCCTTAATGTGGGAAATTACATTTGAAATTTACCATGAGCTTTGCAGGGAAGGGAAATATCGAGAGGAATTCTGCACAACTTGCGAAGAGATGTACAGAGAGGTACCAGGTTCCTGATTCCCACTGGGCCTTCGTGGGAACCGTGGCCCTTTCATTCCGATAGGCCTGTGCCCGGCAGCACTTTTAATTAACAATCAAAAAGCTGGTTAAATAAATAAATAAATAAATAAATATTAGGGGACAATCTTACACAAATCGACCTAGTCCCAAACTAAGCAAAGCTTGTACTATGGGTATGGGTACTAGACGACGATAAACATACTTGTATAGATAAATAAATACTTAAATACATAGAAAACATCCATAACTCAGGAACACAAATAAATGCCCTTACAGGGATTCGAACCCAGGACCTCTTGCTTCGTAGGCAGGGTCACTACCAACTAGGCTAAGGCGGTCGTTAATCGACTTACTTCTCCATGACCCTGTCGGCAGGCACCTCCCTTGTGGGCGCGTCCGTCCAGTCGCCGGTGTCGGCGCGGTGGCGGTCGCCGACGACGCGGAACTGCAGCCGGTACGAGCGCACGCGCGCGTTGCCGTCGTAGCCGCGCCGCCACGACGCGCACGCGCCGCGCGCGCCCACGCGCGACACCGACAGGCCGCGTGGAGCTTCTGGGAACTCTAGGAGGGGGAGTCGTCGTGAGACAAAGTAAGTCTATTGTTAGCTATGAAGTATCTTTTTTTGTACATATTTTTTCAACTTCATTTTTTTATTACTTTTACGGTCATCCCGTGAAATCATACATTTCGTACTAAATACAAACTGAAATATAGATGCACAGAAAAAACCCCAGAAAAAAGACCAATGCTGGGAATCGAACCCAGGTCCTCAGCATTCCGTGCCGCGTGCCATACCCCTACACCACCACTGGTCTAGAGATTAGACACGAATCTTTCCTATACATCATACATTTCAATCTGCTAAATCATCACCTTATGCAGTGACAAACGCACATCTATGTTACACCCTCATCGAGAGATTTTAACACTCCTTCGGAACTAACCGCTCACCTGGACAAGAGATGGCGCTACTGTGCAACTTTAAACAAGTTAGAAGTAATAAAAAAATGAATGAAGTTGAAAAAATATGTACAAAAAAAGATACTTCATAGCTAACTTGTTTAAAGTTGCTCAGTAGCGCCATCTCTTGTCCAGGTGAGCGGTTAGTTCCGAAGGAGTGTTAAAATCTCTCGATGAGGGTGTAACATAGATGTGCGTTTGTCACTGCATAAGGTGATGATTTAGCAGATTGAAATGTATGATGTATAGGAAAGATTCGTGTCTAATCTCTAGACCAGTGGTGGTGTAGGGGTATGGCACGCGGCACGGAATGCTGAGGACCTGGGTTCGATTCCCAGCATTGGTCTTTTTTCTGGGGTTTTTTCTGTGCATCTATATTTCAGTTTGTATTTAGTACGAAATGTAAGTCTATTGTGTCTTTAAATCCGAGTTCCTTTTCTCACGTGCGGCCTTTTGACATTTTCTCATTGATATTCTGTATATGTAGTGTATGTAGTGTATAAGTATTATATTTAATGTATATGTTTATTTATGTATAATAAATATTGTATATTTGTATTGTTTTTAATATTTATATATATTAATATCTCTTCATTTCTCCTGTCTGTTGTTTCCGCCACCTACATAAACCTGTTCATATTTGTACATGTATCCAGTATTGGTTGTCTGGAAGAGATCGCTTTTGAGCGATAAGACCGCCTATTGTCTGCCTGATTTTTTATTGTTATTGTTATTTTTTCTGTACTTTTTTGGTGCTCAATAAAGAATATTTGCATTGTTTTGTATTGTTTTCAGACATAGTCAAAGTCAAAATTATTTATTCAGTTTAGGCATCAATTGATGTTCCTATGAATGTGTAAGAATCTACCACTGACAGAGATAATTTTAACAAAAAGAACAAAGAGTGTCGTATGACGGTAAAGCTTGTCTAATTTAAAATGACGCGTCCTACCACTGCATTTGCGCACAGGATTTTTCATTCGATTTGTCGATCGTGATGTTGCACACTGATCATAGTTCACGGAATAGTCGACGCTCCAAAACAAATGATGAGTTGTAATCAATATTTGCACGCACACATTAAAATCAACTGATTCAGTAGAGAGGCTCGCGTCATTTTAGCTTAGACAAGCTCTTCGATGCGAATTAATAACTAAGTATTTGCAATCGGCTGTATAGCATTAGTTACTTCTGCCAAAAGGCTTCAATGGAAACGAAATGGAGCAGAGACGAGTAGAATTGCTAAAATCCACGTCAATTCCTAGTGATGTCTCATTATTTTCAACTTTGCTTCAATGGCTTGTTGCCTAAATACCAAAATAAATATAACGAATCCATCAAACGTAAGCTTTAGTGTGTGACAGCGTACTATCTTAGCCCAATTGGCTTCCAATTGGTAACGAAAAAGCTGTGAGTTCTGAAACGGTCAAGTGACTACATCAAGCACAAGCATTTTTGCTTGACCTCGGGACATTATATTTAACAGTAATCTTTGTAAGCGGTCAAAAAGCTTAAAGGTCTCTGAACTTCAATGAGAATCGCAAATCACCTTGCACAGCGAGGTATATGAGCAGCTCGTCCCGCCCATAGGCGTTCTCCGCGCGGCAGCGGTACACGCCCGAGTCGTGCCGCTCGGCATGCGCCACGGTCAGCTGCGAGCTCGCGCCCGACTCTGAACGCTTCTCCGATACCGACACCCTGGAAAAAGACCGATAGAAGATCGTAAGCAAAAGCCACAATAAATAGAGAGATCTCTCTCCAAACAGATGTCGTGGCCCGGCCATAACTACTTACAAATGGCAGCACGACAAACGTTTTCTCTATTCATTGTACGGCCGCGTCGCTCGCACAGCACACTGTGGCGACCCGAATCTGTCTCTGATCCAATAGTTTATAAAATATGTTTGAAATAACCCTATTTCTCGTGGCAGCCAATTAAATAAAAATGTTATGTGATCCCCGACCTAAATAAGTCTAACTATATCTACCTATCAACATTTTGCCAACAATATTGTTGGTTTTGTTTCTGAACAAACGCAACAAATACGCGACCTCATTCTGTAATTCAAAATCCAATTCAAGCCTTCACAGACTCCACACCCGAAACCCGAAAATACAAGAAACTAGCATTTTTGCTTCTCGGGGAGTCTGGGGTCTTCTTACTTTCAGTCTTTGGGTCCTTTATGTCACAAATTGTCTGGACCTCCACCCATATCTGTTATGTGATTCATAGATGGCTTGTAAAGTGTGCGATGCTCACCTGTAGGTGGAGAGATCGATGCGTTTCATGTTGTGCGTCCACTGCAGCGCGACTGGTGGGTCGCCGCGCGCTTCGCAAAGCAGCGTCGCCTGCGCCGTGCGTTTTACCGTCATGTTGCGCGACGAAAACTCGAAGTGGGCCGGCTCTGCATAAAGTTCGTAGTAAATTTTAAGGCGGGCTTGCATATTCCAAGTTAACTGCTAACCCACACTGAAGTAGTGTCTAAATGGAACTGTCATCCTCAACTCAATTTAACTAGAATTCTAGATTGTGCAAAAGAATCACGTTTTAGTGAATCATCATTAACAGTTAATGGATGCGTCATTGACTTAATTCCGTAACCAAAAGATATCAAATGAAGCTCCATTTGCTTTTCCTGAACTGCCTGTCAGAGGGCTGTAAGCACAGAAATAATAATAAAGAGGATAGAAATGCCTTAGTTCCTATTTTCTTCCGGAACTCGTGTCGCTGCTTCATCCCCTCCACTTACTGTGTTAATGCGCACATGCAAAAGACTGGAACCGTACTACGCAATCACGCACACAATTACTAATATTTTTGCTTACAAACAATTATGAACCTTACACCTTAGAGATAGCGTTAAATAACACTCAACGTAAGTCATACCCACATTTACACAACGGCGCCATTTATTGGCCGCGTCGGCATTATGTCTGTACTAGTCGTAACCTGTTTTTTTGTCCGTACCACGAACTTTTGTGCAAGACGGAAGGGTTATCAGAAATTACTTTACATTGCTGCGTATAATTCAAAACGATCTGCGTTTTTATGGGCATGAGTAGCAATGGTATATGAAGTTTCGTGTTAATAACGTGTAAACCAATATTTCATAATGAAATCTTTTCTCAAGTTGTATTTTGATATAAACCGCATTATTACATTAAATTAATACATACCAATGAAATGTAATCCCCTTATTAGTGTAATTACACAGTGTGGACGAGTTTCCGCAATTGCTAATGCTGCAAAACACCATTTTAAAGCACTTGTTGTTACGAGGGGCGTTCAATATAAAGTGAGAATGAGATGCAAACTCTTTTAATATTACGAAATTAAATACTGGCCGGTAAAGCTAATCTATCTAGCTGATTGCTATGAAAAAAAAAACTAATTGTCTTTTGTTTAAAAAAATATACGGTAATTTCTTTGCAATGCTATTGAGTACGTTAGCGAAAATGGAGAAAATTGAACTGCGCGCCGTTATCATTTGATAACGGCGCGCAGTATTTGAAATTTTTTTCTACGGACCAAGTCAATTTGGATTTGCGGGACACTTGAGGGTCTAATAATGCTCCTCCGTATTCGACAGTCGCACGTTGTTGCGCCGAATTTAGACGTGGAAGAACATCGACAATGGACGACCCCCGCTTCGGACGCCCTACTACAGCAGTAACTGAAGAAATTGTGAAAAAAGTCGAAAACTCAGTTTTGGCGGATCGTCGTGTCACAGTTCGTTTTATTACTGAAAATGTAAAGATTTCAACGGGGAGCGTGCATAATATTTTACATGAACGCTTGGGTATGAAAAAGGTATCTGCGCGTTGGGTACCAAGAATGCTTACTGACACGCAAAAACAAACTAGAGTAGAGATTTGTCAAGAAGCTTTGAACCCGATGCAGCAAGACCGGGAACTTTTTTTGGCGCGATTTATAACAATGGACGAAACATGGCTCCATCATTACGACCCTGAAACGAAACTGCAGTCTATGACATGGAAAAGGCCATCATCTCCAACTCCGAAGAAATTCAAGGTGAGCCCATCTGCCGGTAAGGTCATGGGCTCTGTTTTTTCGGATAGTAAAGGGGTATTAATGATTGAGTATCTCGAGCATGGAGCCACTATTACGGGCACTTTATATGCCAAACAAATAGCAACATTGCGCAATGAGATCCGCGAAAAACGGCGAGGTAAACTCTCGAAAGTTGTGCTGTTCCACCAGGACAATGCCCCGGCACACAAGTCCGCCGTTGCAATGGCTGCAATTCGTGATGCTGGGTTCGATATCCTTAAGCATCCTCCGTATTCACCAGATCTCGCTCCCAGTGATTTCTACCTATTTCCGAGATTGAAACAATACCTGAGAGGCCAGAAATTTGAAGACGACGACGCGGTAGTCGCTGCAGTACAAGATTTTTTAAGTACTCAAGATGAGACCTTTTTTAAAAATGGAATTTTAAGTTTAGAAAAAAGATATACTAAGTGTATTATGCTAAAAGGTGACTATGTCGAAAAATAAAATGACATTTAGTAAAAGTTGTTTATAACGTACTCATTCTCACTTTTTATTGAACGCCCCTAGTATACCCACGTTTCAAATAGCACTGAGCCACAAGTCGCGCGCTTGTGACCTACGAGTCACAAGCGCGGCGCCAAGGTCACGCGTCTAAGGCACTTCTATCTTCTTTATTATTATTTCTGTGGCTGTAAGTTTTAAATTTGAAAGTTTCACAGATTGTGTATTAGTGTGGTATCTGCTATAACCGCAAATCAAGTTAAATATGAAAGAGGTTTCCACGCAAAACTTCTATTTCTTTCGGTTATTCACTTGATATTTACATTGGTAACAATATTGGGGTACCGAAACTTATGTACGCAAGTTCGATTGAGCAATTAGAGATTACTAGACTAAAAGAATCTGTAAACGCGAATCAAAACTGTACACCAAAAACAATTATACTGCCGTCGTAAGAAAAAGGGGCACAACTAGTATTTTTTGTGAAACAGAAAGAGCCTAAGTCCACACTTGTTCTTTGTAAACTTATGCTGTTCCTGTTTTGAGCAAGTTTGCAGTTGTGCCCTTTATAAATACGACGGAAGTATAAGTAGACACAAAATAACATTATACTTGTAGCAGCAGCAAGGCGATCAGATGATATCAACTCAATCGCTAGCTGATCTGAAGAAGGTCCATTGCGAATCGAGCCGAGTGAAGGAACACTGTAGAAGCGTATCCCTAGCGGTGTAGATGCGCTAAAGAAAAAGAAGAAAAGAGAGCAACAAGATGCTCAATGTCGTCCTCGTACCATTAACAGCCAGGCTGATGACCTTGGAGAGGCCGCGGCCGATGCCGTTGTCGGCGCGGCACATGTACTGGCCCTCGTGGTGGCGCGCGGCCGGCGCGATGCTCAGGGAGCCGTTGGCCAGCACAGAGTACTGCAACTCCAAGTTGGACACTTGCCTGAAGTCGTTTACCCCTGAACCTGCCAATAAAAGTAGTGGAATTGGATTGTACGGTCGGCCAAGAATGTGGTCTACCACAGTTTTGACAAAAGTTTCTGTGAGGTATAAATACCGCTAAGGTTGCCTTTTCTAACCGAGTGAAGGAAAAATCGACCTTGTTGTATCATGACGTGCAAATTAATTTCAACCGTAAGGTGGTAGATCATATTTTTGGGCGACTGCACCCCTATTTGCTTGCACTTTGTTGTCTCAAAAGAATTTAAAAAATTCTGTCCTTATTTCCCGCTTACTTAGTCTGCTTCAATCTTTAAGAATCTTTTTCACAGCTTCGAGTTGAAGAGTGGGGTTTATTGAGTTAATTAGCCGGTAGTTTTCTTTTTATTATTATATTATATTAAGTTAAAGCTGTAACCCTCTGTTTGTATTCAAATATTTGCAACTACTACTTCAAACATCATGTGCTTTTTAAATTATTACATCGAATTTTGTGCAAAGATTTAATGTGTAACTACAAAGTTTACCATGTCCTTTGAGCCAAGTGATGCGGGGTTCAGGGTAGCCTTTAGTGGCGCAATGAGCTAGTATCTGCGTTCCCAAAAGAGCAGACACGTCTTGGGGTTCGTACACCCACGACGGAGCCACTGGAATCAATACAAAACTAAAATTTATCTACTGGTCAGTCGATACTAAATGTACTGTGTCAAAAAAAGTTTTTAATTAGAAACAAGATTCAATGCGCAGTGAAGGCCAAAGAAAAATCATTATTTTGATAGAACTCGTATTTTTAAGCCAGGGATTACTGATATAAAGAAGGGAATCAACCGGGAAGTTAAAGATTATGATTATTATGCTGCAGACAAAGTAATTGTGAGTGGTTCTTTACCTTTGACAGCGAGACGTGCAGTATGGTTGACCTCAGCCGCGGAGTTGGTAGCCACACACGTATACTCGCCACTGTGTTTTGAAGTCACATGTGTGAATATCAGAAAACTGAACTCGTCCAGAGACTTTTCTTGTACCTGGAAAAAAAAACAGGCCAACCATTTCATATTGCGACCAGCCCCCTGTACCTCAAAATTTACAAGTTCTACAAATCAGTAAAGGTATCTAGAAGCCGCTCATTGAGGGCCTTTCAAGCAACACCAGGTATTAAAGATTTTCGGGAGCACATGCCTTAACCTAGGTCAATCGGTTATCTGTTAGAGCTATGTTTTTTAACTAAAGTAAAAAAGCATAAAGTATCAATCATGTCTAAATGTGACAGAGCTGTTACCTGCAGAATGGAGGGTATATGCTGGCCATCTTTTAACCAGGAGAAGTAAACAGGTTTATCTCCTGAAGTGATTCCACACAAGATTTGAATCGAGCTGCCTTCTACTAGATCCGTTGGAAAAGAGAAACCAGCAATTTTTGGCGGATCTGAAATAAAGTTAAAACATATTTTATTTTCTGCTTTGACTTTTATTTTTATATTTATTTTGAATATACATCTAGATGTCAAATTTTATGTCATTCCAAAGCCTGAAAGTGGCTGAAATTTGACACTCAGTTTAGTTTACACATCGATTTAAGATATCATCTTTTTTCAAAGTACCTAATGACGAAATAATAATAATGGCGACTCGGATGAATAATTATTGTTTCACAGCATAATCGTCATTAAATTTACATATCAACAATTTTAACAAAATCCCTGTCATTATAAGCAATTCTATAGATTCAATTCGATTTTTTTAAAATATAGCTCCACTATACTATCAATGATTCAGCCAATGTAGAGGTTGAAAAAAAAACACTATCGCGTTATCCGTTGTTCGTTAGCTTTGGTGTGCAGGACGTTTCTATAAAAAATCACTTTCAAAATTGTAACATGTCGCTGATGTCACGTTGGTAAAAGGGTCCATATGTATACTCACTCCTGACAAAGATCTGCACGTCTTTCTGCGCGTATTGCCCCCCCGGCGCCGTGACGCGGCAGGAGTACACTCCGGCGTCGGCAGGCTCGGCTGGCCACAGCAGCAACTCCCCGCCCAGTCCCGCCAGTGCCCTTCCCCCTCCCCCTGTGCCACTTAGGTCCATCCCACCGCGTTGCCACACTATCTCGCTGCACACAACGGGTTGCTATTGAGCTTCAGTTATTGAAACTAAAAGAACGGTCTCACACTGGATTACCAAGAGGTACAATTCTTTACAAAACATTGCGAGATTTCACACACTTGGTAATAAATTCAATTATGTGTGAAGTTTACACTCCATATTGGCGCCACATGGAAACTACGGCCCGAACTCTTTCATTTTACGATGAAGTCTTTGCTCTGCACTCAATCGTATATAGGCCGAGAAAATGACAATAAAATTATTTTTAATGGGACAAGGACGGCATAATTCTAACATAATAACAATGGTACAGTAAATGTTCACAAATTAAAAACCATTTCTACAAAAAAATATTTAATAACCAGTAAAGTTGATTTTTCAAAATCGTTGAATTTTAATTTTAATCTATTCACGACCGAATCAAGCGCTTCTAGTAAATCAATGATGTTGAATTCCACATTTCTAACCACGCCCTAAAACTTACTAGTAAATAGCCAAATTGTACGTAAATTAAGAAAATTTACATGGTAATGAATGATCAACTAAAATCAATTGTTGAAGGGGTTTTATACACCCTAACTTCCTTAGTACTAGTGGAATTGGAAGATACGACGACGGAATTGCTTCCTAGTAACAGTTTATCTAACAGAACATATAAAAATCCAAACAAAATTGAAGTATTGTATGAATGCAAGTCGTATTTTGAAGATGGTTGGGGTAACAAAAGAGAAAATTACAAAAATAGAAGTAGAAGGGAACTTAAATGAAACTTATAAGTTTACTAAGCAAATGCACCTCCATCAACCTGATTGGAAATCCGGAGTAGGGGCAGTAGACGGTGGTGTTGACGCCGGCAACCACGCGGATGGGGCCGATGTTGCGGATTGACGGGTGCCCTGTAAACAATGTCGACGAGAAATTAGTTTTCGTAATGATGAAATGCATGTGCTATGCACAGAAATCATAGAAGGTAGAGTTTAAAGAAGAATCTATGTGTATGCAAAAGTGTCCAGTGTTTACAAGGTCAGGATTTTTAGTTGCTTTAAAACAAATAAACGGTTATTGGATTGAGTTAGCAAAGAAGTGACGTCTCAACTGGAGATGCAACGGACATCTGGCCAGTATTCGTTATCCAGCCTATCCAGCTACAATTTCACTATTCGACCGAATACCGGATTGTTGCGTACTATTGAAGATAAGGTTTCTATTATAGATAGACTACAATTTCTTGAACAACTTGTAACGTGGCTCTGGCGGATATTCGGTATAGGTATCCAGCCAACAAGCTATCCGTTGCGTCTTTACTTTAACTATCTATTGTCATGCAAAGTCTATGAGAATAATTTTTGACACTTTATAAAAAGTACGTCAGTTGATTGGTGGTTGTTATCATTCTGGCTGTTGTTTGGAGCTGTCTCACCATAGACGTTGAGCCGCGTGGAGTGCTCGGCCGCGCCCCGCGAGTTGTGCGCGCGACACGTGTACCGGCCGCCATCCTCGGGCCGCACTGACGACATGTTCAGGTAGCTCACTGAGTCGCCGTTAGCCCCCATGAACTGGGTGATCGTCCTGTAACAGTCCGTCTCCTACGGTTAATTTGTACGATAAGTGATAACCCATACCAATCTCTAAGCTAAGCAATTTATGTTCGTCTCAATTCACATGTTGAAGTAAAACTAATGGCGAAGCACCAAAAAGACTCCTCAACGATTAAAGTCTCTGAACCGAGTCAAGCAATATTTTGTAATGATGACGAACATATTTTGAGTTCCACTAAAAAGCGAAAAACAAAAAAATATATTAAAAAAAATTAAACAGACTCCAAAAAAATGACTGAAATAATTTTCTTCTGATCTGTTTGAAATTGGTGCTTCAGCATCAGGTTGCACGCTGGCAAGCGTAGCGTGGGCCATCCACCAACGAGATGGACAGACAATGTGGTAAAAGCCGCAGGTTTAAGGTGTATGCAAGCCGCTTCCAACCATAATGAGCAACTTTCAGAGCATGACATGAGTGCGTGTGAGCCAACTTTGGGGGCGGCAGGCGTAAGCTTGCCTTTGGAATCCAAAAGTTTAATGGTTACTTGACCTGAAACGTGTTTTAACAGATTCATTTTTAACTATGGGACCTGTATTGTTTTTTTATATAATTATTATTATTTTTTATTTAATTCTTTAGTTTGTAATTTATTATATTTTAATTTGAAAAGACGACTTCCTGCCAAGTTTCTTGCGGCGCATTCTTCTTGGCAATGATGGTCCTTACGAAAGCGCTGGTAGTTTAAAAAAAGTGACATGTAAAAGAGCCCTTTGCGGCCTATTTGCAGAATAAACGTTTTGTTTTTAATTTTGAATGATTGGATATCAATGAGCGACGCCTTTGTCTAGCAGTGGACGTCCTACGACTGAATAAATAATGATGATGAAGATGATACCAGCTATACTGACCTCTGCGGCGTGTTAAGTTCTTCGATGGGCTGTCCGTCCAGCAGCCAGGTGAAACGCGGCGGCGGCGCGCCGGACGCGGCGCAGTGCAGCGCGAGCGCAGGCCCCGGATGCAGGGCTTGCTCGATGAACGTGTAGTGCAACTCCGGCGCCGTGTCTAACACAAACAATCATCGTCATCGGCCTATACATCCTATTATTATTATGTATTCGCAATCAAGACATCAAAAGGTCCAATGGTTAGTAAACAAGCACGCTCCATACATTTTAGTGACCAGAAAAATAAATCTTAAAAATAAACAAGAATGGGTACGAGACCACACGAGAAATCATCTTCTTCTTTCTTCTTTTTAGGATGTTGTTGGGACTGTCCCACAACCTACTGAGCATCGAGGCAATCTTTTTCCGCATGGTGGATATCTATACATATAATAAATCTGTAACAAGTCGGTGTATGTACATTGAAGATATTTGAGAAAAACTGTCACTAGGGCTATTTATTAGCGCAATAGAACCCAAAAAAATGATTTTTAGAATTATTGTCTGTTTGTCTGTTTATCTGTTTGTCTGTTTGTCTGTGCGTTTGTGCGCGCTAATCTCAGAAACGGCTTAACCTAGAAGGATGCGGTTTTCACTGATATGTTGGTATTTTCTTGGATTAACATTTAGTGTTTGTCTCATTTGAATCGGTTCACAAATAAGAAAGATACGTCTATTTTAAGAATTTATCGAACAGGTTTTTTTGTTTGAACGCGCTAATCTCAGAAACTACTGCTCTGATTTGAAAAATTCTTTCAGTGTTAGATAGCACATTTATCGAGGAAGGCTATAGGCTATAATCATCACGCTAACACCAATAGGAGTGGAGCGGAGCGGAAGAATGTTTCAAAATCGGGGGTTTTTGAAGTAAAACTTCTATAGGCACGCTTGACTTGTGGTGAATGTGAACGCGGGTGTGCGGGGGGTTGGGTGTGGGGGGGGGATTGCGGGGGGGGATTTTTTTCATATCGAGGAACTAAGGAGAGCCATAATTGATGAAAAAGCAAATTGGATAAAAAAAATAAGCTGCCCAAATTACTAATTCCGCGCAGACGGAGTCGCGGGCAACAGCTAGTCATTATTATAAATGCAAAAGTAACTTATGAAGGTTAATCTTCGTTAATGGTGGCCCTTATAGGCAGCCAATGTCAGTTATGTTAACTGTATAAAAATAGTGTTATTTTCACTATACGGTTTCAAGCTTGTTTCAAAGTGGGTCACGTTTCAAATGATTCGGTCCCACACCGTAAAATCATTCGTTGACTTATTTATCGCAAGTCTCATCGGACAAAATAACGAACGACAGAACACCCTTATAATAACAGCTTTTACACGTTCGTTTTCCTTAATAATTACTTACATGTATAGCTATACAATCTTCCCAATATCGCATAAATAAATATTACCCCTGCTCATCCCCTAATGGGCCGAGATAAGCACGAACATTAAGCAAGCCATCAACACGGAAAGTCGGCCGCAAATGATTGGGAAAAGGCAAGAAAAACAATAAGACTGATGTTAGGTAGGCTAACATACACGACGATAATGTTTACACGCTGGCTCCTGATTCCACAAATAAAATAAACACAGTAACGCAAATTAAGAATTTGGTGAGACTCGTTAGTTAAACCAAAATACGTTTATTTCTTTTTTCTGTCTACTCATCTAAAAATTCATCTAGGTAATATATAAAAATCTCGTCTCATGGTGTTTGTTATCGAACTCCTCCGAAACGGCTTGACCGATTTTCATCAAATTTTTTGTCCATATTTTTATTTTGGTAGGTCAACGTCGTAGGCAATTTTTAGGGTTCCGTACCCAAGGGGTAAAAACGGGACCCTATTACTGAGGCTCTGCTGTTCGTCCGTCTGTGCGTCCGTCTGTCCGTCCGTCTGTCCGTCCGTCTGTCCGTCCGTCTGTCCGTCCGTCCGTCCGTCTGTTACCAGGCTGTATCTCATGAACCGTGATAGCTAGACATGATACGGACCTAGAAATCCTAAGAACTTTTCTGTTACGCTGTTTTTTGTAACATTTCATAATACGAGTACGATTTTTGATTTAATTTAGTTTATTGAAACTACTAGAAAGTCAATTGTCGATTTATACGACAATTGAGTCCCAAATTTTGCCTCTCTCAAATAGACGCTGCTTAAATCATCTGTCAAGATGTAAGAGGCCTTGTGAGTCCCAAAGTAGGAATTTCCTGCTTACATTTAAATTTGAAAATAACCCTCAATACGTTATACGACAAGGTATTTCATTTTGAACTATTTTTATTTATGTCTCAGTTGGCCTACTGCTCGCAGAGCGGCAACCATATCATAGCATGATCGCCAACAATAGGCGTTGTTAGTTATACCAACAGCGGCACACATCTCAATCAGCGTCAGCAAACACAGACAATGATTTGCCTGCCGGTATACGGGGGATAAATAGTAAAGTTGTTATTGAGTTGGGTTCATAACACGGATAAAAACCAGCTAAGTGCAAATCAGATTGGCACTCCAAGGGTGTCGTATCGAGGCACGTAAAAAAAAAACAATTTTATGGGGACCCCTTTCGATTTAAACTTTATTTTTATAATTTGTTGCTAAGCGACTATACTAAAGAAGATCTGAAAGCTTCTCTTATCTATTTTAACATTTTGCTATAAATCAAAATCAAAACTAAATCAGTATAAACTGTAAGTTCTCTTAGACGGGCTTGCGCGGACCTGGGTTAGCTACTTAACAACGAGTTAACTGCTAACCCAGGGTAACCAAGTGTCAAAATGTATGGAACTGTCATTCTTAACCCAGGGTTACCGGTTTAATTTTTTAACCCTGAACTGTGGAAGTGGCCCTTAGGCCGCAAAGGTCTCTTTTACGTGCCATTTTTTTATACTAATAGCAGCGCTTTTGGAAGAATCATTATTGGCAAAAAGAATGTGAAGCAAGAAACTATAAATACAAGCAAGACAAAGCTAAAAATATATGTTTTAAAAGACCAGAATTTAATGGATATTGAAACATTATTTCACTAAGTATCTTTAGGTAGATACACCTAGTATTTGCAGGGATGTATGGGATCCTCTTTTTACTAAGGTACCTAATTCAAAGGAACTTAAAGCTGTAAATATACTGTATACGTTCAATGGAGGTGTGAAAGCCATCCACGGGAAAGTACAGTCGAGGTAAGAAAAGGTTCGTCACTTTTTGACTCTATGTCAACGAGTTAAGACCGAAAAGTGACGAACCTTCTTTTACCCCGACTGTACCCAAATGAATTGGAAATGTATAAGCCTCGTTTATTTCAAATAAATCGAAAACAGCTGTAATAATTTTGATAAAATTGTCTATGTGGAAGTTTTCGAAGGCAAAAAATCGATCTAGCTTGTTCACATCTTTGGGAAAATGCGTGATTTCGAATCTACAGCTTTTAATATGTGTCCCGTAGTGGGAATCAAACCAAGGATCTCAAGCTTCGTAATCAGGTTCGCGATTCCCTAACCACTACACTTTTTCACGTTCCACAACGATTGAGCCAGCGTTGCCCGCATCCAAGTGGTTCCTGGGACGTTCACCAGATCGTCGGTCCACCTTGTTGGGGGCCTTCTTACGCCACGTCTTCCACTCTAGAACTTCACTGCCCCATCGGCCGTCAGTTCTACGAGCAATGTGAAGCTTGCCTTGTATTAATTCAGGTCATATTCAATACCCCGACTATCTCCAAGAGCCATCGAGTGATAGTTAGCTGCAGACATGCAAGTTATGAGGTCCTAAATTGTGAGCGGGCAGCGGCTCGTGAGGTCTTTACTGCGAGGCCTGTCGCCGGACGATGTGACAGGCGATATGTTAGGGCTTGGGAGAAGTTACAAGTGTAAGCGATTTGACTGTTAGATGGAGAAATAAATGGATAAGGGTGAATCAACTTTTTCTTGCCACACCTTGCTATCATCATCATCCCAGCCTATATACAATACAATACAATACAAATATTCTTTATTGATCACCAAAAACAGTACAGTGACATTATATACGTCCCACTGCAGGGGGAAGGGGATTTTCTCAGAATGAGAGGGCTTGGGCCGTAGTTCCCAAGCGGGCCTTGCTATGGTTACACATGTCTCCTGAACAACCTAAGCATTTTTCTATAAAACAATATGAAAATGTCACTTGGACAACCGGGACAGAATAACAACAGAAAAATGTTGATTCATCCATAAGATTAATTTTTGATGGATGTTTGCCTATTTATTTTTAATATGGATCTTCGGAAGGTGACATTTTATGCCGTAGTTAAATAGCTGTAGACATCTGAATTGTGAGCTTCTGAACTGAGGTGTGGGTGGTGTGTGAGGAGAGGCTTGTTGCCCGATGGCGTGACAGGCAATATTATTATGTTAGGGAGTGGCGGTAGTTACAAACGGAAGCGATTACTACCAGGTTATCTTTGTTTTAGGACATACTGCATAGATGCACAAAAGCAATTGAAATCATGCGAAAATTACCTCAAAGCAGGGTTAGCAACCATCAATGACGTGTTCGAGAATTTGATCAGTAATTATTCCAATATATTGAGCCAGTGCCAGATTAACAACTGCAATGAAACACTATCTTTATCCTTCGTGTTGTATATTTGTAATGATATTGATGTGTCTTGTGTTAATGTTAATAAATGTATTTTTCTCAAACATCCAAGGAAATGTGGTCCTTATAGTCGTGACAATAGAACACGAAGTATGCCATTGTATAGCAGTTGAGGAAGATTCGTTCTAATTTCAAATTAGACGACAATAATGTAATTTCATACAAACATTGCTGGCCAAGGCCAGCAATGAGATTGTCTTTTGTTTTAGTGGGTCGTATTTTCTTTTATTGACTATCAATGACATACTGCCAATTAAGAAAAATTTGGTTTGTGAATTTACTTTTTAATATCTTACTTGGCTAGATTTAAAAAAATAAATAAGGATTGGCGTTTATTGTTAACAATTTATTAAAATAACCAATTAATAAGGTCGTAATTTTTTAATAAATATAAATCATCTCAAGATTTTGCGTTAAAAACATTAACTGGAACAGCTTACAAATAAATTGCTGGAAAATAAATATTTTGGCGGGAATCAAAAAAAAAAAATTTGAATTAAATATGAATATATAAGTTGAACATTCGTATCATTTCCTTGGATTTATTTGAGAAAAGCACTATATAAGCCTTGGCCACGAACAGGGATTGCCGGCCTCGTATCTCTAGATGGCCTCGTTAACACTCGGCCATCTATTACTACTCGGCCGGCAATCCCCTATTTCGCGGCCGCTGCAGTAATGTACTATTCTTTCTTTCTATCAATAATTGAGTGTACCTTCTATGACTTGTACCCTCTACCCAGTTCCTGGCTCAGCGCCAGTAAACGTTGCATTGTAAACTTCGCACTAATACCAAAATATACCGTTGATGGGCTTATTGTGTAATAGTCAGACACGTTTGTACTTGTTCTCAATATAAACGTCTTGTTCGCCCTTATACACGCTAAACACATTCCGTGCGCGTCAACTGTGATTTAGGTAGACATTTGAAGCGGGATTTTGATATCTATGTCATCATCATCATCATTTCAACCGAAAGACGTGCACTGTTGAACATAGGCCTCCCCCAAGGCACGCCAAACAAATCGGTCCAATTAAAATGGTTATAGTACCTAATTAAGTTTTATTACCTGTGATCTCTAGGTTTATAAAAAGCAGTCTAATTTTTAATAAATCGTGGTACTGTAGCCGTTTGACATCTCCAGCATAGGCCCGTGCAAGAAAGAACTGCAGTCTAAAGCCTCTCATTTTAAAAGGAGGGCGATATGTATAGTTACTTAAAAATCACCTATTTCGCTACCTAGGGCGATCTTTTTCAAACGTAATTCTCTTTTCCAGTAAGTATATTTATTTGGTCGGCGCCGTGGTACATTTTATTACGCCTACAAGCTTTGTTCGGAACTAAGCGTTTTTTCTATTAAGCCGTCCTGATAAATTGATGTTGCTGCGAGCGCTATATGCTAGACTAGATTAAGATGGTGATACATTCAGTGGAAGCTGTAAATATCAGTAATTTAGTATGTAGGCACAACAAATATTTTTGTGTCTTGATCTAAAATTGAATCTGGTTACCCAGGATCAAAGAACTTGTCGAGGTAAATCAAACAAGCTCAATAACAGAGTTTCTATGGCCAACTTCCAGCTCCAACATCAGATCAGCTTCATGTCATAATAATATTGCATTGTCATTCGATTAATCGGAATCGGAAACCTGGAAGTGGGTCTAACATTCAAGATTTGACGTGTTGAGGAGTTCCGTTGGCCATTTGTGGTTTTCTCCATCAGGTTCAGTTTACCAAATGATTTTTTCTGAATGCAAATGCTTGATTTGGTGCTAAAATTTCCAAAATCGCTGTAGGTGTGCCTATGAAATTTGGGGTATTTTTCCACTCTAGGGCACAAGCCACACAGTACCTCTATGTGGGACGGGAGCGCGTCGTAGTCCGCGTCGTTTGTTTGCAGGACGCGTCTCCCCCGTCTCTTCTGTCTGCTTTGGATCGCGACGCTTCTACGCATTTACTATGACAACTGATCCAAGGGGGCGGTGATTGCGAAGTGCGACGCGCCCCCGTCCCACGTCTCTTCTGTGTGGCATGTGCATAGCTTTTCCGCTGCCGCGCGTCGCCCGCGCCGAGGCATTTGTCACAGCACCGGGTGACGCATGGCCTGTCCAGTTATTGCCGCGCGAATCAATACCGGCCGAGCGCGAGCCGGCAGTCGGGACGGTCATTAATGCGCACCAGAAAATTTCGTCTGGAGTATGGTTATTACAGAGATGAACTGAAACAATTATTTTGCTTACCCGCGACCTTCGGGGCTCCGAAAAAAGCGAGCGAGTGAGCCAAGCCGGTGAGCAAAGTAACTGTTTCAGTTCATTAATATGGACCTCCGCAAAGTAACGCCTGATTCAATAAATTACTATAGAGCTGATGCCCACGACTACGTCTGCGAAAAATTTGTCGCTATCCCGTGTGAACTATGCAATCTGGGATGAAAAGTATCTTACGTCCTTCCCACGGTTTCAAACTATCTCCATACCAACCTTAACTAAATTGATTCAGCGGTTTAAACGTGAATAGGTAACAGACAGAAAGACCGACAGACACACTTTCGCATTTTTAATCTAGTATGGAGTATGTATGTAGCCGTGATAGCCTAATGGTTGAACCTTTGGCCTCTCTACCACATAGTAGGTTTAATCTCGGGCGTGCACCTCTGAGTTTTTGGAATTTATTTGCGAAATGGCTTATATTTACGATGAGTTTTACGGTAAAGTAAAAGATTGTGAGGAAACCGGCCTATACGGGTGCCATTCGCGATCCATAATATTGTAAGCCATAATGTAATGTTTGCATAATGATCATTTGCCATAACTGTTTTTTGTCTGAAACCGAATTTTTGTTAAGAACTTTGAAGTGGTCACCTGTAGATCCTTAAATAGGTTAGGTTAAGTTTGTTTCATAACAATCCAGAACAATTAATAGATTCAAAGAAAAACGAGTTAAGGCAAACGATTATTATGGCAAACATTACCATCATGGATTTCATTATCTATACATATAATAAATCTGTAACAAGTCGGTGTCTGTATACATTGAAGATATTTGAGAAAAACTGTCACTAGGGCTATTTATTAGCGCAATAGTACCCAAAACAATGATTTTTAGAATTATTGTCTGTTTGTCTGTTTATCTGTTTGTCTGTTTGTCTGTTTGTCTGTGCGTTTGTGCGCGCTAATCTCAGAAACGGCTTAACCTAGAAGGATGCGGTTTTCACTGATATGTTGGTATTTTCTTGGATTAACATTTAGTGTTTGTTTCATTTGAATCGGTTCACAAATAAGAATGATACGTCTATTTTAAGAATTTATCGAACAGGTTTTTTTGTTTGATCACGCTAATCTCAGGAACTACTGCTCCGATTTGAAAAATTCTTTCAGTGTTAGATAGCACATTTATCGAGGAAGGCTATAGGCTATATAATCATCACGCTAACACCAATAGCAGCGGAGCGGAAGAATGTTTCAAAATCGGGGGTTTTTGAGGCGAATATGAACGCGGGTGTGCGGGGGGGGGGGTTTGGTGGGGGTTGGGTTGGGAGGGGGGTGCGGGGGAGGTAATTTTTTTATATCGAGGAACTAAGGAGAGCCGTAATTGATGAAAAAGCAAATTGGATAAAAAAATAAGCTGCTCAAATTACTAATTCTACGCGGACGGAGTCACGGGCAAAAGCTAGTTTATAATATAGATTCTGATATGAAACTCGTAATTTCTTTCTAGCGGCTTTGCCACGGGTTTTAGCTACAATTATATCACAGTAGTTCCTCCCGTGAAATAAGATCCCAAAGCCAGAACAATTAGCACACAGTCAATAAATCTCTCAAACGAAAACCAATAACCCGTCGGCAAAGGCGAGCGCGCAGCTAACAGGATATTTCTATTTGTCACTGATTCGATTCGCCCGTTTTTTGCTGGTAACGATTTAATATACGCTCAGACGTGATTGATGAATGGCGAGCCAAGCCGATACACGGATTTTGTTTTTCAAAAAGCGGATATCGAAACTTAGGGTATTCATGCGACTTAAGAGTGTTCGTGAGTATGAAAAAAAGAAAAAAGAATCATTGGATAACATTGCAATAGTTACAACAGAAACCGCAAGAAGAAGAAAAAATAGGTGCCGGCTTTACGGTTGGCGCTGGTCTTCTGTTGGGATTAGAGCTGCCTACGACTTTATTTGTAAAGAATTATTTTGTTTATCCCTAAACCGCAGGAAATTTTCTATTTTCCAGGATAAAAACCATCCTATGTCCATTTCCGGGTCATAAATTATCTCGATACTAAATTCACTCAACCGTGCTCGCGTGATTGACTAACAAACATCCAAACACATTTACGAACTTTTTCATTTGTAATATTAGTAGGATAATATTAAAGCAATTAATGAAACCTTTTTTTTAACTAGACGATGTGTGTTGTGTTGAGGTCGAAGATAATTTACACTTTAAATTTTTACAAAATTGTGAGAAGGGACACTGTATAGTGACAAGGTACTAAAGGCTAAAGATAACCTTCATTCTACAGCTCTGCAGGGATACAAAGATAAAGTAGGTAACAAATTACCGTCGCATTGCACATTTTTTGTCTACACGATTATTTAAAACACAGCGCCAAATGAAGATAACAAAAGCGCGTACTTCTCTTATCTTAATTTAATGACGCACTGATTATGTCATTAGCTTCGACTATAAAAGTAAATATAAATTACGCTTAATCGTTTCTAAACTTGCAAATGGAGTGTCGTTAAACAGCTCCAAAATCGAAAATCCAGAGACAGTAAAAGGTAATGTGTCCATAAAATCAAATGAAGCTTGGAGAGCTTAGCCCCCGAGAAAAGAAAATCAATTAAAGGGAACTAGACTTTTGGGGCACTTTTCGGTGATGGCGTTGCGTTTAATCCCGCCTTTTTATGCCTTCCCGAAGGACTGAATATTTTAATTTGTAATGAAACCTCTTTGTTTCCCGGTGACGTTAAACACTCCCAGATTAGATTTTGTAAACCTCTGCCTTTTTATCCGACTTGCGAACTATTTTATTTAGTTTCTGGGCCGAAATTCTTTTAGATGACTGTGAAAACGGAAGTTGGACATTTTAAGGCATAATTTATTTATTCGGATAACCTTCAAAGTCAAAGCTAAATTAAAATAACTTTTAATTTAGACTATAACAACCACTTTGAAAGTGGAAGAATCTACCACCGATTCGGAAAAACTAATCACAAAGCAAGCAAGCTAAAAACTCAGCAAGAAAAAGTAAGCATATAAAGTAATATGGCATAAGCGAGAAATAAGGACGAAATTTTTAAATTCCCACTGGATATAAGGATTTGTATATTTATGTTTGTTTCAGAGTGACACTTTATCCGTAACTATGATTATTGTTTACTCAAATCTTCAAAGCCAAGTTAACCAAACAGTAAAAGATTATTTCAGGAATTTCGGCAATTCCCACGGGATACCAATGATGATGATGAATTTTTAGTGTTGCCGTTGTCGGACTTTTGTTTTATTTAATGAAAGAGACAAAGAAGCTTTGCCACAAATTTGAATTCTGCGCGGATGAAGTCCCAGACAAAAGGTAGTATATAATAATAAGAGTGGAATTACAAGATGGCTTATCCTAAACACCTTTAATGAACTCGCGATGACTGTAAGACTGTCTCATCGGGATCTATCATACGATAACGATGCATATTTTATTACACGGTTATTCGCCACTTATGACAGACATAAATATTATAGTATCACCAGGATATTATCCCCTTGGGTTAGTATCTCAAATTTATCGGTTCCACATAAAACACATGTGACATAATAGTTATTTGTTATACAAGGGGGGAAAGTTGTATTTTAACTGCGAGTGTTCATTTTGAAACACGAGCTATCGAAAGGACTCTATGATTGACCACGAGCGAAGCGAGTGGTTCAAAAATAGAATTCTTTCGATAGCGAGTGCTTCAACACACGAGACGTAAAATAACTTTTCACCCGTGTATAACACAAAACTTTTCACCTCACTACAGCGAGGAAAACAAGAAAAAGGGTTTGTACTATCAATTATTATTTATTTACCTCTTTGTCAATACAATAATTTTGAAGTACTTATAGAAATATTGGTAAAATCAAAAATAATGCAAAATAGCCTAAGCAAATCCAGTCTTTATGGAACTATTCCAATACCGACATATCGTCACTACTTTGAAAAAACTCGTATCTCCAATCAATGAATAAACCAAACTGAACTTTATTGCACATCGAGTAAAGTTCAATTAGCCAGATTATCGATTTTGAGATACGAGCAAACTGTATTACTGTTAAATTGTATACCGTTTTGACTTAAGTTTTTTTTTATTATTTCGGATGCGTTTTGTTCGCACATCGACTTACTTGGACTGTCAGAACATTTTATCCGTTTTTACAACAAGAATGAAGGTTAATGTTGAATGCTGATATTTATGAATTAAAATAAAGTTGTAAGACTGTATTTAGTGTTTTTTACTCGATGCAATTCATTAATTGTGATGTTAAAAATTCAGCACTTTTAACGTTTTACGTTTTGTTAGCTGTCAAATATCACTTAAGCTGCCTTCAAATGTCAAAACTCTTTCTTCACTTGTGGATAAAAAGCGATTTTCTCAATAGATGTCAAACAAACAAAAAGGGCTTTCCGAGCTAGTGAGGTGAAAATGAAATTGCACTGTCGGCTGAATGTTTAAATGTTAAACTGAAAATATTTAGAAAGAAGGCAGCAGTGTTTCCATGCAGTCAATTATGGCATCGGGATTTTCATAAGAAGGGTTTTTATACTTCCTTTAAAGGCCAAAAACTGATAGGGTAACTCTCTGAGTTGTTGGTATTCATGGGCAGTGGTGATGGTGGTATCTATCAAATGACCCACTTGTATGTAGGTATGTCTCCCTTTAGTCCTGCGTACTTCTACATTCGCCTTCTTTACGCTTGCGTTGTTGCGTAGGTACTTCTACATTAAAGCCTTCATTGCCGGGAACGTGCGTTTTCGTGACTTTTGCCTAGTTCCGCAGTATAATGTGCGTTTGTGTCGCAACGTTGACGTGACGTCGTGGAGAAATATCGAGTCTGAGAGCCGCAGGGAATGCGTTAAGAGCGTTTATACCTGGTGAGCTGGCAACGTTGCATTTTTGTTAGTTTTTCTCGATTATTCCATAAAAATTGAATGAAAATTAAAAATGATTTGTATACAAATTGTTCTAATATACCTATAAGTTAATGTGTCTACTGCAATAATAATTCATGATAGACTTTTATTTTCTTTAAAAACGAACAAATTATTACCTAACGGTTTTTAGAGAAAATAAAAGTCGTATCGCGAATTATTATTGCAGTAGACACATTAACTTATATATTAGAACAATTTGTATACAAAACATTTTTAATTTTCATTCAATTTTAATGGAATAATCGAGAAAAACTAACAAAAATGCAACGTTGCCAGCTCAGCAGGTATAAACCCTCTTAAGTGTATGGTAAAGATGGAGGGTTACCTCCCAGCCGTAGCTCAGCGGCGGCCTGCGCGCTGTCGGCGTCGCGCTCGGCCACGCACTGGTACATGCCGCGGTGCGCGCGCGCCACGCCGTGCACGCGCAGCGCGCGCTCGCCGCCGCCCACGGGCACGCCGTCGTGCAGCCAGCGCACGCGCGCCTCGCCCTCCACCGAGCAGTTGAACGTCACAGAGCTGCCCGAGTTTGCTATCTAAAAAGTAAAAAAAAAGTGAAAAGTTTGTTCGATACAGCGCCATCTACGATTTCTTTGCCGAACTAGATGGCTTGCTAATTAAGTATAATAATCGATGCCTGTTGACAACCAATCATCTCAGCAGTTCTAATTTTGCACACAACTCTTGGTGGCGCTAGTATATAGTAAACTATATAAATTAAGGTTTAAGAGTATGTCTGTCTGTTCCAGAGCAATCGGCTTCGAATTATAAGCTCCCAAAAACCAACCTATCTCTCATTTCTGGGCACCCTAATTTACAAAGTTCTTTATTACCAAAAAGGAGAGACACAATTTAGAACAATAATTCCAGTATTGGTTGTCTGGAAGAGATCGCTTTTGAGCGATAAGACCGCCTATTGTCTGCCTGTTTTTTTTTATTGTTATGAATATTTTTTTCTGTATTTTTTTGGTGATCAATAATAGTACATTACTGCAGCGGCCGCGAAATAGGGGATTGCCGGCCGAGTAGTTATAGATGGCCGAGTGTTAACGAGGCCATCTAGAGATACGAGACCGGCAATCCCTGTTCGTGGCCAAGGCTTGTATAGAGTTTTTCTCAAACATGCATCATCATCATCACCACCATCATCACCGCCATCATCATCACCATCACCATCACCATCACCATCACCAACAACATCATCAACATCCATCAACATCCATCAACATCCATCAACATCCGTCAACATCCATGAACAAGAACATCATCATCCATTCATCAACATCCATCAATAACCATCAACATCCATCAACATCCATCAACATCCAACAACATCCATCAACATCCATCAACATACATCAACATCTATCAACCAACATCCATCAACATCCATCAACATCCATCAACAACCATCAACCAACATCCATCAACATCCATCAACATCCATCAACATCCATCAACATCCATCAACATCCATCAACATCCATCCATCCATCCATCCATCAACATCCATCCATCCCTCCGTCCGTCCGTCCATCCATCCATCCACGTCGACCACGTCGACCTATTAAACGTCATGGTGCTGTGTCACATAAAACAATAGACGATCACTTTGCTGGCCTTGGCCAGCAATGTTGTATGAAATTCCATTATTGACCTCTCGTCTAGCCGCACCTGCAACGTGACAGTTCGTGGCGTATTTTAAGGAACATAACGTCGATATTTCATAGCATGTTTGAGAAAAGAATATTTGTATTGTATTGTATTGTAATTCTGCGACACCCACACTAGGCTGAGCCTGTATCGTGGGAGTCAAAACATACAGGATTAAACTTTAACAGTAATATTACACCATCAATCTTTATACCATACTCATCATCATCTTCCGTTTACCTTTCATCATCATCATCATCTCAGCCTACATCATCATCATCATTTTATTCATTTTATCAGACAATTACATCCACTTTGATTGTAAAAAGCAAACAAATTAAAAAATTATCATCTATTGTTATTGTTAGTAAAATTATAATTGAATGTCACAATTTAAAAAGAATTTAAATACGTCCCACTGCAGGGTACAGGCCACCTCTCAAAATGAGAGGGCTTGGGCCGTAGTTACCTAGCGGGCCCAGTGCGGATTGGGTACTTCACACACACCATTGAATTTCTTTGTAAATGTATACAGGTTTCCTCACGATGTTTTTCCTTTACCGTCAAGCTCATGGTAAATTACAAATGTAATTTCGCACATATTTGAATCAAGCGTTATTTTGCGGAGGTTTATATTTTGTGGTCGCGGAGGAACCAATCAATCGTGTACAGTTCTTGAAAATTTTCTTTGTTCATACTATTTAGAGCGCGTTTTTTTCCGTAGTCCGGTTTCAGTTTTTTTTTACATTTTTTTTATAAGGACTAGGTTGAACTACAAGTCGCCCTGTATATTAATAAATTGTATAGTTCAGCAATAACAATACAGGTTTTAGTATGTAAAGTAATTGAGCAACGCTACGGGAACATTAATATACGCCAGCACCTCGTTCAATAATTGCAACAGGGTAAACTTGGGTACGGGTTACATGACCCATGTCAAAACTGTTGTTAGCTACACAACACGTGTCGTTTATAATCAATAATTATGATTTAGTGCTAGTATATTACTCTGGAATATGTTGTAAAGTGTTAAATTGAGGGTGTGCTTTCAGTAAGACGGAGACGAGCGGAATTTGATCAATCTAACGTCTTTCCTGCTTCTTTAAGGGATCGCTACCAGTCAACTTTGGAGTGGATGACCCTCGTCCTTGTCATCGTTGCACTACTTTCTCAAATCAGTAGGCTTATTTGTCTAACGCGCTGCCGCTTGCTTTCGCATTTACTATTTCTTTCTATTTCAAACTAAATACAAACTGAAATATAGATGCACAGAAAAAACCCCAGAAAAAAGACCAATGCTGGGAATCGAACCCAGGTCCTCAGCGTTCCGTGCTGCGTGCTTACCCCTACACCATCACTGGTCTAGAAGTTAGCGACGAATCTTTCCCATACATCGTACACTTCAGTCTGTTATAATCACATTTAGGCAGTGATAAAGCGCTCTATGTTATGCCCTCTACCTCTATTTCTTTCTGTCAAACGGTATAAGATGGTGACGTGATCGTTTACCTCGACCTCTCTTGACAGCTCTTCTGCCGCCAACCGACCGTAGTATTGTGACTTACCCTCATTTTAAAAGATTAGAATGCCCGAACAGTACAGATTAAACGACGATAACTTTTTTCATTGTGACCCAATTTTTACGAAACAAAGCTTAATGTTGCTCCAATTTAAGCTTCATCTATCTGCGAAAACCGCAAAAAAATCCGTTCAGTAGTTTCGGAGATTAGCGTGTACATACGACAGACAGAGCTCTACTTTTACTGTTTTATTATAGTATAGATTGAAATGGTCGGTGTCCATTATCTCGCTCCATAGCCCGGTAATTCTGTCCACAGCATCCCAACCCCATAGCCCATTCCATGTTACTTCCTACCTGATAATAGTTTGGCTACTCTGGAGGACTGTCCGCTCATGGGTGTATTAGGGGATAGACCTCCATAGCTGCACCAATCTCATTTGTATTATAAACATAGTTCAACATCCCTTTGTTTTGATAATCATTTCGAAAGTTTTTACACAGCTGCGGCTTCGATATTTTTCTAGGAAAAACTACTCCATAAATCTTTTATAGATTTGGGATACGCACAAAGGAATTCTCGCAAATTTCATTGATATTTTATGACCCCGTAAACCCATTTCGGGGTACCTTCATCTCATATGATACCTCGACATAGTCGCTTTGGGCTGGTTGCCAGAGATACTGAACTTTATTCATCTTCGCATCTTTGCAGTTTTCTGGGAAAAAGTTTCTCGAAAGTTTAAAGAAAGGTAGACTGAAAACAAAATGTCATATAAGGTACCTGTGGATAATATGCCTGTGAGGTACACCTTTGGCCTCATTTACACTTTTCATCAGGTGAGATAGTGTTCAATCACGGGTCAGTTTTTATGTAAAAAAAAAGCCAAAGTATAAGAAATTAAATGAAATGAAAAAGTTTATTTCACACACAAAACACATAAAATTACAAAAAATATAAAATAAAATAAAAAATAAATAAAAAATTAATCATTAAATTGTGTGTGAAAAAGGTCCCGCCTCAGCATAAATGCGGACTCCTGAGGTGGAGCCAGCGCTGGTCTTCCAGCGGGACCCTTTTTATCAGTCACAGAAACCCTGTTGCGCAACACGGCCTATAATAAAATAAGAACTATAATAAAATTAAAATTTTATTATCCTCAAGTCTTTAATATCATAAGAGTTTCATTTTGTTTTTTTTTTTACGGTAAAATGCGTTTAGATAATGATTAACTTGTTAATTAAACTAGATATTTCCCATTTTATTACAAACATCCCTTAGATACCTAACCTTACAGGTATGACAGTAGTATCACCTCTCATCTCATCAGCATCACACTAAAAGCCTTATCGCACTAGCGATTTGCGAACGAGTTAAAAGCAATCGTTACGCATTCAAACTCGCTGCGCACTTGCCTCCCTTTTAAAACGTTCGCAAAATAGGAATGTTGACGCCATTAAAAAATAAATCGAAGACGCTTTATTTTAGCCCTGAAAACCAGATTAATTTTCGATTAACTGCAAAATTAATCAAAATGCAAGTTTGCCAGCGGGCTATGGAGCGCTCCTATCCTAGGTGTTCGAAGAGCTGATAGAATCAGAAACACTGAACTGCACTCCAAAACCCGAATTTTTGATGTGGGGACAAAGACCGCCAAATTCAAGTGGGACTGGGCAGGTCATGTCTGCCGGATGCACCCGGATCGCTGGGCCAAAATCACTACTGATTGGGTTCCAAGCGACGGGCACCGGACCAGAGGTAGGCCTAAAAGAAGGTGGTGGGACGATTTGGAGCGATTCCAGCCGGACTGGCAACACTTTGCCGAAGCCAGGGACGAGTGGAAGGAGAAAGGGGAGGCCTTTGCCCAGCAGTGGGACAGAGTATAGGCTATTTAAAAAAAAGAAAAACTGCAAAATTAGATTTTTTGCTGATTTAAAACAAATAAAAAGTTTAGTTTAGTTTTAGTTGGCAAACACGTGAAGTCATAAGTTGCTATTGCCATTCAAACTCTATGGGAGAATTGTGTTATGACAGCTCATAAAAAGTACGTCAGTTGATTGGTGGTGTCAACATCCCTTAGACGCGATGTGATGCGATCTTGAAGCGATGCTGCGCGTTTCATTGACAAATTAAGTCAATGAGTACTCATTTGACTTATTTTATCCACGGAATTTATAATTTTATTGTATTTTATTTACGGAAGGTCAGGAATCAAATGGTTGGAAGGACCGCGTCGCATTTTCGGCTATTAAAGCTGGAAGTACTTGAAAAAGATGAAGTAGACTTAATGAAAAAAAAATACAGCAGGTTAGGATGACAAGATCAATTATTCCACGAAATGTCCAAACAACAAACCAATCGGAAAAAGGAATCTACAGAAATACTCGGCCAAACTGTCCCCAATCACTGGGCTATCCTAAGACAAACAAAAGAGCGGGGGTCTGACAGCCGATCGCCGCGTGCGCCATGCATTATTCAGCCGCGACGATTTGGACGTGACGTATCTAGCAGCGCCGGTGCAAGGGACGGAAGATTGTCATTCATCGTTTCAAAGACATCCACTGCTGAGCATAAGCCTCCCCCAAGGTTTTCTGAACAGATCGGTCCTGTGCCATCCGGATCCAACGCGTTCTCGTCACCTTAACCATTTTATTGGAGGCCGAAGTACGCTGCGTCTTTTGCTCCCTGGATGCCACTCGAGAAACTTTTGACCCCACCAGCATACGGGTGATCGGGTGGATAAGTAGAGTCAAAGTCAAAGTTAAAGTTAATTTATTTGCATAAAATGTGGTACAATATGGTTCTTCGTTAATTAAGCGGTCGCACACATTTTGCCAACTATTGGCATACAAACGGAGAGATTAAGTGCTAAGTATACTAGGCAGGGCATGCTCTACAAAATTTTATAAGTCTTATCAATTTAGCGATTTTAACGCCGCAACAATTCACGGGAAACAAATCTTCACTTTACAATGTCAAACACAATAAAAAATAATAACGAAAGTTGTAATAAAAATAACCAGTTAAAACATTCATCAGAAGGATTACAACTAAACTAATACTTTACATGATAATGTCCATTTTGATGTCACAATATTCACATTACTATCATATAAACCCTAAGTGTAGTGTTACATTTTATCAATAAAATAGTCAAAATATTCATCAACGGAATAGAAACATTCTTGAATAAGCCGGTAAGAAGATTGATTACTGCTTCATTTTTTGGTCATCGAAGTTTTGGAAGTCACATTCAAAGACAGCTAGAAGACCATTGAATTTTAAAGCTTATTCGAAATAATTATGTCAGTGATGAAGCGAGGATATGGAAGACCATTCCAAAGACGATGGTCAAAAACTACAATAAAGAAGCAAAACTGGACAACAACACGGAACAAGGCCGTGAGACGTAGAAATTGCGGACCAAGAAGGCCAGCCCCCTGAGGAAACCCGCATACACCTGAGAAGAAACCCAATGGTGTGTGTAAAGTTCCCAATCCACACTTGGCCTGCGTGGATACGACGAGTTAAATCAAAGAGGAGGCTCTGCGCTAGGGCAGATGGGATGATGAAGTTACTAGAATTTATTTAATGCACATAGCACATAGTAAACTTTTAATTTAGTTTTATTTATTATAGTTATATAAAAAAGTAAAAAAGTAAGCTTTTAAATCTTTTTAAAAGAAACAATCTAAGAGTCATAAATCTAATTATTATTTAAAGTTTAAGCTGAAAATTTAATTCGTATGTTTTAATTAATCCAAGTTACAATGGTACGTTTATTTGTATTCTCCTCATTCTTGACATACTCGTAAAATATATTGTATTATTATCGAAATTAAAGTTAAATTTAATGAATGGACTCACATGTAATTAATTCAAAGTAATTACGAGCTCGTTCGAATCGTGTCGCAAACTTTTAACGAACTTATTGCCTTAATAAAACAAGATCTGAGAGCGATGGAATTCCGAACTTGCTAAAACATGTTTGTTGACAACAAAGTAATTTCTAACTTGTTTAAATTATGTAGTCTACTTAAAATTGGACGGGCTTAATTCATGAATGTTGAGCGATATCTCGGAGTTTCCCTGCGTGATCGAATCAGAAATGAGTTTCGCAGGAGTACCAATACCAATACAATACCAATACCAATAGCAGTACCAATATTACTGACATAGCTCGGAGAGTTGCCAGACTTAAGTGGCAATGGGCAGCACATTGGTCGTAAAACCGACGAGAAAAAGGGCAGTAAAGTAAGAGGGCGAATGTGAACCTGAATACGGAGCGTAGGAAGTACAAGATGGACCGACGATCTGGTAAAGGTCGCAGTAACAACTGGGATTCGAGCAGTGCAGGACCAATAAAAGGCTAGACGACTAAAAAAAAACTGTTTCGTCCGTTAGTTAAATTATTAAAAAATGTTGTACACGTATTTTTTTTGTTTGACAAACAAAAAATAACGAGGATACAGTGCTTAGAAGTTTCGAGTGACGTCACTATATGGTACAATTTTTACCTAAGAGTGACGTCACAAGCTCCACTCCGGAAGTTTGATGATCTATGCCTTTGTCGATTACTACTAATTTGATAAACCAAAAAATACGTGTCCCATAGTTTTCCATTATCTAACTGATGGACTAAATAGAATGACATATTTATAACCCAGTCGTCATCCCTATTGTGGAACTATTCGTGTTACGGGTGTCCATGGGCGACGGTGATCGCTTTCCATCAGGTGACCCGTCTGCTCGTTTGCCACCTCTTATATATATATAAAAAAAGACCTTTTTCCAGCAGTGGACGTCCTTCGGCTAAGATGATGAGCAATTTAGGATGGGTTGGTTCATTTTAGCGTATCCAGATCAGACGTATCACACTGAACATGCGTATTTTAAGTACCGACGCACACTTCGTTATTGATTTTTTATTACACTTCAATTTGAAAAAAAATGGCACAAAGTAAGCACCAAAAATGGAGATTTCACTATAGTGTAGATCGTAAATAATTTCTATACGTAAAACGCAGGAAATATTAACTGGTTAAGCCGTGTTAGTCTAGTGGTTTGACCTATGGCCTCTCAAACACAGGGCCGTAGATAAAAACCCGCCGGCTCCCACTTCTAACTTTTCGGAATTCAGATGCTTTCGCATTTAAAATTTATATGTGTTTTAGAATGAAGGAAAAAGTCCTGAGAAAACCTTCACACACGTAGCGTGTGTGTAATTCCTAATCCTCACCGGGCCCGCGTGGGAATGGGAACTACGGCCCAAGCCCTCTCATTCTGAGAGGAGCCCTGTGCCCTGGACGTATATGTATAGATCTAGATAAAGCAACAAACCAACTATTATTATGTACGCCAGTGGATACATACATATACTAGGGGCGTTCAATAAAAAGTGAGAATGAGTATGTTATAAACAACTTTTACTAAATGTCATTTTATTTTTCGACATAGTCACCTTTTAGCATAATACACTTAGTATATCTTTTTTCTAAACTTAAAATTCCATTTTTAAAAAAGGTCTCATCTTGAGTACTTAAAAAATCTTGTACTGCAGCGACTACCGCGTCGTCGTCTTCAAATTTCTGGCCTCTCAGGTATTGTTTCAATCTCGGAAATAGGTAGAAATCACTGGGAGCGAGATCTGGTGAATACGGAGGATGCTTAAGGATATCGAACCCAGCTTCACGAATTGCAGCCATTGCAACAGCGGACTTGTGTGCCGGGGCATTGTCCTGGTGGAACAGCACAACTTTCGAGAGTTTACCTCGCCGTTTTTCGCGGATCTCATTGCGCAATGTTGCTATTTGTTTGGCGTATAAAGTGCCCGTAATAGTGGCTCCGTGCTCGAGATACTCAATCATTAATACCCCTTTACCATCCCAAAAAACAGAGCCCATGACCTTACCGGCAGATGGGCTCACCTTGAATTTCTTCGGAGTTGGAGAGGATGGCCTTTTCCATGTCATAGACTGCAGTTTCGTTTCAGGGTCGTAATGATGGAGCCATGTTTCGTCCATTGTTATAAATCGCGCCAAAAAAAGTTCCCGGTCTTGCTGCACCAGGTTCAAAGCTTCTTGACAAATCTCTAGTCTAGTTTGTTTTTGCGTGTCAGTAAGCATTCTTGGTACCCAACGCGCAGATACCTTTTTCATACCCAAGCGTTCATGTATAATATTATGCACGCTCCCCTTTGAAATCTTTACATTTTCAGCAATAAAACGAACTGTGACACGACGATCCGCCAAAACTGAGTTTTCGACTTTTTTCACAATTTCTTCAGTTACTGCTGTAGTAGGGCGTCCGGAGCGGGGGTCGTCCATTGTCGATGTTCTTCCACGTCTAAATTCAGCGCACCAACGTGCGACTGTCGAATACGGAGGAACATAAGACCCTAAAGTGTCCCGCAAATCCAAATTGACTTGGTCCGTAGAAAAATTTTTCAAATACATGTATTTGATAACGGCGCGCAGTTCAATTTTCTCCATTTTCGCTAACGTACTCAATAGCATTGCAAAGAAATTACTGTATATTTTTTTAAACAAAAGACAGTTAGTTTTTTTTTTCATAGCAATCAGCTAGATAGCTTAGCTTTACCGGCCAGTATTTAATTTCGTAATATTAAAATAGTTTGCATCTCATTCTCACTTTATATTGAACGCCCCTCGTACCATCAAACGTAAGCAAAAGAAAATCAGATCATCAGAGCTCCTATCAATTGGACCACCAACGAACTCTCTTTCAACATAATTTGCGACCTTTCCACGCGGTGTTACAGTTTATTTCCCTCCATCTTATGTCCATTCACGCATGTCAGGTGTCATTCTACATTATATTCTGGCGACGAACGTATGACATCGGTCGGATGTGTCTTTCGACTAAGAATGCGTTCTGAATATTTATTTTTCAATTTTCCGGAGACCGTGAGGGTTGTGATCTGAATTTAGTGTGGATGGGTGTTCGAACGGTTTGTATTTTTATCACGAATTTTATAAAAAATGTACAGTTGAGGTGTGTGCTGCGTGCGAAGAAAGTATTGAAAATATGGCGTCGTGAATCAATGTTTGCACAAGGACCACATAAATTTTGCCTTTTTTATTCTATTAATAGAACAAATGCTCTGAAGAAGAAGAAGAACAAAAATATGAAAGTTTGTGTGTGTGTGTATGCAGATTGTATAAGGTGGATTTATAGAGTCTAGAGTAACACATAGGCTACTTTTAGCTCAATATTCCCACGGGAACAGGATGTACGCATATAAAATTCCAAAATTTCAAACATTAATCTTTTGAACGCCAGCCACACCTAAAGTTGGCATGAACTGTCGTGCCCACAACGCCATCGACCTCTCTCTTCTCTCTCTTCTTCAGCCCGTAGCCACCCAATGCTGAGTGTAGGCATCCTGCATTGCTCGCCACTCATCTCTGTCCAGTGCTCTCCTCATCCAGCACCTTCCCGCCATTTTGGCCAGGTCGTCAGTCCACCTCATCTCCTGTCTGCCAACGTTTCTCCGCCATCGACCTATAGTCGCTCAAATTGGGAATGTCTAAAAAAAATTACCAGTGGTTTTTATATTTTTTTTGTATAGAAAAGTCAATTATAAGGAACTAATTTCAATATTTTGTCATTTAGTTCTCTACTTTTTTCAAAATTAATTATTGAAACTATTTTAGTTGATGACGTCAGATTATAATTGAGGGCTCCCACAATGCCAAATTTCTAAATCTATCTAAATGCGTACGATAAGGCAACCCCTTTAATTATTTTTTGCGTAGTGGTACACTATACACTGTGTCACTTTACTGGCACTGTCAAAGTGCTAGATGTCAGACAGCGGGTCCAAATCAAACTCCGTAGTATAATCCACGCGTAAATTGTGAAGAATTCTAACCACATAGAATAAAGTACGACTTGAACCGGTCACGCAATTTACACCAATGTCAAATTAAGGTCATTGCTTATTTGTTATATAATAAATTCATTACATAATATTAAAATTAAATAACTACAGAAAACGAGTTAAAAAGCATTTATCTCGAAATGGTTTTCGATTTACTATACATTGCAAAAAAATAGACATCCCCAATTACAGGCAATAGCCACCTATAACCAGCTACCAATAGCCAGCTAAACATAGCTCAAAGTTAAAATTCACTTTCGGCATTATGATGACATGGCGTGTATGTGATGACTTTTGTATGGTACAGTGGCGTTCAAAGGGTTTAGTGTAGAGTGTACTTCACTGTACGGGCAAAGTAATAAAACTTAGTTACATTTCATGTGACATTCGCAGAATCTAATTATCAGGGCTTCTGGTTGACTCGGCGTGGTTAGGACGGTCAAAAGCAGAACCTTTGAGGTTAACTGAGGCACGCTAACTCGAGTTAACCGGGCGAGTGGGTCGAGAAGCATTTTGCCTTGTTAACTGGACTTACTGTGACAAGGCTAGTAACGAGTGGTCGCCGAAATGTGGCCGGTTTTAAGTGTACAGCTTATCGGTTCACTAGTTGGCAGTTGTCGATAATACTGAACTGCGAACTCGGAAATATTGGCGGGAGTAGCTGAAAACGTTTACCAGTAAAACAATATATTTTAACCGATTTCAAAAGTAGAAAGAAGTCATCAATTCGATTGTATTTTTTTTATGTTTGTTACTTCAGAACCCCGCCACTCACAAAACTTTTTATCAGCCTAACTTCTTACCTCGTGAAAGGTTAACGGAATTTAAAACTTTTTAGTTTCAACCTTGAGCTAAGCCAAATAAAATCTGATTCTCTGCTTAAAAACATATCAAAGTTAGTATTATCAAGGTCATCTAAGGAGTTGTTTTTATATATTTTTTATATACTGTAAGGTCGGGTTATGGTGATGATGATGGTAAAGTCACTAGTTAGAGTAAAGGTCTCTCCAAATCTATCGACATGGAATCGCCTTCAGCCGATCGGAAAAACCTTTATGTCAACGCAATAAGAGCGAAAAAGACGACGATCGGCTCGGCTACGTGGGCTGAATAATAGATTTGGGGAGACCCTTATGGACAATTTCCACCAATCGGCCCGCATCGGACCGGATACGAACGGATGCGGCGACAGCCGATCTTGTCCGGCAGGATGTCGACGTATACAATCGACAGCGTACCGTCGCTTGTTCTTTACTCGTCTCTATCGTGACGAACGGGCGCGCCCGGCCACGGCCTCAATCGTATGCAATAACACCCGAAAGGTTCCGATCCGATGCGACGACTGGCGAGCGGATCCGATCGCGCGTCGCAGCATACTTTCGGCTACGTTCACATGCCACGGAAGACGCCCGCGGTCAAGCTGTTGTGCGCAGCTTAGTAATATAGACTTAAAACAGTACAATATAATGATTCAGTATCGTTTGAAGATCGTAAATTTCTTTCCGTTCTGATCCGATCCGATTAGGAAGTCTAAGTACTATAGCTAGAAGAGGACTCACTTGCAGCTGAGGATGCACGCTGACCACAAGCCTCCCTCGCACCACTAGCCGCGCGTCCCGGCGTTGCTCGCCGTACTGGTTGTGCGCCCGGCAGGTCCAAAGCCCGGAGTCTGAGGGTTGGGCTCGTCGCACGATCAGCACTTGGTCTGACACCGAGACACGGATGCTGTTGGAAACCGGGCTGAGGCGTCCGTTCGTGTGGCGGAACCAGCTGGAAAGGTTAGTATGCTTTAGACGGTCCATAGACGTACTGCTTAAAGCATTCGCATTCCAGTCTAGTCGTGTTGCAGTTGGAGTCAACTTCAACCCGAATGCTTTGAATTTTGTATTGAAACTGTAGATCACCCAACAGCGACCGCTTGCTTGTTGGCACTGATTGCTCTAAGCAGTTTGTCTATGGAGGAGGAAATTAAACTAATTTGGAGTCTTCTTTATGTTTCAGACATTGAAAAACACCATTTGAATACAGAACTTGCTGAAACATATTTCAGATTTTTGATAGGAAGTACCGCCTGGAAAATATTGATATTTAGGTAAAGTGTAAGCTAAAGTACGGTCTATTTTGAGAAAAAATCTAGTGATGTCCCTGCTTCACAGCTACATTTATTTGGTAATTTTCATTTTTGTTTTGTGATAACCATTAATAGTTTTTTGGGTGGTGAAGGTGATGCTAAGCTAAATAAAAAACATAATTTCAAAATTTGAAGCCTTCTGAGAAACAGTATATTCAAAAAACTTTTAAAATCTTAAACGAAGTCGGCAATAACTGCTGAAAGGTAAAAATGTCACCATTAAGGTGTTGATACTCAGCATAAATAATATTTCCTTTTCCTTCACTATAAAAGGTACTCACAAAAAACTAGAGTCTATTAAACGTAATGACCAATTTATTATCAAAACACAAATATAGCCTTTATGTGCGAAATTATGTTTGAAATTTATCATGAGCTTTACGGTGAAGGCACAGATCGATTGTGAAGAAACTTATACAGACCTGCGTAGAAATACAATTGAGTGTGAAGTTCCTAATCCACACTGTTCCCGCGTGAAAATTAGGTATGGTTCAATCCTACTCATTCTGGAAGGATGCCTCTGCCCTGCAGTGGGGCGTTTATAGGCTGGAACGATGAAACTGACTATAATTAGCTTTAACGATCTCCAAAATTCAATGTGTACGTACGCCTGTCGTCATTAATCTTCGAAGTGGGTATTTTACATACCAAAGTACAATTGGAACGGTTAATTTATTACTAACATGATTTTGGCAAGTCTTAATTGACTGGTCCTTCGATGGAAACATTTAATTAAATTCTGCTTTCGTGCAGAATCAATTTATTTTAGTCCGAATCTCACGTAAATAATCCAGTTGAAAGCCCAGTTATAATTATATTAAAGTTATAATAACGAAATAATCTAAAAGACATTTTTAACAACAGACAATTGCAGACTGTATTTTCAACCGACGAAAACAAAAGGAGGAGGTTCTCAATTCGACGTGTATATATATATTTTTTTTATGTATGATCACGCATAACTTTTTACAGAGTAGTCCGATTTCGATGATTCTTTTTTTATTGGAAAGTGTATACCTCGAGGGTGGTCCCATTTAAATTTGGGAACAATATTCCTACCCTAAGGGTAGAAAAACAGGGGATGATTGATTGTTCAGTTACTGATTGTACTATATGACCACGCATAACTTATTACAGAGTAGTCGGATTTTGATGATTCTTTTTTTATTGGAAAGCGTATAACCCAAGGGTGGTCCCATTTAAATTTGGAAATAATATTCCTACCCTAAGGGTAGGAAAACAGGGGATGATTGACTAACTTTTTACAGAGTAGTCTGATTTTCATAATTCTTTTTTATTGGATAGATAGGGTATACCTTGAACTTGGTATTATAAATTTGGAAAAAAATACCCCAAGGATGGAAAAAAGTATAAAATAAAAACTTTTTAACAAAAAATTAAACCGCCGAAAAAACTGAAAAGCAAAAAATAATACCTTTTTTGTTTGACCTTAATCTAGGTACCAGTATGAAGTCGGTGCCTCAGCACGAGCCAGGAGGAGTGATAGAAGCCAATCAGGTAGACGATTATAGGTCCACTCCTCCTGGCTCGTGCTGAGGCACCGACTTCAAACTGGTACCTAGATTAAGGTCAAACAAAAAGGTATTATTTTTTGCTTTTTAGTTTTTGCGGCGGTTTAACTTTTTGTTAAAAAGTTTTAATGATCTTTGGGGTGTAAAATAGTGAACAATTGTGTGTAAATAAATATTTAACGTAAAATGAACATGCAGTGCGACGCGGACGAGGGATATGACAGGACACACGATATTGTTTCTTTCCCGCATTGCTTGTTTTCTAATTTTATTGGTAGCCATTTGGTAGACAGTAAAAATATCAAAACTTTTTGATAAATCTTGTAATGCGTCGCCTACAGAAAGTAGCGAAAGAGCATTACATAATTAATTAGTTCTCACAATTATTGATTATTATCTTTTAAACGAGATTTGTGTTCATACTAAAAACAGAATCAGCTAGCAGAGTGGGCTCGTTTCGCTTTTACTATAAAATCATTAACTCAGGCGCAAGCCACACAGAAGAGACGTGGGATGTCGTTTGTTCGCAGGCCGTGTCTCCACTCCGTCTCTTCTGTCTGCTTTAGATCGCGATGCTTCTATACATTTAGTATGAAAACTGAATCAAGGGGCGCCGCGAATGCGACGGGCCCCCATCCCACATCTCTTCTGTGTGGCTTGCTTGGCTTAGGGCACTGTACAAAAGTGTTTCACTTCTTGCAAGGTACCTGTAAGTAGGTGGCGGGCTGCCGACGGCGCAGCAGACGAGTCTCACATCGCCTCCTTCTGCCACTGTCTCCTCTTCAGATATCAACAGCATTCTCGGAGCCATGCTGCCCGTAGTATCTGACCAACGATATAGTCGAATAGTTAATGTCTGATATGGGTATTTTCATAAACGAAAAGGTTTATTTTTATTTTATTTTTATTTTATTTATTGGAGAAAAAAAAAAGATACACACACACAATCATTATGATACAAGGCATATAAATAAGAATGTAGTATGCACCCTAAATAAATTCTTACTTGGAGTTAATGAAGGATGCGGCAACTGGCTAAGTAAAGTTTTTTGAAGAGGTGCTAAATATATTTTTTTTCGACAGTAGTCGTCTTCTAGACCGAGAAACTGCAGCTGTTTTATTTTTATCTCCTATCGTTTACTGGAAATATTTTTTTAAGTGTTCGAGATGACATTAGTGAGATTTAATGGCTGACAAGCGGTTCGTGCTCAGTACTTAGTAGAAATAGAAAAAAAAACGAAGTCAATTGTCAATGTCAAATTAAATCTAACCGTTTGCGTTTCGTTTACTTGGCATTGTCCAAAAAGTAGTTCCAAAATAATGATCGAAAATATTCAATCGTGATTCAATTATCGTGCATAAGTCGTGGAGAAATGCGGTAAAATTGAAAATCCGGATTTTGTGCGGAGGTCGTTAAAAATAGTCCAAAAATCACACCAAAACGCAACGCAAACGAAACGCAAACGGTTTGACATGGACAAAAGTGACTTATGACTTCGTTTTTTTTCTGTTTCTACTAAGTACTGAGCACGAACGGCTTGTCAGCCATTAAATCTCACAAATGTCAACTCGAACACTTAAAAAAATATTTCCAGTAAACAATAGGAGATAAAAATAAAACAGCTGCAGTTTCTCGATCTTCAGAACGCCGACTGTCGAAAAAAAATATAATTAGCACCTCTTAAAAAAACTTTACATAGCCAATTGAATGACAATGGGTTCTTAAAATAACACATTTAAGGGCAACCGCACATCGAGACATTACTGTCTCAATGTGCGCCCGCACAAGAACTACCACTACTTACAAAAAAAAAAAAAAACAACAAAAAAACATGCAAAAATAATAATATTAAATTAGAAACAAAAAAAAACATGCGGATTTAAAAAAAAAAAGAGTAACGAAAAAAAAGCAAAAAGAAAAGCATAATATCTGTTTGTTTGTGGGTGTAGTCAAGGAAACTGAAGGAACCATGTACCAGGGTGGAAGAACCTTTTCACAAACAATTTCAGGATATTTTTTCGGCAGATGTATGAAATGTCAACATGACATTTTCAATGACCCTGGTACGTGATTCAATTTCTTCGACTGTACGTATGTTACTCTATCACACTAAAATAGCTGGAAGGAATTTAAAGGTATAAGCTCCCTGTGCTCCACACTGACCCAATGCATGGCACTTTCAATCTTATGTCATAGTAAGAGAGGTCACAGGTGAGTGTCATTTACTGGGCGTTGAGGTGTCGAGCATTGATACGTTTACCTTACGCCTTAAAACATTAAAACCTATTGTCGCTTACAAGTCAATGTGACAATCATGTTTTTTATATTTTTCTGATATAGGCACTGACATAACCAATGGTTCACGCAAGCAAAGCCGTTGACAAAAAGCTCTAACTACTACTCTAAAACTAAATCCAATTTAAATATGAAGAAAATTACAAGATGAAAAAGTACATGCTAAAGTGCTCCGAGACTTGCTTTAATGCCGATAAAATGTAAAATTGGTCCCCAACGAGCCCGCAAAGCGAACATTTGTCGAATAAAGAAATCAAGCAACAGGTCGCGTTACGAGCCAAGCGAATATTGCGGATATTCACGAAAATATTGGGATTTGTAACGAGAACGGTACGAGTGAGGCATGAAATCTAGAGACTGACTAAACATTCGGTTTCGACAAGTTTTGTTTTGGTTTGGGCGTATGTTTGGCGTTAAATTAGAGTAAAGTGAAACAATTACTTTGCTCACCCGCGACCTTTATGATAGCTACGTTTATGCAAGAAGTGTGTGTTCATGCGCAATTCTTTCACCTCCACGCTAAGTATACGAACACACACAAATCACACAAACCCAACTATCACCCATCACCACACTAATTAACGCGTTTTGAACTCAACCAGAGCAACACAACCGTTCACCATGCTTCTAACATCTGGTATAGGTCTCGCCACAAGAGTTGAGTTGAATGATTACAAACACAGCTACATAAAGTAGTGATTGCAAAAAAAATAGCGAATGAATGAAATAAGTTAGTGAATGAAAATGTGAGTTATATGACCTTATGATCAATTACCTACGCAATACTATGCATATTCTATTTTTTTTTTTAAGTAACCTATTTTTGAAATAAAACAATTTCAAACTGAACTGAAACAATTTACTTTGCTCACCCGCGACGTTACGATAGTTACGTTTACATATGCAAGAAATGCGTAAATAATTTGAAACAATAAGAAATATTTGTAACAAAAAATCGGTATTTTATGAATAGCGAAAAATATGCTTTATCTGTTTTAAATAAAATAGATCAGTTTTATTTCCTGTTTTGTTTGAACTAGATGTATTTTCCTAAATAATTCTTAACGAAATTATGTAGCTTGAAGGAATTAAGAGCTGTTAAGAGAATAACCGTTACGCTGACCGCCAGCAGCGAATTTTGCGAATCTTTTCCTAATAAAGAAAAAATTAGATTAAAGTCAGTGCCGCTGCTGAAGTCTCCTTGTGCGCCGCCCTGCGATAAACCTGAAAGGCTAAGTGCGACACCAGAGGTAAGAGTTAGCAGTGATTCCGGAGGAGCTGAAAACTCCGAGCCGACGGTGCCTGCTACCGACGCCCTAAGGTTCTGCGCTACTGCAGACGAGGAGCCCACCAGGTGAGCTTTCAGCAGTCACTGTTACTACTCCATATTTTTTTTCCGTGTAAACTTTATCGTCGAAAGACGCAATATTTTGCTTCCTAACAGCCCTAAGTACCTTCCGTTTATTTTCGACCTTTCTTCACCCATCTTCCTATACAGTCCACTTCCTTTCGTTAACATCTGAGTTAACGACCTCCTTAGCCTAGTTGGTAGTAACCCTGCCTACGATGCAAGAGTTCCTGGGTTTGGATCCCGGTAAGGGCATTTATTTGTGTGATGAGCACGAATATTTGTTCGTGAGTTATGGATGTTTACTATGTATTTAAAAAAATATTTATCTATATAAGTATGTTTATCGTCGTCTAGTACCCATAGTACAAGCTTTGCTTAGTTTGGGACTAGGTCGATTTGTGTAAGATTGTCCCCTAATATTTATTTATTTATTTATTAATCTTGTAATTTACTGTTGAGTCTGTTAAACTTGCTATCAGTACGAATAAATGTCAAAATCTCGCTATCATTACATGCCATGTTGTTGTGTGCGTGACCTCAACTCTCGTGGCGGTTTTGCACTACAACGATCCGAATCCGTGAAAAGACGGATCGGAATAGTTGTGGAACCATTTCTACGGTAAAATCGGACGAGGAAATCGGATTTAGTGCGTAAACTATTATACAAATTGTTCCGGAACGTATTTTCACGGATTCGGATCGGTTTCAAATTGGACGTAGTGCGAAATCGCTCTAAGAGGTAGTAAGTATAATCTATTCTAAGATACTTACGTGATACAGCAAGCAACGCAGGTGGACTGCGTCGCTTCTCGCCCGTCAAGGCGTGCTGGGCCTCGCAGGAGTAGGAACTTGTGTCGTCAGGGTGCGCGTCCCTAACCACCAGGATGTCACCTCGGCTGCCTGCGATTATGTATCGCCCACCTGTACGACAAGATAACACAACGTATGAACGCATTGTCAATAAACAATTTAATGTATTGTCGAAGAAACTTAGGTTCCCCCCCCCCCAAAACCTTTATGTCAACGCAATAAGAGCGAAAAAATGTCGATCAGGCTCGGATCCATTCGGCCCGCGTAGCCGAGCCGATCGGCATCTTTTTCATTCTTATTGCGTTGACATAAAAGTTTTTCCGATCGGCTGTAGCCGCGTCGATATTTAGATTTGGGGAGACCTTTCACGTATGTACCAGGGTGAACTCTTTTCATAGCACATGCCATGTTGACATTTCATATATCTGTCAAAGAAATTATTATGAAATTGGCTGCGAAAAGGTTCTACCCTCAGTATTCTTGACTGTACGGCCCATGCCATTTCAAATATAGGTACTTATATATATGGTGAAGGAAAACGGCCAGAAAAATTCTGAAAATACCTGCAAAAAAGTTTAATAATGTGTGTGAAGTTTCTGATCCGCAGTGAGCCCACGTGAAAACTATGGATCGCGCCCTCTCATTGGATTGGCACCTTCAATCTAATTTATTTATTTATTTATTTAGACATGCCAACAGTACATAAACAAAACATTACAAATAAAAAAAAATACAAGTTTTGGCTCCCGTTCATGCACCAATAACAGGCATGCGACAGCATTATTCATGTTCAGGGACGTACACTACAAATAAAAATACAAATAGATCATACAATATAAACATAACAATATTAATTCAAATACACAAGAAAAGTAAAAAACGCTAATTATCAGAGGTGTGCTACGGATCCAGCATCCTACGCCTAATTGAACGTATAGAGTCCTGAAAGATGTCAAATTTGAATTTGATAAGTCCATAGTAAGAGAAGAGAGATGATAGATGAGTGTCATCTACTGGGCGTTGAGGTGTCGGGCATTGGTACGTTTACCTTACTAAGCGTGATACGTTATGTCATTGTTAGTCACTTAATTTCCTTGGCGAAGTTTTGCTAACTTTGATTGTTTATTCAAAAGCGTGCAACTGTATACTTACGACGAGGTATACTTTTACCGGCCTCACTTTACCTTCGCAGATTTCATTAAAACTATTTGTTACTTCTTACTTGCGACTGATAATTAATTATTAAACACTTTAAACCACAACTCACATTAAGAAAAGTAACTAAATATTCGATTGCAAGTAACAAAACAACACATTGATCAAGTCCATTTTACTATCTCCACCAAGATACGACCAAAAATTCGCAACGTTAGTAAAAAGAAAACAAAAGAAGATCAAAATGTTTTTAAATGAAATCGTTCTATTCTTCTTACCTGGCCAGTATTAAATATTAACAAAGTATCATTGCATGGCAATTGGTAGCGCCAGTAAATATCATTGTTACTGGCCAGTTTTGTCTTAAAACCACGCATTAATTCTTGCGCCTCGAAAAAAAAAACAAAATTTCACGCCATAATTATTCAAAACGAATAATGTTTAAAAGTACGCAACTTTCCTCGAGATTTCTCACCGTAAATTCAAAATCAAATGTGCTTTAGCTGAAGGCAAACTTTATAAAACAAATACAGTAAATACACTGTTACAGTTTAGCGGAACAGAAAGCCGACACTGTATCGGCAAACATTTTAAGACGTGGAGGCGACTGCGAAGTGCTCATGACTTTGAGATTAGGGTTTCGTTTCGATAAAGTGAACACATCCAAACGGCGGCCATTCGTTGGGACTTCGGGGACATTGTTGTTAAATACGTCTGCGAAAATGTTAGGTATTCGTTGAATACATTCTTGCGTACGGTCAAATACGATGCAATTTATTTATACGTATTTTAGCTTCTGCCTGCGATTCAATTTTATGGTAAAGCATCTTCATCTTTTTCATTGAATAAAGCAAAAATCCAGCAAGCAGCATCCAAAAATCCATCATCATTTTGATGATTCATCTTTATTTATGATTCATTATCGTCATCGGTTTCAGTTAGTGAAAATATAAATCTTATTTTTCCCATGATAATTTTAGAAAATTCCGAAATTAGTTTTTAGCTGTTAAACTTACATTTATTTATTGTATAATAATATTTACTAATTAAAAACAAAAAATATTACGGGTCAATTCAAAATTAGACATTAATCACATTGCAATAAGAATCACGGCACGCGTCATCATGAATACCGCCGGTGCTTCTGTACGAACTCGTATAGCTCGTCTTGGAGTAATTCACGAATAATACTCACAACACATTGGATTTCATGATAGATGAAAGGAAATACTAAAATTATGACTAGTACAGTCAAGGGTTTTAATTGTTAGGTCACTTGCTACTGTTCGTATTTTAGCCGTATAATAATAATAATAATAAAAAAAAATAAAAAAAAAAAAAAAAAACCGCTGTCACGCGACACACGTGTCTAATTTTTATCATATTTTATAAATTTGTTTTTAATGTTTTCGACGCCTTTCTAAACATTTTATACCTTTCACAAGCATGACAACCAGCTGTCAAAGGCGAAAATATAAGAAATGGAAACAAATATTTGTATAATAATATGATAACGAGGACACGTTCACAAGCGGCACAACGCGCACGCCCACCATCTCCGCCCGCGCCATCCAGCTCCTCGCCATCGTCGTCGGGCGACGAATTTGCCACAGCGCCCGACACCAGCGAGTCGAGCGACGAGCGCGGGCCGCCTTCCCCGGCGCCACGACCACCTGCGCGACGAGGACGACCACCGCTGCCGGCACGCTTGGGGCCTACGGGGCACTCCGCCCCGCCTACGGCTCCCGCTGTCGGTGGTGTAGTGCGCCGCATGCGATGGACTCGACAAATGAATGAGAACTGCATGCGAGCGTACTTTGGGGCTACAGAGGGGGGAACCAATTTGTCCGCGTATCGTGTCCGGATGCTTCCTCTGTTCCAGGCCCTTGAACCCGCCATCACCGTGTCTGCGCAGCGTCTGTCGGATCAGGTGCGAGTCATCCAGCGACACAAACGATTGGATGACGCCACACTTGATCGGCTACGCCTGGAAGCACTTTCTGTTCACGCGGCCTCTTTCTCGACGCGGGATCCGCCCGCTACGTCGCCGACTCCGGTGCCCGCACCCGATCTGGCACCGGGGGTACCGCGGGTCGATCCCAGTGTCGAGGAAGAGGACTGTGCGAATCAGAGTGTAAGTACCCAGGCCAATGAGCAACTGAGGAGGGTTTTGGAGGAGGCGATTACGCAGTATCGCTCCACGGGTAATCCTAGGCCACGATTACCTCGCTTGCCGTTGAATAGACGCAATCTAGCGTTAGTGGGAGCCCTGAATGATTTGCTAGACCCGTATTTACGGGCTAGTGAAGACTTAGTTGATACTCACTCAATCATATACTGTGGGGCCATCGCGGCATGCCGTGTTGCTCGCGTCAAGTTTCCGGACGCTGACCGAGCACCTAGGACCACCGGGGGTGTCCCTGCATGGCAAGTGCGGATTGAGCGGCGTATCAATACGTTCAGGACTCTCATTGCAAAGCTGATCTGCTTCAGGGGGGGCAACAACCGCCCCCGAGTAATGCGCTTCGTGGCCCAGGCCTTTGTGGGGACTGACATCAGGCCCTGCAACTATATGGCCTGTGTAACGGAACGTATCGACTTTCTGAAGCAGAAAGTCTATGCATGGGCAAGCCGTATTCGCCGCTACAGGAAGCGTGTGGACCGATACCAGCAGAATCGCCTTTTCCAGAGCGACCAAAGGAAGGTATACCGAAAGTGGGAGGGAGACGATCTTCGTGTGCCCGACGGACGGTGGCCGGATGCTACTGCCATGATTGACTTTTGGCGTAATATCTGGTCGGTACCTGTTGAGCACACCGAGGGCGAATGGATAGGTGTTGTCGAACGTGAGTGCGAGTCCATCGAACCTATGGGGCCTGTTACCATTAGCCCCGATGACGTTAGTTGTGCCATCCGGTCGGCTCCGAACTGGAAAAGTCCTGGGCCGGATGGATTGCACAACTTCTGGCTGAAATGGTTTCGATGCTCACACCAGCGTTTGGCAGCACAGTTCCAGCAAGCCCTTGAGCTCGGATCCCTACCATCTTTCTTTACAACTGGTATTACCTCCCTGCTCTATAAGTCCGGTAGTACCACAGAAGCGAAAAATTACAGACCCATCACGTGCTTGCCTACGCTGTACAAGCTCCTAACATCCATTTTGAGAGCAAAAATTAACACGCACATTGTTGCCAACAACGTTTTGGCCCCTGCTCAAAATGGATGTAGGGTTGGGTCTCGTGGTACTAAAGAGCTCCTCCTCATAGACATGACCATTTGTCAACGAGTCCGGCGGAACAAAGGGGCTCTCTCGGTCGCCTGGATTGACTACAAGAAGGCCTATGATTCGGTGCCCCATTCATGGCTGGTGAGGGTCTTAGAACTGTATAAAATCGATGCAGTCCTGAGATCTTTCTTAGGCGCTTGCATGGGACAGTGGACCACAGTCCTTCGTCAACCGGGGGAAGGAGACGGCCCCTCTGGCCCACAGGACTCTATCAAGATTGAGCGAGGGATCTTCCAGGGTGACAGCCTGAGTCCTATGTGGTTCTGCCTAGCGCTGAATCCGCTCAGCACCCTGCTGAAGGATTCAGGGCTAGGCTGCCGGCTTCGAAGAGGGGGTGAGGTCATTTCTCATCTGCTCTATATGGATGACCTTAAGCTATTTGCACCAAATAAACATGACCTGTTGGAGCTACTGAAAACAACAGAAGTTTTCAGTAGCGCCATCAACATGGAATTTGGTGTCGATAAGTGTGCAGTTATGCATGTACAGCGGGGGAAAGTTGTAAATTCAACAAATTTGCAGCTTTCTGATACAATGTCCCTCAGATCTATTTCCGAAGCAGAAACCTATAAGTATCTTGGTATGTCACAGTCATTGGGTATTGAGAGTGAGGTCGTAAAGCAGACGGTGAAGGAGCGCTTCTTCTGTCGTCTGACAAAAGTACTTAATAGTCTTTTGTCGGGCGGCAACAAGATGCGCGCCTTCAACGCCTGGGTAATGCCCTTGCTTACTTACTCCTTTGGCATACTAAGGTGGACTCAGACTGAGTTGGATACCTTGGATCGAAGAGTTCGTGTACTGCTCACTGCGCACCGTTTGCTTCACCCGCGCTCGTCTGTTATGAGACTGTACATCTCGCGGAAGTATGGAGGTCGTGGCTTTTTAAATGCCAAAGACCTCCACAACCGCGAGGTGTATAATCTCAGGGATTATTTCCTAAACAACGAGTGTGGGGTGCATCGCGACGTAGTAGCAGTAGACAAAAACTTCACCCCGCTTTCCTTGGCAAACGAGAACTGGCGCCGACTTAAAGTAATGAGCATCGAGGACCGCAAGGCGGTATGGAAGAGCAAGGAGCTACACGGGCGGTTCTACAAGGCACTCACAGGGCCAGATGTAGATCTGCTCGCGTCGGTGAACTGGCTACGTTTCGGGGATCTCTTCGGGGAAACCGAAGGTTTTGTCTGTGCAATTGCGGATGAAGTTATCATGACGAACAACTACCGGAAGTATATCCTGAAGGACGGTACGGTCGACATTTGTCGGGCATGCCGCCGTCCCGGGGAGTCACTCAGGCATATTATTTCCGGTTGTGGTCATCTTGCTAACGGTGAGTACTTGCACAGACATAACCTTGTAGCCAGAATTATTCACCAGCAACTTGCTCTGCTATACGGCCTTGTGGACTTTGAAGTGCCTTACTATAAGTATATACCTGCGCCAGTTCTCGAAAATGGTCGTGCCACGCTCTATTGGGATCGGTCTGTTATCACGGACAGGACTATTATAGCCAATAGGCCTGATATCGTGCTGACAGATCGATCGAAACGCCAGGCAGTGCTCGTCGACATCACCATCCCCCATGACGAGAACCTCGTGAAAGCTGAGAAGGACAAAGCCAGCAAGTACCTTGACCTAGCTCACGAGATAACCGCCATGTGGGATGTTGATTCGACGATCATTGTCCCGATAGTCGTTTCTGCGAACGGGCTGATAGCGAAGAGTCTCGACCAACACCTCAAGAGACTCTCGCTAGATGGCTGGATCAAGGGTCAGATACAGAAGGCGGTACTCCTGGACACTGCGCGGATAGTCAGGAGGTTCCTCTCTCTGTCGCCCTAACCACCGATAGCTTAGGCCCCGCCTCGCTGCCGGTGGCACCCTAGGTTAGGTTTTTATAATGATTTTATGATTTGTATGTATAGTTTTATATTTTACTTTTTGTATAATTATTGTAAAAATCTAACCTAAGAAAAAAATATAAATAAAGAGAATAATAATAATAATAATAAATATCACGGGACAATTCACACCAATTGACCTAGTCCCAAAGTAAGCTAAGTAAAGCTTGTGTTATGGGTACTAGGCAACGGATAAACATACTTATACATATAGATAGATACATACTTAAATACATATTAAACACCCAAGACCCGAGAACAAACATTCGTATTTTCATACAAATATCTGCCCCGACACGGGAATCGAACCCGGGACCACAAGCTTCGTAGTCAGGTTCTCTAACCACTAGGCCATCTAATAGTAATGGAGATAAGGCTACTCTGAATAGAAGATATAAATTCTGTTTTTAGGGTTCCGTACTTAAAGGGACCCTATTACTAAGGCTCCGCTGTCCATCCGTCTGTCTGTCTGTCTGTCCGTCTGTCACCAAGCTGTATCTCATGAACCATGATAGTTAGACAGTTGAAATTTTCACAAATGAGGTAGGTCTGTATTTCTGTTGCCGCTATTACAAAAAATACTAAAAAACGGAATAAAATAAATATTTAAGGGGGCTCCTATACAACAAACGTGACACCCTTCGTGCGCATTTGGCCGGTATTTCTTTATCCCGCGGGAATTTTTAGAAATCATAAAATAAGTTTTTTTACTGTTATGATAAATAAACCTAGATGTTTGCTAAATTTAAAGAGCCTAGTAATTATAGTTACCTAGACAAGATTACGCTGAATTGAATATATCCCGTTAATTCCCTATCACTTAGTGATTTTAATCGTGGTATCGTGGAAAATTCGTCCTTATTCCTTGCTTGCATCGTAGAGCCAACCTCTATGCAAAATTTCAACCTCCTAGAACCAAGGGTTTGGGCTGGGCGTTGATGGCTCTAATAATAAAAAATATCGTGCGTGCAGTTCCTCCGCGCGGAAGAAGTGAAACTTCGTAATGTGGAAAAACCAACTACAGCGCTAGCGAAACAAGTTACATAACTCGTCGCTAGATGGCGTTGCTCCTCGTGCGCACGTTATTTTTAATATTTTTTCTTGATTTTTCGTAATTCTCAAAGATATTCAATACTTTTTTTTACTAAATACGTTTAAAATACTTTATTCTGCGATCTACCATTAAAATAGTTTTGATTTTTACAAGTTTTCAAACTAAACCACACAATTTTTCTGGATGGCACTGACGAAGTTTTTAACATCCGCTAGTATATATACAATGCGAACGTCTCGTAAACGTCAACTTGCGTTGCGTTGCATTGCGTTGCGTATTTAACGCAACGCATTTAACGCAACGCTTGTTGGAAGTCGCATTAGAAGTTTCACTTTAAAAAATCAAAGTGCCCATTGCGGTTGAAAACGTTAAAGACAAGCTCATAAAGTCTACAATCTCACAAAGCCACTAGTTAATAATAGTAGTGCTTAGTATTATGTCCACACACAAACTATTTCGCTAGCCATACAGTCTTCACAAGCATTCTCACTCATACCGCAATCCATTAAACACTCGGCGACCTCTTCGCCGTCGACGGCCCTCCAAACTGGCAACCAATAAAACAAATAAAAAGGAAATATGGATCGTATCAACCTTTTTATACTCAATAAAAGCGGTCTACTTAATACTTGGCAGTAAAGTTGGCTCCCTTGGCGTCCGCTGTTCTGTGTTCGCTGTTTGCTCTCCCGCCGGTTTACGATCAGATAACTTTCACTCGCGAGTTTTTCAATGAATTCTAAATGCGGTGCTACGACATCTTGCGTCTCGTTTTAGTTAGGGGCCCGTAGGAAATCGAAAAAGATGAATGAAATCATGTCTCACCAATGTTAATATGTTAAAACTGCGATGTGGGTGAGATTGGAAGTCCGGTTTTTTTGTCACATAAATATAACCCGTGATTGTCCTAATAGGTTCAGTAATAGCCTATCCACTTTAGCTTTGAAAAGCCCTAGGTTGTATCTATCTAGAAATACAGACGACGGTAGCGAATTCCATTCCGTAGCCAGTTCGTCTTAAGTTGGAAAGATGAAACAAACCGCTTCGTGCAGGGCAATGGAATACTGGAATACTAACTATAATAAGATAAAGACGCGTCTCATACTTGGATGTTAGTTGGCTATCGTTTAACATCAATGATTTCATAAGTAAAGATACATCATAATACTTACAAAACTACCAAAAAACATGCTCCAAAAGCAGCGGCGGCAGCTACGTGTGTGTGTGCTACACAATATACACTATTTATGTCTTCTTTGCTCCCGTTATGAAAAGCGTACGGTTGTCCTCTTTTCAATGTCACGTCAGACTACAATTGTTGCCTTTTACACGCTTAATCAGTGCATTAATGATAACGATTACTCAAAGATACTTAATTTTATTTTGTAAGTTGTGTATTCAGTTGGTTAACAACAAAAGGACGACCTATGTTTTAATGAACTGAAACAATTGCTTTGTACACCCGTGAGCGTTTCAGGTCGCGGGTGAGCAAAGTAATTGTTTCAGTTCGTTAATGGGTCGATTTCAGAGCGTTTTGACCGCCGCGTTTTTTTTCATTACCGTCAACGTAAATATTGCAGAGGGGGATGATGATCAGAGTTAACTTTTTATATAGATGTCTGGCGGTACCGAGGCTTAGTCTGATTTTATCCAAAGTTGTCGCGATTTATCATTATTTTACAGCAATAATCGAGTGACACTAATGAAATTTAAAAAACGCTAACAAAACGCTCTGAAATCGACCCTAATATGGACCTCCACAAAGTAACGCCTGATTCAATAAATGACAATCATGTGTTATGTTTATACAATTTTCCTATTTTCACACTTTTACTGTATCCGTCAAATTATCAAATCACTAGCTGTTTCGGTACATGTTGCCATACAAATAAAATAAACGAACTTAATTGGGGTACGGGGGTATACCTACCATACAATAAAAAAAGTAATAAAAAAAACTATAAACCCGCCTGCGGTGAAAATAAAATAATAAATTAAAAAATCAAAAAACCCGCCTGCAGGAATACTGAAAAGGTGGAAACAAGATAAAATGTTCAATAACAATAAAAAGCTAACTGAACTCAACGAAATAAATCGAAAAAAAAAACTAATCAATGAAACGAATTTAAAACACGTCGATGCCAGTCTTTCAAAATGTAACGCAACGATAAAATGCAGTCGGAGGCGTGGGAGTCAGTGGCTGCATGGGATTTAATGTCACTTCATGCATGCCTCCGACTGCATTTTATCGTTGCGTTAAATTTTGAAAGACTGCCATCGACGTGTTTTAAATTCGTTTTAATGTCTAGTTTTTTTTTTTCGGTTTCTTTCGTTGAGTTCGGTTAGCTTTTTATTGTTATTGAACATTTTATCTTGTTTCCACCTTTTCAGTATTTCTGCAGGCGGGTTTTTGATTTTTTAATTTATTATTTTATTTTCACCGCAGGCGGGTTTATAGTTTTTTTAATTACTTCCTTTTTTATTTCTTGCTTTTTAGTGTAACCTCCTGAGACCCAGATAAATTATTGAGTATTTGAATTAGGAATCCGTTGCTATTTAGTTAAAGTTCAAAACCAATTTTTAAATAAATAAATAATAATAAATAAATATTAGGGGACATCTTACACAAATCGACCTAGTCCCAAACTAAGCAAAGCTTGTACTATGGGTACTTGACGACAATAAACATACTTATATAGATAAATAAATACTTAAATACATAGAAAATATCCATAACTCAGGAACAAATATTCGTGCTCATCACACAAATAAATGCCCTTACCGGGATTCGAACCCAGAACCTCTTGCTTCGTAGGCAGGGTCGCTACCAACTAGGCTAAAGCGGTCGTTAAATATGTAGGTACTTAAGTTTCCACATGGGTTTCATGGAGAAAATTACTTATTGCTCAAAGATATCTGAGGAAATAGGTACGTCGTCGTTTTATTGCATTGATTGGCAATTTACTATTCCAAATTAAATTTAAACACATGACTTGTATATATTTTGTAATCTCTTTTAAAATCCCTTTATTTTGATACCCTACTCGATAGGTTTGAATAAAAAATTTTTTTTGAAGACTCACAATTTGGCGCCAAAAATCCGCCATTTTGATTTTTCATGAATTTCATGTATCCAGTGGTACTCGCGTTATCAAGACGAATCCAATGACGTATCATTTATCAAAATCGGTTCAGCCTTTGTGTAGTTACAAGAGGACATAGGAATGGACATACATACATACATACATACGGGTCAAACACATAACCCTTCCTTCTTCGCAGTCGGGTAAAAAATCATAAAAATCGGTCAAGCTGTTTCGCAGGAGTACCACCACAAACAGAATGACACGAGATTTTTATACATTAGAAGAAGATTATGTAGAACCCTTCGCACGTGCCGGGTCGTGCTTCACCGCCACAGCGGCCGACGCGACAATAATGTCCACTTTGTCGCGTGCGTAGCTCTGTCGCCGACACAATGGAAACTTCGCAGCCACTTTCATAAAGCACCTACTTCCAATTTTAAAAAGATTGCGATAAGTTTCATCGTTGTTTTTAAAAGCATTTTGGATTGGACTTCGTACGTGAATAAATAACTTGTGAAAGTAGTCATGGAAACATCATCATCATTATCATCATCCCAGCCTTTATATGTCCGTCTACAGGGCACAGGCCTCCTCTCAGAATGAAAGAAGTTTGGCCGTAGTTCTCACGGCCCAGTGCGGATTGGGAACTTCACACAGACCATTGAATTTCTTCGCAGGTGTTAGAAGGTTTTCTCACGATATTTTCCTTCACTGTTAAGCTTAATGGTAATAAATGTAATTTCGTACATAAATTTCGAAAAACTCAGAGGTTCGGGCCGGGATTTGAACCCACGACCCTCTGCTTGAGAGGCCATAGGTCAAACCACTAAGGCCACCACGAATACTGATTTTAACATAAACTCCGCCAGTATTGCCTGAATCTATACGGTATTCAGACTAAGTAATTCTAAGTTTATTGTGTTTTTTATGTGAATAATAAAAAAAGATGAATGTCTCTTGCTTTATCGCAATTAATGATTTTATAAGCGCTGCACAACAACAAAGTTTTAGGCATATTTATAAAAATACGAGTGAGGAAAGCACAAACTCAACGAAAATAACAATATATTTATTTTGCATTGATCAATCATATGTCGGTGTCGCGATAGACCCACCTACCAGTACGACAACGGTCCTCATTATACGCTTCCGCGTCGATTGTCGCAGCGACTGTACAGACAAAGTTGCCGTGGCGAAGTATAAATTGGTTTGTTAACTGCTGCGACAATAAAGTGTGTGCACTGGCGACGACAAAGTGTTTACATTTGTATATTTATTCATATGCTCGTATTACATACGCAATACTTAAGTCACCAACATAGCTCGAACAGTCGCTAGACTCAAGTGATAGTGGGCAGGGCACATCGCTCGTAGAACTGATGACCGACAGGGCAAAAAGTTTCTCGAGTGGCGTCCACGGACCGGAAGATGCAGTGTAGGTAGGCCTCCTACAAGATGGAGCTACGACCTGGTTAAGATTGCGAGATCGCGTTGGATGCGGATGGCACGGGAACAATCTGTTTGGCGAGCCTTGGGGGAGGCTTATGTTCAGCAGTGGACAGATCAGAATTTTTCGCCATTTTTACGAAAAATTGTGTCCACGAAAACCGATTCGAAACAAACACTCGGATACCCATCTTTCATCAAACACTAAGTTGCGATTTAATTTTTCCGTGCTTTCAGCAGTACTGACCTACTTACCCCAAAGCTTTCTGTGACTTTTCATAGACAAGAATACCAAGCTATCTATATATATAAAAGAAGAAACTGACTGACTGACTGACTGACATATCAACGCACAGCCCAAACCACTGGCCCTAGAGATTCAAAATTTGGCATGTAGGTTCCTTGTAAGGTCTAGGGGTGCACTAAGAAAGGATTTTTCAAAATTCACACCCTAAGGGGGTGAAACGGGGGTCCAAAGTTTGTATGGGGAAACAAGATTAGTTCGTCTATTTTATTCGAAACTTCACAGATGTACTCCTAATGATAAACGAGTAAACCCGTGTTTCAGGTTTTTTGAGAATTCAACCCCTAAAAGGGGGGATAGGGGTAACAAAGTCTGAAAATCAACATTGGTGTTGTTTCTATGGTTTATCGGGTCGCTGGTTATGAAAACAACAACGGTTTTAAAATCCGACGTGGCAGACGTAAAATACCATCTCCCTGGATGGGGTGCGATGGGGTTGAAATGTCTAAATAAACTAAATGACTGTTGATATATCAACGCACAGCCCAAACCACTGGACCTAGAGACTTAAAATTTTGCACATAGATACGTTATAAAATGTAGGCATCCACTAAGGAAGGATTTTTGGGAATTCCCTCGGGAACGGGATAAAACGGGATTTATAGATTCGATTCCGAGTGACGCTATCTCAGTAACTATAATAACTAGACTCTTCAAATTTGATACACAAGTAGGTATTACATTAGTTAAAACATTGATTTCAGGATTTTTCACAATTCCCACGGGATAAGGAGAAAACGGGATTTTTCGTTTTACTGGTCGTAGAAAGCTGAAATTCGGCATGTAGGTTGCTTGGGGAGTGTAGAGCGGGATTGAAAGAGGACTTTCCAAAATTCCCACGGGAACGGGAAAAAACAGGATTTTTCGTTTTAGTGGTCGTAGAAAGCTGAAATTCGGCATGTAGGTTGCTTGGGGAGTGTAGAGGAGCATTGAGAGAGGACTTTCCCAAATTCTCACGGGAACGGGAAAAAACGGGATTTTTCGTTTTACTGGTCGTAGAAAGCTGAAATTCGGCATGTAGGTTGCTTGGGGAGTGTAGAGGAGCATTGAGAGAGGACTTTTTAAAATTCCCACGGGAACGGGAAAAACGGGATTTTTCGTTTTAATGGTCATAGAAAGCTGAAATTTGGCAAGTGGGTTCCTTGGGGAGTGTAGGGGAGCATTAAGAAAATATTTCCCGCAATTCTTACGGGAACGGGAAAAAACGGGATTTTGCGTTTTACTGGTTGTAGAAAGCTAAAATTTCAAAATTCATAAGTTTATACTGTAAGTAGGCCGCAAAGGGCTCTTTAACCGACTTCTAAAAAAGGAGGAGGTTATGCATTCCACTTTTTTTTTATGTAGGTATGTTCACCGATTTCTCGGTCAATTGTGGACCTGCTTGCTTGCTTGCCTGTATGCTTGCTTGCTTGATATCTTGGTTCTTTGTAATACTCATAGTACACGCGAGCGAAGCCGCGGGCAAAAGCTAGTTTACAATAAACAAGCTGTTAAATGGAGCGACGACCTGGTTAAGTTGGCGGGAACGCATTGGTTGCGGATGGCGCAAGGCCAATCTGTTTGGTGAGCCTTGGGGGAGGTCTATATTCAGCAATGGACGTCTTTCGTTTGAAATGATGATGATGATGATGCTGTTAAATATGTATATCAAATAACAAACAAGAGCATTTCGTTGAGTAATACGGGTTAAAGAAAGACGTATCTGATATCGAGTAAACAAGTGGCCAACATTAACATTAATACACTTGATAACACTAAATTACCTAATACAGGCAATCTAATTTTTTTGACATCAATTTGCAATTTTCTTTTGCTTTTGTTGACTTTAATATGGTTACTTCTTCTTCTTGTAGTGCCCTCTCTTATCGGAGGTCGGCGATCATTAGAGCTATCTTGTAGACGACCAGATGGCCTAGTGGTTAGAGAACCTGACTATGAAGCTTGAGGTCCCGGGTTCGATTCCCGTGTCAGGGTAGATGTTAGTTCTCGAGTCTTGGGTGTTTAATATGTATTTCAGTATGTATCTGTCTATATAAGTATGTTTATCCGTTGCCTAGTGCCCATAACACAAGCTTTGCTTAGCTTACTTTGGGACTAGGTCAACTGGTGTGAATTTGTCCCGTGATATTTATTTTATTTATTTATTTATCTTTATCTTAGAGATTGCCGTCCGAAAGTGGGATCTGGTACTCATCCCGAACCAGTCTCTAAGGTTTCTTAACCATACCTTGTTGAAAATAAAAGAAAAGTATCTAAACTAAAACTAGAAAAAAAAACAAAAAGCTCCACCCTCAGCATGGGCCTATGTATGCTGGTACCTTCCTCGCTGTATAACAAACCTGTACGACGTACGTGCGTGTCTACTTATTATTAGTTCTGTGATCTTCACACACAATAATCCAACTTTAAATAGGCCAGGCTGTCTTCCCCGCGTGTCTCCCAACTCCGCTGCATCAGACCGACATTAAAGTTGCATTAACGCCCCAAGTTTATTGAAAGTTTTAATTTCAAATTCATTCAGCTCTCGCGCTGTGAAGTTGGCGAGCCGATTTAAGATCTTCATTTTGCTACTATTTTGCTTACTGGGATTGTATATTGATCCTGTTATTATTATAATGCGAAAATTAGTGATTATGTGCATGTGTGTGTGATTTTTGCTACACAACGGAACTTATTCCAGTCAGTCTTTTTATTCTGCTAACAAGTAACAACGATTTGATATGGTCTAACTTTTTGGTCGAGTGGCGCCTACGAACTGGAAGACGCAGTGTAGGTAGACCTCCAACAAGATAGAGTGAAGGTTGCGGGAAAGAGTTGGATGCAGATGGCGCAGGACCGACCTGTTTGGCGAGCCTTGGGGTAGACCTTTGTTCAGGTGGACGTCTTTTGGCTGATGATGATGAATGATGAACTTATTGATCTCCATCCATTTAACACCTAATAATTGGTTTAGAAGTGGTGGCCTAGCGGTTTGAGCTATGGCCTTTCAAGCAGAGGGTCGTGGGTTCAAATCCCGGGTTGCACCTCTTGCGTATTTCGGAATTTAAAGAAAGAAGGTGAAGAAAAACATCGTGAGGAAACCAGCATACACCTGCGAAGAAATTCAAAGGTGTGTGTGAAGTTCCCAATCCGTACTGGGCCCACGTGGGAATGATGAATTGAAAGGCTGGGATGATGAATTGGTTTTGTAAACGCTACACCAACCTAATATTAATATCTAAACGGGCTATGACTATGAGTCTATGACAATTATCCTTGGCAAACATTTGTCTTCCAAACAACGTTATTTGCAAAGGGCGCGCGAGACTCGTAACTCAATAACAGACAAACATCCAGTCCGATGATTTGAATGCGGGCCCAATTGAAACCGTGTACCCTTGTCAGCGTTATCACTATTATTAATTCAGCCCACCTCCTACGGGCTGGGGGGCGCTAAGATATAACTTTGGCTTCAAGACATTGATTTACCTATGAAGCTTGAAGTCCCGGGTTCGATTCCCGGCCGGGGTAGATATTTGTATGAAAAATACGAATATTTGTTCTTGGGTCTTGGGTTTTTAATATGTATTTAAGTATCTAATACCTTTAAACGAGCAATTCTATTATATGATCCTTATTGCGGTTGTTGAAGATAAGCTAAAGTTATGAATCTTTTAATAGTTTACTTATATTTATACGTTAAAGTTAACTAGTTAGTATAGCGAGACCATGTTTCTTTTACGTCTATTTTAAGAGTGTGAGAGTAAGCGTTAAGATCAGTTTATATAAGTGCAGTCTTAGGTAAAAAATGGTGTTGTCGGTGCTGCGACGTATAGCTGAAGTAGGGTGCGATTCTAGTCTAAAAAGTGCTGTGCGGTATTGAACCGTACAGATATAATAATAATAATAAATTTATTTATTTGGACTACATCTATTCTAATATTATAAAGAGGAAAGATTTGATTGTTTGTTTATTTGTTTGTTTGCTTTTAATAGGCTCCGAAACTACTGGACCGATTTTAAAAATTCTTTTGCCGTTAGAAAGCTACATTATCACTTAGTGACATAGGCTACTTTTTACCTCGGGAAAATACCTTTTCCTACGGGAAAATTAATTTATCGCGGGCGAAGCTGCGGACGGAAGGCTAGTGACCCATATTTTTGTTAATATTCCTTAGAACTATGTCAGTAATTATAGCTAGCAAGCGAAAGGGTATTTTTAATTATATGTTGCATTATTGAGCACTCAATTCTTATAGCTAAAATCTTCAGGAGACTATTTGGGCTGCCTTGTATCCTAATTAAAAGGGACGCCATTTTTTTCCACAAGACGACAGTGAAGTTGTTCACTCGTGCTTTCGCAGACATGATATATGATGATTATGATGAGATTCAGTTTTTGGATTTTTTCAAAATGGCGGAGCCATGGAGGTTTCGTCAGACTCGCGGAGCCTTCAGCTCACAGAACCTTCAGTATGATCCAGCAACATTTTAAAGCGTACAGCGAAGCCAGCGAGGCGTGACAGCCCTGCAGTGCCTATTAATTAAGACATAGCACACATAGATAAGCCGCATGTATCCGATTGTGTTACTACATGACGCCGCACCTGAGTATATCTTATTGATAATTATTCAAACTGGATTAGATTGGTAAGCAGATATTAATCATGTAAAGGGATTCCAAGTGGCTTAGTTGAGCCTTATTTAGACGGTGCGTCAATATCATGCTGGTTGCCGTACATTGCCGCCGATAGTGGTACGTTTATAAATCCCCTGCCTTTTACCCGTGACTTTGAACGCACATAATTAAAATTTGTGTTATAGCTCATCTTTTACATTTATCCTCTCCCAAGGCTCGCCAAACAGATTTATCCTACGCCATCCGCATCCAATTCGTTCTCGTCAACCATAACCATCGTCGCTCCATGTTGTTGGAGGCATACCGACACTGCGTCTCCTGGTCTGTAGACGCCACTCGAGAACCTTTTTGCCTCATCGGCCATCAGTTCTACGAGCGATGTGCCCTGCCCACTGCCACTTGAGTCTGGAGATTCGATTGGAATAAAAAATACGATGTGTTAATTACTGCAGATTTAATTCTACGAAGCATAGTGTACAATCATCATGTCAACCAAAAGATGTCCATTGCTGGACAAATTCTTCTCCCAAAAAGATTCGCCATGATCGACCCTGCGCTGCCAGCATCCAATTTGGTTCCCGAGACCTTTTGCCAGATCTTCAGTCCATCTTGTTTGGATCCCATCCCACGCTAAGTTTTCCGGTCCGTAATTTTCATCATAAGTGCTTTATACTTCAAATACTTCAATCTATTAATAAAACATCAACACCTATTCCTCGAAAACACCTCAGTATAATTCGATTCGAGCTCTTATAAAATATCCAAGCAATTTTGAGCGGAACAAAAGCAATTTTCAAAGCGTGTAAATAAAACTCGGCCAATTTCTCGCCAACAAAGGAAACAAATTGAAATTGAACATTTCTAATTACTCATTAAGTGTGGAGCAATAGAAAAAGAGAGGAAACGTCCCCGAAATGAAACGTTAATCGAATTTCTCGAGAGAATTAGAACTCATAAAGAAATCGCTTGTTTCTGGCTGGGACAGCGTCGGCGCTTGTCGTAAAGGCCGTCAGTTTTCGCCGACATCACCCTTGCCGGTAGCCGTTCGCCGACAATAATCTTGAGTCTGCGTCGGAATTTCATTTCACACAGTTAGGGTTCGTGCACATTTTTAACTGTTATTTTAAAGCTAATTTAATAAGTACTTAGATGAACGCTACATTGCGTTCTCTGATTAATATATTTCGTCGTAGTTTTCCTTTCTAATTCGCTATATTGTTATTTATACTTTACTAATGATTTTTCCAAGCCTACAGTTTAATTTATATAGGAAAGAGGGGGGACTTGCTTATAAATAGTGTCCCATAGCTCTTATGCTGTTAAACTAAGGTATCGGTACATAATCATGAGACTATTAAATCGATACATATTTGTACACGGTTTGATTCGACGTAATATTGTTTTTTTTTCATAATTTTATTTCAACACCTCTCTGAATGATTCACCCGTGATGATGAAATACCCATGCCAAATCACAGTTTACTAGCACTAATAGTTTCTAAGTAAATACGTAAATGGACGGACGTAACGAAATTTAACGAGTTTATTTATCTATCTAAACAGCGATCCGGGTGTCACCAACGGTGCTGGCTGAAAATCAGCGCTGGGGAGCTGTAAACGCCTCAGCATTATGCTGAGCCAGTGTCCGATTTGCAACCGCAATGACGCATTCTATCATTAGTTTTCGTGTTGTCTTTTGTTTTGTAAAATATTGATGATGTGTCTTGTGTTGTTGTAAATAAATGTATTTCTTTCTTTCTTTCTTTCTTTCTTTCTTTCTTTCTTTCTTTCTTTCTTTAAATAAGGGTTCCCTGTAGAACTACAGAATCCTAAAAATGAAGGCGTATGAAAGCGAAAAGCACCTGGCAGATTTCCAAGAAAGAGCTGTTGATAGAACAACTTAACGGCGATCCGATCAACTTGAGACTGAATCATAACCTCTTCGAGAAAAGCTAAAGCGACTGTTTCTAGGGTTCCATACCCAGAGGTTGAGCTGTCTTTAAAACATATTTCTAAATTTGAATATTCTAGTGGTTAGAGAACCTGACTACGAAGCTTGAGGTCCCGGGTTCGATTCCCGCGTCGGGGCAGATATTTGTATGAAAAATACGAATGTTTGTTCTCGGGTCTTGGGTGTTTAATATGTATTTAAGTATGTATCTATTTATATAAGTATGTTTATCCGTTGCCTAGTACCCATAACACAAGCTTTCCTTAGCTTACTTTGGGACTAGATCAATTGGTGTGAATTGTCCCGTGATATTTGTTTTATTTATTTTATTTTATATTGATATAACTTCAAACCTTACTCCACAAATTATCATCATCATCAACCCAGCCTATATACGTCCCACTGCAGGGCACAGGTCTCCTCTCAGAATGAGAGGGCTTGGGCCGTAGTTCCCACGCGGGCACAGTGCGGATTGGGGACTTCACATTGAATTTCTTTGCAGGTGTATTCAGGTTTACTCACGATGTTTTCCTTCGCCATAAAGCTCATGGTTAATTACATATATAATTTTTAAACATAAATTCCGAAAAACTCAGAGGTGCGGGCCGGGATTTGAACCCACGACCCTCTGCTTGAGAGGCCATAGGTCAAACCGCTAAGCCACCATGACTTTTACCGCCCACAAATAATAAGGTTTGAATTAAGTAAAAATATGTTTGAAAATGAACTTAAAAGACATCGTTGCTTTTTGGACACGCTATGCATTAAAGGGTTAAAGGGACGCAACGTCGTGTAGACATCGAAAGTCCCATTCATTTAATCGCACACAGTTTTGAAGAACTATTTCAATGACTTTATTCAATTTCCTTGGTCCACCAAAAACTCCTTCATTCATGTTTCTGAACCGATCGATGCTATTTTGGTGATTAGCTTCAAACTTTACTCATTATTGATATTCGAGACAGTTTCCGTAGCGAGCGGTTACTGCAGCAGTTGCTGCAACGCCTGCCAGTTAGCCGAGCGTGAGAGTGTATGCGCTTGCAGTTAACTATTTCGACGACTGGGATCTGGTTAACTAATCTGTTAACTAACAGCCAAGCTAGTCAGTCAAAATGAAACTAAATTCGTAGGTTAGTTACACGAGCGTTTCAATCAATATCAGTATCCTGTCGTATTGAAGAAAGGAGCTTTGTATAATATGTATACCAGCTGTTGCCTGCGACTCCGTCTGCGAAGAATGGCTATAATAACAATCATCATTTATTTGCATAAAAACATGTTATTAGATTGCTGATATGAAAGCAATACCTTCTGTACAGTTTCACACGCTTTTGTCACACTAAGACATGCGAATTTTAATTTCAATACAATTCTTTAGAACATTTTAATAATATTTCATTTTAATCTTCTAATCTTCTATTATATAAAAATCTCGTGTCACGGTGTTTGTTATCGAACTCCTCCGAAACGGCTTGACCGATTTTTATCAAACTTTTTTGTCTCTATATTCAGTAGGTCTGAGAATAGGTCGTAGGCTAATTTTATTCGCCGTTTGAGTCGCGGGAAACAGCTAGCATGTATATAAATGATACAGTAAAATTACTGTTTGTAAAATTTCATACTCACACTGTAGCTTATTTTTTCGATTGTTTAGTTGAGAACGAAATGACCAGCTAAAAATAAATGTCTTGTGGCATAATATTTTTTATCTTAAATAATGTAGTAGCCTGTATTATTTTAAAATAAGTTTGCAAAAGTAAACTTTTTTTGATAATTGTCATGACAACTTATAAAGTGCTAGTTCTCACAAAATAAATGCATTTAAAGATCATTTTAATATAATAACTATAGTAGGTTCCTGCGACTTCGTCTGCGTTAATCAGTGATGCTCCATTCTTATTGGTTGTAGCGTGATGTTATATAGCCTATAGCCTTCCTCGATAAATGGACTATTCAACACAAAATTAATTTTTCAAATCGATCCAGTAGTTCCTGAGATTAGCGCGTTCAACCAAACAAACAAACCAACTTTTCATCTTTATTATAATTAGTATAGATTATACTAAATATTATGAATTTTCGGATCAGGTCATTTTTTTGTCAATGTACACTCGTATGGTATTAATTTTAATCACCGTGTGACAATGTCCCATATATTTCAAGAACCGTATATAAATCCACTTTTGTTTGTTAGCGAAATCCAATTTCCCTCCTAACCATTCTAGAGGCAAACCCAAACAAACGTTACGATCATAATAAAATTATAATAGAATATTTGGATGTTTAGTAAAAGTGAAAATTGTAAAGCTCGCCCGGCGATTCAATTTACATTTGTTATCGAATTATTTTGAAGAAGTTCGCCTCCAAACTCCATCGAATTAAGACTGTATGAGAGAATCGCAATATTGAAGACATTGTTCTCGAAATATTTTTTATGTACGTTTTTTCATGTTTTTAAATTATTGGGAGGTTTGTGATATATTTATACTGTCAATCAAAACAAGACCTACATAGTTATTATCATACTGATATTTGTCAAAATTAGTTTTATATCGAAGCAATAAAGGATGATTGCGATTCGTAGTATAGGTATAGGTATGTTAGATTCGTAGATTGTAGATTGTGCGGAGCCGTGGTGGCCTAAAGCGGTGGTGGCCTAGTGGTTTGATCTATGGTCTCTCAAGCAGAGGGTCGTGGATTCGAGTCCGGACTCGCACCTCTGAGTTTTTCTGAATTTATGTGCGAAATTACATTTGTAAGCTTTATGGTGAAGGAAAACATCGTGAGGAAACCTGCATACACCTGAGAAGAGATTCAATGGTCTATGTGAAGTTCCCAATCCGCACTGGGGCCGCGTGGGAACTACGGCCCATGCCCTCTGAGAGCTGGCTGGGATGATGATGAGTAGAAAGATATTTTCATGTTTTTTGTAGTCGGTTAATTTTTTTTTCCTTTTTTTTATTTTTTTATTGCGAGAGGGAGGAAAACGAGTAAGCGGGTCATCTGATGGAAAATGATCACCACCGCCCATAAATATCAACAACTCAAAGAGAGTCAACAATCTGTTGCCGGCCTTTAAAGTAAGTATAAACCCTTTTCTTGAAAGCCCCGATGTCATAGTTGCCTAGAAACACAGCTGCGGGAAGCTGATTCCACAGTTTCACCAGTTCCACAGTTTCAGTTTCACCAGTGGCAGGAAGTGCCGAAGAAAACGTACAGTGGTAGACTGCCAATCATCGAGATGGTGACGATGGAACTTAGACTTACGGCGGGAAGTGCGATGGTGGAATTTTGCAGCAGGCAGCAAATTAACCAATTCTTCAGAGCACTCCTTCCTTTTTAGTTTCTGGGTGATTTATTTTTTATTTAAAACTATTCTGTACCGTGTAGCAGAATACTGACCTGCCTCAGCAGTGGCGTGCGAGAGCGGCGAGCCGTCACGCAGCCAGCGCGCTACAGAAACGTGCGCGCGCGCCGCCGCAACCGCCACGCAGCGAAGCGCCGCCGCGCCGCCCGCCGCGCCGAATGTCGCTTGCACGCGCACCTCCCATTCCACGTCCATCACTGCCGACCAACAAAAACAGGGTTAAGCTATCACACTGGCGATTTTCGAACGCATTAGAATCGGATCGAAAGCGCAAATTCGGGCAAACGCCCAACGTATTTAGACATAAAGTATTTTTCTCAAACATGCTATGAAATATTGACGTTATGTTCCTTATAATACGCCACGAAGTGTCACGTTGAAGGTGCGGCTAGCCGTGCGGGCGGCCGTGCGGTCAAAAATGGAATTTCATACAACATTGCTGGCCAAGGCCAGCAAAGTGATCGTCTATTGTTTCATGTGACACAGCACCATGACGGTTATTTATAGTACTATGGCATCATAGCATTTAGCCATTAAAAAAAAATTATAAGCAATATTTGCGTTTTGGTTCATTATGACATTCTGCCACTACGTTTATGTAAGGTGAGATGATGATGATGGTGGTAATGGTGATGATGATGATGGTAGTGATGATGATGGTGGTGATGATGATGGTGATGGTGATGATGGTGGTGGTGATGATGATGATGATGGTGATGATGGGATGGTGATGATGGGATGGTGATGATGGTGATGTGATGATGATGGTGATGATGATGATGATGGTGATGACGATGATGATGGTGGGTGATGGTGATCATGGTGATGGTGATGATGGTAATGATGATGATAGTGATGATGATGATGACGATGATTTTATGATGATGATGATGATGATGATGATGATGATGGAGGTGATGGTGATGACGATGGTGATGGTGGGTGATGATAATGATGGTGATATTGATGATGGTGATGATGGTGATGATGATGATGATGGTGGTGATGATGATGGTGATGATGATGATGATGATGGTGGTAATGGTGTGGTGGTAATGGTGATATGATGTGATGATGATGATGACGATGATTTTATGATGATGGTGATGGTGATGATGATGATGATGATGATAATGATGATGATGATGATGATGGCGATGATGATGATGATGATGATGCAAATTTGAGAAAAACTCTATACAAGCCTTGGCCACGAACAGGGATTGCCGGCCTCGTATCGCTAGATGGCCTTGTTACCACTCGGTCATCTATAACTACTCGGCCGGAAATCCCCTATTTCGCGGCCGCTGCAGTAATGTACTATTTCACACCACCTGCTCGACAATGCCTTATTATATATCATGCAAACCTCTCTCAAAGTAAATCATTATAGCCCTTGGCTTTCGCCGGGGCGTAATGTTGTAGTGAATTTCATTATAACCCGCCGGGCAGTAATGTCTCGTAGTTCTTATTGGTATGCACTTAAAGTCTAATTTTTAAATCGCCCCGCGTGCAGGCCGGCGGCGTGCAGCACGTGCACGTGCTCAACGAGCTCAGCCCCGCGGTGCCCGCGGGCCGCGCCGCGCCTCATTTATTTGCAGTTCCGCGGCCGCACGAAAACAAAGTCAAATACTTAAACAAAAGCCGCGAGTGTTTCAATACGCTGCAATTTTAACTATCAAAACTGCAAAAGAAGATAAAACATTAAAAAAATATCGAGTGACGAAAGTGATTTGACTCCTGATTCCATTAAATTAGACGCCTTAGGACCACTTGCACAGTTCAGGGTATAAAAATTAAATCGGTAACCCTGGGTTAAGAATGACAGTTCCATACATTTTGACACTTGTTAACCCTGGGTTAGCAGTTAACTCGCTCGGAGTTAAGTAGCTAACCCAGGTCTGCGCAAGCCGGCCTTAGAAATTGTTAATAATGTACTCCCAGAGAAGTCGAAGGAAAAATACTAAAAAGCTTACAAAGATTTCGACAAATGGAAAACTGCGAAAGGCGCAAAGTCAGTGTCAGAATCAGTGCTTCTGGGTCTATTTCGAGTATTTTTCTAGTAGCCTTGGTTTTTATTGTCTCGCAAAAGGTGAGAAAAGTAGAGTATACACCTCGGGGATAAAACTGATTTTGCCTTGGGCGCGCTTAAATCCTTCACTGCTCTTAGGACTCCATCTTAGTTCCCTCGCTTTGCTCGGGAATCAACTAAAAACCCCCTCGCTACGCTCGGGAGTTAAATCTGGAGTCCCTCGATACGCTCAGGATTCAATATCGCGCCCGTGACATAATGCAGTGCTTTATTCCCTTGGTGTACAATCTACTATAATAGTAAGTATAAGAGTGTCCTATAAGTCAATCCAAGTTATAAACTGTGTGCCAAATTTCATCACTTGTTTAAGTGCGTAAAATTTTAAAATTAAAGGATAATGAAAAAAATACAGTATTTTATTCATTTTAGACGTCATGTATCATAATAACATTTGCTGCTTAAGATCTACACAATCAATATCTAAATAGAAATAGTGTTAGTTTTATTTTTTTCAAACGTCCGGGTTCGATTCCCGAGCTGAGTACAAGTTTTTTTAAATGTATGAATGCAGTTTTTCTTATTACGAAAATCGATGACATGGTTCCTAAGAACAGATCTTCGTATGTCTAATAGTTTCAGACTTTCCCATATTGACCGATTTAAATGAGACAGCCTGTATAGGCTGGGACGATGACTAAGCGGGATTGCTACAGAAAAACTCCGTTGATACTTTGTTTTGTTAAACTACTTCGATACCTTTGTAATAATTTTGTATGCGAGCGTCATCTATCCACATAAAAATATTACCGCATAAGACTTTCTCTTGCACTCCGCCAAAGAAAAAAAATCGTGCGTGCAGCTCCTCCGCGCGGAAGAAGTGAAATTTCGTAATGTGGAAATGAAAAAGGCACTTATACATCAATATGAACCTTATTGCAATAACTTAAAGAAATACTAACTTAATATTTAATTTAATTTAATTTTTCCTTTAATTTAATTGTACTACATAAATACTTAATAAATTCTGTGCCCTTGCAGGGTTCATGTTCCTGGAATTGTAAAATGATGTAAGACCTTATGTACAACATGAAATGCAATAAATGATTGAATTGAATTGAATTGAATTGAACTAAATTTACGTATGCATCTATGTGTTTAAATTACTCACTAGATGGCGCTTTTATCAATTCTCATACTTTGCACAGACAGTATGAGTTCTGCATCGCACTGTCGAAATCTAACATGTTAAATATCGGATGGCTTCCTAACATAGTTACGTTATCAACATAGCCTCAATAGAGAAACTAATCATGTCTCCATCAACGGCTACCAGCAGTTTAGGATGGCTCGGTGTCAGCTTGCAACTGACGCGTCATCGATCGCCGCTGCAGTGACGCGGGCGTCATTAGGCCGGCGTCACGGCTCGTGACCTAGTTAATTAGCACTGGGGTACTGACGCTGTACTATATTCTGGTGATTATGGCAGTAGCATTGAAAGTTGTGACTATTATAGGTCCTACCGAGCTTTTGGCGCATTTATTGCATTAATTTAATCCCTTGCTGTATCTTTACTAGCAAAGCTTTAGTTCCGAAATTCATGTGTAGCTATTTGAGGATTCACTCTAGTGAACAGTATTTTTTGAAACACGATTACTTGTAGTTTGCTTGATAGAAAAAAAATCTAAAGTCGTCTCTTAAAAATAAAATAAATCCTTAGTACGGCGTAAATACTGCACCGCAGGTCATGACTTTTTGAATGTTAATAAAATAAGATGTTTTCTAGGGCCTAGTGTTGCTATATTTTTAAAATATGTATTTGTTTTAGTAATACGATAAAAATACCTAAATACACGCGCGGTCTGACCAACCTATCTCCAGCCGTCATGCTTCCCCCTTTTCCGTATAGTTAATTCTCCTTCGACCATCGAACGGGAAACTTGTGTCGCTTGCGCTTGGGTTGATTCTAGCCGCTCTCACGCACACATACACGAGTGCATAGAATACCTAAAATCGATTAGAAAAGAAAGAAAGAAAGAAAGAAAATACATTTATTTACAACAACACAAGACACATAAATATTTTTACAAAAAAGGACAATACAAAGGCTAAAAATAGAGTGTGTCATTGCGGTTGCAAATTGGACACTGGCTCAGCATAATGCTGAGGCGTTTATAACACCCCAGCGCTGATTTTCAGCCAGTACCGTCGTTAATACCCGGAACGCCACACAGATAGATAAAATGTACACTTATAAATATAAGCGATAAACTACATAAACTATTATTATTATTATTAGCGCAAGAAGCTCGGTGCGGCATTAAACAACTCTACTGATACGTACTAAAAAGTCTGCGGTAGCCTTGTTTTGACCTACGGGCTCTCAAGCGGAGGGTCGTGGGTTCGAACCCAGATTCGCACCTTTAAATTTACCATTAAGCTTTACGAAGCTGGAAAACATCGTGAGGAAACCTGCATCCACCTGGGAAGAAATTTGATGGTGTGTGTGTGTGTGTGATGTTTCCAATTCGCACTAGGCCCGCAAGGAAGCTACTGCCAAGCCCTCTCATTTGAAATTATCAGCTGGGATTATGACGGTGGTGAAAAGTGTTATTTACATAATTATGTTCAGCAGCAACATAGAAATCTCCCTACTCCTAATCGTCACAAACAACAACAATTTCAAATTGCTTCCAAAACTTTGCATAATAACCATTGCTACTGAAAGAAGTGGTCTTAATAAGGTGATAAAGGTGACAGTGCGCCATAATGGATCCACCGCCATGAATAATATCGCGGTCGGACTCTGATTTCCCCTGTCGCCGATGGTCGGGCGCTGGTCCAAGTCAAAGGATGCCACAATTAATTCGTATTTATCATCCCACCCCATGTATGCCTCAGCAGGCTAATTGTCTAATACCCTCACAATCGTCATCGCGTTCATTTTGACAGTTCTTGTATAGGCGGGTGAATATTCGAGCGTTTTGACCGCGCGGTTAAACGTCATTACCATTCGACGATTATTACCACAATCGAAGGACGAATCGCGCGAAATTTCATCAAACTAGATTCAGCATCGGTACTGTATTATGTTTTCATAAAAAGTTAACCCTAAGCATCATCCATTTTAATAATTTCTGCTCAAATGGTAATGACAAAAAAACCGCCGCAAAAACGCTGAATATTTACCCAGGCTCACAATTGGTATCGGAAACAGCCAGCTCTGCTGTCACAGCCATACAAAAACTGTCATTTCAATCCGATGCCGAGTGTCAAAAAAGTTACACTATTACCCTGCAGCACAGGGCAGACTCTAAGAATGAGAGGGCTCGGACCGTAGTTTCCACGCTTGCCCAGTACCGCACTGGGATTGCGAATTGAGAACTTAACACACATACCATTGAATTTCTTCGCAACTCAATGAACTCAATGGACTCGGGCTCGACGCACTACATTCGCTTTGATAAGGCTTCCGTACTTGCGAGAGAAAAGTTTTTCATTTCGCGGAAGGTGATTGAAGCCATTGAGATTGGTCGTCATCCAAATTTTAACCGGGATAGTGGTTGGTTAGTACCCTCGAGTTGGAAAACAGTGTTGAATGTTCCTACTGCGTCAACGGTGAGCGTGAACGAACCTTTACTAAGTGATGTTGTTAGTGTTGTGTGCTACCCTACATTTGACCATGTCAATAAAAGTGATGATGGAAACGGGGGTAGTTGTGTGTCGCTGTCAGTTGCGTCGAGTAGCCGCGCGACCAAGAAGAAGGGTTACGTATTAGCCTGAAGCATGTCCAGTTAAACTCGTTTTAAGAAGTGAGTACGTAATCTGCATTCTTTCACTATGCATTTTATGTCGTTTGTCGCTTCTCGTTGACTAGTTTGACTCGTTAACTAGTGATTCTCCTGATACCAAATGGACTCCAGGGCTCCCAGGCTCCAGGGCTGGAATGGATGGTTAAATAACTAGTTGTAATTTTTTTTAAATAAAACTACCGTAAGATACAGATATTATTACTAAAATACACGGGTCACTTATGTGTTTAGTGGTCGGGGAAATGTCCGACATATTTCAAAATATTATAAATTATGTGGTTCTTTTTTAAGGTTTTGAACCACGGTTTCGTTCTTAACATGTTTGTCAAAGGTTTATCATGATTCAACTACTAATACGTGAGTGATTAGTGCATTTTATTTTAGTTCTTCTTTTTTTTTTGTTTAAAGCAGAATAAATAAATTTCATTTAATTTTTTTAGGGTTCCGTACCTCAAAAGGAAAAAACGGAACCCTTATATGATCACTTTGTTGTCCGTCCGTCCGTCCGTCCGCCCGTCCGTCTGTCTGTCAAGACCCTTTTTCTCAGGAACGCGTGGAGGTATCGAGCTGAAATTTATATCAAATACTCAAGTCTACTGTCCCTTGGAGCTGTGAAAAAATCAAACTCCTAAGCCAACGCAATCAAAAGATACAGCCGTTTATGCTGCAAATTTGCGCAAATTTTCGAAACTCGCACGGGAATCAAAAAGAATCTTGAAATTTGTTACGAAGCAAGGTCTTATAGCACAGATAAAGGAAAAATTGCGAAAAGCATAATTTTTTGTCTGTCTGTCTATATCAGGAACCAATCTACAATGATCCCACACTGCGCACATTTTTCTTAGGAACAGGGGGGCAGCTCATCGCTTTAGTTGTGTACCAGCGCCCGAATGCATTTTTTACCACAACAGCCGTTATAATTAATGGAGTTATTAAAATAACCAAGCGCGTCTAGACATTTAAACGGTTTAAGAACATAAAATGGTTCTCTATCGTTTTCCCGAATTTCCTATGCCATAATATAGTATCGTTTTCCAAATTTTCATTTGAAATAACATATTTTATTTCTGGAACAGCATTTTCTTCAGAATTGTTATTATATTAAACTAAACTAAGCTAATATAACCTACTCTATTTTACATTTTTTTTTTTGTATTTTTAATGAGTCTAATTAAATTTAAATAATTTAAAAAAAAATGTTGAAAACAGGTACGCTTCTATGTATTTTATGGCACACGTTGATATGGAAAGTGAAATTACGACAATGGACAAACAGGGCTCGAATTTTTAGTCCAAATGACGTTGCACAGCACATAGGATGATTTCATATAGAATTTTCGACAACAAGCATGTAAGACAACTCAGCTAACTGAACAAAGATCTTTTAAATAAAGTTTTGTTACATTCCTCAGAAAACCCTTTAGCTATCTACATCAAAATAACAGTGTATATCTAATGAAAGGAGGTTAGACACCCTGATTCGCGCGATCGCCGTGTTTTAATTTTTCCAACCGCCCATAAAGTTTTTGTTTTAAAAATCCGACGGGTATTATGTAAAGCGCATGGGGAGGGTCGTAACCGCCAGCTGCTGCGTCTCGTTCTGCCTAATTAACTTTTCCTCAAGGAAATATGCCCGAAAAAATGCTCAAATAAATTATCTTAACACGTTTAAATTTAGAGCAATGTTTTGAGGTTAATATGCAAGTAGCTGGGACGTTCTAAGCCGCTTGCAGTATGTAATAAAGTAAACGAGAAAAATAAAATAAAGTAAAATTATAACGATGACAATTAATTGTTATTGTTAAAATTCTAAATTACATTACTTTTTATCATTATTATCAAAATATATATGTTTAATTTTGACATACAAAGGTCCAAAAAGGTAAACTGAAATAGCTACGGACTGTATACCTCAAGATTGACCTAAAACGCCAAACCCAAAAAGCAAGGCCCAAGCCCTCCTACACCTACACCTACATCTCGCGTGGTCAGCTCTGTTGCATCCCTTGCAACAGGGTTTTTAAGACTAAGTTCGGTCTAGCGAGCAATATTAGGGCTCATAATAGAACATAAGTTTTATTTTGTATATAATTGTAAATTTAATAGGTATAGTCCGGGTCGCCGTCATCGAAATCGATGTGGAGGACTATTATTATTATTATTATACCTCAAGATGAATGGCGGCAACGATGTAGGCCCAGTAGCGTAGGCGTGACGACCTACATATATATGTATATCTAATTTGCAGATTAGACAGTAACCGCTCAAAATCGAGATGAATGGAGGAAATGGGGGAACGCCTTTATGCATATAAATAAATAAATAAATAAATAAATATCACGGGACAATTCACACCAATTGACCCAGTCCCAAAGTAAGCTAGGAAAGCTTGTGTTATGGGTACTAGGCAACGGATAAACATACTTATATAGCTAGATACATACTTAAATACATACTAAACACCCAAGACCCGAGAACAAACATTCGTATTTTTCATACAAATATCTGCCCCGACACGGGAATCGAACCCGGGACCTCAAGCTTCATAGTCAGGTTCTCTAACCACTGGGCCATCTGGTCGTCTGGTGGTGCATATGCTTTATGCAGTGGGCACTTCTCCAGGCTAATTAATATAATAATATGTAAGTAATACAATGTGGAAAAATGACTGTAAGGCTAACTATTTATGCTAAGTTTGGATCATTAATTTCATCACCATGTTTGTTCATGTGATTCTTTTTCTTCGGTTTTTATTAGGTTTATTTAAACTTGCATTGTCGATTTTAAATTTGGTACGGGGTGTATTTTTCCTTTCTTTATAATATTAGACGTGAATGAAATCCAGGAAACAGCGTTTATTAATACGTTTCATAAATCATTATTGCCCCAATGAATTAATTCAACGCAGCCTTTTCCACCCTCGGATATCGCTCAATCTTGTACCAATAACCAAATCTGTACCCCGCCGGCAAAAACACGTTTTTAATTTTATACCAACACAATCGACAAACAGAACCTTAAAAACGGAATTTATTGAGTCCTCCGACGCCATCCAACGTGCCCCGTCTTGCCCAGCAAATTAAGTTTGCAATATTTAATAGCTTAAGAACAAATCAATACGGCCCCATTTCCGATTAAAATTAAGTGCAATCGGTTTCTAATTATTCCTTTCATTTTGCAAAAAGGTCCGAATTACGATTTATTTGCTCTTTTTGATGTTTTTCAGGCATCTACTGGGGATTAAAAATTAAACGATAGTATTTTGTTTGATCTAGTAATCTTTTTCCGAGAAGCTTTATTGAGCTTTATTCCGTGTTTATAAAATCTCGGAAATCGTTCGATTGAGACCGTGGCTTTTTAATTCCTATCCATGCTTACGTAAGCAAGTTACAGCTATGTTTTCGCGGTTATATTACAGTGTTTGTTGAAAAATCGATTGAAGTTGTCCTGGCCTTAAATGTATACTAATATTATAAAGAGGAAAGATTTGATTGTTTGTTAGTTTGTTTGTATGTTTGTTTGTTTGCATTGAATAGGCTCCGAAACTACCGGACCGATTTCAAAAATTCTTTTGCCGTTAGAAAGCTACATTACCACCAAGCCATAGGCTACTTTTTACCGCGAGAAAATACCTTTTCCTACGGGAAAATTAATTTTATCGCGGGCGAAGCTGCGGACGGAAGGCTAGTACTTGATAATAGAGTAACAATAGATGACCCCGTCTGACATTACCTCTCTCAAAGATTAAGAATAGTCCTCGATATAAAAAAAATACCCGCCCCCGCACCCGCCCGCACACCCGCGTTCACATTCAACACCGTACTTCCAAGTCAAGCGTGCCTTTAGAAGTTTTACTTCAAAAACCCCCGATTTTGAAACATTCTTCCGCTCCGCTCCGCTCCTATTGGTGTTAGCGTAATGATTGTAGCCTATAGCCTTCCTCGATAAATGTGCTATCTAACACTGAAAGATTTTTTCAAATCGGAGCAGTAGTTCCTGAGATTAGCGCGTTCAAACAAAAAAACCTGTTCGATAAATTCTTAAAATAGACGTATCATTCTTATTTGTGAACCGATTCAAATGAAACAAACACTAAATGTTAATCCAAGAAAATACCAACATATCAGTGAAAACCGCATCCTTTTAGGTTAAGCCGTTTCTGAGATTAGCGCGCACAAACGCACAGACAAACAGACAAACAGACAATAATTCTAAAAATCATTGTTTTGGGTTCTATTGTGCTAATAAATAGCCCTAGTGACAGTTTTTCTCAAATATCTTCAATGTACAGACACCGACTTGTTACAGATTTATTATATGTATAGATACAATAATTTATGTTGACAAAATTGAGGGTCATTCTCGTTTCAGTCATACACACAATGTCTATAAGATTAAAAGACTGCAGGAAGATATCCATTAGTACAAAAACTAAGCAGGAATTCCCTGGAGAATAGACTGCTAAAGAATAAAATTACCTACTTCATTACTATTATCATCATCATCATCATCCCAGCCTATACTTACAAGTCCCACTGACGGGCACAGAAAAGAATGGGAGGTCTCATATTATTATAAATGACAAAAATTGTTGTTACTTTATTACACGCTTTATATTAGCTTCACCTGTATGTTTGTATGTATGTTTGTTTGTAACCGACTCCTTAGGGCGCGATTTTGACCCACTTCCCGGTTTCCGATTGAGCTGAAATTTTGCACATATGTGTAAATTGGATGACAATGCAATATTATTGTAACATGGAGCTGATCTGATGATGGAGCTGGATGGTGGCCACAGGAACTATGTAATAAAACAACACAATCCCGTCGAGTTTGGGCTCGTTTGATTCGTCTTGACGAGCACTTTGATCCCAGATGGTAACCAGGGTCTGATGATGGAGCTGGAAGATGGCCAAAGGCACTCCACAATAAAACGACACAACCCTATCGAGTTTGGGCTCGTTTGATTCGTCTTGACGAGCACTTTGATCCCATATGGTAACCAGGGTCTGATGATGGAGCTGGAAGATGGCGAAAGGCACTCCACAATAAAACGAAACAACCCCATCGAGTTTGGGCTCGTTTGATTCGTTTTGACGAGTACTTTGGTCCTAGATGGTAACAAGAGTCTGATGATGAAGCTGGAAGGGGAGTAGGTGGCGGGTTGGGGGGGAATGGGGTATGGGGTAAGGGGGTCGGGGGTTTAGAGGGTTGGGGGTTAGGGTGTGGCGGTTGGGGTTAGGGGATGGGGGGGGGTTTACGGGAAATATGGTGGGGGTGTTGGGGGCTTCGGGGGTAAGTGATTTTGGGGGGTTGTGGGAAATGGGGAGGGGGTAAGAGGCCTAGATGGTAACAAGGGTTTGATGATGGAACTGGAAGGGGGGCGGTAGGTGGCGGGGTGGGGGGAGGGGTGAGGGGGGAGCGGGGGTTTCCGGGGGGTATGGGGGTTCGGTGTTAGGGGGGTTGGGTTTAGGTGGTTCGGGGGTTTGTAAAATGAGGAGGGGGTAAGGGGGGTTTAGAGGATTGGGGGTAAGGGTGTAGGGTTTGGGGGGGTTTGGGGAAATGGGGTGGGGTATGTTGGGGGGTTGGGTTTAGGGGGTTTTGGGGTTGCAGGTGAGGGGGTAAAGTTAGAAAGAAAAAAAATGCAACTAAAAAATAGAAAATAAATAATAGTTTAAAAAAACTAAAAAACACGCTTTAAAAAATAAAAAATAAATTTTAATAAATTTCAATTCATTATTCTTATAGTGCAGTAAAAAATCTTAATAAGCAATTATTATATTGTTATATCCAGATCAAAATTTGTAAACAATTCTAAATATTGATAAAATAAATAATAATAGTTTAAAATATTTTATTGTAAAAAAAGCGTGGGGTGCTTTTTAAGATGTTATCAAAATGATAATCTTTGACAATTGACACCATGCACCCCACGCTTTTTTTACAATAAAATATTTTAAACTATTATTATTTATTTTATCAATATTTAGAATTGTTTACAAATTTTGATCTGGATATAACAATATAATAATTGCTTATTAAGATTTTTTACTGCACTATAAGAATAGTGAATTGAAATTTATTAAAATTTATTTTTTATTTTTTAAAGCGTGTTTTTTAGTTTTTTTAAACTATTATTTTTCTTTACAGCTTTAAAATTTTTGGGAATAATTTCATCACGTCAGACATTTACTTACATCTCTACAACAAACTGTGCTACGAATTCAAACCAAATAAAAACTTGAGACGAAGTTTTATAATCGGTAAACCGATGTCGAGTTTCTCATTTACACTGGAGCATTGTAGCATCAGTAAAATGATAACAAGTGCCTAAACAAAGCAGCGTCATCAGATCATCGATGTATAAGCCCTAACTAGTCACTTTCACCTGAGGGCCCTCGTCTCTTTTATATGAAGGAGCGTTAGGGGGTGGATGGCCCTCAGCACGACAAAGGGACATTGTGTGTAGATTGATTATACTGTTGTATAGTTTTTATACGGATAGCTCGGAGGATGGCGTTTTTAGTCGACGTGCCGGTGAAATACATGGTTGAAGTATGCGGCAGCGCGTGGAAAATCCAATGGATCCTTTAGTTTACTATTTTTGACAATCTTTTGTCGCAATTTCTTTCCCGTTTTTTTTGGTGTGTTCTTGATACAGTATTATTTTTATTTTAAACTAGCTGTTGCCCGTTACTCCGTCTGCCAAGAAAAGGGGTATAAAAAAAAGCCTACGACCTATTCTCAGTCGTACCGAATATAGAGAAAAAAGTTGTATAAAAATCGGTCAAGCCGTTTTGGAGGAGTTTGATAACAAATAACGTGACACGAGATTTTTATATATTAGACTAGCTGTTGCCCGCGACTCCGACTGCGAAAAATAGGTGTCTAAAAAATAGCCTACGACCTATTCTCAGACCTACCAAATGTGGAAAAAAAAGTTTCATAAAAATCGGTCATGCCGTTTTGGAGGATTTCGATAACAAACACCGTGATACGAGATCTAATATATAAAAACCTCGTGTCACGGTGTTTGTTATAGAACTCCTCCAAAACGGCTTGACCGATTTTTATGAAACTTTTTTCTCTAAATTCGGTAGGTCTGAGAATAGGGTCGTAGGTTATTTTTATACCCCTACAGTATTCTTCGCGGATGGAGTCGCGGGCAACAGGGTCTCACACTGCTATTATTCTTTCCAATTTTGTATGGTGTTTGTCCAGTTCATAAGGTACACGTCTAGGTCATCCCGCCAACGGTTCAAACCGTAAAATTAAATACAAAAACCGGCCAAGAGCGTGTCGGACACGCACAAGGTAGGGTTCCGTAGCCATTACGAAAAAATCAAGTAATATTTTTCTAAGGATTTCGTATGTGTACGGAATCATCCAAGTTTAGGTATGTTTTATACCTTAGGCTACTATTTACTCTTAAACTACAAATAATTTCCAAGCAATCTTAGCCGCTATAATTTTCCTAGTAAATTTGATATATTTACTACCATTCTGAATTTTTTCAAATTTTTCCACCTAACAGTTTAGATTTTAGAGGGGGGGGCGACGCACGATTTTAATGAAAATTTTCACTTTAAAGTTGAATATTTCGCAAACAGATCACTGAATAGAAAAATCATGTTAACAACCCCGCAATGGTTTTAAAAGACCTATCCAACGATACCCCACACTATAGGATTAGTCGAGAAAAAAAAAATCACCCCCCCTTTACGTCTATGGGAGGTACCCTAAAAAAGATTTTTTTTTATTTTTATTTTACCACTTTGTTGGCGTGACTGATATGTATATTCATGCCAAATTACAGCTTTCTAGTACTAACGATCTCTGAGCTTAGCCGCGGACAGACAGACAGACAGACAGACAGACGGACAGACATGGCGAAACTATAAGGGTTCCTAGTTGACTACGGAACCCTAAAAATCGAAAAGTAAAATTGCTCTTTCAAGTATTCTTTTCTTATTCCTAAAGTGTCGCGACATTTTCCAATAGAAAATCCCTGGCACCTATCCCGTTTGTTTACACGCGTTCATCCGCTAATCCGGCTGCCCTTTAGCTGTTTATCACGTACCTGCGCGTGACTCGAATGTGGCTATTCAATCCGACGGCAGCCGAGCGGGACCGATGTTATCCGAAGACACTTTATTGTATTAGATACAATTTGCACTCCTGTTTCGTAGTTCGCTTCTTGCGTGGTATTGTTTCTCGCTGGTATAGTCAATTAAGTAAATGCTTTAACATAATATTAAATAATTAAATCCTTAGTTAGTAAAAAGGTTAAAAAGTGAAAAAGACTATGACAAACTATTTTCCCTATGTAAAATTCTATCCGTAGATAAGAAAGTCACATACCTGGTAGGATTAGAGCATTATTACAGTGATAAGTACAAATTATTAACTAACAATCAATTGAACACTAGGAGTGTAAGAGAAAAAAGCTTGTGCAGACAAAAATCAAAAACTATTATGGCAAAAGAACCTCAAAGTACCTAGTACCAGAAATATTCAACAAGATTACGTTACTAAGACACTGTCTTAGATTAAGTAAACCCACGCTAAAGACCAGACTAAAGGAATGTCTTCTCGACTTTCCATAATTAAGCATACTTTTGTTTATGTTCTGAAGCTGTTAAATAGTTTATTTTATAGAATAAGTTTAATAGGTTAGTAATATTAAAAAAAAAAAAACAAAACAAAACAAAACGTCGACTTCAGCACCTCCTCCTTTTGTTTTCGTCGGTTGAAAATTGAGCGCGTCTCGCCCTCAAACGTAGCAGTTTGGCGAGAATATTTATGTAGTACTTAAGTTGTAATTAAATTTATAAATAAAAATTAAAAAATATATATTTTATGACAGTTCCTACATCAGAAGAAAAACTAAGGTTGAAAATCACAGTGAACTGTAAGTAAAAAGAGCCTTTGATGTTTGAAGACGTAAAACTGACATTGACCCTTAAAGTGGTAAAGGAACCCTCCATCAATCAGAAACGAGGAGATCCGTAGAAGAACCGGGGTCACCGACATGGCCAAACGGATCAGAACGTTGAAATGGCAATAGGCAGGCCATAATAGCAAGCAGAACAGATGGCCGTTGGGGCCCAGAAGTTCTCGAATGGAGACCACGGACTGGCAAACGCAGCATGGGACGTTCACCAACGAGATGGACGGATGACTTTTGGTGAAGGACGCAGGTTCAGGGTGGATGCAAGTCGCTTCCAACCGTAATGATTGGACGTCAATGAGGGAGGCCTATGTCCAGCAGTGGACGTCCGACGACTGAAATGATGATGATGATGATACCTACCATATCAATTTATAGATTTTTGCAACTAATACTATACACAGGACTGGCAAGCTATCACGCAAACAATATTTACCTTGACGCTTCGGCTATATTGCAGGGGCCGTGGTCACGAGTTCATTGAAGTGTAGGTTGTCATTTTCGTTTAGTCGTGCGAGCAGTGCAACTGAAATGTGGCCGAAACGTGGAGGTAAATATTGCTTGCATGATAAGTCCCGCGCATAGTTATAGATATGAGTGAAAATCACGAAAGTTTAAAACTTTATAACTATACGATATACATGTACACCCATAATAAGGTAGTGTAAGGTGATTCAGCGACCACATGCATTGACTTGGAAGTTCAATCATATTGTTTTAGTCATAAGTTACAATATCCATTGTAATTATTGAAAATACTACGCTTTAAAAATATCCTTTGTCATATTATGCTCCAATAAATGGGGCCTTAACCCTTATTAAAACAAAACAATGTTTTTGAAACAGTATTTTTATGTGGTTTGAAACATCGCTGATTATCCATTTGACAATTACTCGTACCCACACATTTGCAGGCTTTGCGCCGGAGTTGTCCTCGAGTCGAGTGGTTGCGGAACTTGGAACTCGACTCAAGGGGGCATTGTTCGTGGCGATTATGGACAAAAAGAGCGCTCGAGATACGAGCAGAAGTATAGTCGACAAATCGCGTTACACCCAAATTGCCCGGGAACTGTAAGTCGAGATTCTATGGGGAGAATGTTGACCTTGAGGGTACAGATTCTACAGAGTTGGAGTTAATGATATAGCCGTGGTGGCCTAGTGGTTTGACCTATGGCCTCTCAAGCTGAAGGTCGTGGGTTCGAATCCCGGCTCTCATCTCTGATTTTTTCGGAATTCGTGTGCGCTATTTTAAATTTGGCATGAGCTTTACGGTGAAGGAAAACATCGCGAGTAAACCTAGACCTGCGAAGAAATTCAGTGGTGGTGAAGTTCCAATCAGCTTTGAGCCTGCGTGGGAACTATGACCCAACCTCTTTCATTCTGAGAGGAGGCCTGTGCCCTACACAGTGGGACGTATGTATATAGGCTGGGATGATGATGAATTTCTACCGTTTGCGGCTGATTGCCTTGGTCTTAGACGAAGAGACTTTATGCACTAGAACATAAAAATATATTTTATGCAGCATTCTCTCGACATAAAGAAAAACTTTACGAGTATGGCTATCAATTACTGAGCCTGCACATGTGGTTTTTGATACGTTTGTGATGTCACCCTGTAGAAGTATGTTTATCCGGTATCCTATTATCTCGCCTCATTCATTTTTAGTTTAATTCTTATTTCGTCTCATTCCGTATTCTTCTTCGTCTTGTTCGCTATCCGTCACTATCATTTTTTGGTCAAATTCTGCAACTTGTCTATCTCTTGATACGTCTTATTCGTTTTTCGTCACGGGTCTTCCTTGGACTCATTCGTCGTTCTTCTCTTTCGTTTTTTGTCTCATTTACATTCGCCAAAATTATTTCGATACGTTCGTTGCTGGTAAATAAATGTTCGGTAAGTCAAAGGAAGACCGTGACGAAAAACGAATAAGACTTATTAAGGAGAGACAAGTTACAGAATTTGACCGAATAAGATAATGACGGATAGCGAACAAGACGAAGTGACGAATACAGAATGAGACGAAATAAGAATTAAATGAAAAACGAATGAGGCGAGATCATAGGATACCGATTATCCATTGCCTTGTACCCATAATACCATTTTAGCTTAGAATTAAGTAAATTTTAGTAGTGGTAGAGCCATGTTGTAGCTAGCCGCTGCATCACGAATGGGCCGGCTCGTCCGGGGCAGTACCACCCTCTCACAGAACACCGGCGTAAAGCAGCAGCACTCCTGCTGCGTTTCGTACGGCCAGTACCCTCTCCTTTTTAAAGGCCGGCAACAGATCAGTGACTCTCTTTGAGTTGTTAATATTTTTGGGCGGTGGTGATTATTTTCCATCAGATGACCCGTTTGGTCGATTGCCTCCCTCATAATAAAAAAAAAAAATTCAATCGTCCAATGATTTTTGAAGTGAAACTTCTAATGCGACTTCCAACAAGCGTTGCGTTAAATACGCAACGCAACGCGAGTTGACGTTTACGAGACGTTCGCATTGTATATATACTAACGGATGTTAAAAACTTCGTCAGTGCGATCCAAAACAATGGAAACTTGTAAAAATCAAAACTTTATTAATGGTAGATCGTAGAATAAAGTATTTTAAACGTATTTAGTAAAAAAAAGTATTGAATATCTTTGAGAATTACGAAAAATCAAGAAAAAATATTGAAAATAACGTGCGCACGAAGAGCAACGCCATCTAGCGACGAGTTATGTAACTTGTTTCGCTAGCGCTGCAGTTGGTTGCTTTTTATTATGAAGCTTCACTTCTTCCGCGCGGAGGGACTCCACGCACTAGTTTTTTTTTTACATTTTCGTCAACTTTTGTTTTACACGCCAAGAATATTTCCCATTTATAACATTTGAATAACATCGGTAGCATTCCGGTGTAATCCACAAAATGAAAACACGAAAGCGTGTAGTGGCAAAATGTACGGCTTCAAGAAAGAAACTGCCGAGTCAATGACCCGGGAGAAACGTTTTGCTGACAAGGGGCCTCAGCCGCTCGTAGCGGCGCTAGGTGGCTCGTAGCGGCGTAGCACGTAGCTCGTAGCCGCGTAGAGCCATTTGAGAGGTTTCACTTTTATATGAGTTTCTTTTTACCTCGGCTTTTTGGAATGGTACTGGCGTGGTAAATTGTTTAGTTTTTTTTGTAAATGTTGCTTAGTTTGTCTTGCGGTGAAATTAGGTTGAAAAAAAAATGCTCGTCCAAATTTACAAAATAGTCTGAAATATTTTATAATGCAGATATCTAGGCAGATGTTATAAACAGTTCTAGACATTTCCAGTCTAAAATTTTCAAAAGAAGTACTTTTTTGTATCTAATTAATTTGTGACGAGCCATAAAAACTGTATAAAAAAATTACACAAAACTGACAAAAACAATTTGTTACATTATTTTTTAACATCAAAATAAATAACGCTCTTGCTTCTGAGTAAGAAAACCACAAAATTTCCTCATTTTAATAATAGTACAACTTTTGTTTAAATGCCCATACAGAGACCTAAAAGAATTTAAAAGAACACACACACACAAGATTTGATTTGATCTTTGCTACAATTGTCACACAACACAAATTCAGAGTGATGACTTATGGCACTGAGATGCGGCCGCTAACAATGGGCCTCATAAGAAAGCTCACTGAGAAGGCGATGGCAAGGGCTATGCGCGGAATTTCTCTGCGGGTTCTCATTAGAAATTATATCCGCGCAAGAACTACAGTCATCGATATAAGAACTATCTCGAAGAATCGTCAGACACGCATTGCTCGTAGAACTTATAGCCAATGGAGCAAAAAGGTTCTCGAGTGGCGTCCACGGACCGGAAGACGCAGTTTAGGTAGGCTTCCAATAAAATGGAGTGACGATCTGGTTAAAGTTGCAGGAATGGTTTCGATGTACAGACCCGATCTACTTTGCGAGCCTTGAAGGTGACCTAAGTTGAGCAGTGGACGTCTTTTGGCTGAGATAACGATGATGATGACAAATTTACAGAAAAACCAAACACCAAAACAAAAAAGCTTTAAAATAAACCCCCGTATGCGAATGCCGGCCGTGCGAATTCCGTCAAGCGTTTATTCCATTAACGGACCTCCCACAAAGGCCCGGACCTCAATCTCGGCCCTCCGACCTTCGAGGATAAAGAATCGTATTTGCATTCTCGCCTCGAGATTGATCCAGACTTGCCTTTCCAAATGTCAATATGCTGGGTCAAGGGTTAACCGCACCAAAGCATTTTGAACCTTGAGCGCGTCCCCGAAAACGGGTTTCACTTTGTAACTTTGTTTTCGTCGTATATTGAATCTGGGTTTTCACCTGTTTAAAGCAATTTGTTGAAATTGAAATTGTATACACGTCTCCATTTAATTCGGGAGAGCTTTGTGACGCGCGCTGACAAAAATAAAATCTATGGAACGCGAAGCCGAAATCGCCGGTAGGCAAGCAAAACTCACTAAAATTTATGTCACTGCCTCTTAAAAAAGTCGTATCTAGTTAGTAATTTTATACTGAGATACGAGCTTTGTTTTAAGTAGGTATTTGGTACTTAGTGACTTTTGCTTGTCACCCGACGAAATACAAAAAATACAATTTACGCTGAGCGGTTTCAATTCAATAATTACTTCGCTTTCTTTGTTGTATTTATGAAATTTGATTGCTCAATTAATTTTTATTTTCATCAAAATTAAATTAGTAATAACAGAAAGAACGCTGACGTTTTCGGAACCGTGACCAAGGAGTCAAACCACACCACATTTGGTCTAAAAAAAAACCTAAAGCAACGATAAATCTGAGGACGTGGTTCGTTTAGATAGTGTTTTCAGAGCGTTATCCCAGACAAATATAATAATATCTTATCTTTGGTAGGTATGACTAACCCACTGCCACTTCAACTTGCTAATTTTCTGAGCAACATAGTCACCTATGGACCCGGTGAAAGTGATTGAGTACTAACTGTGAAATACCAGAATCCGCAATGAGTTTTTCAGAATTTATGTGCAAAATTACATTTGAAATTTATCATGAGCTTTAGGGTTAAGGAAAACATCGAAACTTGTACACAATGAATTCAATAGTGAGTGCGAAGTTCCCAATATGCATTGGGCCCGCGTGGGACCAATAAAGAGTGGGACGACGACCATGTCCTTATTATCCCTCGCGATCCCTTTATAGAAGCTTAAGGACGTGATCCACACATTGGAAACCTTTGTTTAATAGAACATCTTCTTACCGGCTTCTACGCGCATGTCTCTCGACAGGATCGCGCCGACGCTGCTGGCGGCGCGGCAACGATACGTGGCAGCGTGCACGTCGCTGCGATATTGCGCGGCGCCGAAGGCTCCCAGCCATAACGTGCCGTTCGGGAGGGCGCCCCTGTGGACAATGAATTAAAACAGTTCAAGTACGTGTGGTAATTCGGACTCGTGCATAAAGGGTTCCAATCTCCGTGAAATGTTTTAAAAATAGTTCAGTAAAAGAATTATAAAGATCGAGTTGAAAACGCCAATTTGGATTCCAAACTTGTCGGAGTTCAAGCTGGTCGGATTCTAAGTTCGTCGGATTATAAGTTTGTCGCTGTACACTCATGTTCGATTTGTTCCTAATTTGATAACAAATTAGAAACTAATCTCATGTTCGTAAACCTGGGTGTGCGCTTGAAATCCGACGAGTTTGGAATCTGACCTTGGAGTTTGACGAATTTAGAATCCGACCAGCTTAGAATCTGACGAGTTAGGAATCCGACAAACTTGAAATCTGTCGAAGAAGGAACCAATAAGTATTAAATGTCTAAATATATTATGTACGTCGGTCGTGTGCGTTCGCGAAACGCCAATGTGGCATGGCTCTTATTCGATAATTAATAAATAAGAAACATCTACCATCACAAACTTTCTCATTTATAATATTAAGTAGGATAGGAAAGTATTCTTTTGACAGTGAATTAAAGCTTATAAATAATTCTACTGTTTGCTTAAAAGTTTTAAATTGTAGAGCTTTAGTTGCAGAAATGATAATCCGGCACTTAATTAAAGTTGGCCCGCGCGGGTCGGTTGTGAACTTGGCGAGTTGGAGCCCATCTTACTGAAGCTCTCGCCTGTACCCCATTATCATAGAAGTTGCTATACTAGTGAAATACTTCGTTGAACGGATCATTTGGGTACTTAAACTCTTTGTTCTTTTGATAACATGTTACTGAGATAAAGTCGAATGTTACCTTAGTTTGTGTCACTTAAAAAAGTTATGCGACCGTTATTCATTGCTTCATCATCATATTAACCAGTTACGAGTATAAACGCGAAACTTCGTTGCTAGATAAATTAAAGAATAACTACATATACGAGTATAGATATAAGTATGTAAAGCTTTTTTTATGTATTAGAACCTATAACAGAAGTAAAAGTATACAAATATAAAAATAAAATTAAAAAAGAACTTAAACGAAAGTAAAGATAACTAATATTATGTTAACAAGTTAGCTATGAAGTATCTTTTTTTGTACTTATTTTTTCAACTTCATTTTTTTTATTACTTTTACGGTCATCCCGTGAAATCATACATTTCGTACTAAATACAAACTGAAATATAGATGCACAGAAAAAACCCCAGAAAAAAGACCAATGCTGGGAATCGAACCCAGGTCCTCAGCATTCCGTGCCGCGTGCCATACCCCTACACCACCACTGGTCTAGAGATTAGACACGAATCTTTCCTATACATCATACATTTCAATCTGCTAAATCATCACCTTATGCAGTGACAAACGCACATCTATGTTACACCCTCATCGAGAGATTTTTAACACTCCTTCGGAACTAACCGCTCACCTGGACAAGAGATGGCGCTACTGTGCAACTTTAAACAAGTTAGCTATGAAGTATCTTTTTTTGTACTTATTTTTTCAACTTCATTTTTTTATTACTTTTACGGTCATCCCGTGAAATCATACATTTCGTACTAAATACAAACTGAAATATAGATGCACAGAAAAAACCCCAGAAAAAAGACCAATGCTGGGAATCGAACCCAGGTCCTCAGCATTCCGTGCCGCGTGCCATACCCCTACACCACCACTGGTCTAGAGATTAGACACGAATCTTTCCTATACATCATACATTTCAATCTGCTAAATCATCACCTTATGCAGTGACAAACGCACATCTATGTTACACCCTCATCGAGAGAAAAGAGAAGAGAGATGTATAGGAAAGATTCGTGTCTAATCTCTAGACCAGTGGTGGTGTAGGGGTATGGCACGCGGCACGGAATGCTGAGGACCTGGGTTCGATTCCCAGCATTGGTCTTTTTTCTGGGGTTTTTTCTGTGCATCTATATTTCAGTTTGTATTTAGTACGAAATGTAATATTATGTTATCTTAAATTTAAAAAAAAATACAAAGGCTCCCCGCGGCATGGACCCGAAGATACTGGTGGCACTTCTCGTTGCATAGCAATGCTGATACGTAACGAGAGGAATCAGCCAGCTCGTCGGTTCCCTCTGGTATCAGTCAGTTGTTTTGGGAGATTTAAAAAAAATTTGGGCGTTAGGCCCCACGGACTTAGGTCCGGCGTTAGGCCCCACGGACTTAGGTCCGGCGTTAGGCCCCACGGACTTAGGCCCTTAGTGGTTAGGGGGTTGAGTTTATAGTGTCTCAACCCTAAATTGTAGAGCCGAGACCTCTGTATTTGTATACTTAGGGGCTGTTTCACCACTTTTCTTAAAGTTCGGATTAGCTAAATCATAACCTTATTTGACAGATGGAATTAAAATTTCTGTTTCACCAGTCTCGATTAGCGCTAAGTGACGGACAAACTGTTTCTTAATTTGACCATCAGATCAGGAGGCATTTAGCATTTTTATCCGTCACATAAAGTTAGTTTATTTTTTTGTGGCCATGGTTGGAGAGCCCTTCAGCCGGTTTCAGAAAAATAAATCAAAGTATTTTTTATTGTTTAAAGAAAGAGGTCATGCTAAATTGCATAAAATAATTTAAATATCAAGATTTTAATGAAAAAATGTAGGTACACTTTTAGTATGTAAAAATAAATCCAAAATTTCGTAATATTTTTTAATAACAAACTTTTTTTCAGTGGCTCAATCGTTTGTTCTACCTGAACTTGTATGTCGCCATTAAAAAAAAGTTTATCTGTCAAATGGTTTGGCGCCACTTTTCGATTCGGTTTACGTGATTTTATTTTTCTTTGTTATTGTTAACAAAGTATCGTAAATAAATACTGTTTTTGGATCAATTATAATGTTACATATTTGTTTATGCAAAAAAAATAGATGTATTCAAAAATTATATAGTTAACCATTTCTTTTGCTTTAATAATGAGTGACTTTTTGAACGAAAGTGTGCGAACAGGAACGCGTGGTCGTGAAATGCGACGTTGCCATTCCGACTTTTTGTTAAACCCACGATTAGTTAAGTGGTACTTAGTTTGCACAGGACCGGAGTGGTGAAACTGAAAAAACACTAGCCGACAGATTTGTCCAGTACTTAGTTTATTCATTGGTTACGTGACCAGTAGTTTGACAATAAGGTGGTGAAACACCCCCTTAGTAAATTATAATTAAGTAGTAACGTATTTATCACACTGAAATATTATTTTCCATTCAACAATGAAAAATAATTTCCGTTTTATCCGCAAAATGATCATTAAATGACGAATGGTTATCGTTATTCTGCAACACAAAGAGCACTTGTACGTTTTGTTTTTTTATTGAATTAAGCTATGATCAGCCAGTATTGTTGCCGAAGTTGGTATGTCATCATACCCTTCATGCATTATTCAGACTCGCATGATTGTTCGACTAAAGTTCCGCCAATTTATTATGGCTGTCGGAAAACAAAGGCATACTAGCTGTTGTATAAGGACGTTACGGGTTGGATTGTAAGGGTTCAACTGTTTTATGTGGAATATTAAATTATGAGGAAAGTATTAAGTCGTGGTAGCCTGGTAGTTTCACCTGCGGGCTGTCAACCAGAGAGTCGTGGGTTTGAGCCCGGGCTGGCACCTCTGAGTTTTTCGTTTATGTGCAAAATTACATTTGAAATTTACAGTGAGCTTTGTAGTGAAGGAAATCTGTACATACGAGAGAAAAAAATCAATCATGTGTGTGAAGTTACCTATCTGCAGTAGGTCCGTGTGGGAACTACGGCTCAAGGCCTCTCATTCGCGAGGATGATGAAGATAATGATTAAATTATTTATCCATTTCATCATATCAGTCTACATACGTCGCACTGCAGCCCTATCAGAAACAGGCTTAGACTTGTAGTTTCCATGCGGACCCAGTGTCGATTGGAAAATTCACGCTCACCATTAAATAATTTCGGTGTGTGAATAATTACTATTAAGCTCGTGCTAAGTTTCAAAAGTAATTTGACTCATGGATTCCGAAAAAACTTTGATAACGATAATTTACTTCACCAGTTTTACTTTTGGCACGCCAGTTGGGTACCAGCGGAGTATTTGATTTAAATATAATTAAATTTATAACAGTCTGCCGCATATTTAATGCCGAGTTAAGTCTATAAAGCAAGATTATACCGTGTCTTTGCCAAATCTTAGAGATAAGTCAGCCTTAATTTTATTAATGAACGTGGTTATAAAATTTTTACTGTAAAGATCAATTTTATAAATTTTGTGGGTGACATAGCAAAAGGGAACCCATTATAGTTTAGCCCTAGCCTGTCCGTCTGTCCGTGGCTTAGCTCAAAGTCCTTACTGAAGTTGTTGTAGTTAGTTGTACTGACAACGAATCTGAATGCCTCGTTTCGGTGATTGTGGTCAAACGCAAGCCTGCATTGTTTAAAAAAAACATGAACTAGCTTATTCCTTCAATATTTTTTTTTATATAAGAGGTGGCAAACGAGCAGACGGGTCACCTGATGGAAAGCGATCACCGTCGCCCATGGCCACCCGCAACACGGGGGGCATCACAGGTGCGTTGCCGACCCTTTTAGGAATTGGTAGGCACGTTTTTTAAAGACGCGATAAAAAGCTGAAAGCGGTTGTAACGCTCGTAGAACTACCCAAAATTTAACATGGTAAAGAGTAGTTAGTAGTCGATTATAACTAAATATATACTATAATCACTTGGCCTGTTCATTTCAGTAGAACAAAATATGAACATTAATCACCGGTATTACTCACAAAATACCTACTTCGTGTATAAATAAAACCTATTCATTCAGCAAATCTTCTCAAATTCACTACCTAACGAGCCACAAAAATACGGTCGCGACGGCAAAAAGCTAAAAAAAAATCCAAATTAAAATCAAAACAACCCTCGTCACGCAAAACCTTTTATGTTAGACCTAGCACAGCTATTAATCCAGCTAAGTGAAAAACAACCAAAATGATACATGAAAAACGCCGGGCCTTTCATTGCTACTGTGATAAGCGTCGAAATAACTCATGTATATTTTTAGCCCTTTCAACAAAAAGGCAGGAATCAAATCTTGAAGTTGACGGAGTCGTATTAATGGGTCTGGCTGCCCCCTGACCCGCCCCGACTCAAAAGCCGCTTATTCCAACCGTTCTCTAAACCGAAAATCAACCATTAATCTTTCTTGCGATTGTATTAAAACGATTTTGTATTCTGGAACTGGCCGCAGACGTCCGCAGGGTTCCTTGGTTGGATGACTCGGCTTTTTAGTTTGAATTTTTATGAGATTTGCTTTTAGTGCTGTTTACATGTTTCAGTACCTAAATTGTAACTAAGTTACAAAGCCATCTATTCGCCTCTGTCTGTCTGCTGTCTCAAAACACTGGATTTTTTTACCGAGTGCGTACAGAACAATAAATCCTACTTACATCGAAAACGAAACACTGTTTTGAAAAATTGTGTTTACAACCCCGTAATGATTTTTTTAAAAGTCTTATCCAACGATACCCTAAACTACAAAGTCTGTCTATGGGAGATACCGTAAAAAAATGTTTTCTAGATTTGCGATTATTTTACAAGCTTTTTATTAGCTTGCAATTATACTTTATTATGTACGGGTCACATCTTGGAAGTCAAATTTGACCCACTTCCTATGGTTGGATTAACTTGAAATTTGGTATACAATGCAAGTACATTCAATCAAAAGTAAAGTCAGCGAAAAAGCTTGCATTTAAAATGAAATGAAATGTTTTTATAGTTTGAAAGAGTTCATGGGACATCAATGATTATAAATGGTAATAAGTATATTAAGTAGTAATTAATTTTATACTAAATATTGAAAGTTTAAAACAGCTTATAAATATATTGCATGCTGGACGACGGCTGATTGTGACGCACTTTTTATACCATGTTGTACATAACACCTTTTGTAATTACTCACATTCATGCAATAAACAATTATTTCATTCATTCATTCATTCAAATTTTTAACAAAACTTATTCACAGAAAATGACATAGTGAGTTCTACAATGGGTCAGAAATGGAATGGTCCGACTGTACAGTTTTACTTTTACATTTTTGCAGTCCAGACAAACTTCTGTCCAAGAGGAACCCCACAAAAGCCATCCTATAATTGAAACAGGCTCTGATTAATTACCTCAGCTACCGGAAAGTGACGGTTCGGAATTGTTAAGGTGATTGAAGAATTTCAATAATTTTATTCCGAAGATCCCCCCCCTCGCCGGTGCTCGTCAGCGATTTGATCCGCATTGTAATGTCATCGATCCAATTTGTCTTTAGCAAAGGCATTTGCAAAGGGGATTTGTTCAATTTAGCGTTGAAATTTAGAGAATTTGAATTGTTGAAGGGCTACGGTCGCAGGTTGGATTGCTAGCTCATGACCAGAGATCAGAATTACCATGGCAATTTTAGTGCTGTCGTAGTGTCTTATTTATCAGCAACAATACAATGTAATAACTCTTTATTGTACGCCACATGAAGTAAAGTTCAGAGCACTAGGACATTAGAAAAACACATGGTAAGCAATGGATGGCCTAATAGCTACATAGCGATCTCTTCCAGGCAGCCTATGAAAACAGAATAATAAATAAATAAATAAATATCACGAGACAATTCACACCAATTGACCTAGTCCCAAACTAAGCAAAAAGCTTGTACTATGGGTACTAGACAACGGATAAACATACTTATATAGATAGATACATTCTTAAATGCATATTAAACACCCAAGACTCGAGCACAAACATTCATATATTATTCACACAAATGTCTGCCCCGACCGGGAATCGAACCCGGGATCTCAAGCTTCGTAGTCAGGTTCTCTAACAACTAGGCTATCCGGTCGTCTAACAACAAGAAACAGATTATGATAAGTGTTTGAAAATTAAGTTGTGGTAAATGGTACAGTCAAGTGTAAAAAATATGGGTGCACACAACTTGCTCATAAATATTTATGTCCCATAGCTCTTATGTCGTCGAATTAAGGTATAGGTACATAACGATGGGAAGATTAAATCGATACTTATTTTTGCACTTGATCGTACCTAATTCACATGTAGGATATATATTATTATGTATATACTTGTAGGATAATATACTTTTCACCTCACTAGCTCGGAAAGCCCTTTTTGTTTGTTTGACATATATTGAGAAAATCGCTTTTTATCCACTTGTGAAGAAAGAGTTTTGACATTTGAAGGCAGCTTAGCTAAGTAATATTTGACAGCTAACAAAACGCAAAACGTTAAAAGTACTGAATTTTTAACATCACAATTAATTAATTGCATCGAGTAAAAACACTAAATCAGCAATCAACATTAGCCTTCATTCTTGTTGTAAAAACGAATAAAATGTTCTGACAGTCCAAGTAAGTCGATGTGCGAACAAAACGCATCCGAAATAATAAAAACAAACTTAAGTCAGTCAAAACTTTTCAATTAAGCCGTCAACGTTAAAATATATTCGCATGTTTTTCTAGTTATTTTGTTATTAAAAATGAGTGATTCGAGTGACGAAGACGTATTAACACCTGTGGAATTACGGGAAACAGTCCGTGCAAAATGCGGAATCGAACTTGCGGAATGTCGGTATTGGAGTAGTTCCATAAAGACTGGATATGCTTAGGCTATTTTGCATTATTTCTGATTTTACCAATATTTCTATACTTCAAAATTATTGTATTGACAAAGAGGTAAATAAATAATAATTGATAGTACAAACCCTTTTTCTTATTTTCCTCGCTGTAGTGAGGTGAAAAGTTTTGTGTTATACACGGGTGAAAAGTTATTTTACATCTCGTGAGTTGAAACACTCGCTATCGAAAGGATTCTATTTTTGAACCACTCGCTTCGCTCGTGGTCAATCATAGACTCCTTTCGATAGCTCGTGTTTCAAATGAACACTCGCAGGTAAAATACAACTTTCCCCCCTTGTATAACAAATAACTATTACTTACATATATCTAATTGAATAACATTGTAGAGCTGTTTAAAAAAAATCCTTGTTGAGTTTCTTGCCAGATTCTTCTCAACAGGGTTGTTCTAATGCGGTGGTAGATTCTTCGACTTTTTTAATTTTTTTTTATAGTCAAAATTAAATAAAGACATTTTGACTTTAAGTCTTAGTGCGGGATCCGGCTGTAAAATTACTACATTCATAATGTAGTTAACCAAGATTAAATTTTTACATATTTTTATAAATAGGGGTATAGGGTGTCTACTACTCTACTTTCATCACAGAAAAAATATCACAAAGTGTTGACATATTGTAGCCGCTATAACAACAAAAAGAGTATACACAAATATATTTTTACTGGCATTTTCTTGATCTTATGACCATTGTACGGTACCCGATGTTGTGATTTAAATTCGCATTTGTATTTTTTTTTAAAGTGACATTTTGAGGGGCGTAACCAAAGGGAACATCAAATTAAACAACGCTAACAACATAAACGTCCATTTCTCTTTGAAATTAGTTAATATTCATGAAGGTAAACACCGTGGCCGAATAGGTTAATCCGGTTAGTGGACTGCTGGTCGGGCTGTATTGTATTCATGATTATGTAGCTCAAGGAAGCTTATGAGCTTGGTCAATTATGTTATGAGGGAGTTACAAAGGTTTCATTTAGGTTCGGTTAGCTCAGTAATAATAGGACGGCCTGTATCTGCGTGTTCTAAAGGCTGCGTATTAAATTTTGTTACTGAAGATTTAGGGTGTCCCAAATTTGGTGGATTGTTTCCTCGCACACCGTTTTGCTTTCTTTTATTTACATGTGCTATGTGCGACCTTATATATTTACTTAAACTAATTTGGAATTATTTTGAGCTCTTAAGCTTGTCCGGTGTAGCTAGCCTGGTGGCAGTGTTGGGCAAAATTTAATTGCAAGGTACAATAAAAAATAGCAATTGATCAGTTGTTAATTGCGAAATAACAATAAAATTGATTAATTGTTAACTGTGACGTTTCAATTAACAATTAATTAATTGTTAACCGTGACGTTTCAATTAATATTTAATTAATTGTTAACTGTTAGTTTTTCAATTAACAATTAATCGTAAATTATTCCTGCAATTAAACTTTAATCAAATTTAAATGATGTAAATAGAAATAAGATAAGATTTATACTAACAAGAAAGATAATTTTATATATTGTGTGGATGCAGTGAAATATGATTATTAATTGTTAGTTTTAATTGTTTCTTACAACAATTAAAAACATTAGTTGCATTATTTTAAGTACCTGGGCAACCGAGCTCTGCTCGGGCTGAAACTCGGTACCAAGCGTTTTCCGGTTTCCCAGAGATAAGACCAAGCTAGATCAACTTTTCATCCCCGAAAACCCCCACATACCAAATTTCATCGAAATCGTTGGAGCCGTTTCCGAGATCCTGATTATATATGTGCGAGGGAGGGGGGGGGGGGCGGGGAGGGGGTTCGGGGGTTCCAAAGAAGGGATGAAAATTTCATTGATTTTGCCGTAGGATGCACCGTTTTCAAGATATTTGACAAAAACACCGGAGGGGGTGGAGGGGTGAGTCACGTTAAACTATCGTCCGTAAACCGACTTTACAGACAACCGGTTTTTCCTGTTCTGTGCTCCCAATTGCTGCCAACTGGTGCCATAAGGGTGCCATCAATTTGAATGTATTACCTTGATAAGTTTGTTTTACTGTCCGCATAGTGTCTCTTCTGTCGCATTAGTGCTGCCGCCTATAATATAGTTACTGCACGTTCCCTATAATACTTTTTCTCACAAAAAGTAACTTTTTCTCACAAAAAGTAACTTTTTCTCACAAAAGAAGAAACTTGACGTTTTCTCATGAAAAATAAACTTAAAAAAAAACTAAAAACCTTAAAAAAAACGTGGAATCGAACCGAAGTCGGCTGGATCCGCGACCACTCGATTTCTACTGTGCTATTTTGGTCTGCTCGAAGCCGGCGAAATTTAGCTTTGTATTCTAATGCAAACTGAAATAGCCGGAAAACACGAGTAAAAGCGATTTTCTGCAAATGAAACAAAGCTAGATCAGTTTTTCATCCCCGAAAACCCCCACATACCGAATTTCATTGAAATCGTTGTAGCTGTTTCCGAGATCCTGATTATATATATGCAAGAATTGCTCGTTTAAAGGTATTAGATAGATAGATAGATAGATATGACCGATATGACCTTCAAGCTTTCAAAAAAAGAGCGTACTCCTACCTAAAAGGCCGGCAACGCACTTGTGACTCTTTTGGTGTCGCAGGTGTCCATGGGCGACGGTAATCGTTTACCATCAGGCGATCCGTCTGCTCGTTTGCCTCCTATATCATAAAAAAAAAAAAAAAAAAAAAAAAAAAAAAAAAAAAAAAAAAAAAAAAAAAAAAAAAAAAAAAAAAAAAAAATTTAATTGATTAATGCCCAACACTGCCTGGTGGTTTAATCTCTCAAGCATACTTAGGGTCGTGAGTTCGAGTCCGAGCTCGTATGTATCTTTAAGAGCCATTTACGAACACGATATACGTTCACTTTTCATCTAATAAATTCAAAAATCGCCAGTGTGATATTTATACCTAGAGATTTTTCTACCACGAGCGAATACTTTTCCTTGTAATACTTAGTTTATCGATGTCTTATAAGTGGCATTATCCGTTGCATTATTGTGCGTGATATTTATTATTATTTATAGGTATCATTGAACCGATACTCATCGCAGTTGGTCCAACGGTTGAGGCGTTAATTTGTTTTTGTAAGACACGTGAGTAATTTTATTACTGCCTTCAACTGCAGGAGAATATTTGAGAGTTTGGATTATATTATCCGATTAAGCCGTATGGTCCCGGTGCGGCCGTCGGCCCCGTCCGGGGCAGCCGTAACTACATGCGGGCAATGGCGGACGATATGGTCCAACGAAACTGCTGCCCAAATTTGCAAGAGAAAGCGGCGGATTGTAGAAATAGATTTTTACAACAATTCATCATCATTATCTGCCTATGTTCGCCCACTGCTGGACATAGGCCTCTCCCATGGCACGCCACCGAGCACGATCCTTGGCCACTCTCATCCAGCTCTTGCCAGCCGCCTTGCGAAGATCATCGCTACACCGAGTCTGAGGACGTCCCACGCTACCTACGTTTGCCGATCCGTGGTCTCCACTCAAGAACTCGTATACCCCAACGGTTATCGGTTCTTCGGGTTATATGGCCGGCCCATTGCCACTTCAGCGTGCTAATGCGGTGGGCTATGTCGATAACTTTAGTTCTCTGTCGGATCACTTCGTTACGAATTCGATCTTTTAGAGAAACAAACAACAACAATTCAAACAACAATCAACAATTTGCAACGGGGAACAACGAAAATAAAATATTTAGACGATGTTGATGATGTTATTGTTTTGTTATGTTTAGTAATTAATAAGTGAATAAATGATCGACGTTTTTTCGACTTTTAGATATTACGTTGGCGATAGTGAATTATCGTAACGAATTACAGTTTTAAATCTTTGTCCTGTGTCTTTGGGATGAAGAAAAAAGGCCGTTGGAAATTTATATAATTGCACCCGTGCGAAGCCGCGGCGGGTCGCTAGTATTATCTAATATATAAAATCTCGTGTCACGGTGTTGTGTGTTGTTATCGTATTCCTCCGAAACGGCTTGAGCGATTTTTATGAAACTTTTTTCTCTATATTTTGGTAGGTCTGAGAATAGGTCGTAGGCTATTTTTTTATACCTACCCCTATTCCTCGCAGACGGAGTTGCGGGCAATAGCTAGTTACATTATAACATTTATAACTATATAGTATCCTCTACAAAATAGCATTCACAGTTTGACTCTGGACCCAAAATGATCCCCCCAAAAGAACACCCTGAAAAATAAGCTTTTGAGCCCATCGGTGATGCTCATGGCCACACAGAGAAGGTTACGTGATCCCGCCGGTGATGCTCATGGCAGCCAACGTGTTAATGGACTCACATCCCGCTTTTCGCCTCTCGCTTACACCCACGAAATCCTATAACTGCAGACAGCCTTTACGAGCAAAGGGCGGGCATTGTTCGCCGCAACGGCCGCCGGGGCCACCGGCCAAATTGAATTGCTTAGCACCTTGCCTTACTTAGCTAATTGCCACTACACTGTACAAATATATCGAGAACCGCTTTGCTACATCGCCATTTGTTTATTTTGTGAGCAGAATCAGAAAGACAACTGGACTCGTACAGTCAGCTCCACAGAAACGTGACCCCCAAAGTTTGTATGCAGTGGGGGGTCACGTTTCTCTGCAGCTGACTGTACCTCGATATTTTTCCAATTTATGTGCGGAATTCGGTCTGCCTCTATTACGGTATCTGATGACGAGGTAGAGGGACGACCTAGACGCCTATAATGTGGGATGGCAGGAGCTTGCCTTTGATAGGCAGGAGTGGAGCATGAGAGTAGAGGCCTTTGCCCAGTCGTGGGACACAAAAATAGGCTAACAAAAAAAAATTCGGAATTTTGACGAAGTAAATTATCGAGAGAATATACCCTTCAAAGCTGTTCAATTGTGTGTGGGAAGTTTCCAATCCGCTGTGAGCTCGAGTGATTACTATAGCCCTAGTGTTTCGTTTTGAAATGAGGCTTGTGCCGATGGGATGAAATCAGACTAAATATGATAGGGGAATATCGAGCAGACGGGTCCGATGGAATGCAATCACAGCCCATAGACTTCCCATGCTGAGCCAAATTACGGATGCTTTTTCGGACCATCAACAAAAGAGTAGGCTCGTTTGCTGAAGACTCCTAACTTATACCCGTAAAATGGAAAAAAGGTCCATGCTGGATACAGTGCTGCCGGGTCTGCTCATACGCGCATTTGTACACACTTTGAAATATTAACAAATTATTGGGCGTGGCTTCTATTCTAAAAAAGGATTACCTTCAAAACCAGTCGTATAATTTAGAACTTTACGACTACGGTACGTCGTTCCGAGTCTTATCATTACTATCATCGTCATCATCATCATCATCATTTCAGCCGCAAGACGTTCACTGCAGCTGGACGTAGGCACCCAATGATTTCAGAGTCTATTACACTGCAGGGCAAAGGCCTCCTCTCAGAATGACCGTAGTTCCCACGCGGGCCCAGTGCTTATTGGGAACTTCAAATACACCATTAAATTTATTCGCAGGTGTGCATGCATTTTTCCTTCTAAAATTCAAATATAATTTCATATTTTAACGCCATTTTAACTTCATATTTTAGCGCAGAATAGCTGAAAGATAATTGGCAGCTGTTGTATCTTACAAATCAAATTTGATCCACTTCTAACCTTCTAACAGTCGACTTGATCTAAAATATGATATGCGCACTAAAGATTTTTGATGACAGAGCAATAATTAATAATTAATTACAGTTAGCAAAAAATATTTTTTATGGATTTTTATGGCCAACAATCGTCCTACGAGCATTCGTTTGGTGGCTAATTTTTCTAAGAACTAACTCTAAGTATTTAACATTTTTAAACGGTAAAATTGAAGGACAAAAAATACATTGTACTGATATAAAATGGGTTCTTTCAAAAGCGCAGCTGCATTGTCCTTCCTCCGTAAAAGCAGTAATCACGTCAATGATTACGACTTCTTTCAACTCCATTCATGTGGAACGCTTGCCTTTGGAGTCTTATTCAATAGTCTCTAGAGTTTTCAACAACATCGAGAATTATTTGCACTTTTTGGAACCTTTTTTTCAAGGACCATCTCTGTGAAGCATGTGTATATTTAGTTTACTAATATAGAATTCAAATTGTACCTGCAAATTAATTAAATGAAATAAATTAAGTATTACACTTTTATTTATATTCACCTAGACTTTATCAGATGAATTTCCTCGAAGATGAAGCTTACCAGATCGATTTCTACAGTTTATTGTAGCATATCTTTATAAATATTATTATTTGGGATTAAATAAGTAGGCACTGGTTTTACGGTTAGAAACAAATGGTCAATGTCATCTCAAAAACCATAGACAATAAAAAATCTTTAAAAATAATTCTAAGAAGGTGTGCAATCTTGCACCATTATTAAACATTATTATTGTTTTTTTTTCTTTATTTTCGTAAAAAATATAATAGAATATTTACATGTTTTCGTTCTTAGAAAGCTATCTTATCACCTCAACACATCGGAATAAGTTTTTCGATCGCTGACAAAAGCAGTTCGCAATTATTGAAGCTGAGCCGATTGAGTACAAACGACTAAGGATGCGTGTCCACTGGGGTGGAGCAGAGCGAAGACTTGCAGAATCGACCCAGTACTTTGACATTAGTTGTTGTGTTAAACGTTCATGCAGATTATACAGGATTTTAATGGTTAACTTCATATGTTTTTATTTCAATTAAAGTACCTGCAATCTTAATACAACGTATCTTAAAATCAATCAAATTTAGTATTTCAACAGATAATAAAATTAGGGCCGGCGCTCACTGACATCATGGCACGGCACGGCATGACAGGTTACATACGAATTTTACCGCAGCATCCCTCGGCACGTCGCGGCATCGTGCGGCATCTAAACTCATTGAAATAAGATTCAAAATAACTTGATAGTAATAAAATCCTTTGCCATGCCATGCCGTGCCATGCCGTCAGTGAGCGCCGGCCCTTATTGTTTCTGTTTGAAATAACACCTCAATACATGTTTTATAACTTTTTTTGAGCCAAACCTCTAAAATTATAAAAGTTTCTCGTAAAAGTACTTTTCATGCGAGCAAAACCGTGGGTCCTAGCTAGTGTTTCTGTAACACATGGCTTTAGTTTCCTAAACAAGTATTGCACGAATTATCTGTTTCATGAAGGATTTCAAAATAATATTATTTTCCTACTACATGAGACTTCAAAACACGCATTATCGATGTGGCTGCCAAGGCTACGTATTAATAATAATGAGACCTCAAGAAAAGGGGTATGTATTACAATACCGAAATACGAAAGACCGAATGTATTAAAACATCGAATGGGTCAAAGGACCGACATCATTTTTTTCTGAAACCGTTAACTTTTTAAGATTGTTATAAAACAAACCTAACCTAATGGGTTCTGTATTATGATGCCGTCTTAATAAATTCTGAAAAGTTTACGGTTTCAGAAAAAAATCGTGTCGGTCATTTGACCCATTCGATGTTTTAATACATTCGGTCTTTCGTACTTCAGTATTGTAATACATACCCAAGAAAACATATCTCTATCTAAAAATTTCATGGGCTCATTACCATCAAACGTTTGTCTACTACGGAGAAACCAAAAAATTAAAGCTTGTCATCGAGACCAGGATCCTTTCGATACACCATGCGGCGTCCCCCTCCATACCCATCTTTAGTATTCCCAGTCTCATTACCACGTTCAAGTCCCTGGTGTAAAATCGTAAGAGGACTTTTAATTTAAGTTCCGATCCTCTCCCTAATTCCAGTCGCGCGTTGTTGGCCCGTGAAATAGCTGCCGGCCTGTTATTTACCTCTGCTGACAGCGGCAGCGTGCTGAATTGCGCAAAAAACGTTCTGTTCCGCGTTTTATTGTTGTTGGTTGTAACAATTTTCATTGTAACAAAATCATAATATTTCTTCATAAAAAACCGGTTGTCTGTAAAGTCGGTTTACGAACGATAGTTTAACGTGTCAACGTTATAACAAAACATTCAAAAAACAAAAATGAAACCAGGCGGTCACCCATCCAAGTACTGACCGCGCCCGACGTTGCTTTAACCTCGGTGATCGGACGAGAACCGGTGTTTTGTCAAATATCTTGAAAACGGTGCATCCTACGGCAAAATCAATGAAATTTTCATCCCCCTTTGAGACCCTCCGCACTCATCATTTATTTAAGCTGGTCAATTTTGTACCTTGTCGCTGTACAGTTAGATGCAAAACGTCATACTTGATTGACAATTGTGTTATTACGACAAAGTACAAAAGTGACCAGCTACTTTTGATGCTGACCGTACACAAAAATATCGCCCAAAAGGTACTGGATGTTTCATTAGCTAAACGCGTTTCCATTTCCAAAGAATACTATACAGAACTACGTTTTAACTACACTGAAACGAATACTTTACCTGTTATTCATTTCAAAACACCGAAACTCTCGCAACTTCTCAGCGGACGTGGTCCCTCCAAAACTTATTTCTATTACAAATATTTGACAGCTTTGAGTGAATGCTAAAATGAGCTGTGTCTCTACGAATTGAGGGCTAAATTGGAGTGCGATGAGTCGTCGGGTTTATGTTCTGAGGGCTGATGAATTCTATAACTAACTCTCGTTCGGAACAAACTCGTTTAATGCTAAATTGTGTTTGTCGCTTTTTAGGGTTCCGTAGTCAACTTAGAACCCTTATAGTTTCGCCATGTCTGTCCGTCTGTCTGTCTGTCTGTCCGCGGCTAAGCTCAGAGATCGTTAGTACTAGAAAGCTGTAATTTGGCATGAATATACATATCAGTCACGCCAACAAAGTGGTTTAATAAAAAATAAAAAAATAATTTTTTTTAGGGTACCTCCCATAGACGTAAAGGGGTGGTGATTTTTTTTTTTTCGACTTATCCTATAGTGTGGGGTATCGTTGGATAGGTCTTTTAAAACCATTGTGGGGTTGCTAACATGATTTTTCTATTCAATGATCTGTTTGCGAAATATTCAACTTTAAAGTGAACATTTTCATTAAAATCGAGCGTCCGCCCCCCTCTAAAATCTAAACTGTTAGGTGGAAAAATTTGAAAAAATTCAGAATGGTAGTAAATATATCAAATTTACTAGGAAAATTATAGCGGCTAAGATTGCTTGGAAATTATTTGTAGTTTAAGAGTAAATAGTAGCCTAAGGTATAAAACATACCTAAACTTGGATGATTCCGTACACATACGAAATCCTTAGAAAAATATTACTTGATTTTTTGTAATGGCTACGGAACCCTACCTTGTGCGTGTCCGACACGCTCTTGGCCGCTTTTTACTATTGTTCTTATTTGTTTTTTCTGACGAAGATTTGTACTGGTTCGATCAATTTACCAAAACCTTTATTTCCTAGTAGCGAAATTTCCATTCGCAGTTTTTCCCAAATGCTTTTTTTCACACTATGGTTTATTACTGAAGCTTATTTTCATAGTAGCGTTATTTCACAATTTGAATTGACACAGAAACAGCGTCGACGGGGCTCCGATCACGCGTGGTGCTTTTGGTCCTTCGGGCTGATGCAAACTTAACATAACCTAAACCTAACTATGTTTCCGTGTCGATTAAAGTTGGGATAAAAAAACCGGCCAAGAGCATGTCGGGCACGCCCAAGGTAGGGTTCCGTAGCCATTACGAAAAAATCAAGTAATATTTTTCTAAGGATTTCGTATGTGTACGGAATCATCCAAGTTTAGGTATGTTTTATACCTTAGGCTACTATTTACTCTTAAACTACAAGTAATTTCCAAGTAATCTTAGCCGCTATAATTTTCCTAGTAAATTTGATATATTAACTACCATTCTGAATTTTTTCAAATTTTTCCACCCAACAGTTTAGATTTTAGAGGGGGGGACGGTCGATTTTAATGAAAATTTTCAATTTAAAGTTGAATATTTCGCAAACAGATCACTGAATAGAAAAATCATGTTAGCAACCCCGCAATGGTTTTAAAAGACCTATCCAACGATACCCAACACTATAGGATAAGTCGAGAAAAAAAAAATCACCCTCCCTGTACGTCTATGGGAGGTACCCTAAAAAAAATTTATTTTTTATTTTTTATTTTACCACTTTGTTGGCGTGACTGATATGTACTCGTATATTCATGCCAAATTACAGCTTTCTAGTACTAACGATTTCTGAGCTTAGCCGCGGACAGACAGACAGACAGACAGACGGACAGACATGGCGAAACTATAAGGGCTCCTAGTTGACTACGGAACCCTAAAAACGCGATTGGGAAAATAAACTTCAATTAAAAAACTATTAGTGAAAAAAAACGAAATTGGAAAAAAATGGGAATGAAAATTTTGCTACTAGGAAATAAAGTTTTTGGTAAATTGATTTAACCAGTCGAAAATTCGTCGACTTTTAAAGTTTTTTTTTATTTTACCGAAAACAAAGGCTTACAAATAATTCAACTCATTCTGAATGTAGTCATTGTTCAGCGTCGTGCAGTCTGGTCCGCTCATATAATATGTAATTAAAATGCATGAGCTGACCGCATGGCATGACGCAAAATGCGGCCCTTAGTAAACTTTTGAACAACTTGAACCAAAAACATCTTATATCGACCATCATCATTATTTCAGCCGAAAGACGTCCACTGCTGAACATAGGCCTCCCCCAAGGGCTTGCCAAACAGATCGGTCCCGTGCGATCCGCATCCAACGCGATCCCGATCAGATCTACGAGCGATGTGCCTTGCCCACTACCACTTGAGTCTCCACCAGAGAAATTCCGAGCATAGCCCTCTCCATCGCCCTTTGAGTGATTTTGAGCTTTCTTATGAGGCCCATCGTTAGCGCTCACGTCTTATTGCCATAAGTTATCACTGGCAGTACACACTGGTCAAAGACTTTTGACTTTAGAAATTGCGGTATATTGGATGACAAGATTATTGCAAAGCTTTCCGAACGCTGCCCAGCCGAGTCACATTAGTCGATTGACCTCTTTCTCGAAGTTGAACTTACCTACCTACTATTGGATTGTATGTCCTGGGTAGATTATCGACCATACCACTGCTGGGCACAGGCCGCCTCTCAGGATGCAAGGGCTTGGGCTATAAGTTCCTACGCTAGCTCAGTGCGGATTACTATTGAAATATACACAATTTAATTGTTTTGTAGGGGTGTGGAGGCTTCCTCGGGAGCCAACTGCAAAGCGGGGAGCTAAGTGGAGCAGAGCTGTGAAAAGAGTTAAGTGATTGCACTGAGGCGGAGACGAGTGGAGCTGAGTGGAACTAATATGTATGATTGGGTCGATCCCTACACGTTTCCTCTCCGCCTCAGTGGAGCCGCAGCCTTATAATTTATACATAAGTTAGTGACCAAACAAACCTAATCCACGAAACCGCAAAAGTAAAAGCTCATCTCGCTCCAGATAAATATTAACTCACTTTTACTACATCAAAAATTTCCCTCCGAAACCTTATCCCGTCTTAAAACACATTTAAAATAATCACGGCCGTTATCCCTTACATAATGGGAAAACCCGGGCGGGCAGAATTGCCGCAGCACAATGGCAGGTGGGCTGTTTCATGTTCCATTGAAATTTTTAAGGACTGCAAAAGGTCTGAGAGGCTCGTGTGGGACAAAGACGGCGCATTACCGAGCTACTCGGGTAATCAAGGAGCGCCGTAAAATGTCTTAAGCGCTGGCCGTTTTGCGCGGCCATGGCAACGAAGGAGGGTTTGATAGAAAGGCAATAAGCGTCTTAACTGATTTGAGATTGAGCAGAGTGACCATGTTTAAAGAAATTTTGATTTTGTTTAGTGGAAAATCACGACATCAGAAATTGGCGATGTCTAGTCTAACAATAAGACAACGGTTACTCGTTCATTCGGGCGTCAGTTCAGTCCATCATTCTAGTTTTCTGTCATTCACAACGGATTGACGAACATTATGCAAAATACCTCAAAGTCACTCAGACGGCGATGGAGTTTCTCTGCGGGATCGCATTAGAAATGATGAAATCCGGGCAAGAACTAAAGACTCAAGTAGAACTGATGGTCGATGGAGCAAAAAGGTTCTCGAGTGGCGTCCACGGACCGGAAGATGCAGTGTAGGTAGGCCTCCAACAATATATATTAAAATAATTTTAAGAATGACATGTAATAAATATCATGAATAAATGAGTATGAGTATGAGTTACTATGACACGGAAGACTTATTGAAATAGTTTTAAGCACTGGTAATCGTTTGATTGTGAGATGAAGCTAATTTCATTTTAATATAAATGTAATTTGCTTCATTTTTCAGTCAAGCAAGTACACAGACGTTATACATATATTTATACTTATATTTAATTCTATAAATATCTCTGTAAATGAATTAAATTTTCATAATATGCGATATATTTGTTGCATAAATATACTACTAATACTCTCACACACACACATACACACATACACACACACACACACACACACACACACACACACACACACACACACACACACACACACACACACACACACACACACACACACACACACACACACACACACACACACACACACACACACACACACACAAACGCACACATGTAAACATCTAAATTTAATACCTGTGGTTTAGTATAAATTTAGGTATAGTTACTGATAATTTTTGTTAATTGTTTTATAATAATCGTTTATGAATCTATGCTAAGATAACATAACTGGCACGATCGGTCGGGGTCGGTGATGTCTTTGCGCTCTGACACCTTGACAAAGTACGGCTTCTATTAATCTTATTAATTTTTGACAATAATTGCAGTGTTGAGATGGCAGAGTGTGAATATGTCTCCGACTTTGATCCGATTTTATTTCTTATAAATAGAAGAGCGAGGCCTCCTGATACAGGTATGTTAATACCTACTAGGTGGTCTCAAACACCATCATACCATTGTAAAAAATTTTTGTTTTACCCAATAAACGATTTATTATTATTATTATTATTATTATTTATTATTATTATGAGTATGAGTATGAAGCGACAACCGGGCAAGGTTGCGGGATCACGTTGGATGCGGATGGCACGGGACCGATCTGTTTGGCAATTCTTGGGGGAGGCCTATGTTCAGCAGTGGACCTATTTCGGCTGACATGATGATGAATAAAATCTTGTGTTTAAATATATTTTTTTTATATTCATACGTATATAAATGTCTCTTTTTATTTTAATTTTTTTTTTTGTCTTTTTTTTTATGCAGAGTTGGGACCATTTCGTGATAATGTTTGTATCTTTTACCGTTTTTGTTTGTTAATTTATTAAGATTATGTCACGAATAAATATTTTTCTTTCTTTCTTTTTTCTTTTAATTACTGTGAGAAATAAACTTTTAATAACATTGATCTATGTCTACTTTTTTTCGTGAACAAGCCTGAATTAAAAACTACAAGCTGTTCCAAACATAATGTTTGTTCGCAACTCTCACGGACATGTTTATTAATGAAAATTAAATGTAAATAGTTGTGGAGTAGATGTAATGTGGCTGTTATATACGTGCGAATGGAACGTATCCGTCCAACTTTGCTAATAAACAACAAACATAGCTCTGAAATTTCAATACCGCGCGCACCCGGCTGAGTATAATAATGGATTTACTTAAAGCGACCTAACTTATGCATAATATTACGATTTCATATTATATAAGAGAAGTTTACCGGCCGGCCTCTCGGGTGTAATCAATTGTGTATGCTATTTCATGAAGAGATGTTAAGTGCAATAGGATGAAGCATCATTATCTCTCTTACAGCCCTGGTGGGGTTGGGTCCTGAAGGCCTTACTTGCATTTAGCCTTGGCGAGCAGAGCACCTTAGTTGTATATTTGTCCGCGTTGCAAATTTTCTTTTTTATTTTTTATGTTAGAGAGGCCAGACAAACGAACTAGTGGGTCACCTGATGTTAAATGATCACCACATGTCTTGGTCTGTAAAACGCCCTCATTGCTATAAGACATAGTAGACTGAATGACTTGGCTGTAAAACGACTTAATGTCATAATGTTTCAATAGGTAAATGGTCTGGATAACCTTCATTACCAATATAATACAATCAAGACCTTGTACAATATTGAGTCATTCTGCCTACTTGTGCATTTCACGTTCTAGACGTTTACCTAAGAAAGTCTTCTTGAAACTTAGACGATTTTGTAATCATGGCATGGCCTGGTGGTTTAAATAGCCGTGATGGCCTGGTGGTTTAAATAGCCGTGATGGTCTGGTGGTTTGAATAGCCGTGATGGCCTGGTGGTTTAAATAGCCGTGATGGCCTGGTGGTTTAAATAGCCGTGATGGCCTGATGGTTTAAATAGCCGTGATGGCCTGATGGTTTAAATAGCCGTGATGGCCTGGTGGTTTAAATAGCCGTGATGGCCTGGTGGTTTGAATAGCCTTGATGGCCTGGTGGTTTGAATAGCCGTGATGGCCTGGTTGTTTGAATAGCCGTGATGGCCTGGTGGTTTAAATAGCCGTGATGGCCTGGTGGTTTGAATAGCCGTGATGGCCTGGTGGTTTGAATAGCCGTGGTGGCCTGGTGGTTTCAATAGCCGTGGTGGCTTAATGGTTTGCATAGCCGTGGTTGCCTAGTGGTTTCAATAGCCTTAATTCCTAAAATGCGCGTCGACGGCGCGTTTAAAAAATGCGGCGTGCAAGGGCCCTTAGAATTTGATAAGCCACAGGCCTAGACGTAACGAAACTTGCACAATGTTTGTCGCACTAATTTAAATTAACCTTTTAATTTTTGTGCTTTGTTTACTATGTGGCGACTCCTAGCGCCATCTAGACATCGGATGGAAAAACTGCTACATCCTGCATCGCGTTATCGAAGTTTCTCAACTCAGCTGCACAGATACAAGTTCTAACTTTCTTCCTCTGGACAACATTAAAAAAAAACACTTTATTTTTTAGCCCTGAAAACCAGATTAATTTTCGATTCACTGCAAAATTAGATTTTTGTTGCTTTAAAACAAATAAATAATAGTTGATTGAGTTGGCGAACAAATGACGTCATAAGTTGCTATTGCAACATACCTATTGTGGCCTATTCCCACAGCTGCATGCATGCGATCGAATTAACAATTCCTCTGTACAACAGTTCACAAACGTCAACTGCTCAGAGTGACGGTCAACATCGCTCTTTTGTGCTACACACGACAATGGCTGGCAATCACCCTTTCAATTAATTAGGGTCACTCGTGCCTTTGCCTGGCGCGCTGTTTACAAGGGAAATTGAATTGCCTGCCACAGTGTGCCTCTACGATGCAGATCGCTGTAACAACAGTTGCTAAACTTTAGAAGGAACACGTCCAGGATACAAAGGAAGCATTGGAGTTTTAAGTGCATTTCACCACGCTTCATCACGGCCTATATACGTCCCACTGCAGGGCACAGGCCTCCTCTTAGAATTAGAGGCATTTGTATTACAGTTTTTAATCAAAGATCGGCTAAATGTGACTGGTGTCACGCGCTGAGTATCATAAACATTGAAAAGCAAATGAAAATAAGTTGCTACATTTTTAAAATATGTATTTGTTTTAGTAATACGATGAAAATACCTAAATACACGCGCGGTCTGACCAACCCATCTTGAGCCGTCGTCAGGGGGGTTTCACTCCGCAGTTTAGGTATGTTCGGCCGGCGCTCCTCCCGGGAGGAGTATGGCAGTAGGTTGTCGCGCGGCCTTCACTTCGCACGCTAGCCGCGTCGCGCGTAATTAAGCATCTTTTTTTCTGTGATTTTTGCAACAAACAATGACTTCTAAACGATATTATAAATAACTTACTTACATACTAAAGGTAGTTTACTGAATTAATACACACTGTTATCTTTCTTGATTTATATACCTACCAAATATGGGCGAGTGGGAACCCTGTGCCCTTGGTTTCGGATCAGCGGTGCCCAACGGAATATGAACGCTCGTATCACACGATAAGTTTTAATTTCGCGTGCACGCAGTAGGAGTAGGAAAGTTTTTATACCTAAAGTTGACCTTTGTTCGAGAGTGATCCTTCTGTACGTTAGTACTATTACTTATTCTGTGCCGTCGTGCTTCCCCATTGTCTGTATAGTTAGTTGCGTTAGTTCTCCTTCGGCCATCGGACGGGGAACTTGTGTCGCTTGGCTTTGATTCTAGCCGCACTCACGCACACATACACGAGTGCTTAAAATACCTTAAATCGATTAGCGCAAGAAGCTCGGTGCGGCCTACCCTTTCAATGCCACGCCTCGACAAAACGTAAACCTGCTTTGAATCTTATGTCATTGTGTCAAGATCACTTTGACACTGTACTTTGTGACACATATATGTGTCGTTGGCGTTGAAAGGGTTAATCCCAATCCCGTAGGAATATTGAAACGAAAAGTAGCTGATGTTATCCCTTGATGTTTTTACATACTGTGGGAATATGAGGCACATTTTTGAGCCCGTCAAAAATAAAACTGTTAACTAACTGGAAGAGATCCCTTTAAGGGATAAGTTCGCCTTTGTACATCTGTTTCTCTTGTTAACTGTTAATTTTCATGTTTTACGTACAATAAAGAGTTTTACATACATACATACATAAAAAACGTTTTATGAAGGGATCTAATTGGCAATTTCATGTTTCCTATTTTAAAAAAAAAACAACTTCAAACTTTAAGATAACAAGGCCTCAAATCGGCCTGTCTTTATACACTTATAATACATTGGCAGTGTAGAAAAACAGCAGTGGTGGCCTAGCGGTTTGACCTATGGTCTCTTAAGCAGAGGGTCGTAGGTTCGAGTAAGGGCTCGCACCTCTGAGTTTTTCGGAATTTATGTGCGAAATTACATTTGAAATTTACCGTGAGATTTACGGTGAAGGAAAACATCGTGATGAAACCTGCATACACCTGAGAAGAAATTCAATGGTGTGTTCCCAATTCGCACTGAGCCCGCGTGGGAACTGCGGCCCAAGCCCTCTTACCCTGAGAGGAGGCCTGTGCTCTGCAGTGGGACGTATATAGGTTGGGATGACGATGAATACATTTATAGCTTGGAATCCGGGGAATCTGTTTGAAGTTAGGGTTCGGGTTAGTTGGGTTAGGTTTGGTTAGGTTAGGTCAGCCTTGTCGGCCACGGTATATTTTCATGCCGACAAAATTTTTAGTGCTCAACTGTTTTTTAATTTGACGACCAGATGGCCTAGTAGGTAGAGAACCTGACTACGAAGCTTGAGGTCCCGGGTTCGATTCCCGCGTCGGGGCAGATATTTGTATGAATAATACAAATGTTTGTACTCGGGTCTTGGGTGTTTAATATGTATTTAAGTATGTATCTATCTATATAAGTATGTTTATCCGTTGCCTTGTACCCATAACACAAGCTATGCTTAGCTTACTTTGGGACTAGGTCAATTGGTGTGAATTGTCCCGTGATATTTTTATTTTATTTATTTAATGGAGACCCTCAAAAATACACCAAAGAGAAAGTCAAAGTCTACATTCAAAGCAAAAAAAAACAGAAGTAATAAAATTGAGAACTAGTCTGTTTGAGTTGAAAGTAATTAAAATGAAACACCGAATCAGATATTTACTGAAATGGTTGAAATCTCGAATACTTCGGCCCAGTGATGAAGCCTCGAAACAAGATCTAACGACGCTTATTTGAGCTCAGCCAATGTTTATTTAACTTAAGTCTAACAGGTTCATCTAAATTAGAAGCGATTACATCGCAATCTTAAAAAGTTTTGTTTAAAAGCATAAATGTGGAAATAGGAGCTCATTAAAAGTATAATTAATATTAATCACGTTTTCTAAACTCCGAAGCAAATATGCCTAATATTGCTTATATGCTACACTATTCTTCTCTATTCCTTAAACTCCATGTTCAGAATTAGATCGTGAAGCTTGTAATAATATTGTTATTTCTCATAATAAAGTTTTCGCGACGACGACGAGAAATGTTGAGCTGGAACTAATTACTTTTTCAGAGCTAAAAACGGCACACGAATAAGTAAGGCCTGAAATATTCCTATAAAATTAAAACCGACAAGTCAGAAGCTATAAGCGGTGCTTAATAATGTCGCCTACAAACTAATTATGATGTATGTCTTCAATATGTACGGTCAGTATCAAAAGCTGGTCACTTGGTTTACTAATGTTTCGGCGAAACACTTTTCACAAAATAATTCATTTGGCAACTGTTTATTTTTTCTGAAACTGTTAACTTTTCAGGATTGTTATAAAACAAACCCAACCTTACCTACAGGATAGTCCTGAAATATATCCTGAATAGTTTACAGTTTCAGAAAAAATAAACAGTTGCCAAATGAAACATTAAAATTTGCCAAATGAATCATTTTGCGATGCGAGAGCGACACGTTCGTCCACACAGGCCTGATAAGAGAAGTTTGCGGAGGCTAGTGCAGAGCTGCCTTGATGTCTTTTCTGTTTCTTGTCAGCAAGTGCCTTGAACCAGGCCCCATCGCAATATTTGCGACCTTCCAAAACACGTTCGCGCCAAACAGCGTGGTTTTCCGCCAGCTTGAGCAAGTCGCAGTGGTAAATTTTAAAGGTGGTTATATCAATCACGCTTAGCTCAATCCATAAATCTGAGCAACGGTCTTCCGACGTTTCTTCTAGCATTTGCCACTGCGCCAAGCAAGACATCAACCATGCAACAAAACCATGAAATTAAATAAGACAGAAGTTAAGTCAATGCTCAAGGCTGCAATTGAGCTCATTCACTTTTTGTTGACTTTACTTTCTTACATTATCATTTAAACTACATGTCCTTTCCAAGTTTCAATTTAATCATTAGAGATGGTCATTTGTGGTAAAAATGTGATCATAAATCGCTCGGCTCTCAACCCCTCCTCCGCTGCTCGTTCGCTGGCTGAGCCAGATAATGCACTGGTATTGCATCGATCCCGCGGCAGTATGCCAACACGTTGGTAATCCATCGCAGGGCTGCACTTTTTTAAATCCTGCTTATACACTGTAGGTACCTACGACAGCGCAGCCGGCAACGGGTTAGAATCACACTATCACACTACCTCTAATATTATAAAGGCGAAAGTTTGTGAGTGTGTGAGTGTGTATGTTTGTTACTTCTTCACGCTCAAACCGCTGAATCGATTTACTTGAAATATGGTATGGAGATTGACTGAAACCCTGACAAAGACATAGGATAGTTGTTATCCCGGAAAATCGCATAGTTCCCGCGGGATAGCGATAAACGAATTCTTTGCAGACGGAGTCGCGGGCAACAGCTAGTAGTTAATAATAATTAAAAATTAGTAAATGAGAGTTGTTCACTTTCTGCTGCCTATGCAGTTTAGCAGTGGTAATTATAGGTATAAGTATTTCTGTAGTTCTTTTGTTTTATTTGAGTAAAAATGCGCCAAATACAAAAATGTTACATACAAATCGGCCAAGACGTTTCGAAGGGGTTCGATAGCAAACACCGTGACACTCGTATTGGATTTTTTCTTTAAATAATTATGTGAATGAAACAGTGAATGTTACATTAAACAAACGTGTACAAAATTAGCTTACCTATATGTTTTAATATAATTCGTTATTATCTTGGAATTGCTTGCCCACACAAGTTAAATAGTAGCCATTCGGCCCAAACGGTGGAAATGGTTGGGCAACCGGCAGCCGTGCCTGGGGGGCTACTATGAAATTCGAAGTTCATGCCATGCCGTTCTTTTCACTCTTCTACTAGAAGCAGAAACGGAATGGCGCGTCCGAAAGTTGAATTTCGTAGTATATGACCAGGCCTTAGTAGTGTAGTAGCCCGTCTGTGCTTGTGACAGCCCGAGCACCGAGCGGCCATTAGACATCGCAGGCTTTCTGCCTGACTTCCTATTTGATGGACTGGAAATAGTCCAACAAATTATGTGCAGGAGATTAATCACCAGGACACTCTAGAAATCGATTTCCAAAAATAGACACAATAACAAAGTCAAACGTTTACTTGGCAAAATTAATAAAACCTTTTAAAATCAACTAGGCAACGTATAATTTATTTTTTTATTATTTATTTATTTATTAAAGTAAACAGAACACTATCATTACAGGGCACCCAATGCGATAGTATACCGAATCAATTATATACAAATTAGTTTAATTAAAAATTAACATAAAGGAATAAAGGAATAGCATAATATTGTAGCATAGGAAAGTAATGATACTTAAATAGACAGATTCATATTTAAGTTGACAGCAGGCTTATTGTCTAACGATGCTGACGCTCGCCTTCTCAAAATCACTATTTCTTTCTGTCAAACGGTATAAAATGATGACAAAAAGAGATGGTGAAAGCGAAGGCAAGCGTCAGAAGCGTTAATATATACGGCCTCGGGACTGACAATTGCCTTGGTGCAAGCAAATGTCAACTTAGGTGACGCTGACGACCCTTTTCTTACCCTGCACACACACACACACACACACACACACACACACACACACACACACATATTATATACTCAAGAACAAAGATTTGTACATGTCATACATTAAATCTGGCCAGACCAATGATTAAACCCGGAAACTGAAACTTAGTAGTCAGGCTCTCTAACCATTGAGCTATTCGGCCGTCAACTTCCAATAGGGATGTTGGTTGACACCGCCAATCAACTGAGGTACTTTTTACGAGTTGTCAAAACACAATCCTCCTATAGGGTTTGAATAGCAGTAGCAAATTATGACGTAACTTGTTACCAACTCAATCAACTATTTATTGAACGACCGCTTTAGCCTAGTTGGTAGTGACCCTGCCTACGAAGCAAGAGGTCCTGGTTTCAAATCCCGGTAAGGGCATTTATTTGTGTGATGAGCACGAATATTTGTTCCTGAGTTATGGATGTTTTCTATGTATTTAAGTATTTATTTATCTATATAAGTATGTTTATCGTCGTCTAGTACCCATAGTACAAGCTTTGCTTAGTTTGGGACTAGGTTGATTTGTGTAAGATTGTCCCCTAATATTTATTTATTTATTTATTTATTTATTTGTTTTAAAGCAACAAAAAATCTAATTTTGCAGTTATTTGAAAATTAATCTGGTTTTCAGGGGTAAAATAAAGCGTTTTTTTACTGGAGTCGTGTCTTTGAATTATTTTTAATGGCGTCAACATCCCCATTTACTATTTTATAGCCAACCAATAACAAGCTACTTACCTACTACATTTGTGTTTTATGAGTTTTCGTGTACAGTAAATATTATTAAGGAGGTCCGTACATTGATATAGACGTCAGATAAAGCCCCATTTATTAGCACGCTGGCCATAAACAAGGCAGCTCCGCGGACAGAGACGCATGGCGCGTCACAGCGGTATATATTATTGTAATACCCACGATAATTGATGGAAACCGAGTGGAACTGGATGACGTTTAAATTGGAAACTCGGAAAGCTTTTTTTGTAAGTTATGGCCCTTTTGATGGACGCAAACGAGCCGCGGCGTGAAATACGAAATTCAAAGGTGTTTTTGCATTATGGCTGTGAACATTGAAATAATACTTTTTTATCTACACCCATTTAGTAAGTCCTCCATTATGCGTTCAAAAACCATAGATAATGACCAGCATTACGACATTGGATTATAATATTATGAAAGAACTGTAGACACTGGCCACCGAGACCACACGGCGACACCGCTGTTTCGTAAATTTGAATTTGTGGCTTCTAGAAAATATATCAAGAAACGAACAGCGGACAACAGACGGTCTGGGCAACCATTCTTGGATAGGCTGTGCTACTGAAATGTTTTTTGTATAGTTGAATGTTTAATAATAGTACATTATTGTCGTGACCTGGAAGTAGGTAATTGCTAGCTGAGTACGAGTAACTAATACGAATCCAGCAATTGCTATTCCAGCCGAGACTAATAAAAAGGTTTTCTCAAAAATGGTGAAGGAAAAAATTAGAATAAACTTTTATTAATTTAAATAGGTACAAAGAATTGCAAATCACTTAAAATTAAATGTCATTTAACTCTTTACCATTGAGTTTACTCAATGGAGAGGTTGGTGGTCCAGGGTCAGGTGGAAGGCAAGAGGGCACGCGGCCGTTCACCAACTCGCTGGACTGACCTGATTAAAAAAGCTACTGAGTCCACCATGGTCCAGTGTACTCGCAACGCCTCCAACCGGCAGAAATGGAAGCAAATTGCTAAGAGGGCTGTCCTCGAAAAAGTCTGCGACCCACCGAACATCACTCCGTGTACCTCGTCTGCGCAACCACGACCAGTCTGACAAGAGTGTCCGACTAGGAAGAACTCTTTACCGGCTTTTTTAATTAAAAATAAAACTGCAGGTGTATTTTTCCACCGAAAACACCACAAGCTGTTTCAAACACAATAAAAAAAGTTCGGAGTTCCAACAAAACAACTGATACCGGTCATTTGAGGTTGGCTATACGAAAAGTGCCAACTTATTACCATGGCCGTTTTAACTTTTTAAAAAGATTGAGACTCGACAATAATGGAATTTGTATGCGACATTGTTGTTGAGTTTATCGAGCCTGCATGTTTTTAACTTTTAATTTTTTACTGACCATAAACTATGCACTTCGCGTTCTGATACGTAAAGAATAATGTCAACTTTTACGGATATTTTTGAGAAAATTCATATTATATTTGAGTACAAGTTTTCATTTGAATAGTTTACAAGTAAGTTAATTCTTTTTAGCTACGCCACTCGTTAGTTCTTTTCATCTACACCTCTCAGCTACGCCCCATCACAGTACTGTTAAAAATCGACAACATCGTAAGCCTTTACTTACTAAATGACGAATTAGACATGAACTGCCGAACTCACCCAGCAATATGACCAAGTTCGCGTTATCGTCTATGCCAACCAGATAAATCAGTCGGGTTCCCTCGGGACAGCCAACTCGATAACGCCGCGCTAACGAGCGGAACAGACGGACGGACGGACATTGCCAATCGCTTTTGTCAACCGACTACTGGAGCGCAATCTCGTGCTATCGAAATAAAACTGTTTAAAAATTATGGGGAGTTCCAAACGTGTCAAAGCTAGTCACACAATAGTTGAATGCTTTTTGGTTTCGGAAAAGGGACGACTACACCACCAATCAACGTTTTTATTTGTATCTTTATCAATTTAGGTATCTCTTGACCAAATTTTAGGATTCCATACCCAAAGGGTAAAACGGGACTCTATTACTAAGACTCCGCTGTCCGTCCGTCTGTCTGTCTGTCTGTCACCATGCTGTATCCCATGAACCGTGATAGTTAAACAGTTGAAATTTTCACAAATGAAGTATTTTTGATGCCGCTAAAACAACAAATACTAAAAAACAGAATAAAATAAATATTTAAGGGGGCTCTCATTCCACAAACATGATTTTTTTGCTCTTTTGATAACGGCAACAGGTAGACGCTTGAAATATTCACAGAATATTTAGTTATATACAGGGTTATTTGTAATTCACTGACATCCTCTTAACCCTGAATTCCTATCACTCAAACAAATGTTTTTTGTTTTACGACTTTTTAAAATGAAGCACTTTTTTTCCCATACAAATACACAGAGTATCGTAAAAATAAGAGGTAATTTCAAATTTTCAAAACGTTATTACACCAAAAATATTAAGTTATGACAAAAGCCGTAAAACAAAAAACATTTGTTTAAGTGGTAGGAGTTTAGGGTTAAAAGGATGCTAGTGAATTAAAAATAACCCTGTATTCACTTTAAAAATAAATAATTAATTTAAAATAAAACAAATATTTAAGGGGGGAACCATACAACAAACGTGTTTTTTTTTTGCCGTTTTTAGGGTTCCGTAGTCAACTAGGAACCCTTATAGATTCGCCATGTCTGTCCGTCTGTCTGTCTGTCTGTCTGTCCGTCCGCGGCTAAGCTCAGAGACTGTTAGTACTAGAAAGCTGTAATTTGGCACGAATATATATATCAGTCACGCCGACAAAGTGATTGAATAAAAAAAAGAAAAAAAATTTTTTTGGGTACGTCCATAGACGTAAAGTGGGGGTGATTTTTTTTTTCTCGGCTAACCCTATAGTGTGGGGTATCGTTAGATAGGTCTTTTAAAACCATTGCGGGGTTGCTATTATGATTTTTCTATTCAGTGATCTGTTTGCGAAATATTCAACTTTAAAGTGAAAATGTTCATTAAAATCGACCGTCCCCCCCCTCTAAAATCTAAACTGTTGGGTGGAAAAATTTAAAAAATTCAGAATGGTAGTAAATAATCAAATTTACTAGGAAAATTATAGCGGCCAAGATTGGTTGGAAATTATTTGTATTTTAAGAGTAAATAGTAGCCTAAGGTATAAAACATACTTAAACTTGGATGATTCCGTACACATACGAAATCCTTAGAAAAATATTACTTGATTTTTTCGTAATGGCTACGGAACCCTACCTTGGGCGTGTCCGACATGCTCTTGGCCGGTTTTTATTATAGATAATGGTACGGAACGAAACCCTTTGTGCGTGAGTCCGACTCGCAGTTGGCCGGTTTTATTTCTGATATAGGAACTGTCACCAAATAGTAAAGCGCTTACTTGGTCGACTAAGTATACCTTTCTGTTCAGTATGTGGCGTTCAACATAGAATACTAATTATTATAAACATTAAATACGAGTCGGGTATCAAAGTGAAAATAAACGGACCACACACGTCTTAAAACGAGTTTAATTCGACATTTCTCGGGCTAATCCGTAGCCCTTCTTCTCACGAACACGTGCACGTTTGGCAGCTGGCGTGACGTGCGACTCCGAGAAGAAGGGCTACGGATTAGCCCGAAACATGTCGAGTTAAACTCGTTTTAAGACGTGAGTGATCCGTTTATTTTCACTATGAGTGAGTCTCACGGTAGTTTAACGTTTAGAAAGAAAGAAAGAAAGAAAAACATTTATTTATAACCACAATAACACGTACACAGGCAAAAATAAGAGAACAAACATAGACATAGACAAAGATAGTTATGTACTTACATATTAATGCTGTCACAAAAGGGTCCCGACTCAGCATGTCGCTAATTAAAACCAGCACTGGTCTTCCGCCGGGCCACAGTAGGTACAGTAAACTCACGTTTACAGTCGGTTATCAATTTAAAAATATATAGCGTAATTTGGTTGGTCGTTATAACATCTATTTTATTACCTAGGGCATTCTAGAGCCTACTTCGCTTTCAAAAAGGTCAAGCTCAGTATTTAATTACAACCGACCCTCAAGAAACCCTTCGAAAAGCGACAAAATCATTCGTATAATATTTTACGGCAACGTCGATATAAATAACCCGAAATGTCGCAAAATAAGTTTTAGCCTTAAAACAACTAAATAGCTAAAATTTCAATTTCAATTTCAAATTTTAAGAGGAGACAATTTGAAATTTTAGGTATTTTTAGGTATTATGAGCCCATGGTAATTTGAAAATTAGGGGCATTAGTGAATAAGGTATTATGAAATTTAGTTGTTTTAAGCCTAAAACCAAAATAATTACTATTTGTGAGCCCCACTTGTTTCCCAGGAACAAAGCACCCAACGACGGTTACTAATAACCCAGTTACTTAATACCCAGTATCAAGACAGCCATTAGCGTAGGTGTGGACACACATTATCAGGACAATGCCCACGACCCCCACCACTATCATGTCGATCAGAGACCTAACGAGTCATCTTCTAATATATTGCGTGTATTGTCAAATGACCGTTGCGCTGTGAACTTCCTGGGCGTGCAATGAACAGCGGATTTTCGTGCCGGACGCGCTAGGTTTGTCGAAATTGTCGATTATGCTGGGGAAACAGCGCGGAGCCAATGAGGACAGGAAAATAGCGATGGATATAGGCTCAATGGCACTGATATTATGGAGCTTTATGTGGCAAAAGACATAGCTGTCAAAGTAAAAGTTATTTTTTTAATTAGTTTAGACTTCAATTGAAGCTCTTAATGAATGTCGAAGAATCTACCACCCGCACTCGTGCCCGCTGTGCGGTCAGAATACTGCCCGTATAGGCCTATTCAAAAATAAAAGAAGATGCCGCTGATGTTTAAGGATGATAAAGCCTCCGATGATACATGGGCCAAATTTTATTTTGTTGTCTGTTTTGTTTTTTCTTTTAATTTGGAAAATGTTATGTGATTTCAGCTCAGAATTATGAGCTTTTTCGATCCTACTAAGAAACATAGTTGCGGGCAAAGCTAGTTAAAGTATAGTTCAATGATTACATCGAATATATTTCAAACTAAATACAAACTGAAATATAGATGCACAGAAAAAACCCCAGAAAAAAGACCAATGCTGGGAATCGAACCCAGGTCCTCAGCGTTCCGTGCTGCGTGCTTACCCCTACACCATCACTGGCCTAGAAGTTAGCGACGAATCTTTCCCATACATCGTACACTTCAGTCTGTTATAATCACATTTAGGCAGTGATAAAGCGCATCTATGTTATGCCCTCTACCGAGAGACTTCAACACTCCTTCGGAGCTACCCGCTCACCTGGACCAAGAGATGGCGCTACTAGGCCAACTTTTACAAGTTGAAAGATACTTCATACTTAACTTGTAAAAGTTGCCCTAGTAGCGCCATCTCTTGGTCCAGGTGAGCGGGTAGCTCCGAAGGAGTGTTGAAGTCTCTCGGTAGAGGGCATAACATAGATGCGCTTTATCACTGCCTAAATGTGATTATAACAGACAAAAGTGTACGATGTATGGGAAAGATTCGTCGCTAACTTCTAGACCAGTGATGGTGTAGGGGTAAGCACGCAGCACGGAGCGCTGAGGACCTGGGTTCGATTCCCAGCATTGGTCTTTTTTATGGGGTTTTTTCTGTGCATCTATATTTCAGTTTGTATTTAGTTTGAAATATATGGTTTCACGGGATGACCGTAAAAGTAAAAAAAAAATGAAGTTGAAAAAAAAAAAAAAAAAAAAAAAAAAAAGATACTTCATACTTAACTTGTACATCGAATATACTGTCACGCGTCAAATTGAATACATCGTCCAGTCAACCACCAGTCAGATAGATCGGATCTATCGCCACAAATCATATCGTGACGATACTGCCGTCTGTCAACAAATTACGAACCCGACATCAATCAGAGGGTGGGAGGATCCCATTGGTTTGACATTTTTCCGCTAGAGTGCGCTGGTGAAGAAGGAGCACAGATGAAACGCGCAGATAACGCAATTAATTAGTTATTTCAGGAATTTTCGTGCGACTGCTTTTGTATTCGTCATCATCATTTCAGCCGAAAGACGACCATTGCTGAAGATAGGCCTGAAGATAAGGTTCGATAAACAGATAGGTTCTTAGAAACGCGTTCCCGCAACCCTACCCAAGGCCTACCCACACCGCGTCTTCCGGTCCGCGGACGCCACTCGACAACCTTTCGGCCCCGCCGGCCGTCTGTTCTAAGAGCGGCGTGCCCTGCCCACTGCCACTTGAGTCTGGCGATTCTTCGAGCTATATCGGTGACTTTAGTTCTTGCGCTGATTTCATTATTTCTAATGCGATATTTAAATTTCATCGTCATCGTCGATTTTGTATTAGATGATTTTGATGTGAATACGTGAGTAGTTTTTTTGCAATGTAACCAGTCACTTAAACAGTTTTGCTTAAGTACTATCGTCCCAAGCGCCAGATAACCACCTTAAAGGCCCAGTTTGCGTGCAGTGGCTAGACATCTGTCCATAACAATCCATAGCAATAAACATCAACGGCTGCAAGCAAATTTGTTTTGAAAATGGGTATCTGGCGCTTGGGGCGATAGTACAACGGATTGGTTTCGTTTAGAAGAAAATAAAAACACCGTTATTATTCAAAATTCTTACTGAAAACGTTTGAATTGAAATTATATTTTGTATTGAATAAGAAGTTTTTAAGGTACTTGTCACTCATTATACTAGAGCTAACTATCCTGTGGAAACCTTTACTGAATTACTGTATCATCATTGTCCTCCAATATATTATTAGCTGGGAAAAAATATTTAAGATATTATTGTCACTGTTCTTTTTGAGTTGCTGTTGTGTCTGTTCTTTATAAACGAATGAACTGAAACAATAACTTAGCTCACCCGCAACCTTCCTTGAAGACCTTGAAGGTCGCGGGTGAGCAAATTAATTGTTTCAGGTAATTGATATCGACGTCCACAAAGTAAAACCTTTAATAAATTATTCTTTTGTTTGTTATAAAGTTTTTAAACCTACACCGAGGTTTTTACGTTATGTGAAAATGAATTCTTAAGGAGTAAACTCCGAAAACACAGTGAATCAGCCGTATCATGCGAACTGTGCGCGCCTGCCGCATGGCGATAGGTTTGTGGCGACGTTTCATTCGGCGTTTGCTCGAGTCATTTTCCGTTGTTACATTTCCCCGCCGTGTTTTCTTGGAGCGGACGACAGTTCTGTTCAGCGAAATGACTTGTTTTGTGGGGACCCGCACGTCTCTTATTGTTCACGTGTGTTTGCACAGATTTAGACGGAGCAATACTTTGAAAAGAATTCAGGGTTATGTGACTGAAATAAAGAAGACAATGTCTAATTACAGTTACATAAGTAATCAATTTTATATTTAAGCTCAATAAAAGATGCTGCGTCAGAATATAAAAACAACTAAAATTAACTTGAAGTGAGCTTTTATCACACTTTTCTATACTAGAAAGTTAAGTTTTATTTAAGTTCATAAGTCATCTTTACATGTGATCAGGAAAGTCCTGGCTGATTTACTGACTGATTCATCAACGGCTACTCCTCCATTTAAAGTTACAATAGCTCTATAACTTAGATTATTTATACACTAGATAGAGCTTAGGCGGCATGAAAACGTCCCGAAAAATATAAGCCAACTGTTGCCTTATATGTCATTTGCCCCCTTCCTTCATTCTGAATGACGTAACGCGATCGTAAGATGAAGCTGTCAAATGGGTTTTTGGACGTTTTGCATCGCAGTGTTTGCTACTGACGACACTCTATCTAGTGTATAAATAATATAAGCTCTGTAACTATGATTACTAGACGTCTTGCTGTTCACGGTGTTCAATTTTTTTAGACAAAACTGATACTGAAACGGTGGTAAAAGATTTTTTTATAGTATGTTAAACCTGCTTTCCACGCAATAACGTTTTCGCTTTCTAAAGATGATGATGATGATGATGACAAAGCTATTCTCACACAGACATAGAGGTCGAGTTTAAGCATAGAAATGCTAAAGCTGGCGAGACAAGGTCCTTTTTAAGTAGCAAAATTGTATTTCTTCAGCAAAAAATATCTACAAACGAATAATCTAATCAAAACCATAAAAATAAGATATTGCTAATTCCGAAAAATATATCAAAAGAAGCCTTTCTTTGAAGCCAAACAAATTCCTTTAAATAATTTGTTACTTCGAGGGACCCTGAACCCCATTACGCCTTTCCGTTTCCGTAAAACGAAACGATATCTACCCGATTATGAATGGTGGCACAGAGATATCGATAGTGTTGTTATCGCTCGGCAGACTATCGAAACAATATCCACGGTACGAGTATGTATGTAGGCATGGTCATTGTCTTTATTATTATTCTTAAATTTAATTCTAACTTGATACTATGTCAAGTTAAGTATGAAGTATCTTTTTCTATTTATTTTTTTATTTTCTTCAACTTCATTTTTTATTACTTTTACGGTCATCCCGTGAAACCATATATTTCAAACTAAATACAAACTGAAAATATAGATGCACAGAAAAAACCCCAGAAAAAAGACCAATGCTGGGAATCGAACCCAGGTCCTCAGCGTTCCGTGCTGCGTGCTTACCCCTACACCATCACTGATGATACTTCATACTTAACTTGTAAAAGTTGGCCTAGTAGCGCCATCTCTTGGTCCAGGTGAGCAGGTAGCTCCGAAGGAGTGTTGAAGTCTCTCGGTAGAGGGCATAACATAGATGCGCTTTATCACTGCCTAAATGTGATTATAACAGACTGAAGTGTACGATGTATGGGAAAGATTCGTCGCTAACTTCTAGACCAGTGATGGTGTAGGGGTAAGCACGCAGCACGGAACGCTGAGGACCTGGGTTCGATTCCCAGCATTGGTATTTTTTCTGGGGTTTTTTCTGTGCATCTATATTTTCACTTTGTATTTAGTTTGAAATTGATACTATGTATTGTAATTTTAGGATCGCGAGTTTAGGCACAATAAGAAGGAGGCATACATCCAGCAGTGGACGGACAATAGCTTTCGAGAGAGATAAATAAATAAATAAAATATATAATATAGAGATAAATACGTTGTGCCTTATTTTAAGCTGACATTTTATTATACTTTGACAAGCTATATCCCGCGACTCCGTCCGCGAAGAATAGGGGTATAAAAAATAGCCTACGACCTATTCTCAGACCTAGGTTCCGAATATAGAGAAACAAGTTTCATAAAAATCGGTCAAACCGTTTCGGAGGAGTTAGATAACAAAAACCGTGATAAGAGATTTTTATATATTAGAAAGATTTTTTTATATCCATTATGACGATTGTTATGATTTTTTTATAACTACCTGATAATTTTTTTAGACGGTAATAAATGTAAAAAAAAAAACAATGTAACACAAAATTCAAATCCATCATCACAGCATTTTGTACGTTGCTTAGTACCCATAACACAAGCTTTGCTAAGCTTACTTTGGGACTAGGTCAATTGGTGTGAATTGTCCCATGATATTTATTTATTTATTTATTTATTATTAACATTAATATCCAAGGCGTACTTAAAAATTCCAGCTTGTACTTAAGTCCATCCATCTACAACATCGTACGTATTGTATCCTTAACGTTTTCCAAGTCCGACTATCGACTACGGCCTATCGATAATATACCATCACTACATATTAGCAGAACCACATACCTCCCCAAAAACATGGCATCGCTAACGCAACCATATCCCAACCACTTAAGTTCTGAATTCATACCACAGCAGGAAAGATTGTTTTAGGACATTGTTCCACCACATTCCGATTTACGGCTTATGTTAATACAGGCCTATTGTGCCGTGCTTTGTATGGAAAACAGTATAAATAAAATATCCGGTCTTGGTAATGATATTAATAATTATAGAGGCCGTGAGATGTCCGAAATGTGCGTCGATAGCAAGTCTTCCTCTATTAACATAAGGTTGATGAGTTGGCAATGGAAATGATATTGGTTTGTTATCTGCTACTGTTAGAAGCGCTTTTTGGGGTGTATACTGGGGCTGAATTCAGGAACGGGTCACAGGTTTCATCATCATCATTGTCATCAGCATAAGTTCGTCCACTGCTGGACATAGGCTTCCCCATGGCACGCCACTGAGCACGATCCTCGGCCACTCTCATCCAGCTCTTGCCAGCCGCCTTGCGAAGATCATCGCTCCACCGAGTCTGAGGACGTCCCACGCTACGTTTGCCGATGCTATTCAGGAACGCCAAAAATCACTGTTTGGGATGAGCCTTATTTACTTGTTTATTTATTTATTTATTTATTTATAAAGCGACTTAACCGAAAAATAAGGCTCCTCCCAAGCTCAACCCATTCTTATCCTCTCCCAAACGATTGAATTACCATTATTTGCTCGCAAACCGTGTTGGGCCGTTCCTGAATTTAGTCCCTGTATAGTCTCTGAGCCAGGCGATTTCATCAGTCATTTCCTCCCTGGTGATGACTCGTAAAATGCTTCATTAGTTGTATCATAAAGCCCTGTGATCGTCAGCTGCGGTGCGATCTTTTTCAATATCTTTAAAAAAAAGTCAGCTGACGATAATATATGGTGATTTTTTACAGGGTGGAACTAACTAAACTGTCAAAATGAACGCGATGGCTATTGCGAGAGAATTAGATAATTAGCCTGCAGGATCGAACTACGTGATTAGGTTTTCAGCTAATTTTCTAGCTCACTAATTCGCTAATGTTCATTCAATATTTGCGATTCGTTTCATAACTCATAACATCCGGGAATATTTTCAGCCAGTAGTTTTAAGGGTTTTGGTAACTATTTGATCAAACCATAACTCATGGTGAACCCATTTTAAATTTCTGCTCGATTGCCTCAGATTTTTGAGTTACGTGTCGAATGGATGGCGTGGCGGTCGAACAGTTTCGTTCATTTATCAGACAGCATTTTTATCAATTTGTACAGGTGTATAATTGACCGCAAATTCCACTAATTCTTACAAAAATTACCATGAAAAATAATTGTAATGCCACAATTTTAGGTGAACAAAACACCGTTACAAGAAATATACTATTTTTTTTTAATGAAGTGTTATTAAGGGTGAATAACCACATTTTAACTTGCTACACCTGTGCGGCACCTGTACTCATTTAAACTCGGCGAACGTGATAGCTGAATTTGAATTAATTTTCTTAAACCTTCATCATCATCATCAGCCTATGTTCGTCCACTGCTGGACATAGGCCTTTCCTATGGCACGCCACTGAGCACGATCCTCGGCCACTCTCATCCAGCTCTTGCCAGCCGCCTTGCGAAGATCATCGCTCCACCGAGTCTGAGGACGTCCCACGCTACGTTTGCCGATCCGTGGTCTCCAACTCTCCACTCAAGAACTCGTCTACCCCAACGGTTATCGGTTCTTCGGGTTATATGGCCTGCCCATTGCCACTTCAGCTGCTAATACGGTGGGCTATGTCGATAACTTTGGTTCTCTGTCGGATCACTTCATAACGAATTCGAAACCTTAAGGGAGGCTTTCTTTCGTTCCAAAGATAATCAAGGATTAAATATATTGAGTAATACGTAATTAACTCTCTAATTAAATGACCTGGTATTTTATTTTTAATTTTGTTAGCAAAAAAGTTCAAGACCTGTGTTTGTTTAACATTAATCTCTTTCACAAGTTTGTCATGAAGTATCTTTTTGTATCACGCAAGTGATGATGTGACAAGGTGAGATATGAATGCATAGGAACGATTCGTGTCTAAGCTCCTGACCAGTGGTGGTGTAGGGGTATTAGCACGCAGCACGGAATGCTGAGGACCTGGGTTCGATTCCCAGCATTGGTCTTTTTTCTGGGGTTTTTTTCTGTGCATCTATTTTTGTTTGTATTTAGTATGAAATATATTAATCTCTTTGTCTTGGATGTGTCACTTTAATGCCATGCACGTCAATTATCTTAGACCATTATAACTAATCGAAAGTGTATTTTTTTTGTTATTTTTTTTGCGCATGTCTTCACTTTTTGATTAACGCTATAATAAGTCAGTCTAAACAAGCTTGAAACTAAACATTGCTGATCTTAAAGTGTCTTATACATTTGACCATCAATTAAGTATTTAATTACATATTTAAGTAATTTTATTAAGAATGGTAAAAAACAAACGTTTCATTTTGTTAGAATAGAAAACCATTTAGCAGGTAGTTTCTGTGAGTGTACCAAGTAATATATTGAAGTTAACAGAAATCAAAGAATCACGGCTAGCTACACTATTATGAAACGTATTACGCTAGTTCAAATATCAGACGCAGTACTAAAACACTCTTTGAAATAGTGTAGAAACCAATTCATATTAAATTTATAAGGTAAAATGCGGAGTTTCTCGCAGCAGACAGAAGGCATCCGCTATCTCGCTTCACGGGCCGCTGGACGCCGTAAAAATATGGCAGTAACATGGTTGTCACGAAATGTAATTTGACAAGGTACAGCCACGAGCATTCAATATTATGTAAGAGCCATATCGCACTGGCAATTTGCGAACGTATTACATACATACAATTCACACCAATTGACCTAGTCTCAAACTAAGCAAAGCTTGTACTATGGGTACTAGACAACGTTACGTATAAACATACGAGTACTTCTAATATATAAAAATCTCGTGTCACGGTGTTTGTTATGTTATCGAATTCCTCCGAAACGCCTTGACTGATTTTTATGAAACTTTTTTCATTAATTGTTAGGTCTGAGAATAGGTCGTAGGCTATTTTATACCCCTATTCTTCGCGGACGAAGTCGCGGGCAAAAGCTAGTATATGTATAAAAATACATACTTAAATACCATAAACATCCAAGACTCGAGCACAAACATACGTATTATTCACACAAATATCTGCCCCGACCGGGAATCGAACCCAGGACCTCAAGCTTTGTAGTCAGGTTCTCTAACAACTAGGCTATCCGGTCGTCGTGGTATGAGAAGCGGAGCGAACGCGCGCGAATTCAAATTTGGGCTCCGCTGAGTTTTTCAAAATTTATGTGCGAAATTTGAAATTTACCATGAGCTTTTACAACATACATGCGAAGAAATTCAATGGTGTGTGTTAAGTTCCCAATCCGCACTGGGCCCTCGTGGGAACTACGGTCCAACCCCTCCCTCTCATCCTATGAGGAGGCCTGCGCCCTGCAGTCGGACGTATATAGGCTGAGATGAGATTAGATATCTTGGTTTCTTCAAATATAGTTTTTGACGGGGTAAGAATAATTGTTAGGACCCGTATTAAAAAGGCATTAAAAATCAAACTGAAATATTTGAATAGATGGTTAGGTTAGTTTCATAGCGAGATAACAGATAGTTGGATTACGAAGTGATCCTATAGCGATTTATTTGTTGCTGTAGGGAACTGTTATAATTATGCATATGATCGAACAATGTATCTAGGTAAACGCTGATGCATCCTAATTGTGCAACGTGTGGGTGATTCACACAATGCTTATAATTGCGTTTTTGCACATGTAGCAATCATAATGTTTTCCCTAAATGAATATGATTTTGACAGTCAGTCTAAATTTGAACCTTGTGGCGGACACCCGACTTTCCCTAACTTGTAATTCACTTGAATAAACTCCATTTCCGCACTTAAAAAGTCTTTTCAAAAAACCCACCCCATAACAGTGGTGTCAGAAGTGGGATGTTTCATAACTATTCGGGCTTTGACTTTACAGTTCAACCTTAAGTGAAAGTATTAACCGAAAACTGACAATCAGTCTACTGTGTCATTCTAAAGTGTCGTAAAAGTGTGTCCGCCCTAGACCCTATTCGCGCCGTTTCGTGAAATTCTTAGACTCAATCCACCAAATACGCTTCGTGAAGTTCTAAGACTCAACAACTAAAGTGAAAAGTGTAGCTGCCATCTCTGCCTCCGCTGTGACCCACCGCTCACGCCGTATCCTGAATCATTCAAGAAGAAGCCGCTCAGTTCCTGTCGCATAACCCCGTGTGTTGGCAAATCTGGTGGAGGTCATTCCTGGCTGTCGTCCACGTGTAATAGTAATGTTTGAAGTGGCAACAACGGAAGGTTGTTTTTCTGCTAATCTACTAGATACTTACTGAGTTCCTGCTGCAAAATCCCGTGTTCGTGTCGCCGTTACCATGCTGAATTTCTACGTGCTCATGTGAGTAAAGTATTCTGTTTCTGAGTTGCTATCAATTTGTCAACCTAAAGTCGGTTTTGGAAGTATACGGTTTTGGAATCCGAATAATAATCTGTTGCTGTCAGTGTTAAAAAAAAATACATATATACTTAACACTACAGAAATTAGTCATAATCATAACAGTCAATAATATGGGTTTAGAGGACCTCGCTAAAACATCAGCTTCCATGGAGCAGACTCCTATTCAAGTTCTTTGTAGTTTTGTGAATGTGTATAAGGGAGATCGTGAGACTTTACCTGCATTTTTAACAAATTGCCAAAATGCGTTGGACTTAGCATCCGAGAGCCAAAAGGTTGTGTTACTTAAATTTATAATTTCTAAATTAGAAGGCAAGGCTCAAATAGCCTGCTCGAATAAAATTTTTGAGAAATTTGAAGATTTAAAATCCTTCCTCAAACAAAACTTTGGCGAGACCAAACATTATAACCATCTTCTACTAGACCTACAAGCTTGTAAACAACAAACTAATGAAACTGTCGCTCAATACGCCCTTCGTGTGGAAACCTGTTTAACCCAGTTACAATCAGAAATACACAACTCCGACTCGTATAAAAAAGAAATACCTGGTCGCATTGCAATGACGGAAGATCTCGCCTTATATACGTTTTCCTTGGGGCTCAGACCCATTCTTAGCAACATGGTAAGATGTAAAAGTCCCAAGAACCTAAATTCAGCGATTAATATTGCTATAGAAGAGGAGAAAATCCAGAATTGGTCATTCAGATCAGGTAAACCTGTAAAATTCTGTAAAATCTGCCGTAGAGAAGGCCATATAGAAGCCGACTGTTACAATAAACAAAATGCATCTCCACATATGCCATCATACCAACGTCAAGCTAACAATGTAGTTAACTCCTCTCCTCGTAATTTCATTCCGACATCATTGCCTATTACATGTAGGTATTGTAAAAATATTGGTCACGATATTTCACAATGCAGAAAACGCCAATTCAATAACACTAGGTTCGCGAATAACACCGGTCAACGACACGCGAATCAAAACTGCGTAGACTGCACTCCGCTTGCGTTTGACGCAGAGTCACCACAAAATGAATCATATTGCAATAATGAAAACGCCAGTCATTTAAACTAGGCAATCGGGTTTCAGACAAGTGCCAACTGAAACCTGTGACTCTAGGCACTTTTACTATCCCTACTATGCATACTACTATGAGTGGTCAAAATTTACATAGTACTACGTCCATTTATCCTAAATCTAACACTGTTGTGCATAATCACTGCAGTCATACTAAATCCACTGTTTCTACTAAATCCACTGTTTCTACCAAATCCACTGTTTCTACTAAATCCACTGTTTCTACTAAACCCACTGTTTCTACTAAGTCCACTGAATCCCATAAGCTTCACGAGAACTTTAAGCCAGACACTTCAAATTGTACTTCTTGCATTAAACCTACTTCCATTTCTACTAGTTCGGCTCTGAATAAAGAGTCAAATAAAAGGTCGGAATTGTCTGATTATTTCTTAATGACACCAGAGACTATATTCGATGTGTCTCAAGATAATAAAGCATTACTCCCGTATATCGAGATTAAAACTTCTCATACAATAAATCCCGCTCGTTTCTTAGTTGATACCGGAAGCTCCATTTGCATTATAAAACGTTCTTGTCTCATAGAAGTTCCTAAACTAGAAAATCACATTGTCAAGTTCAAAGGTATTAATGATATAGATTCTCATGCAGTAACGAAAGGCAAGTTTATCCTCCACCTCGAGTCAAAATATGGTCAAAACACTCTTTCCTACTATTTTCACGTTGTAGATAACGTTCATCTCAATTATGATGGAATACTAGGCTCAGATTTTCTCAATGCATACCAAGCTACTATTCAATATTCAAATTCGAAATTAATAATAAACAATGACTCAAATCAATATTTCGATTTGAAAACAGGTACTGTAATCCCTCCAAGGTGTGAAATGGTTATTGAGTGTCCGGTAACGAATCCTGAAATACAAGAAGGCCTCATTTTGGAATCCAGGCTTAAGGAATACCCTAAACTTTACTTTTCGCGATGTCTCGTTCGTGTAAATTCAAACAGTAAGGTCATCATGTCAGTTCTAAATACCTCTGAGAAAGAGGTAATTTTAAAAGACCTTAAATTTACCGTAGAGCCGGTCTCCCACATCCTTGACAATCAGTTAACAACCACTGAGACAGTTAATTGCAATATCCATACCTCATGCACTAAATTCCGTCGTGAAACAGAAGTCCAAAATGCCATAAGATGTGGTCATCTTAGCTTAGAAGAAGAACAGCTGCTTCGAAATCTCTGCTCCCAGTTCCAGGACATTTTCCACTTAGAGGGTGACCATCTCTCAACAACAAAAACATTATCTCACGAGATACGCACTACCTCCAATAACCCAGTTCATGTCAAAAGTTACCGATTCCCCGAATGCCACAAAGCAGAAGTCGACAAACAAATTAAAACCATGCTGGACCAAAAAATCATCAAGCCTTCCAGGTCACCGTGGTCTGCTCCTATATGGGTAGTTCCCAAAAAACCTGACGCTTCTGGTAAGCCAAAATGGCGTATAGTAATCGACTATCGAAAATTAAACGAAATTACAATTGGTGACGCTTACCCTATTCCTGTCATAACAGATATTCTCGATCAGTTAGGCCATTGTAAATATTTTTCCACCTTAGACCTTGCATCTTCATTCCACCAAGTACCGATGAAAACTGAAGCCGATGCTGAGAAAACGGCATTCAGTGTCCCATCAGGTCATTACGAGTTCACTAGAATGCCATTTGGTCTAAAAAATTCACCTTCTACTTTCCAAAGGTTAATAAACGTTGTATTAGCCGGCCTTCAAGGTATCCATTGCTTTACATACATGGATGATATTGTGGCCTTCAGTCACGATTTACAATCTCACATTGAGAAATTAAGGCTCATTTTCGAAAAACTACGTGAACATGATTTAAAATTGCAACCCGATAAATGCGAGTTCTTACATAAAGAAGTTCAGTATCTAGGTCACATAATCTCTGATCAGGGTGTAAAACCAGATCCTAAAAAAGTAGACTGCGTTATAAATTTTCCCATCCCAGCATCCCCTAAAGACATAAAATCATTCCTTGGTCTCGTAGGCTATTACCGTCGCTTTATTGATAACTTTTCACATTTATCTAAACCTCTAACCAGTCTTTTAAAAAAGGACAGAAAGTTCGAATGGTCTCCAGAACAACAAGAAGCTTTCGAAATTCTAAAAGCTAAAATAACCTCAGCACCTATTCTACAATATCCAGACTTCTCCAAACCCTTTGTACTCACGAGTGACGCTTCAAATTACGCTGTCTCGGCAATTCTCTCACAAGGTGAAATAGGAAAAGATCTGCCTATCGCATTTGCTTCTCGCACGCTTAACAAAGCAGAAGGTAATTACTCCACCACCGAAAAAGAATGCCTCGCCATTCTCTTTGGTACCAAAACTTTTAGACCTTATCTTTACGGACACAAATTCACAATAGTCACAGACCACAAGCCCTTACAGTGGCTATTCAACTGCAAAGACCCCAGCTCACGATTAGTTCGATGGAGGTTGAAATTAGAGGACTATGATTACGAAATTCAATATAAGAAGGGTAAAATGAATTGTAATGCCGATTCGTTGTCCCGAAATCCTATAAACTCTATCGATAATGCCCCGAACACTTCTAACACTTACGAACAATATTTACAAGCCGGCCGTCAACACACTGTGTTATACGATACCGTTATCCAAGAACACAATGAGTCATTACTTAAAGCAAAATGCAAGCTTATTACCTTTCCCTCCGCTATTGATTTAGATGATTCCATTCCTTATTGCGATGAAGTACTTAAAATGTCCACTCAAAATATCCAGAACGTAGAACGAGAGTTACATACCTACTATTCGACCTCAAACGAAAAACATGTATTCACTCACCTTTTCTTACGAGTTCATCATTACGATGAAATATCCTATAAAAATATATTCAACCTTCTCCGTGACTACAGAAACATGATCAAATTATGTCATAGCGAAGAAAAAGAATTCGCAATATCAGATTTCAAAGACCCATTTAATAAAATATCATTCACGAGAATATATAATATGCTTGCCTATTTATTTAACGGAACAGGTATAAAAATTAACATTTACCATAATAATATTCAGTTCCCAACGCCGAATGAAGTTTTGAAAATTCTAAAGGATAATCATGACTCGCCCTCAGCAGGTCACCCTGGTATATCTCGAATGCTAGAAAGACTCAAATCAATGTACTGGTGGAAAACCATGCGTCAAGATATAGAAACATATGTCAGGAATTGTAAGACGTGTCAAATAAATAAACCACTACGTCAATCAAATCGAGCTCCAATGATTATTACGTCTACTGCTACTAAACCTAATGAAAAACTATTCCTCGACTTGGTCGGACCACTGCCCGAGACTCATTATAATAAGTACAAGTTTATCTTAACGCTCCAAGATGATCTCACTAAGTACTCCCAAGCGTATCCCATGATCTCGTGCTCAGCCGAAGAGTCCGCACAGCGTCTTGTGCATTTCATCTCACACATAGGCATACCCAAAACGATAGTAACCGACCAAGGCACTAATTTCTGCTCCGAACTGTTTAAACAGTTAGAACGGTTACTCGGTATAAAGCATATCTTCGCATCGCCCTATCATCCCCAGACTTGCGGCTCCCTGGAGCGTAGTCATTCCTCCCTTAAAGCATATTTAAGGTCATATATAGATGAAAATCAACATACTTGGGACTTATACGTCAACACCGCCATGTTTGCTTATAACTCAAATGTCCACACTACTACAGGGTTTTCTCCAATGGAGCTGATGTTTGGTCATAAACCTTATCTACCACAAAGCATAGATTCACTAGAATCAAATACTTATACAGACTATATACGTGCATTGAATCATAGGCTGTACTACAGTAGGCAGAAGGCTTTAGAAAACATACAGAAATCCAAAGAGAGGTCAAAAACTTACTATGACGCGCATGCCAAACCCTTAAGCTATAAGATCGGTGATATGGTATATGTAAGATGTCACCATAAACAGAACAAAGCACTGTCACCGGTTTGGAAAGGGCCATACAAAGTTATAAAGTTAAATGGAAACCATACCGTCACAGTGCTTATTAATCGTAAACACGTACGTCATCACTACGACGAAATCAAACTTGCACCTCAATCTTAAACATTGTATTCCAGGTGTGCCTCGGCGGTTGCTTTATGCCTCGGAAGTTTTGTCACGCCAATCATAAGAAGTTCAGGCCTCTTCTTCGATCAAATGCGAGATGTTAAATTCACGAATGACAAATGGAATGTTGTCACTTACATAGATATAAGTCATGTACAGCCTCATTTAGATAACGTAGAATTCCTGTTTGAAAAGATATCAATGTTTTGCAAATCTCATTCTTCATCAAAAGTACAAGACGAGTGCCTAAATTCACTAAATTCTCTACAAAGTCAACATGCTAATAACATTAAAAAATTTTCGTCTATATCCTATTTAGTTCAAAGTCAAACACGTGTAAAACGAGGCCTCATCGATGTTGGTGGCTCAATATTAAAAACATTCTTCGGAACATTGGACTCGGATGACGCAATAAAGTTCACCGATGCAATTCATCAAGTACAGTCCGATGAGAAAAAGTTAACTCACATCATGAAAGATAATATTCACGTTATTAAATCGACTATTCTAAATTTGAATAACACAATGTCAAAGGTTAATGAAAATGAAGCACGGCTTAACAAAAACTTAGAGGTAGTCGAAAAAACTTTTGAACAATTAAAAAATTCAAATGACAAATTGGATATCAAAACTCACCTCAATGCCATGCTAAATTCTGTTGAAAGCATAATCATGTCCTTATCCTTTGACATCGATGATATAAATAATGCAATACTCTTTAGTAAACTAAATATTTTGCATCCGACTGTACTAAGTCCCTATCAACTGTACAATGAACTTGAACAAAACGCTAACAACCTGCCCAAGCGTTATGAGCTTCCAATATCGCTGTCGCTGCAAAACATTCACGACCTTGTAGACATAAGCAGTTTGATATGCTATTATCATTATAATAAGGTAGTTATAATTATAAAAATACCACTCGTAATTCCACAGACTTATAGTTTATATCATGTTATATCATTACCAATTCCGTATGACGTTTCAAAACCAGACACTTTTGCGTTAATTGCACCCAACAAACCTTATCTAGCTATAACAGCTGACAGAATGTTTTACTCGCTCTTCGACAGTGTCAAAGAGTGCAAAGTGATCGGAAATAAGTTTTACGTGTGTGAGTTAAACAATATCTACTCTACAATCGCGACACCAACGTGTGAGACGATCTTGTTAAACGAAGTAGTTTCTAAGTTACCTAATGTATGTGCAGTTAAGATTTTATATGGATCTATAGATGTATTTTATAAACTAAATAATAACCACTGGATATTTGTACAGTCAGAACCTGGAAAATGCCATATCACATGTGACAATGACCCCAATAGTTACGATGAAATTTTGTCTGGCACAGGTTTGTTAATTTTGCAAAAACATTGTAACGCTTTTTTCAAAACTTTACAGTTTAGCGCCAGTGATACCCTTGTTATAAACATAACTACCAATGCCCAAATAATGTCGTCATTCAATATTATCTTTGACGATTGTTGTGAGAAAAATAAAATAAATAAGACTCTGCCTCGGTTACCTTTTGTAAAATTAAATAACATAAACAATTTCGATTCTTTAGTCTACGCCAGTACCCACTTAGATCAGCTTGAACAAGAACTAAATAAACTGGAAAGCCCTTCACACCTAGAAAAGTATAATATCCATTATTTATCGTTAACATACGTCATGTCTATTACTTTTAGCTTGTTTATGATTTACAAAGCCCGAAGGTATTTGTGTAACAGTTCGAAAAAGGGATCAGATGGACTTTGTATGAAAATATTCAACAGTCAGTACAAAAATCGAAAGTCAGTTCCAGAACAAAGTCCTGAAATATCCCCCGACGAAGAAAACGTAAACTCCAATCAATCCTCTCCAAACCATTCAAGGCGAAATATTTTGTAGTTGTGTTTCCTTATAATTTATGGTTCTGTTAACCTAGGTTTTATGTAGTAACTTAATCTTAGATAAGTTTCAATTGTTAGCCAAAGCAAAGCTCAAATCACAGACTCTGACATGCACAGATTTCCCATCACCTCTCCAAGTGATGCTCAATCTTAGAGGGGGAGATGTTATAATTATGCATATGATCGAACAATGTATCTAGGTAAACGCTGATGCATCCTAATTGTGCAACGTGTGGGTGATTCACACAATGCTTATAATTGCGTTTTTGCACATGTAGCAATCATAATGTTTTCCCTAAATGAATATGATTTTGACAGTCAGTCTAAATTTGAACCTTGTGGCGGACACCCGACTTTCCCTAACTTGTAATTCACTTGAATAAACTCCATTTCCGCACTTAAAAAGTCTTTTCAAAAAACCCACCCCATAACAGAACCCTTGAAATGTGGCTCTACATTTTCCAACGGATTATTAAACATAAGCATTTATTACAGTTTAGGCTGATTCAATTTCGAAAGACTTTTACGAAAGCCATTGTATGTTTAACTGAACGAGCATGTTTGCAATTTGCTGAATATTTACCAAAATACGATTTAGACAGCATATTGAACGGTACATTTTATAAAACGGTCTTGAATCGTGAATTGGTAATATACAATCGAAGTGAAAGGTTATTTCCAATTATATTTTTTTTTTCGTATTGACAGCATCATTTCAACAAGTTACTAACTTAGAAAGTATGGAATCGTCATTAATCCAACGAATATCATAAATGAACTGAAAAAATTACTTTGCTCACCCGCGACCGTATGATAGTTACGTTTATGCAAGAAAATGTGTGCGTCATTCTCTGGTCGCACGTTTTTCGTGTCTAAACTTCAAGTAGTTGTAAAATAGTTCATTACTACAGAGGCTGGGAAAGTAAGGGGTTGCCGTTGGCATGATGCGAGGCCGGCAACTCCTGTTCGGGCCGAAGCTTGTATAGTGCTTTTGTCAAACATGCAATAAATAAATAAAATAAATATCACGGGACAATTTACACCAATTGACCTAGTCCCAAAGTAAGCTAAGCATAGCTTGTGTTATGGGTACTAAGGCAACGGATAAACATATTTATATAGATAGATACATACTTAAATACATTTAAACACCCAAGACCCAAGAACAAACATTCGTATTTTTCCTACAAATATCTGCCCCGGCACGGGAATCGAACCCGGGACCTCAAGCTTCATAGTCAGGTTCTCTAACCACTAGGACATCTGGTCGTCGCACTGAAATAAATAAAAAACTTCAAGAATTAAAATAGCAAAGAAACTATTGCTTATGTTTTTTTATAGGGCTGAATGCCATGATGCCATAGACCTATAAACGTCATGATGCTGTGTCATTTGAAACAATAGACAATCGCTTTCCCGGCCTAGGCCTGCAATTCTGTATGAAAATCCACTACATAGCACTCGTCTATCCGCGCCCACAACGTGATACGTCCCGGCCTATTATTTGGAACGTTAGGTTAACATTTCATTGCATCTTTGAGAAAACTTAATTTTAGCAGATATCCTTATAATTAAAATAGTCAAGTTGAAAAGTCCCCCACGATTTGTCCCTGACAGAAAGGTAAGCCTGACAGAAGGGTTGCCTGGAAGAGATCGCTCTTAAGCGATAAGGCCGCCTATTGCTTACCTTGTAACTTACTCTCTGTGTACCTGTTTTCTGTATTGCTTACTATTCCTGGTGTACAATAAAGAGTCATTGTATTGTATTGTATTGTAAGCAATAAGCATCACACTGGCCGCATTACCACGTTGAATGGTGAAAATCAGATTATGATATAAGAAATAAATCAGATTATGACGGATCTCTATGGTTTTGCATATTTTAATAAGTCATAATTTATCAAATATTATTTATTTTATTAGCAGTACGGCTGCTCACCGAATCTAAGATTATTTAAAAGTGAAAAAGTTTTTCGGGTGCGCCTGTGGGATTCGAACCCACGTCTCCTGGGTATGCGCCCCAACGGGTGTTCTACCAATTGAACCACGTCGCATCCAACCGACTCCCCCGAAATTCTTAATCGCTTACATACGCCAACAGTGGTGTGTGTTTTTTTTTTTCGCTTTTAAATAATCTTAGATTCGGTGAGCAGCCGTACTGCTAATAAAATAAATAATATGTAATTTGGAACGTAGGAGTCGTAGCTTGTAATAGTTGCGATGGATGTTACCACACGCCACTGTTGGCGTATGTAAGCGATTAAGAATTTCGGGGGAGTCGGTTGGATGCGACGTGGTTCAATTGGTAGAACACCCGTTGGGGCGCATACCCAGGAGACGTGGGTTCGAATCCCACCGGCGCACCCGAAAAACTTTTTCGCTTTTAAATAATCTTAGATTCGGTGAGCAGCCGTACTGCTAATAAAATAAATAATATTTGAATAAATAGATGTGGTACATCATTTCTTACGCATTTCCAATGTAATTTGGAACGTAGGAGTCGTAGCTTGTAATAGTTGCGATGGATGTTACCACACGCCACTGTTGGCGTATGTAAGCGATTAAGAATTTCGGGGGAGTCGGTTGGATGCGACGTGGTTCAATTGGTAGAACACCCGTTGGGGCGCATACCCAGGAGACGTGGGTTCGAATCCCACCGGCGTACCCGGTATAATTTATCATTCTACATAATCCACGTTAGTCATAAAGTGATTTATTTCTGAAACGATTTTTTTTCGGAATTGTAATATAATGAACCTAAACTAATACTGCATTCTATAAGATGGCATTTAAAAAAGTCCTGAAAAAAATACTGTTTCAGAAATAAATCACTGTATGACTAACGTTGATTATGAAGAATGATGTATTATAACTTATTAAATTATCCCGATCCGGGATCCAGATTCCGACAAATGAAAAATGGAAAATAATCCATTATGGCATATGCAATTCGGGCAAACGATAGAGAACCATTTCTAATATAGGTAAAGCCGAGGGATAGAGCTAGTGTCATTATTAAGGAAGTCCTACTACATGGCACAGCCCTTCTCTTAGAATGAGAGGGCTCGGACCACAATTCCCACGCAGGCCCATTACGGATTAGTAACTGCACACATTTGGATCCACCACCATTTATCACACGCCTTAGCAATTTATTATCTGATTTAATGTACCTAATAAGAACGGCAATAAGCCGTACCATGGACACGAAATACCATTACGTACACAATTTGCCAAAAAATGAATTTATCGAGCGCCTCTCTTGATTTAGCATATTATGCGCCGTGAAGATACCGCACGGTTCAACATTGGACCTAAGCGTGTGGTGGTACGGTCGGTGTGCGAAAAGGAAGATTGTAAGGTGTGAGAAGATACATCATCCACAATTATAGACGGAGCCAGCCGAGCGGTAACGAAGATAAACGAGCGTGGGACGTGGCCGCCTGGCCAGCGCTGCCACATTCGTAACGATATTAAATTTGTCTATGGCATGTAGGATGCCGCCATGATCGCAATTTATTGGGACTAGGTTGCTGAGGGAGCGATGTTGGAGGTATTAGTGCTCTGGCTGCAGTCTGTGGCCTTGGGGGAAAGAAGATGCCACGAGTCTTGGTAGAATACATTTGAGAGAATATTATATTATAAAAAAGTCCAAAGTAAGGGTTTATTTCAACAACATTGAATTGACATGAGCTCTTACAGTAAGATTATTTCCATTTTGACACTCGATACGTCTCAGTTTTAACCTAAAGGTTCGTGTTTTCGTGTGTTTTCTCTTAGGGTACTTAATATATAAAATCCTAGAATTTAATCACATAAAATATCGAAACCTATTTAATGTAATTAATAACAAAACCTAGTCAGCCTAAGTATTTAATTTCCGATCTCTCTCGATGTATGTCAAGAATTGCCGAGTGCCAAAGTGGAAATAATCTTATTGTACCTACGTTAAATCAATGAAAGTTTTGTGATCAAAAAAAGTATGAAATAGATGGTGCCATAGACAAAACATCTAGTGTGTGTGTTTTTCCTTGAAAGATTTTTCAACTACTTACTAACTATTGCTTCTCAATATCAAACATACATAATATATCAAACCTTATAAATATCTAAAACCCTCGAAACTTTGGGAACAAAAACCTTATTTAACCAAGTTAATATTGACTGGTGGCGTAACTCGGTGCGAAACAACTAAGTGACCTTCTCGGAGTTTGACGGGAATTCATGATAAAGTGTTGTTCGTAGGGGTAATAAAGACAGACGGTTGTATAAAGTGGGGTCAGGGGGCACGTGGGCGAAAGACGAGCTGGGGCGATAACAATATTGCCAGCAGAAATACAAATTTCTGTTTTGGGAAAATGGTTTTTTTTTTATACGAGATAGGCTTGCGTTTGACCACAATCACGCCTGATGGAAAGCGATGATGAGGCCTACTATGGAACACGCTTGCCTAGTAAATGTTCATTCACTCTAGACTTGAATTTAGGGGAATAAGCAGGAAGAAGGCAGCTGAGCGTGGTGTTGCGCGCGCCCCCAAGCAGCGCAAACCGTACAACAAATACGGGTCACTGTAACCGGTACGCGTACGCTGCACAACTGAACAGACCCTTTCTCCAGAATTGCCTATATTATTTTGTCTGCCACGGCACTTGTCTGAAACGCTCGGTACCTGTAGATGAATCAACCTTTAGGCATTTGAAGCAAACAAACCTATCTGTCGACTTAACTCTCGTGTAGAACTGCTTACTACACACCTCCTAATTACCCGCATTAGCAGTCAACGGCCTCCGCTGAGGGAGGTAACCTGGTAACGAGCTGCATTTGCCCCGACTTTGACGGAACATAGAGGATGCCGCGCGGAGGTTATTACGTTAACGAAGACAAACTGCGGACGGCACGCGAATATGAACCGCAAGGTGAGAGGGTCTAATGCAGCGGCGATAGCGGGTGTGGCTTGATTATGTAATTCAATTATGAAAGAAAGAAAGAAAAAATCATCCGCATCCCCCTTGCAACCCCCCGCACCCTGCATTGTACATCCTGGTGTTCGCCCCGCTCTTGCAACTGGCCTGCGTCGCTCTCTTGCAACTGGCCTTCGCCGCGCTCTTGCATCTGGCCTACGCCACTCTCTTGCAACTGGCCTTCGCTGCTCTGTATGTACATGTACGTACGTAACGTTACATTGAGTCCATCCTTTTTCGTGTATGCAACCGGCGTTCATCGATTTATTAGACGTTGTCACGTCAAAAATATTTTATTTAAGGTTTCAAAAGTACCACCATCAAACAGTACATATAGTAGATTGTTCAACAAGGGAGGAAAATAACCAATACCACACGAGGTTACTTGGCACCCGAGCACAGCGACGGTGCCAATATTCCGAGGGTGATATTGGTGTTTTTCCCGTGTTAAACACTCTGCTTTTCATTTCGACTACAAGGAAAGTAAGAAAATATAAGTATAAATAAATAAAAATGTATAAACTGGTCAATATGATCGTTGTAAAATATTTCAATGGAGTTTATTGTTAAGGATTAATTAATTTAACAAAATTTAGAATGTTCAATATAATAATCAATGAAAACAGTAGATAAAGTAGGTATTTTGGTAAATTGTCGTTTACCGTGTTTTTTTAACTTTTCTGGTTTAAGTCACTAAATAAGAAACTAATGTAAATTAATAATTTAATTTAATAATATTTCACTGGCATTATAAAATTTGTAATATTTAAGAAAAAAAAACTCAATACCTACTTAATTATTCCATGTATATTTATGCCGCAATGCTTGGCTGAATGCGTACGTGTTCCATTGACAGCCAATGCCTTTACTTTTTTTAATTCATTTCTACCCTAGGGAAGAAAATAATAGTTATCCTCCCGTATGTCAGATATGATTTGCCTCACTTTCCGAGTATGAGAGATGAAAAATGTTATTTTTCAACTGTAAGAAAACTTTGAAGTTTTGTCACAGCTTTTAGTAAAGCAAACACAAGCCTAGTTTAGATCTGCAAATAAAACGTGCAAGTTGCGTTACATTGCGGCGCTCGAATGAACACTTCAAACTCGTTTGCTTTACAGCCCGCAATGTAATGCAACTTGAACTATTTCTCTTGCAGATGTAAACTTGGCTACATAATGTAATGCCAACTAATTTTGCATTTCCCTATCATTAATCAGTCGAAGATAATCAAAACTTCTTTCAATCATCTTAGCTTTTTAGGGTTCCGTAGTCAACTAGGAACCCTTATAGTTTCGCCATGTCTGTCCGTCTGTCTGTCTGTCCGCGGCTAAGCTCAGAGACTGTTAGCACTAGAAAGCTGTAATTTGGCATGAATATATATATCAGTCACGCCGACAAAGTGATTGAATAAAAAAAAGTAAAAAAATTTTTTTTAGGGTACCTAGACGTAAAGTGGGGGTGATTTTTTTTTTCTCGGCTAACCCTATAGTGTTGGGTATCGTTGGATAGGTCTTTTAAAATCATTGCGGAGTTGCTAACATGATTTTTCTATTCAGTGATCTGTTTGCGAAATATTCAACTTTAAAGTGAAAATTTTCATTAAAATCGGCCGTCCCCCCCCCCTCTAAAATCTAAACTGTTGAGTAGAAAAATTTGAAAAATTCAGAAGGGTAGTAAATATATCAAATTTACTAGGAAAATTATAGCGGCTAAGATTGCTTGGAAATTATTTGTAGTTTAAGAGTAAATAGTAGCCTAAGGTATAAAACATACCTAAACTTGAATGATTCCGTACACATACGAAATCCTTAGAAAAATATTACTTGATTTTTTCGTAATGGCTACGGAACCCTACCTTGGGCGTGTCCGACACGCTCTTGGCCGGTTTTTTTTAACTTATCCTTTACGGGCTTTTTATTAACTTGCAATGTGTCTGTGTACAGTCGGTGCCCTAACATAAGGATCCAACTTTTCTATACAACTTTTGCAAGAATGTAATGTACGGCTCAAATCTTGGAAGTCGAATTTGACCCACTTCCAGTGGTCTAATTCACTTGAAATTTGGTATACTTATGTAAATTGGATGACAATAATAATAGTAATGCGCTTCGTGGCCCAGGCCTTTGTGGGGACTGACATCAGGCCCTGCAACTATATGGCCTGTGTAACGGAACGTATCGACTTTCTGAAGCAGAAAGTCTATGCATGGGCAAGCCGTATTCGCCGCTACAGGAAGCGTGTGGACCGATACCAGCAGAATCGCCTTTTCCAGAGCGACCAAAGGAAGGTATACCGAAAGTGGGAGGGAGACGATCTTCGTGTGCCCGACGGACGGTGGCCGGATGCTACTGCCATGATTGACTTTTGGCGTAATATCTGGTCGGTACCTGTTGAGCACACCGAGGGCGAATGGATAGGTGTTGTCGAACGTGAGTGCGAGTCCATCGAACCTATGGGGCCTGTTACCATTAGCCCCGATGACGTTAGTTGTGCCATCCGGTCGGCTCCGAACTGGAAAAGTCCTGGGCCGGATGGATTGCACAACTTCTGGCTGAAATGGTTTCGATGCTCACACCAGCGTTTGGCAGCACAGTTCCAGCAAGCCCTTGAGCTCGGATCCCTACCATCTTTCTTTACAACTGGTATTACCTCCCTGCTCTATAAGTCCGGTAGTACCACAGAAGCGAAAAATTACAGACCCATCACGTGCTTGCCTACGCTGTACAAGCTCCTAACATCCATTTTGAGAGCAAAAATTAACACGCACATTGTTGCCAACAACGTTTTGGCCCCTGCTCAAAATGGATGTAGGGTTGGGTCTCGTGGTACTAAAGAGCTCCTCCTTATAGACATGACCATTTGTCAACGAGTCCGGCGGAACAAAGGGGCTCTCTCGGTCGCCTGGATTGACTACAAGAAGGCCTATGATTCGGTGCCCCATTCATGGCTGGTGAGGGTCTTAGAACTGTATAAAATCGATGCAGTCCTGAGATCTTTCTTAGGCGCTTGCATGGGACAGTGGACCACAGTCCTTCGTCAACCGGGGGAAGGAGACGGCCCCTCTGGCCCACAGGACTCTATCAAGATTGAGCGAGGGATCTTCCAGGGTGACAGCCTGAGTCCTATGTGGTTCTGCCTAGCGCTGAATCCGCTCAGCACCCTGCTGAAGGATTCAGGGCTAGGCTGCCGGCTTCGAAGAGGGGGTGAGGTCATTTCTCATCTGCTCTATATGGATGACCTTAAGCTATTTGCACCAAATAAACATGACCTGTTGGAGCTACTGAAAACAACAGAAGTTTTCAGTAGCGCCATCAACATGGAATTTGGTGTCGATAAGTGTGCAGTTATGCATGTACAGCGGGGGAAAGTTGTAAATTCAACAAATTTGCAGCTTTCTGATACAATGTCCCTCAGATCTATTTCCGAAGCAGAAACCTATAAGTATCTTGGTATGTCACAGTCATTGGGTATTGAGAGTGAGGTCGTAAAGCAGACGGTGAAGGAGCGCTTCTTCTGTCGTCTGACAAAAGTACTTAATAGTCTTTTGTCGGGCGGCAACAAGATGCGCGCCTTCAACGCCTGGGTAATGCCCTTGCTTACTTACTCCTTTGGCATACTAAGGTGGACTCAGACTGAGTTGGATACCTTGGATCGAAGAGTTCGTGTACTGCTCACTGCGCACCGTTTGCTTCACCCGCGCTCGTCTGTTATGAGACTGTACATCTCGCGGAAGTATGGAGGTCGTGGCTTTTTAAATGCCAAAGACCTCCACAACCGCGAGGTGTATAATCTCAGGGATTATTTCCTAAACAACGAGTGTGGGGTGCATCGCGACGTAGTAGCAGTAGACAAAAACTTCACCCCGCTTTCCTTGGCAAACGAGAACTGGCGCCGACTTAAAGTAATGAGCATCGAGGACCGCAAGGCGGTATGGAAGAGCAAGGAGCTACACGGGCGGTTCTACAAGGCACTCACAGGGCCAGATGTAGATCTGCTCGCGTCGGTGAACTGGCTACGTTTCGGGGATCTCTTCGGGGAAACCCCGAACCCGAACCCGAAGTTATCATGACGAACAACTACCGGAAGTATATCCTGAAGGACGGTACGGTCGACATTTGTCGGGCATGCCGCCGTCCCGGGGAGTCACTCAGGCATATTATTTCCGGTTGTGGTCATCTTGCTAACATAACCTTGTAGCCAGAATTATTCACCAGCAACTTGCTCTGCTATACGGCCTTGTGGACTTTGAAGTGCCTTACTATAAGTATATACCTGCGCCAGTTCTCGAAAATGGTCGTGCCACGCTCTATTGGGATCGGTCTGTTATCACGGACAGGACTATTATAGCCAATAGGCCTGATATCGTGCTGACAGATCGATCGAAACGCCAGGCAGTGCTCGTCGACATCACCATCCCCCATGACGAGAACCTCGTGAAAGCTGAGAAGGACAAAGCCAGCAAGTACCTTGACCTAGCTCACGAGATAACCACCATGTGGGATGTTGATTCGACGATCATTGTCCCGATAGTCGTTTCTGCGAACGGGCTGATAGCGAAGAGTCTCGACCAACACCTCAAGAGACTCTCGCTAGATGGCTGGATCAAGGGTCAGATACAGAAGGCGGTACTCCTGGACACTGCGCGGATAGTCAGGAGGTTCCTCTCTCTGTCGCCCTAACCACCGATAGCTTAGGCCCCGCCTCGCTGCCTCGGTGCCCTAGGTTAGGTTTTTATAATGAGTTTATGATTTGTATGTATAGTTTTATATTTTACTTTTTGTATAATTATTGTAAAAATCTAACCTAAGAAAAAAATATAAATAAAGAGAATAATAATAATAATAATATGATAATAATAATAATATGATAATTCATTCAGACTTTTCAATCCAGATACATTTTTTTTTACAATGCAAGTACATTCAACCAAAAGTACAGTCAGCATAAAAGCTTTAATTTAAAATTGAATTTTTAACAAAACTTATTTTCACCTGTACTCAAGCCTTCGTATCTCTAAATAGCCCCATAAACGCGTGCAGCTCACATTGCCAGGCAGTAAGGCGAACGAGTTCGTAGTGGTTAATCAAGAGCAGCAACGCAACTTGCACAATTTTTATGTCCCGCTGGCGTCTGTCTCCCAATCCTCGCTCCCAGGGCTTGCATATACATAATTTATCAATCATTTATCACGCGGATAGCGCCTCCCGGAATTGTCTCGCAAATGAAATTCAAGGGGTAAGAATTGACGTCTTCACTCCCTGCCAGGTCTGACGTGAGTTACTTATGAGGTTTCGAGGTTTATTAAGTGTTTCTGTCGAATGAAAACCTTAGCCTTATTAGGGTTCAGTATCACCAAAAAAAAACGGAACCCTTATTACTGTGGCATCGCTCTTGTAAACCATTAGGCATTGAAATTTCAAGATTTTCCTAAATTCCTACCGGTATGTTAATTGCAGTTACTCATTTTACACACAACGTAGTCATTTAGCAATTATGACGTTTCATCCACTTGCTCATTATATAACTAAAACATAAAACAAACAAGATATCTTGATTCCATAGTCCTTAACACGATCATGGCCTTATACAATATTGAGTTATATATGCCTACTTGTGCATTTCACGACCTAGACGTTTTGCAAAGTAAGTCTTCGTACTTAAAACTAAGAGAATTATGTAACCATGGCATTATATAAACAATATATTTTCCCTACTTGGTCAGTGTACTACTGAGACGTTTTGAATGCCAAGGCTAAATGCAAGTAAGGCTTTCAGTACTGAAACCACGTGAAGAGGTAACAGACAGTTTGGGTTACTTTGGCATTTATAATATAGGTAGTTAGGGGTTGTTAGTAGGATAAATTACGTATTATATGTATTTTAAGTTCCACTTAAATAGCTTTGAACGTTTCAACCTAACTTAGCGAATTCAAAATCAATAACGCAAGTTTTGTTTCCTATTCGAAGATTATTTACAATCAAACCCTTTGCCACACACTAAATTTTCTCCACTATATATAAATAGTTTCATTTGGCGGTATCGGGCGTATTGCCGGTCGGTTGGCCAGCGCTGGGCGTTGGCGATTCAAGGGCAATGACGTGGAAGGGCCGAAATTAATGATCGGTTTAAATTCGGAAGCTTCGTCGTGTTGGGCCTAAGTTTGGAACATTAGGGTATCGTAACGGTATTGTTTTTAGGCAGAAGTTCGATGTTTTTCTACCTATGGTCACCTAGGAGATGAGGTTGTATAAATCGGGATCCCTTGGTTTCCCATAATTTAATTTGTCCATGATTATCATCTACACTTCTACACTATCTACATCTACACTAATATTATAAAAAGGAAAGATTTGTATTTTTGTATGTAACGAAGAAACTTAAAAACTACTGGACCGATTTCAAAAATTCTTTTGCCGTTAGAAAGCTACATTATCAATTTATCACTGAGTGACAAAGGCTACTTTTTACCGCGGGAAAACCTTTTCCTACGGGAAAATTAATTTATCGCGGGCGAAGCTGCGGACGGAAGGCTAGTTAGTCATAAAGTGATTTATTTCTGAAACAGTATTTTTTCTTGGGGATTTTTTAAAATGCCCATCCTATAGAATGCAGTAGGTTTTATTAGTTTAATAACAATTCCGAAGAAAATACTGTTTCAAAAATAAACCACTTTATGACTAGTGAAATGACAAATATGGAAAATGATTGGGTTTCAATCACATCACTGAGAACTGGGCATGGGCGCTGTTATTCCCTGCGGCATAATTAGTGGGGTTGGAGGGACGCTCCACTCTGCGATTGCGGTGAGGAGGAGCAAACCATCGAGCACATCTTCGGCGCTGCCCCCTTCATTCCTACCCCGGACCTGCTGAAGACTTGGACGATCTGACTCCTGACGTAGCTCAAAGCTTAACAACCTCAAAGCTGTTATCTGATTGCCGTCATATTTCTAATGCCATACGATTAAATAGTAATCACATTTCAATAATTTTCTAAGCTACTAATGTTTTAAATGTGTCTCTATGGTTTCTTGTAATATAATTTAATACCTATAATCATAATTGTATCATTTTCCATATTTGTCATTTCACTAGTAATGTGATTACTATTTAATCGTATGGCATTAGAAATATGACGGCAATCAGATTAACAGCTTTGAGGTTGTTAAGCCAGGCAGCTACGTCAGGAGTCAGATCGTCCAAGTCTTCAGCAGGTCCGGGGTAGGAATGAAGGGGGCAAAGCTGAAGATGTGCTCGATGGTTTGCTCCTCCTCACCGCAATCGCAGAGTGGAGCGTCCCTCCAACCCCACTTATGCCGCAGGGAATAACAGCGCCCATGCCCAGTTCTCAGTGATGTGATTGAAACCCAATTATACTTCATAGTCGTGATATGAACCATGAGCATTACGGTGAAGGAAAACATCGCGAGGTAAAATGCATACTCTTGAGAAGAAATTCAATTGAATGTGTGTAGTTCCCAAAGCGCACTGGGCCCATGTGGGATCTACGGCCCAAGCCCTCTCATTCTGAGAGGCCTGTGTCCTACAGTGAAACTTTTACCCTGTGAGGTGGATTAGGCATCATCATTTCAGCAGAAGTCTACTACTGAATATAGCCTTCTTCAAGGTTCGGGAAACAGACCGGTCTTGCGCAATCCGCATCAAACTCGTTCCTGCAACCTTAACCTGGTATTCAATCTAACTTGTTGGAAGCCTAGCAACACTGTATCTCTCGGTCCGTGGACGCCATTCGTGAACCTAAAGAAAACTAGAAATAGAAGATATGTCTCATAATTGGATAAAAAGACGATTCACCGAAATAGCTGGGATTGTGCTTGCCTATTTGTTGTTTCCTCTAAGAAGGTGAAAGAAAAGTACATTAAAGTTACCTGTCCTACTTGAATGGGCATTATTCTGTTAGAGACCGGTAGCACTCTAAAAAGGCCTAATTGTGGTTGGGATCCTAATGTAGATACTATTTTACATCTAACTAGGTTGCAGATAGTGTTGGAGAAAACACGAGAGCTCTTTCTCGATTTCGGGATTCAGACTCAAACAATACTCGACTCAAAATTACAGGATATTGCTCGTGTTGCGATTTATTAATTGCGTTTGGTACCGTTTCGTAGCCAATTTTCGTAGCTGGCTACAAAATGGGAATCCGAAATTCCCTGTTTGTAGCTGACTACGTTATGGGCCTGCGTAGTGCCGTTTGGTAACCAATTGGTAAGCTGGTGACCAACCGCGGTTACGAATCGGTAATGGAAAAGTCCCATTGGGTTTTTTTTTTCGTTTCGAAACTGATTACGAACTTTTAGCTACGAAACGGTACCAAAGAAGGAACACCATCAAAAATTATTCCTTCATAACACCATCATTCATCTAATAGAGTTGTAATAATATGTAGTGAGTAGTGACTGATTATGATGATGCATATTCGGTAAGTAAATAATTGTATTATAAAAGGAAAAGGAGATTGACTATAAGAATAAGAATAAGAATAAGAATAATTTTATTGTTGAACTGTGTACAAAGTTGTTAATTATTATATATATTTAGACACAACAGTTTATCCATCACGGACATACAATATTTACAAAATAGTAAGAAAAACTAAAACTAAATTACATGCGCTAACAATTACCGAATTAATCTGCATAAAACTCGTTAATGCTATAGAAGGTTTTATTGATGAGCCAACGTTTCAGACTACCCTTAAAATTTCTATTTTCAAGAGATTTAATCTCGACAGGTAACTTATTAAAAACTCGCATAGCAGCAATGAAGGCACTTTTGAACATAATTTTATTGTGGACCCTAAGAATACGGTAATTATACTTGTACTGAGTACGCAGATTGTGACGAAGTGTAGACATTTTTGTGAAATACTCTTCATTGCGCTTCACGAAGAGACACAACTCAAGTATGTAAATTCCAGTGAGCGTCAAGAAGTTCTTTTCCTTAAATACATTTCTGAGTGAGTGTCTGTAGTGCAAGTGGTACATGGTGCGTAGACATCTTTTTTGCAATCTGAATGTAGTTATTACGTCAACAGAGTCACCCCAATAGATAATGCCGTATGTGAGCAGTGAAAAAACATTTCCATAGTAAGCGCTCTTAATGATATTTTCAGAACAGGTCTCTGAAAGTATCGATAAGGCGTAACAGGCTTTTGCAATTTTTTTGTTTAAATCAGCAATGTGAGATTTCCAACTTAGATGTGTATCTATTGTGATTCCTAAGAAGTTACCGCTGTCAACCTTTTCAATATTTACCGCCCCCTCTGATACATCAAGAGTCATAGGTTCAGTTCTGTAATTTCTAAACTGCATCAGTTTAGTTTTGTTCAGGTTAACATTTAGATTTAAAGTTTTCAGCCACTTAACGACAACACTCAGTGTGTTATTAATTAATATTCCGTCCTCGTTCGTTTCGTCGTCGTTCGTATAAGTGTAGCGTCCTCTTTGCTGATGATGCTACACTTTTGTTCTCTGGTTCACAATCAAGTAAAGAGCTACAAGATAATTCTTGTAGCTCTTTACTTGATTGTGAACCAGAGAACAAAAGTGTAGCATCATCAGCAAAGAGGACGCATAATTCATTAACAACTTTAGGTAGTTCATTAATGTAAATTAGAAAAATAAGTGGGCCTAGCACACTTCCTTGCGGAACCCCTACAGTAACTGTCTCAAAATCTGATCGCTTCTGCTCTATTGATTTAGTTAAATTATTATAATATTCAATTACTGTCGCCTGTTTCCTATCACATAAATAGGTCTTGAAGAGCTTAAGGGCATTACCTCGTATGCCTATATTTTCTAACTGATACAGGACAGTCTCGTGTACTACGCAGTCGAACGCCTTAGATAAATCTAATAATAGAGCAAAACATGGTCTCTTGTTATTAATCTCATCCCAAATACGCATAAAAATCTTAAATATTGCCAATGAGGTAGATTTACCTTTTTGGAATCCGAACTGATTTGGACTAAGTATTTTATTAGCTTCTAAAAATCCCAGTAACCTGATATATATAACTTTTTCAAAAAATTTTGAAAATGTTGGAAGCAATGCTATAGGCCTGTAGTTACAAGTTTGATTTCTAGCACCTTTTTTGTGCAACGGCTTGATTAATCCTTTTTTTAAATCATTAGGAAATATTCCCGTTTCAAGCATGAGGTTAATAATATAAATCAGAGGATCCGAAATAATATCAATACTGGCTTTGATTACTTGAACAGGAATATAGTCATTTATAAGTTCAGTCATTTAGAAGTTCATATTTTTAAGTTCAGTTTTGTCAACGGGCCTTAGAAAGATACTCCTACAAACCCTCTGAGATACACTACCATATTTATCACGGGACAATATGTTGGTCGAGTTTTGGTGAAGAAAATAATTATTAAAGGTTTCAGCTATTGTTGACGGGTTAGATATATTGATACCGTTACATGTTATCTCTTTAATAGTTGTTTTTAAAGGATTTTCGGAAGAAGTATGTTGTTTAATCATTGACCATGTAGCTTTAGATTTATTTGTACTGTTACGAATAAACTCATCATTTGAAATTACTTTTGAACACCGTATAACTTTCTTGTATAGTTTGCAGTACATCTTGTATTTCGATGAAAGCAAGACGTTTTTATTTCTTTGAATTAACAAGTGCATTTTGCGTTTAATTTTGCTTGCTTTTATGATGCCTTTCGTTTTCCAGTTGGGGTTTTTCTTATACGTTTTCCGAACTGTCTCTACTGGTATTGTTAAATTAAAGATTAACGAATATATATCTATAAATGCTTCATATGCACTATTAGGTTTTTGTTTATCATAAACATCTGAAAAACTAATCTGTGAAATATACTTAATAAAAATTTCTAAATATTTATCAATTTTCCTAGACTGAACAAACCAAAACTTCTCTTTAAAGCCGAGTGATGTAGGAAAAGTAAATAATTGACCAGTGTGATCCGATATGCCTAAATTTAGAACTTTGGTTGAACCTTGTCGAATATTTGATATTATATTGTCAATACATGTTTGCGATGTATTTGTAATTCTTGTCGGTTCAGAAACTGTGGTTTTTACATTGTATTTGCATAAACAAGAAATTAAAGAATGTTTAACCGAATCATTGCTCAGTAGGTTAATATTAAAGTCACCTGCCAGAATTACTTTACGCTTAAAATTACGGGAACGAAGTGTTAATTTATCTAGCAAACCACTGAACTGATTATACTGAAATTTGGCACACAAGTAGTTATTATTATGACGTGAGAATCCACTTAGATAGGATTTTTTGAAATTACAAGGGTAAATACTTAAATATACAATTCAATGGGATCCTATTTCCGTAACTAAGCTCATTTATGATCATAGAAGTGCAGTAAATTACATTTGTGCGCGGACGAAGTGGCGATCAAATGCTAGTTATCTACAAGTGTCTGCACTTTAAGTAAGAAGACAATATCATAGATTTGACTTATGGTTAATTAATTTATTATAAATACTGTTGCGCTAACGTTACTTTCGAATCGTGTTCTTATTTTGATTTTGTAGTACTCGAGTTTCCTCCAACACTACGAGTAGTAGCCCCCAAACTCCTTTGCCACATTACAATGTGGCAAAGGAGTTTGGGAGCGCGGCTTGTAAGACGATTAGAGAGCGTCGTGGTTAGCAGACTTAGCGCTGCCAAGATTAAACAAGCACAAATGGAGATATTTTTGGTGACAATGGAATTAACTGGCGAAAACGGATTTACATTTACTGTGCTACGCTGCTTACCAAGGTTGCTAAATCGAAAAACAATAGGTAAAATTCTGAGGCAGAAACAGAGTTGAATAAAATTTATCTACATGAGCATTTCTCAGAAAGTTTGTACAGCTTGAATTCAACTGAGCTTAACTAACACAGACACCCAAAATGTCCTGGTTAATTTTTATGAAAATTTATTTTTCCCCGAACAACAAAAGAATTTTGTAATTCCCATGAATCCGCAAGCGCCAATTCTATATGGATTACCTAAAATTCATAAAGATGATGTGCCTGTTCGTCCAGTTGTCTCATACGTGAGTGCTCCAGCATATAAATTGGCGAAGAAATTAAATAGTATTATTCGTGTGAAGGCTTCCTTTAAACCTTCTTATAGTTTAAAAAATGGTTTAGATTTGGTTAGTAAAATTAAGGACATCAGCATACCGCCGAATGCAACGTTGCTTTCTTTGGATGTAGACAGTTTATTTACTAACGTACCATATAGTGAGACACTAGAAATTCTAAAAGACCACTTAGAAAGGAAGCGGTTGCATCCGGGTGAAGTTTGTGAATTAATAGATTTGGTAACTTTATGCATGAAACAAAATTATTTCCGGTTCAATGGTCTTTATTACTTACAGAGTGATGGTTTAGCTATGGGTTCACCTCTGAGTCCTTTAATGGCAGATATATTTATGGATCATTTTGAGAATCAGTATATTGTGGGTAATAGTAATATTGTGTACTATTTTAGGTTTGTTGATGATTTGATCCTATGCTGGAGAGGGAGTATGAGACAGCTTGACGTGTTTATTAATGGTTTGAATAACAAGCACGTAAAGATAAGGTTCAAAAAAGAATTGGAGGAAAATTGTTCGTTGAACTTTTTGGATTTAACGATTTCAAAATTAAATGGTAAACATCAATTTAAAATATACCGTAAGCCCACGTACACAGATGCTGTTATACCAGCATCTTCTAATCATCCGTGGCAGCATAAACTGGCTGCTTTCCATTGTTATGTTAATAGATTGTTGACTGTGCCTCTTTCTAAGGAACATTTTGATTTAGAGTTGAGTACTATTTATCAGATAGCGATCTCAAATGGTTATACAAAATCAATGGTAGATAGTTTAGTTCAAAAGAAGCAGGCACGGTTAGTAAATAGCATGCTTTACGCTGCGTTACCTTCTCAGTCTACTAACAAATATAGATCTAGCATCTCTTACGTCGGGGGTTTGTCTGATAAGATTTATGGCATTTTAAAATCAAACAAAATTAATGTTGCCTTTAAGACTAACAACTCTTTGTACTCTAGGCTATGTAACCACAAAGAACAGGTAGATAAGGGAACTAGATCGGGGGTATACAAGCTTACTTGTAATGACTGCAATGGGATATACGTAGGACAGACAGGCCGAAGTTTTAATACTAGATTTAAAGAGCATGTTTCGGCATATAGGAATGAGCATCCAGATAGATCGAATTTTGCAAAACATTTGTTGGAATCAAATCATTCATTGTTAGATTCAGATTCTTATGAAGTGTTACATTATTGCGGCAAGGGGTTGCGTCTGGATGCTCTGGAATGCATGGAAATAATTAGGTACAACACTATGGGGTCTATTATTAATGAACAGGTAAATTTAGTATCTTCTCCTTTACTGCGGCTTGGGTCGAATTTGAACAGTTAGTATTAATTAAATATGTCTTATAAATAAATAAACAAAAAATTCAAGGTAGTTTTAAATATGTCAATAAAAGTTAATTTTTGTGGGGTAGTTTGAGAATAAGAAAAATAAAGTGGGTACTTGAGAAGTTACAGTGACAAGTTAAAACATTTGTTTTGGTTTGTTAGTTTAACATTTGGTAGCATAGCATACGGTTGTGGTAACTCTGAAGATGAGCTCTGGTTGAGTTCGAAACGCGTCAGTGTAGCTTGGTGGTGGTGATGGTTGGGTTTATGTGATTTGTGTGTGTTCGTACAGTGTGGAGGTGGAGGAACTGCATGAACGCACATTTCTTGCATAAACGTAACTATTGTAAGGTCGCGGGTGAGCAAAGTAATTGTTTTAGTTCATTTATTTTTTTGTTACCCACTTCGAACCAGTTAAATATATTAGTAAGTAAGTAAGTAAGTAAGTTACTTTATTTTGCATAATATGTGTATTAAGTGTTGTTGTTATGATTCAACAACTATTTCTTCCACATTACATTCATTATCATCATCATCATTTCAGCCGAAAGACGTCCACTGCTGAACATAGGCCTCCCCCAAGGCTCGCCAAACAGATCGGTCCCGTGCCATCCGCATACAACGCGTTATGGCATCCTTAACCTGGTCATCGCTCCATCTTGTTGCAGGTCTACCTACACTGCGTCTGCCGGTCCATGGATGCCACTCTAGAACCTTTTTGCCCCATCGGCCAGCAGTTCTACGAGCGACATTAGTCTGCACTGGGCAAAAAAAATATCTATAAAAAATATCCCTAGGTACTTTTGATGAGTGTATGATTTAACAAATATTTCTTTCAGATTGCATTCGTTGCAATTAAATAAATGTTTATTTAAATTACTAAGCATTATAAGGAGTTAGTGGAGTAAAACTTAATGGAATCAATATTAATTTCATATTAAATTCAGCTAGTCATTATTAAACTTACGAAGCGCATTTAGGGTGACGTTGCCATTACGGGTAACCCGTACCCATGTAAGGTACCCAATATAATTCAATCAAGCCACGTCCATTTTCTTAAATAAGTTATAACTTTAAGTTCACACGTCGTCAAGCTCTCCCATTAATCTTGCCTCGTTACTTGCCGGATTAGCGGGGGTCGACTAATTGCCGTGTTTATGTGCCGCCGAGTCCATTTCGGACCGTACTCGTGTGCTATCAATTATAGTAAGGGTCAGCCTGTCGGAAGCTTGTATATAGTTTATTTGGGATATTAGAATGACCTAGAACGTCAGAGGGTAAATTCTCCAGTCTTCAAGGTCGAAATTTAGAAACTTTCTCTGGAATTGTTGCAAGCTTTTATGATACTTTCTTGAAACTTTTGTAAATTAACGCCTACTTGACTTTATATTTGGCATGGGTAAGATGTTTTGATGACAGTCCATGTACAAACAGCAAAAAAAATAGTTCTTAGTCAGTTAAATAAAACAATAAGCAACAAAAAAATTGCAAGGTACGTGATAGGCAGACTTCACAGCTTTTTTATATTAGAAAGACAAAGAAATGTATATAAGATTGATAATATTTATTTACATCCACTTTTTATGTCCGAAGTAAGAACTTAGGCAATCTCAAAATCTATAACCAAAAACTATTAAAACCAGCTGACTAAAAATATGAGACGATAAAGTTTTTATTAAACCACATTAACCACGATACTCAATGTTCTCTACGCAACTCTAACTAATCTAAAATCTCTGACATATTTTTTACCTCTACCATTTTGGTTTTATTTAGCTTGCCCTGTTAGATATAGTAGGTACGTAGTATGGGTCAAATCTTGGAAGTCAAAATCCCACTTTCAGTAGTCGTATTGACTTGAAATTCGGTATACTTATTTCGATTTGATGACAACGCAAGTACAGTTAACAAAAAATACAGTCAGCGAAAAAGCTTCCATTGCCAAAATGATTTTTTAACGATGACTTATTTTATTCCAGCGGGATCTAGCTCGTATGAACATTCCCTACTATCATGATTGATCCTCCACTATCGTCTTTCGCTCTCACTCCGGCGCCGACGTAAATTAATAGCATCCTTTGTCCACTCTAGCGATAAGAACACATCATTCATTCGGGCACAGACGGAGCAGACGGCTAACTAACTTATTTGACTTTCGGCTAGCTTAGTTTGGTGAACCCAGTTGAGATCGGAAAGAGAAAACGTGGCTGTTGCATTAAATCGCAGCGCTCAATAGACTACTACAAACTCGTTCCCTTTACGGCCTCGCAATGTAAAGCAATTATCACAATTTTTCTTGCAGGTCTAAGCTGAGTTTTTTAGCAATTAGGGAAGGTCATCGCAGGCAGTTCCTCTTTAAAAGCCAATTACAATAACTTTTGCATACAACTTTGTGCGCGCAGGATTCCCGTTTGAGGTTAAGCTTGTTCATCTCTTTCATTGAAAAGCAAAATTCCGACAACGTCCAATAATCCAACACCGTCATCATCGATATCATCATCAAAATTAATAATTCTTATTTTTTTCCAAATTTCTGAAATTAGTTTTTAACTTTTATTTACAGCTGCTTCTAAAGTTTAGCAAGCATAATTACGAAGATAGGGTCGCTCTGAATAGAAGATTAGTAATATAAAATCCCGTTTATTCTCTGTACCGTGGAAATTTCAACAGATCCGTCCTTATTCCTCGCCTATATCTTAAAGGCTATCTCTACGCAGAATTTCCAGTCCAAGTCCAGGGCTCGGCGTTGATGAATCAGTCAGTTCGTCAGTCAGCACTTTTCTTTTTAAACATTAATATAGATTTTACGGGAATAAATAAAATAAAGTTTAAACTTTTTTCTGTAAAAATAATAGTTTAAAAAAACTAAAAAACACGCTTTAAAAAATAAAAAATAAATTTTAATAAATTTCAATGCACTATTCTTATAGTGCAGTAAAAAATCTTAATAAGCAATTATTATATTGTTATATCCAGATCAAAATTTGTAAACAATTCTAAATATTGATAAAATAAATAATAATAGTTTAAAATATTTTATTGTAAAAAAAGCGTGGGGTGCATGGTGTCAATTGTCAAGGATTATCATTTTGATAACATCTTAAAAAGCACCCCACGCTTTTTTTACAATAAAATATTTTAAACTATTATTATTTATTTTATCAATATTTAGAATTGTTTACAAATTTTGATCTGGATATAACAATATAATAATTGCTTATTAAGATTTTTTACTGCACTATAAGAATAGTGCATTGAAATTTATTAAAATTTATTTTTTATTTTTTAAAGCGTGTTTTTTAGTTTTTTTAAACTATTATTTATTTTCTATTTTTTAGTTGCATTTTTTTTCTTTCTAACTTTACCCCCTCTCACCTACAACCCCCAAACCCCCTAAACCCAACCCCCCAACATCCCCCACCCCATTTCCTCAAACCCCCCCCCCCCCAAACCCCACACCCTTACCCCCAATCCCCCCTTACCCCCCTCCTCATTTTACAAACCCCCGAACCACCTAAACCCAACCCCCCTAACACCGAAACCCCCAAACCCCCGGAACCCCCCCCCCACCCCGCCACCTACCGCCCCCCCCTTCCAGTTTCATCATCAAACCCTTGTTACCATCTAGGCCTCTTACCCCCTCCCCATTTCCCACAACCCCCCAAAATCACTTACCCCCGAACCCCCCAACACTCCCACCCTATTCCCCGTAAACTCCCCCCCCCCATCTCCTAACCCCAACCGCCACACCCTAACCCCCAACCCTCTAAACCCCCGACCCCCTTACCCCATACCCCATTCCCCCCTTGACCCTTGTTACCATCTAGGACCAAAGTACTCGTCAAAACGAATCAAACGAGCCCAAACTCGATGGGGTTGTTTCGTTTTATTGTGGAGTGCCTTTGGCCATCTTCCAGCTCCATCATCAGACCCTGGTTACGATCTAGGATCAAAGTGCTCGTCAAGACGAATCAAACGAGCCCAAACTCGACGGGGTTGTGTAGTTTTATTGTGGAGTGCCTTTGGCCATCTTCCAGCTCAATCATCAGACCCTGGTTACCATCTGAGATCAAAGTGCTCGTCAAGACGAATCAAACGAGCCCAAATTCGACGGGATTGTGTTGTTTTATTACATAGTTCCTATGGCCACCATCCAGCTCCATCATCAGATCAGCTCCATGTTACAATAATATTGCATTGTCATCCAATTTACACATATGTGCAAAATTTCAGCTCAATCGGAAACCGGGAAGTGGGTCAAAATCGCGCCCTAAGGAGTCGGTTACAAACATACATACAAACATACAGGTGAAGCTAATATAAAGCGTGTAAAAATGAGACAGTTGCTTTTAAACTTAGTTTTTACCAGCAAATGGTGAACCCATCGAAATCTAAGCGAAGGCGCAAAATAGACGGTAGGTAAGTTAATCTCTCGTCGACCAGATTATGGACCGAAGGGGGGAGCTCAGGGAGAAGACACGAAAAACCGGCGCGGCAACAGTAAGCTCCTTTACTGATGACACAGAGCTGAATAATAGCTTTTAAGGTATTTTAAAATTAATTCTGAATATTCCAGCTGATACTTTCAATAGTTCGACTTCTTGTGGAAATCTTTCATCGGGCTTTTGATTCAACATGCCTTTGGCACTGTACAGTTTGATATCAAGCAATGTGTAATAGAAACGTTTGTCAAAAACATTTACAGAGGATGTTTAGTCAAAGTTGCCTAATCATCTGCTGAATATCCAGATTGTTGTCATCGGCATAAAAAAAATCTTGGCGTAATTTGTCACGATTTAAATTTAAATTACGATTAAACTGACCAAGTGTAAGCCATACCTAACTCGTACATCCTTCCGGTCTGAAGTTCGATTTTGATCCGAAATTACACTTTCCGCCGGCAGTCGTGTCGTCACAGAGTGTATGTTTTTATGTTTAGTTTTTATATGGGTCCCACTGACAAACAACGTTGCGGCTTGCCACAGTATTATGCTGAGTTTATATTAGGTATTAGATTTTTTTTATTGTATCTTTTCCTGCCAAATTTACTTCTATTTCAAATTAAATCTCTTCTTCTCTCTCTCCCAACGGGTCAAATTATACCAGTTTTAGAAAAAACGGGTTCCAAAAAGTCCATGTCACTCTGCAGGTAAGTGATAATGGAGTCACATCACATATTATCACTTTTAGTATTACACATTTTCGAATAAAATCTATAATCGGTTGAATAAGTGACAAAGATTTTTTTTTATTATTTTTTCCAGAATCCTGTCGCCCTGTATCAGGTCATAGTTGAGTTTCAAGATACCTGCATATTAAGATAAAATTGTAATTAAAAAAACTTTTTAACAAAAAATTAAACCACCGAAAAAACTGAAAAGCAAAAAATAATACCTTTTTTGTTTGACCTTAATCTAGGTACCAGTTTGAAGTCGGTGCCTCAGCACTTAGCCAGGAGGAGTGGACCAATAATCGTCTACCTGATTGGCTTCTATCACTCCTCCTGGCTCGCGCTGAGGCACCGACTTCAAACTGGTACCTAGATTAAGGTCAAACAAAAAAGGTATTATTTTTTGCTTTTCAGTTTTTTCGGCGGTTTAATTTTTTGTGAAAAAGTTTTTATTTTATACTTTTTTTCCATCCTTGGGGTAATTTGTTTTCCAAATTTATAATACCAACTTCAAGGTATACCCTATCTATCCAACAAAAAAGAATTATGAAAATAAGACTACTCTGTAAAAAGTTAGTCAATCATCCCCTGTTTTCCTACCCTTAGGGTAGGAATATTATTTCCAAAATTAAATGGGACCACCCTTGAGGTATACGCTTTCCAATAAAAAAATAATCATCAAAATCCGACTACTCTGTAATAAGTTATGCGTGGTCATATAGTACAATCAGTCACTGAACAATCAATCATCCCTTGTTTTTCTACCCTTAGGGTAGGAATATTGTTTTCAAATTTAAGTGGGACCACTCTCGGGGTATACGCTTTCCAATAAAAAAAGAATCATCAAAATCGGACTACTCTGTAAAACGTTATGCATGATCATAAAATAACAAAAAAATATACACGTCGAATTGAGAACCTCCTCCTTTTGTTTTCGTCGGTTAAAAAATAAATAATCTTTTTGAATTTCACATCATTTTTCAGCTAAGAAAACACAGTAACACTTTAACTCGCATTTTCATCTCGTCGACTTATCCATGCGAGTTTACCGTATAAACAAACTTCCATGAAACAACTACAAAATACGACGTCCCCATTCACCGTGGGAGTCGTAAGCCGTGTTTGGTTGCGCAAACAAGATATACTGAAAAGGTATTGGTGTAGTGCAAGTTGTGGGATAAATCCTCGCTGCAGGAGCGGAGGTGTTCAACCGACGCACCGCGCCACTTGAACTGACGCTTTCATAGTGCACAGAGTAGCAACAGTAGTTTACTGGTACCTACAAACATTATAGTTAAGTGTAGTGCAGGTAATGGGACAATTAGTTACCGCAGGGGCAGAGGCGATCAAGTGATGGATTGTGGCCACTTGGACTAACGCTCTCATAGTGCACGCAACTGTGCTTTATTGACGCAAGTTGATTAAATAAGTCCAGTGTATGTCGCGAAATAATCAAATTGTTGATGCTGTAAATAAAAAATACTCAACTCTGCAGTAGTTGCTGTTTGCAACCGTACTTTTTTGTCACAAATATATTGGTACAGTGCAATTTGCAAATGAATTCTTGATGTTAGGGCAAAATAATGCGTTTAAACGATGCACTGCAAAATCACAACAAAATGGTAGTACTGTACTCGACAACGACATTGTTTACTGTATTTTCAAACTTTGTTGTTTTATTTTGTCACTTATTCTAAGTACAAAATTTCAAGTTGAAATGAAAATAGCCAAAAACCGCTAACGTGCAACAACACAGCTGTTCCGCATTTTTTTATCACCTAGAATAAATTGTCGGTTATTAACTCAGCCCTGAATAGCTCCATTATTGTATCAGTTCAGTTTAAGAGTTATTCAATCATCCACAGAGTCAAAGCTCTGTGGATAAGCTACTACACAGATAAGGATCATGCATGAGTGTGCTGACCTGAGCCCGGGGATGGCTTCATTGTATCAGTTAGAAACTATCGAATTCTTTGACCATACACAGGGGACGAAGCTCTGTGGATAAGACTGCCTGTCCACTGGAGCAGAACGAGGCAGCGGAAAGCGGCGTGTAGGTAATGCCAGCGGAGGTGCAGACTGTGTCTGGTCATAGAGGAAGAGCTACATAGTGGGTGGAGCAGAAATAGGTAGCGGAGTCGATATCTGTTTTTCCATCCGTGGAGCTAGGCCATTTAAGCTGTCGGGGGATCACAACCCACATCCACGCACGTTTGTTCGCCCCGCTTTTCCGCTCCTCTTACTTGGTCCACTTTGTATGGGTAGTTCAACTAGCGTTTCAACCGCTATCAGTCTCCGTCGCATATATTAAGAAATGAGCTACACCTCGCGGAAGGTTTTTATATAACGATACGGCGTGCCTGGGGTACAATTTCAATTTGTTGAAATTTCACGCCAGCTGTAGCTTATTGAAAATGGTAGTGGTTGAAAGGCTAGTAGAACTACTGAAGACTTTTTAAGCTAATAGCAATAGCAACTTCCTGTCCACTGAGGAGGAGCGCAGATTTGATGTATGTAATTTCTATTGGTGAATTTTTATCTCGCTCACCACCTCCCTGCCTCGCTTCTATCCAGTGAGCTAGTACCCTAGGCTACATAGATAAAAATATTATTTATTTTATTAGCAGTACGGCTGCTCACCGAATCTAAGATTATTTAAAAGCGAAAAAGTTTTTCGGGTGCGCCGGCGGGATTCGAACCCACGTCTCCCGGGTATGCGCCCCAACGGGTGTTCTACCAATTGAACCACGTCGCATCCAACCGACTCCCCCGAAATTCTTAATCGCTTACATACGCCAACAGTGGCGTGTGGTAACATCCATCGCAACTATTAGAAGCTACGACTCCTACGTTCCAAATTACATTGGAAATGCGTAAGAAATGATGTACCACATCTATTTATTCAAATATTATTTATTTTATTAGCAGTACGGCTGCTCACCGAATCTAAGATTATTTAAAAGCGAAAAAGTTTTTCGGGTGCGCCGGCGGGATTCGAACCCACGTCTCCCGGGTATGCGCCCCAACGGGTGTTCTACCAATTGAACCACGTCGCATCCAACCGACTCCCCCGAAATTCTTAATCGCTTACATACGCCAACATTCATTTCTTACGCATTTCCAATGTAATTTGGAATGTAGGAGTCGTAGCTTCTAATAGTTGCGATGGATGTTACCACACGCCACTGTTGGCGTATGTAAGCGATTAAGAATTTCGGGGGAGTCGGTTGGATGCGACGTGGTTCAATTGGTAGAACACCCGTTGGGGCGCATACCCGGGAGACGTGGGTTCGAATCCCGCCGGCGCACCCGAAAAACTTTTTCGCTTTTAAATAATCTTACATAGATAAAGATGATGAGTGTGCTGACCTGAGTCCGGGGATGTCTGCAAGCGGCGCGCCGTCCTCTCCCAGCCAGGAGATGAGCGGCGCGGGCGAGCCGTGCGCGGCGCAGGCCACGCGCGCGCCGCTGCTGTTGGAGAACGCCAGCCGCGCCGGCGGCTCCAGTAGGAACATCAGCTGGCACCACATGGGACCTGCCGAAGACAACTCACAGTTAGATCCCATGATTACATTACGGAAGTCAGACGTGATGACGAAGCTCGGCCAGCGACCAGCGACGTGGCGAGCGTTTCCTTTGTTCAATGATGTATTCTGCCAGCTAACCATGACAGAGCGTCTCAACTGTGCAAGGAACAGAGAAAACTCTCGCTGCGACGATGGTCGCGTGATAGTGATGTTCTTGGTCACTCAAAGGAATGTATTTTGACCTAATTTGGGCTGGCTTTTAAATTGGTAAAAAGCTACCATCTATGACACAAGCAGCATGCCTTTATGTCATCGTCATTATATCAGCCAAAAGACCTCTGCTGCTGGAGAAAGGCCTCCTCTAAAGAGTTTCACAACGATCTGTCCTGCCCTGCCCACATCCAAATGGTTCCTACAACATTTAACAGATCGTCGGTTCATATTGTTGGGAGCCATCCCACGCCAAGTCTTCCGGTCCGTGTCGTCGGTTCTACGAGCAGTGATGCATGCACACACAAAACTATTGTGTTACTGTTAAACAATGAAAGAGAGTTATGACCATACCACATCTCCTCCAAAAGTAGCTAACTCATAAATAATTATCTTGTAAAAGTGAACTAGTATCCATGATGGCCTAGTGGTTTGACCTTTTTAGCCTCTCCAGCATAGGGTTGAAATCCCGGCTCGCACCTCTGAGTTTTTCGAAAATTATGTGCGAAATTACATTTGAAATTTACCACGAGCTCTGTGAAGGAAAACTCGTGACGCAACCTGCATACACCTGCGAAGAAATTCAGTGGTGTGTGCGAAGTTCCCAATTCGCACTGGACCCACGTGGGAGGAGGCCTGTGCCCTGCAGTGGGACGTATAATAGGCTGGGATGATGATAATGAAAAGTGAACTACAAATGGTTTTCTTAACCCACACACAATTTCAATATGACCTTGACCTGAACCCTGAAAGAATATATCGTTTTTTACCATTAACCCTTTGTTCAAAAGGCTTTGAAACAAAACACCTAGTCCCAGTATACATCAAAACAAGGGGAATGATCTAATACGCCGCGTATCGTGTATCCTGTCTAGGGTTGCCATCTCTAAAAATCAAAAAGCCGAACTTACCCGTCAAAAAAGCCGGACTTTTAGGTCCCAAAGCCGGACATTAAAAAAAATTAGGGATTTTTGACAAAAATATCGAATAAAACACACATTTAAAAGTGGGACTTTTGAATTCCAAAGCTAAAAAAATGGATTTTTGAGTGTGTGTAAGTGTCCGTGCGATGCGGGCGGGCGCGGCGTGGCAAGACTGGGCAAGGCCGTGCGCGCGCGCAGTGCGATAATAATAAAAAGCCAAACGAAAGCCAGACGGGCCGGACGCAGCCAAATTTGGCCGGACAAGAGATCAAAAAGCCTAACACTGTCCGGCTTTATCCGGACGGATGGCAACCCTAAATACGCCGCGTATCGTGTATCCTGTCTCGTATATGGTTTGACGTGTCTGACAAGTTCAAAAGCGGTTCAAAGCGGATTCCGTGCGGGATTCTGTGCTAGACGAGTGCGGTGAGGAGACGGTAGGCTAGGAGCCAAATGCGGATTAAAGTTTGTCATTGAATATGTCTTATTCTTTAGCCACAACGACCGGTTCTGCGTAACCCACATGCAAGTGGTTTCTGAGACTTCTACTTACTAGGTCGTCCGATCTATCTTGATGGGGGCCTTCCTACGCCGATCGTTGTGAAACTCTTTAGGAGAGGCATTTTTCCAGCAGTGGACGTTTTTTGACCGATATGATCTTACCGGAATTTTTCTGGCAAATTAGACAATAAACAATCAAATCACTTTTGCTTGAGTAAAAATTTTTAGGTTAAAATAATTACTATATAAATATATTTCTGACGATTGACCAATAAAAAATCGAAAAGCGATGATAAAAAATTACGTTAAAATCAGTTTCCTCGATCTGAAGTTTTTTCAGTGCTATTTTTACGACGAAATATAATTTTATAATTAATGGTGTACTTATCCTCGCTAAAGTAAGTTTTTTTAGTACATCGTTCATTGTTCGTGTTTCCCGTTTATCTACTTCTTTTAACCTTTCACTATTAGATTTTAATTTTATTTAAGGCAGTAAGTCAAGGTTAGCTCAGGATTAGTCCCGTTAGATGGCGCTGTTAACAATACTTTGTTCATATTCATATTCATTTATTCGTTGCATCCATGGTATTACAAGATGAAAAATAGATATTTCAGTGCTACATGGATCCTGCTAGGGCGAAGCAACAACTTATCCTTAACTTATTCTAGATTAATGCTATTATTATTAATATTTTTTATAAGTATTGCGGATCTTCCCGAACGCTGCCCGGCCGAGTCTTATTCGCCGATTGACCTCTTTCTCGAAGTTGAACCTGCCTAATTAGATTAGCAACCGATTATTTGAACTCATAATTAAAATGAAATATTCAGCCAATGTTATGTATTGGCTATTGGTTTGCGTGGGACCAGCATCTAATGAGATATTTGAAAATGCGGTCGGCTCTCAGTCCTGTCGGAGACATGACGACAAACCGTCGGATCGTTGGAATTTCAATAAAGCCGGCTGTCGGCTAATTACGACGACAGCGCGCGTGCCGCCGGCCAGGACAGACTAGGATTCGGCAAAAAACGAACGGTTATATCATACTACTAATAATAAGATAAAAGGGATTGTCATCGCTTGTATTTATTTCCAGGATAAAAATCTATACTAATATATAAAGCTGAAGAGTTTGTTTGTTTGTTTGTTTGTTTGTTTGTTTGTTTGAACGCGCTAATCTCAGGAATTACTACTCAGATTTGAAAAATTCTATCAGTGTTAGATAGCCCATTTATCGAGGAAGGCTATAGGCTATATATCATCACGATAACACCAATAGGAGCGGAGCGGAGCGGAAGAATGTTTCCAAATCGGGGTTTTTTTAAGTAAAACTTCTATATCTCGGGATCTACTGCTCCGATTTGAAAAATTGTTTCAGTGTTAGATAGCCCAGTTAGATAGGGCGGGTTAGGAGCGGGTGGGGGGGGGCGAGTTGGGAGCGGGTTGGGGGTGGGTTTAGAACGGGTTGGGGGCGGTTTGAGAGCGGGTTGGGGGCGGGTTGGGAGCGGGTGGGGGGGCGAGTTGGGAGCGGGTTGGGGGCGGGTTGGGAGCGGGTTGGGGGCGGGTTGAGAGCGGGTTGGGGGCGGGTTGGGAGCGGGTTGGGGGCGGGTTGGGGGCGGGTTGGGAGCGGGTTTGGGGCGGGTTGGGAGCGGGTTGGGGGTGGGTTGAGAGCGGGTTGGGGGCGGGTTGGGAGCGGGTGGGGGGGGGGCGAGTTGGAGGCGGGTTGAGAGCGAGTTGGGGGCGGGTTGGGGGCGGTTTGGGGGCGGGTTAGGAGCGGGTTTGGGGAAGGATTGGGAGCGGGTTGGTTTATTATGAAGTTTCACTTCTTCCGGAAGGATCTAAGGAGAGCCATAAATGATGAAAAAGCAAATTGGATAAAAAATAAGCTGCCCAAATTACTAATTCCACGCGGACGGAGTCGCGGGCAAAAGCTAGTATGAAGTAAAGATTGAACAAACTCCAAAAAGATACGAAAATAACTGTGTCCTGATCCTGTTTGAAGCTCTTTTGGTGCCAGCAGGAGTTGATCTGGTCATCTACGTTGCCTATGACTATCTCTTAGGCTTCTACTACTCTTGCTGGCTCGTGCTGAGGCACTGACTTCAAACAGATCAGCAGAAAGTTATTTTTGTACCTAGCTTTTGGAGCCTAAAATTTTTTATATCATACTTTTATCCTTGCTTTTTATTGTAACTAAAACTAACAAGTTGTTACAACAGTTTAATTTCAATTACACAGGATTTTATTTTATCCTAGTTCAGGCTGTGTATTATTTTCATTTTTACTGTGTTTGTTTATTATATTAGTTATTTTTGTCAAATACGATGTAAAAGTTAATAAAGATATTATTATTATTATTATTATTAATTGCTCATCATTTTTAACAAATATTCAAAATGTTCCCGAGATACAGCCTGGTGACAGCCGGACGGACAGACGGACGGACAGCGGAGCCTCAGTAATAGGGTTCCCGTTTTTACCCTTTGGGTACAGAACCCTAAAAAGATGTAACTTTCATTGATTTTCTGGCTATAATAACATACGCCGCTATAATATAAAATAAAACCGTGTAAGTTAAAAAAATAAGTGAAATATACAAAACCTATCAGACGAGACAATCTCAAGATCGTTACGACGACATAATGATCATGCATGATGCTAGTTCACGCATGCACAATACATAAATAAATTGTGCTTTATTTTGGCGGGTGAACAGGTTGTTTTCTCCGGGTGAGGCAGTCGTCAACGAACGTGTGTAATTTGTTTTGCATAATGAAAGGTGTTCTAATTGACTCCGTGAAGTTGAATTGTTCTGTTTCGTTGCTTCAGCAAATACACTTTGCGGGCACGACGCTGAAAATAAACACCTACGGATCCCTCGACTTTGCGACGGTGTTTTCAAATAAATAAGTCGTAACGCAAATATAAGACACATTATTTAAGTAAGTACAAAATGAGTTTACAGTATTACAAGTATTTTAGTAAGAGATAAAGGTATTTTTGACACGTTTATACGAGCTTTTCGAGATGGCTAAGCAGTGTGCGAGGAAAAAATTGACTAATGGAAGAGGAGCGCTGAATGTGGGTAGAAAGATAATGTGATCGTATTGGTGGATATTTTCTTCGCACACCGTTAAGCGAAGCTTAACTTCTGTGGATAGAAATCAAGCTTGATAGAGAGAGAGAAATTAGAAATCAGGAATTCCGCAACGGAAGCAAAGACGTAAGTGCAAATTATTCAATAATAAAACCTCCTAATAATATTAACTAACACACAGTGAACTAATCAGGAGGAGAGTAGCCAAGAAGAGGGGCCTTTGCCGAGCAATGAAATACTACATGAAATAATAAAGAAACAAACAAAAAACATTTGCGATTCCTGTAAAGGAAAATTCCCTTGTCATGTCTCGAATTAGAAAAAAAAGTCGTAAACGCGTGTCAGATATAATCAGACATAACGAAACTTTATGCGTTCAGCTCTCCTTAACCAAATGGCGCATACGTAAACTTGCTCATGCGGCGTTAACTTAATGAAACGGAATTACACGCGGGCCCGCTGCGATGGGCACTTAAATTTGGGCGCCGTCTTCTGGACTATAAAAGAGTATTCTGCTACGTTAGTGAGCTTAAAACAGCGAATATGGCTCTCGGACTAGGCGTACGCTGCTGGCGGTATTACCTAAACAATATTATGGAGCTGGTGTATTTTTTTAGTCGACTTCAAAAAAGGGAGGAGGTTATCGGTTCGGTTGTACCTATTTTTTTTTTAAATGGGTATTATTTTTAACCCACGACGAAATAAGTTTTTCTTGAAAATTTCATTTTCAATGGAAGCTTTTTCGTTGACTGTACTTTTTGTTGAACGTACAGTCAAAGAATTTAATCCCCTACCCATTTCATAAAAATGTCGTTTAACATTCGCATACATTAAGGTCGAAATGTCAAATGCAACTCGTAACATCGTGTTTAGCTCTTATGGTGACAGTTTGCTGTACGATATTCAAACTTAGGTGGGTAGAAAATTAAATTCCTTGACTGAACTTGCATTGTCATCCAACCTACATTAGTATACCAAATTTCAAGTAAATCCGACCATAGGAAGTGGGCCAAATTCGACTTCCAAGATTTGACCCGTACATACATAAATACTTACATACATTACAAGTTCATAAAAAGCTTTTAAAAAGAAATGCGTTTTAAGTATGACGTATTTTTGTGTCTATGTGTATAGACAGATAGCTGTGGCATCGTAATTTACAGACGAATGGACCGATTATGACGCAGTTTTTTTTTTAAAGCTGACGTGTAACGGTAGGTGAAAGTAACGAAAACTCAATGCGCATACAGCTGGCAGTGTATGCATTAAGAAATGAACCTAAACAAATAATAAAATCAGAATATGGAGATAAATTCTTAAAGAGTAAACTCCCATAAATAAATAACAAGCTGTGTAGCATACTGTTGACCTAATGGCCTCTCAAGCAGAGGCACGTTGATGCAGTCTCGGACTAGAAAGAAAGAAAGAAGAAGAAAGGTAATACATTTATTTACAACAACACAAGACACATAATAGTACATTACTGCAGCGGCCGCGAAATAGGGGATTGCCGGCCGAGTAGTTATAGATGGCCGAGTGTTAACGAGGCCATCTAGAGATACGAGGCCGGCAATCCCTGTTCGTGGCCAAAGCTTGTATAGAGTTTTTCTCAAACATGCATCATCATCATCACCACCATCATCACCGCCATCATCATCACCATCACCATCACCATCACCATCACCAACAACATCATCAACATCCATCAACATCCATCAACATCCATCAACATAAATCAACAACCATCAACATCCATCAACCAACATCCATCAACATCCATCAACATCCATCAACAACCATCAACCAACATCCATAAACATCCATCAACATCCATCAACATCCATCAACATCCATCAACATCCAACAACATCCATCAACATCCATCAACCAACATCCATCAACATCCATCAACCAACATCCATCAACATCCATCAAGATCCATCAACCAACATCCATCAACATCCATCCATCCATCCATCCATCCATCCATCCATCCATCCATCCATCCATCCACGTCGACCACGTCGACCTATTAAACGTCATGGTGCTGTGTCACATAAAACAATAGACAATCACATTGCTGGCCTTGGCCAGCAATGTTGTATGAAATTCCATTATTGACCTCTCGTCTAGCCGCACCTGCAACGTGACAGTTCGTGGCGTATTTTAAGGAACATAACGTCAATATTTCATAGCATGTTTGAGAAAATATTTTTACAAAAATAACTGCACGAAGGCTAAAGATAGAGTGTCTCATTGCGATGGTTTGTAGATTGTAAAAGCAAATAATAATAACAAAATTACTTAAACATAATTACTATATCTCACTTGCCAAATTCTTAAAGAGTAAACTTCAATAAATAAATAGCAAGCCGTGTAGCCTACTTGTCCTATGACCTCTCAAGCAGAGACACGTTGGTTTAAACTCGGGCTCGTATGTACTTCTGTGTTTTTCGGAGTTCGTCTGCGAAATTACATTTGTTTACCACGAGCTTTACTGTGAAGGAAAACATGCCTGCACACATTGTGAAGAAATTCAGTGGTGTTTGCGAAATTCCCAAAAGGCATTTGGGAACTAGAGCCCAACCCGATTCTTTCATAGAGGAGTCTGTACCCAGCAGTTGGGTCGTAAGTATACTCCAATGACTAAGATCGGCCATAAACGGACTACTTAATTAGATCAGTCAGTACCAACAGCTTCAAACGGTCAACCGCTTAAAGTTATTGGCACTGACTGCAGTTTCAATACAAAATTTAAGCATTCGGGTTAAACTTTTTAAAGATGCTCGGAGTTTCTCTGCGGGATCGCATTAGAAATGATGAAATCCGCGCAAGATATAAAGTCACCGACATAGCTCGAAGAATCGCCAGACTCAAGTGGCAGTGGGCAGGGCACATCGCTCCTAGAACTGATGGCCGATGTGGCAAAAGGCATACAAATTGTGGATGTTAATCTGGAATAAATAAATTATTATTATCAATTAAAGGTTCTCGAGTGGCGTCCACGGACCGGAAGACGCAGTATCGGTAGGCCTCCAACAAGATGGAGCAACGACCTGGTTAAGGTTAGGTACCGGATCGCGTCGGATGAGGATGGCATGGGACCGATCTGTTTAGCGAGGACTATGTTCAGCAGTGGACGTCTTTCGGCTGAAATGATGATGATTGGTTAAACTCGATTCCAACCGCAACACGACTGCTCTCGTACCGCTGGTGTCGACTGCTTTAGGCAGTCCGTCTATGAACCGTCTTAGATGTTAGCAGTGTACGCGGTAAGGCGTAACCCAGGTGCTCAAATAAAGTTATACGGCTCCTTAACTTCATCATCGGATGATGCTTTATGGATAAACGTTTCATTGCTATCTTACCTGGCTACAGATACTCGCGACATTTATACAGGTACTCAAAGCTTCTCGACAGCCGTTGCTGTTGTTTGGATTGCGACAAGCGTAATTAAGTTTAATTGTTAAGATTAGGGATTTGTCACGATTTACAACGATCGAGTTTTTATCTCGACGCTGTTTGAAAGCCGGTAAACTAACATCCATTAATCCACCATCACCGTCGTAGGTATTAATTAGTGCATATTATTATAAAATGTTTTTTTCCTTATCACACAGACACACACACACAGCGCAATCAAACTTATAACATCCCTTTCTTTGTGTCGGGGGTTAAAAAAGTCCTGTGTCAGTCTTTTAACACGCTGACACTTCGCCGGCTCCGGAGAATAAAATGATAATCGCAAAAACGTAACTTTTCAGGAAAAATAAAAAACACATTTTTGCCAATTACTTCTAAACAAGTGGACGTATACCGATGATAGTCAGCGTTACGGAAAGCTAATTTTTTGAGAATTCTTCTTTTTTAGTGTGACTTATGTAATACATTATTATAAAGGAGTTATTTAAAAAATTAGAAGTTAGTGGAAATCGATCGTCATCTGAGATTAATAAAGTCGATTATCATTTTATTCCCGCTTTTTCAAGGGTTTAAAATACGTATGTATTGTTGTATTTTATTCTACTATTTTTACGATTCAATTAGTAAAAATAATAGTTACATATTATCTTATTCCCGTTAATATTGAGAAAATTGGTTTATGATAAATGTAATTTATCTGGTATTGCAATCAAACAATAACATGGTAATCAACTTTGGCTTTATTTCAATTATTGGGATAAAATTAACAGAATCTTGAAAAAAACTAAAACAATAAAGTTTATTAGGTACTTATTACTTGATTCTTATTCTTGATCATCATCTTCATCATCATTATTCATTTCAGAGTTCTCTACATAAGTCAAGGACTCATAAAAAGCATGATAGTAGCTTGGAATATCACCTGCCTTACAAAGGCTAATCAGTTCGTCGTATAATGCCTTGCTAATTGGCAAGAGCTGGGTGTATATAATACTGGTAGTTCAGTTTCAAGGGCAGGGCTTGGGCTGACGATAGATTTAGGTGTCTGTCTGGAACCTCGCATGCTTCTTAATTTTTGGATTGACTCTGTATTTATTCGGAAATATTCAGAATCGACGTCATATTTTTATTTTAAAATTGATGGTTCTGCAGAAGAAACACTGACTTCCATTATTTTATTATTTATTATTATCGGTTGATTTTGAATCGTTGTTGTGCTTTCATTGCCGATCATCGATCCGTCCGTTAAGATACTTTCCATATTATTTTCTGGTTGTAGAGTTTCATCCAAATCAGTAGCATCAAGGGTCCTTGTTTGTTCTTCGTGTTTCACCTTCGTAAGCATCAAAGGTCGAGGGCTGGTTGCAGTTCTGGAATATTTGATTAAGACATCGTTTTGATGACCGCTGCAATGAAGATTCATTCAACGCATGCTTAGAAGTTGGTGTCAAGTCAGAAGTACAAATCTTGTTATTTCCACCGACTTTCAGTGAAGGTGATGCTATGGAAACTGCTGCATTCAAAATAAGCGAAATATTTGAATTAGTTGACGGGGTTCTCAATATATTCTGAGTGGCATGTTCTAGGTAGTCTGAGTCTCCTCCTATACTTGATGAACTTTTGACTCTACCTAAGTTCTCAAGCGTTCAGGGCTTGGCATATACTCGGACACAACTGGTGAGAAATCTTCATTTGATAAATTATTGTTTTCTTCGCGATAAACTATGTTTTTTAAATCTCGTAAAGTGTAATCATGATTTTTAATAATCACCTCTTTATCTGTCGCAGTGGTCTTTTCGATACTTTCTCCTTGGTTTTCTTCTGAAAATAAAAATCGTTTTGATAAAAGATGCCTCAGTTTGGAAGGCTCAAAATTTAATCAAACCGCAATCAAAACATACCACATCGTGGAGGTTTCAAATATGTTTTTAATAGAAAACATAGTCATCTCATCCCGGCCTATATACGTCCCACTTAGGCACAAGCCTCCTCTCGAAATGAGAGGGCTAGGGCAGTAGTCCCCACACGGGCCCAGTGCGGATTCGGAACTTCACACACACCATTGAATTGCTTAACAGGTTTGTGCAGGTTTCCTCACGATGTTTTCCTTCACCGTAAAGCTCGTTGTAAATTTCAAATGTAATTTCCCACATGCATTTAGAAAAACTCAGAGGTGCGAGGCCGGATTTGAACCCAGGACCCTCTGCTTGAGAGGCCAATGTATATAGATACTACACGCTACAATAGGGAATATAATAATAACTACAATATTATGACTACACATTAAACGTTAATATAAGGTGAATAACGTACAAAAATGATTAATAACTGAATATTATTGTTCTTAAGACCAGTTTAGACCAGCAAGAAAAAACGTGCAAGTTGCATTACCTTGCGGCGTTCGGTTGACCACTTCAAACTCGTTCGCTTTAACGCCGCGCAATCTAATACAACTTGCAAGATTTTTCTTGCAGTTCTAAACTCGGCTTTACGTATAACTTGTACTTTTACACACACACATCAGACGCGTCAAAGTATTATAAAATAAAGTATTAAAAAATAGTATTAGGTACCTACCGTTATTCATAATCTATCTAATACCTTTAAACGAGCAATTCTTGTATATATGTATCAGGATCTCGGAAACGGCTCCAACGATTTCGATGAAATTTGGTATGTGGGGGTTTTCGGGGATGAAAAACTGATCTAGCTATGTTTCATTTTCAGAAAACCGCTTTTACTCGTGTTTTCCGGCTATTTTTGTTTGCATTAGAATACAAAGCTAAATTTCGCCGGCTTCGAGTAGATCATAATAGCTCAGTAGAAATCGGGTGGTCGCGGATCCAGCCGACCTCGGTTCGATTCCACGTTTTGTTTAAGGATTTTAGTTTTTTTTTTTAAGTTTATTTTTCATGAGAAAACGAAGTTTCTTCTTTTGTGAGAAAAAGTTACTTTTTTGTGAGAAAAAGTTACTTTTTTGTGAGAAAAAGTATTATAGGGAACGTGCAGTAACTATAGGCGGCAGCACTAATGCGCCAAAAGAGACACTATGCGGACAGTAAAACAAACTTATCAAGGTAAAGCATTCAAATTGATGGCACCCTTATGACACCAGTTGGCAGCACCGTCTATGTGCACGTTCCCTATTGGGAACAAAGAACAAGAAAAACCGGTTGTCTGTAAAGTCGGTTTACGGACGATAGTTTAACGTGGCTCACCCCCCCACCCCCTCCGGTGTTTTTGTCAAATATCTTGAAAACTGTGCATCCTACGGCAAAATCAATGAAATTTTCATCCCCCCTTGAAACCCCCGAACTCCCTCCTCCGCAAATATATAATCAGGATCTCGGAAACGGCTCCAACGATTTCGATGAAATTTGGTATGTGGGGGTTTTCGGGGATGAAAAATTGATCTAGCTTGGTCTTATCTCTGGGAAAACGCTTGGTACCGAGTTTCTGCCCGAGCGGAGCTCGGTCGCCCAGGTACTAGAATTTAATCGTGCAGTCCTTCGTTTGTCCGTTTTCACTAACTCCATTCACTAAACTTATAGACAACAAAAAAACAATAACAAATTAATTATTGTTGAAAATATCAACAATAATTAAAACAAAAGCTCCACAACACTTCCGCAAAGACATTTGAGACGACATTGAAGACTAGTATTATCAGTATAAACAAACATTGCCACATGCGCGGCACACCCGATTTTGTTGTACTTGCCATTGCAATTTGTGATTGACAAACGTACGAGAAGCAAAAAGGATGACAATAATGTTTTACTGTTCGGCACCGAAAGAGTTGTTTTGCTAGGTGAACATTATACGAAGTTGTAGAACGGTTTTTTACGGGAATAAAATGATAACCTATCTTTATTGTTTTCTTGGGCAATTATTTTTACGAGAACATCATTTTATTACCGTTAATAATATTGAAAAACTTGAACACAATATGTTAATATTATGATACAGTTTTGTTCTTGTCTTTTTCAAATAGGTAAAATTGTTGAATAATATTGTATATTTTTGTAACTCGGTAAGTAACAGTATAAAAATTGCGAAAAAAATTGTACACGTGTATTAGCATTCACTGATTTCAAATATGGCATAACACTAAAACTATGATAATAGCGATTATCATTTTGTTCTCCGGAGCCGGCGACTTGTGAAGAGACTCATGAGTTTCTCACTCACGCAAGAATTAAGCACTCAACTTAGCGCATACAAGTATTTTACTCAACTAAAACTATCAAAGTAAGCCAGCATAATTTGCACATAAACGCTAAGTTTCCGAATAGCACGCGGCCGGTCGTAACTTCAAACAGTATCCCGCTAACCCTTCGCCCGTAAACGCGCGCGTTACGGGAACCTTTCGGGGCTGGGTGTGTACACAATAAGCGGAGCGGGGACAAACAAAAACACTGTTTACTGGTATGATGTCTGGAACTTGCGAGTTCTTCAAAATTCTCTTCAAAATGTTCAAAATAGCTGAAATGCGATAGCGAGCAAAGTAATTGTTTCAATTCATTAATATAGACCTCCGCAAAGTAACGCCTGACTCAATAAAATATTTTTTGTTAAAAAAAAGAAATACTTTTTTGCTACTCCTCAAAGAAATACTTAAAATACACACAATAACACTTAGAAGTACTTCGCGGAAAAGCAAGATGAAGTATTCCATTTATTTTTTCTGTATTGTTTTCTTTGTGGTGTACGGTCAAGTGCAAAAATATATATACAAATACAAATATATCAGTATGTAATGATATGAATGACATGTATAAAATAACTACGTTTGAGGGGTTTGGGTGGTTGATTAGATGTAGACAAACTTTAGTTTCCAAATTTGGCACATTCAAGGGTTCAAAACATTTTTATTACTTAATCTATCATTGTAATACAAACTAGACTAACGTTTTTGAATACAGAAATGTAAATGTTTGGATAGTTTTTGATGGGAAAATTACAGTATTTAAGACATCATTTGACATCGTTTTTGTTTGCATTTGGTTAGTTGCCCGGGCCTTCCAAGTATAAACACCTACAGTATAATACCTATCATATGCTGTATTTACTTATTATAAGGCTACTTAAATCTAGGTAATAAATGTACTGTCTGGTTCGCCGGTATGTGTATCGCCGGCCTTGCATGGGTGTCTGTACATGGACCTTATGTTACCATAATAGGGTCTATGTATAGATATTTGTGGGATGTTGGCGGTGCGGATATTGGTGAACTTGACAGTACGGTCAGCGTCATGAAGGAGTGGGCGCCTTGGTACCTTGTCGCTTTCAATCGTTATACATGATATTAAGGTGGCGGGGTGCAGAGGTGGTTGCTTGTTTGTGGCGCTGTCCGTACTAGTACTAGTAATAGTAATAGTTTTATTTTATTTCGTTTATTTCCTTAGTTATAATAATCTTAAATATTTAAAGATTGTAACTAAGTATGAGAAAATTGTTACAAACATTAATTGCAATAAACAGATTTTTTTTAAAATACAAATACAAATACAAATACAAGTACAAATACAAATACAAATACAAATACAAATACAAATACAAATACAAATACAAATACAAATACAAATACAAATACAAATACAAATACAAATACAAATACAAATACAAATACAAATACAAATACAAATACAAATACAAATACAAATACAAATACAAATACAAACACAAACACAAACACAAATACAAATACAAATACAAATACAAATACAAATACAAATACAAATACAAATACAAATACAAATACAAATACAAATATTTTATTTAGCCAAAAAAATGTTTATACGTTAGCAAGGTGTCAAAAATATCTATACAACTCTATATCATTAACCCTAAGGTTGATGATTACCTATTTTGACGCAATGCTTGTATACATATTTATGCTTTTCACTGTACGTACAACAAAGAGTCATTGTTTGTATGTATGTAGTTCATAGTTCATATGACACTCCGTAAAGTAACGCCTGAATCTATACAGTTTTAATGTTAATTTGCAAACATAATTATTGAACCTCCAGACTTCTCACAACATAACACGACACCACGAGATCTACTCACAATATAACACGAAAAACGGTTGAGAAATGCCGGAGACATGAGTTTTGACCCAAGTTTTACTTAATATTGTTTTTTCATCTATCGAAATATTCTGGCGCTTTATAGCTTTAACATGAAAAATATCTACTAGGTAAATTCCCTGAAGCTTGTATGTAGACGATACTTCGATCACGTAAAGCTATCTATTTCCCACTCGACTTCCCACCATTCACATCTGCATTAACCCAGAACTGAGGATAATTTCACAGGTGAAATATCTTGGCAAATACCATCGGCCGCACTGTGAATTACAATGACAACATTACGTATGCAGGTACGATTAATATTCAACTCCTTTAACTTAGCCCGACCCAAATAATGCCTTTGATGTGCCAATATGTATGCGCGACATGCTCGTAAGAGACGTAAATTGAAATTTAGCAAGGTTCACCTTACCCCGGCGGTCACCGCCCGCGGCCTTCCCAATTGGATCACACACACTTCTGCCGAACAAGGGCCGTGGTTTCTTTGAGCTGGTGTCGGTGTGGTAATGGATCTGCGGTTTAGATTGTAATAGTTTCAGGGGTGTTAGTGGGGTTAAAGGATTTATTGGAAATTGTTATGGCTTATACAATAGCTGTATTAACATTCAAAGGGCGTGGAAAATGTTTAGTAGCGTTGTTTGTATAAATCACATGTAGTCTCGTTTTTAGGAGGGAAAGTTTAGATTGTTTTTGGTAAATTTCTCGCTATAAGCTTGAACAAGATAAGTTCTTAATAATCATAATTGGGGATAAAATGTTTCGCTGTATAATTTCTTTGAACAAAGGCCCTGGTCTTAATAATGCCACAATTTTACTAACGAAATCTTGGCACCTGATTCTGGAACCTTCCTGAACGCCTAATTGTTCTTTGGGGTGGAACATAGTGAAAAAAAAACAAACATTTAACAATAACGAAAAATTAACACGCATCGCGGACGAGGGGTATGACAGAACATTGATATTCTTTTGTTTCCTTTCTGCGCTGGTTGTTAACGAATTTTATTGGTGGCCAGTTGGTACACAGTATACACCATGCAAACTTTTTGATAACAACCTAACTTAACTTAACTTTTCATCTACATTGGTTACTCTTTTTCTTCAGTGAATTTCTGTACTCCAGATCCTATTGCCGCAAGAAACTTCTAGCACAGCTCTCTTCATAGCTCAATGCGTGTCTCTGAGCCTCTCCATAAGGCCAGCAGCCCTCTACTTAGAGCCACATGTCATCACTGGCAACAAATACTGTTTGAACTGGCCAGCTTTCGCCTTCAGCATTTAACAATAGCCATGAGTCAAATTTAAAGGGAGAGGGAGTAAACTGGTTCTGCGTTGTCCACAGTAAAATCATCTCTTACTACCCAACTACATCACCATCGGCCTCAGTACCGGTCTATGTTCGTTCCACTGTGTAGGGCACAGATATCCTCTTGGAATAAGAGGTCTTGGTCGTAGCTTCCACACGGGCCTTGCAGATTGAGAACTTCACACACACACATCAATGTATTATTTTGCAGGAGTCTGCAGACATGTCTCTTACCATAAAGCTCAGCGTAAATTCCTAACTTGATTTCACACATAAATTGAGTCCGGACTTGAACCTACAAGCCTCTGATTGAGAGGCTTTAGGTCGAACCACAAGTCGAAATTCGAATAACATACTTGTGGAATCCAACAAAATTGGAGTGACCAAAGCTCATAGGTTTCGTTGGCTTGGCCACCTTGAGCGTATGGCGAACCATCGTGCAGTGAGGAGAGCCTGCCAGGGTAAACCAACAGGGTGGTGTCTCGTTGGTTGCCCTAGATATCGATGGGTAGATGTGGTGGAGACGAATCTGCGCGTGCTTGAGGCTGGTGACTGGCGAGAGACGGCATAGGACCGGGATCATTGGCGTGCACTCGTGTTGGAAGCCGAGACACACTTTAGGTCGTTGCGCCAGAGGAATAAATAAATACTAGGTTACCGCTATTTTACGCTTTTTAATTCTGACGCTCCATACATTTTAGTTGTCGTAGGCCCAATTAATCTGATTCCATTACACACCGTCAATTTAACCGGTGGCACAAAAAACAGTTAGCCCTAACGAACGCGCAGAATTGAATGTCCCTTTGTCCCTTCGGTGATCGAATTACAGCCCCGGAAGGCTCCATATCAACTGCCTTCCACTCTAATGAATACATTTGAATAGAAGATTTGAAAACAATAAAACGAGGGCTATTGAATAGTAAGAAATAATGTCGAAGATGATTTTTCAAAAGAACGACCGGTGTTTCAATCCAGCGCGTGGAATAAGGGCCGCTTGCTTACGTATGTACTTAATTGAATCGTTCCAAGTTCTAAATTCCCACGTAGTACCTATTATTCGGGGTTCAACCTTTTCACCGAAAAAATTTTTGCCAACTAATTCATTTCCGATTTTTTTTTACACTGTGATATATTCAGGATATATACAGGATGATTCAGGAGTCACGAGCAGGAGTAAAATGGGTGATGGGGAGATTCATACTGAGCAACTTTTACTACGGAAACAGGCCAGATAGCGCGAAAAAAATCTAATCAAGAGTTAATTGATCGGTAATTGATCGCTAACTATTAAAAATGCATGGAAAAGCAGTTTTTTTGCGATTTCGTGGTTGGTCCCATAGTGAAAGTTGCTCTGTGTGGCCCTCCTTATCCCCTATCACTCCTGCTCGTGAATCCTGAATCAGCGGGATCCTATTATCCCACCTCATTCGTTTTTCGTTTAATTCTTATTTCGTCTCATTCTGTATTCGTCTTCGTCTTGTTCGCTATCCGTCACTATTTTTTTTTGGTCAAATTCTGCAACTTGTCTATCTCTTAATACGTCTTATTCGTTTTTCGTCACGGTCTTCCTTGGACTCTTTCGTCGTTCTTTCCTTTCGTTTTTGTCTTATTTATTTATTTATTGCTTCCTGTGGTTGCTCGTCCGAAACAGCAAACTGTCAGTAGACAATAAATTACTAGTGTACAAATCGATCTTAAAACCAGTATGGATGTACGGCCTTCAACTGTGGGGTAGTGCTTGTAACTCCTCTATCATGCGAATTCAGAGAATGCAGAACGTAATCCTCCGAACAATCAGCAATGTTCCTTGGTTTGTGACTAATGCTGAGATCCACGAACATCTGGAAATGCTCACAGTGAGAGAAGAAATCACTAGTGTTAAAACCAGATACAGGGGACGGCTTGAGACCCACCCCAATACCCTTGCACGACAGCTCACAGTTACCCGTTATGTTAAACGCCTTAAAAGAAAAGACATCCTATGATTTAATGAATTATGAGTAGATGTTCTCGCTGGGGGACACACTCTGAATGAGAGAAACATGCACCATATTTGCTAAAAGTGTTTGCACTGATTGCAGATTATATCTAAAAAAAAAAAAAAAATTTATTGACTAAAATTATTTCGATACGTTTGGTGCTGGTAAACAAATGTTCGTAACACAAAAACTAAAGGGAAGAACGTCGAATGAGTCCAAGGAAGACCGTGACGAAAAACAAATAAGACTTATTAAGAGAGAGACAAGTCACAGAATTTGACTAAATGAGAAAATGACGGATAGCGAACAAGACGAATAAAGAATGAGTGACGAATACAAAATGAGACGAAATATGAATTAAACGAAAAGTGAATGAGGCGAGATAATAGGATACCGAATCAGCCTGTATGTAAACCTTTTATTTTACAAAAGCGATTAAAGAAAATAGTGTGACGACGTCAAATAAAGTTAATAAAAACCTGCCCGATTATATAATTTGGAATCTCCCCTGTACAAGTTCTTTTCAGTTCCCATAAATGCGAAGCTCCGAACCAATCCCGTCGACTGCTTTTATCTCGTCACCTTATCATAAACTTGTTAACCGTTGAGAGTACTGGCGGCTCTTCTTTATGAAAATTCACTTCGAATACATAAATTAATAGACATTTTGGGGCACTCTCAAATCCGTGATAAACTGTTTATAACAACAGCTCGCGCGTCACCTTAAGTGACAGCGACTGAGAGCACTTGCGCTTAATGACGGCCGCGCTGAAAATTGGGAACATTTTGCCCTGATTTTTATACAAACTGATTTAAGAGTGCACTTGATTGAAGCTTGATTTGTGTTTAAAAAATCCAAGCCGTGGTGGTCTATGGCCCCTCAAACAAAGGGTCGTGGGTTCGAACCCAAGCTCAAACCTCTAAGTTTTTAGATTTTTAGTGAACAGAAAATACACCAATATAAACACTCATTGCCATTGCATAACGAGTACAAAGAGTCTTTTAAAAATTATTATTATAGCTAAACCGAGTCCTCGCCCATCTCTCGTGGCTCCCTTTGTCGTCAAACCCCCCCCCCCCCACCCCCCAACCCCTGTACCGCGCTGGCGAGCACTCAGACGGTTTAGCTAATAGCTTATGTGCGTCATTCGAAATTTAGCTGAATATTATTTTGACTTTAACTACGAATCTAACGTAACCTAATGGGCACCTACCATATTCTCGAAAAAATTTTTTCCGAATATTTAAAATCCCGAATGCTTCATTTATCCGAATGCATTTTTTTCTGAAACTGTAAATATTTCAGGATTTTTATAAAATAACCCTAACCTAACCTAAAAGGTCCTACACGATGGTTCTGAAATAAATCCTGAAATATTTAGAGTTTCAGAAAAAAATGCTTTCGGACAGATGAAATTTTCGGGATTCTCATCCTTCGGAAATAAAATTTTCTAAACATCCATAGGTTCCGTAAAATAATAAAATTAAGCTCAGATAAACAAATGAAGAACCATTTAAAAGATGACGGGTAGGTCCCATTTTGTCATTTAGAACTATTTGAAATCGTGAAGTAACAGAGTTCAAAATCGTACCAAAATATCAGTTCTATAGACTAATTGGACCTACCAAAGACGATTATGACACTATACGGCTGTACTAAATGGCATGTTGTGCTACACTGAGCCTATTTCCCAAAATATTAACAGCAATTATTATCCACCATTTAGCAGCACAAAGTTTTAAAGCGCGACAACCAGCTCCAAGCAAAATCGCCACGTCCATGCGGAGGGTAGTGGCAGCGAAATTGTGTTTAATTACTGCGCCGGCCGTCAGAAAGCGCTTCCGTCGTGAACGGATGCACGCACACCAGCGTAGGTACATACTTTATGTATGAGAATTAATGGGTATATTTTTAGCTTCAAATTGGTTGGTGCGTGAATTTCGAAATTATAGAGTTACTAGCTTTTGCTCGCGACTCCGTCCGCGAAGAATAGGGGTATGAAAAATAGCCTACGACCTATTCTCAAACCTATCGAGTATGGTGAAAAAAAATCATAAAAATCGGTCGAACCATTTCGGAGGAGTTCAATAACAAACACCGTGACACGAGATTTTTATATATTAGACTAGCATTGCCCGCGACTCCATCTGCAAAGAAAAGGGGTAGGTATAAAAATAACCTACGACCTATTCTAAGACCTACCAAATATAGACAAAAAACAATATAAAAATCGGTCAAGCCGTTTCGGAGGAGTTCGACAACAAACACCGTGACACGACACCGTGACTATATTATTATATTAGATTAGAAAGAGATAACTTCAAGAATAGCCAAGTAGACTCGAAAGCATAAATATGCATGCAGTCATCGCGTCAAAATAAGTAAACATCAACCTTATGGTTAATGACATAGAGTTGTAAGGGAGACCGAGGACAGTTGTGACAGAGGAGAGTAGTGACAACGTCAATTTTTTAAAACTTATTAACTGCTAGCGAGTTCGCAATAGCTCGCGTTGTTCAGTTCAAGTCTCGAGCTATCAAACACGCGCTGTTGCGAGCTTGCTAGCAGTAAATAAGTTCCCAAAAATAGATGATGTCACAACTCTCCTCGGACTCCCCTATGATTATTTTTGACATCTTTTTAACGTATGAGTATTATATTTTTGCACATGACCGTACCTACAGCTGAGGAACGGTTGCCATTTTTGCATGTGCAATAGATACCTGGATAGCGGACAATCCGCGTGAAACGGCGCCCAGCAAGCCGTGTAATTTGATCCTGCTACCACGAACGGCAAGTCATTATAACCATTTTGGACCATTCTGGTCGCCATTTGTAACCATTACTTCTTTGAAACACAACTTATAACATTACACACGTCGTCCTTAATGGTTAATTACCATTACCACCACCAACATACCATTACCATTGATGATGATCCGACCGATTTCAGCCATGGCGACCACTTCGACTCCTAGTTATATATTTGGCGCTCATGCGCTCTAAGATGGCTTACATAGTCTATCTTAGCTGTGAACGTACGACCGCATTGCCGGCACGTAAGCACACCGTCCACGTAATTATAATAAATGGCAGCAGGTTACCATTACCACATTACCATTACATACACAATCATCACACATCATCATCATTATTATTAAATTATTATTACCATTGGTTATTGTTATTATTATTTGGTTAATGGTTGGTGGTTATGGCTGTTAGGTTGGTTGGTTTTATGGGTATGGGTCCACGTGGAATTAGTGATTTGTAGAATTTTTATGTCGGAATATTCAAAATCTTCTTCAAATTTTTTACACTAGTACTTATCCCAATTTCTAAAATAGGTTTTGAAACCTACAAATACATGTAGTAGCTAATTTATAGTATTAAAGTCAACGGTCGTTATTAAGTCAATTGTGTGTGTATATTATTAAGTTTCTAAATATTGATAATGTGAAACATAGGAAAAAAATGATACAGGTACTTAGTTCCTGTGTGTGACAGAAAAGTATGCTTTATAGCGGCCGTTGATTCTACTGCTGTACAATCAACGCATCTACACTACAAATTTCACTACGAGTACTCTAAAATTGGTGTGTCCGCGGCTCGCACCTTTTTATTCCGAGAGGAGACCTGTGTGCACTGCAGTGTGAGGTAGCTGAGATGATGATGATGATATTATATTTAGTCCGACCGAAAAAATATAGAGAGAAGCAAAACAAACAAAGAACATGAATTTTAAATGCAACTTTAACAAAAACATCATGCATTCTACACTATAATAACAACACTGATAGTCTGTGCATTTGTTATTGTTAGCAGTAAATAACTAGGAATATATCACTATACACTCGGTAATGTTTGTTTGTCCGCTGCGGAAGCTCGCTGGCCGTGCGTAATTAATATCGCCGTGCAAATCGTTACGAAAAGCGTCCAAGTGCGAGTTGGATCCATTCGTGGAGGATTCCGTACTATTGTGTCGATAAAAACACGTTTCTTGTGAGTGGAGTCAATCTGAGACCGTAGTTTACGCTCTAGAATCGATTCTATTTCTCCGACTGATCCGATGCTAGTGTATAAACTAACATACAGATAGTTACGAGGCGCTCCTTTAACCAGTTTTCATACTAAGTGTATAGAAGCGTCGCGATCCAAAGCAGACAGAAGAGACGGGGCGGAGACGCGGCCTGCGAACAAACGACGCGGACTGCGACGCGCCCCCGTCCCACGTCTCTTCTGTGTGGCTTGCAACTAAGTCTACTTCAGGCGATATTTTCACGGATTTGGATCAAACGTAGTGTGAAACCAACTAGAATGAGAAAGATAGAGAGAGAAAGAGATACTTATTTACGCAGTATTCGATACACAGAATAAAATACATCTGGAAGGAAAAAATAACATGGAATATTATTGATTGGACCCAATCAGTATTATACGACGAGCCAAAACGAAGTTTTTGAGTGGGACTTCTTCTATACACAATATGACGTCACGAACGCCAGCGGAAAGTGTAGTTCACAACAAAACTCCTCATGTACGGCAACACTAATGTCTTGATCAGTTTAATCGTATTTAAACTGTCAAACTATAGAAACTTATGCCCAGATTTGTTATGTTACTTATCATATCATGGCTATTACAGTGAATTATCAACAATTTCAATAATTAGATCTCATCGCCGGTGATGCTAATGGCAGCCAACCAAGTGTTGCCAAAAATGTTTTCGATGTTTAAAGTCAAACTCACCTTCCTGCTGAAATATTGTGCTTTCTCAGGTGATATAACGAAACAAACTTGCTAATATTACCTCGAATAAATAAGCACACATACACACCAGCGGAAGCGTAGCGCTGAATAACGGCTAGCGGAAGTCAGTAATTAATATGTCGCCAGCGCCGCGTCCCCCACAGGGCGCCGCAGGGGCAAACGCGAAAAACCACGTTTGCGAGCCCGGGGCGAACGCGAAAAATTGCGTTAATAAAGGAAGTTACGTGAATTCTTGGTCATGATAAAATTTGAATTGAATAGTTAAAGACGTGAGTGGATAAAGGGGGTATGTCGCATTTTTTTCATTTTCGGTTTTATGCCGTAAATGAAGGTGCCAAGTCATAATCATAATGCAACACCGAAAGTATTCATGACTCTAGAAGTGGTTACCAGTTTGCGAGTGAATGAAATAGAAGAAAGTGTCATGTGTACGCACTTAGCTCCTTCATCCGTGTTATGAGACAAACTTTTATTTTCACTTGTTCTGAGATATACGATATCCCAAGAATAAAAAGGAAACATTAGGGATCAGCTAAAATTTATATACTCTAAATGCATGTATTTTTACGAACAAATTCTACTAAATCAATAAATTTTGTTACAATAAACACTTTCATTTATTTAACTTCTTTTCTTTGCAGAACAGGTTAAATGAAAAAGAAGGGGTTAAGTACTATTTTATATAAAAAAAAATGTTATTTAAAAGTATTTATTAAAAAAATCAATAGATCAAGCTATGTGGTTGATTTTTATAATTAAAGTAACAATACCCTATTCAATTTAAAACCAAAACTACAACGTAAAAACCTTTAACTGCGATTTACTCGAAATAATGTTTTTGTGACATACCCCCTTCATCCACTCATGTCTTCAATTACGAATTGGGATCGCTGGATGTGTTGGTGATGCCGGCGTTCTTTTCCAGTAAACGAAATTATGGTTAGCTGTTTGACTGATGCTATATGTACGGCCAAAATTCTTCCAATCCGCGACTGTACTTATTCTTCTTAGAGAAGTATTATGTATATTAGTGTGACGATATTTAGTAATATGATGATTTTTTTTAGTACTATAAAGCTCCATGGTACACTTCCTCCGTCCCGGCCGAATTTCTCATGTCAGTTGCAGACGCGCGACCCCGAACAAAGGCCGTTTTAGCGTGAAACTACGTGGAAATAATATGTCGGTTGTAGGCTACCTTGCCAGGAGGCCTATCAATTTTAATAATCGGCTTCTTCTAGACCTATATGCGAGGATATTTGGTAAAAACGTCTGAACAAATTTAATGTGCTGCTTACTTTAGTATTCCACTTAAAAAATATTTTTTTTTATAAATAAAGTATTGACTGTGGGTAATTCCCTCAATCCCGTTAGAATTAAGTTTGTCAAGATGTCTGGATATTTTGGATGTTTGGAAATTTGAGTGTTCGTTAGTCAATCACGCAACAATAATTGAAAGGATCTCGATGAAACACTAGATTCAATAAATTAATAGGTAAATATTCAAAAGGGTTTAGGAAACTCAACAAAGTAGGTATATACTTTTTTCATTTTCTTATAATAGTCCATAAGTACTTATTGACATATTTAATGTTAAGGTAAATACAATAAAATAAAAATAAAAATATAAAGTCAGTCAAATAAACCGGCCCGGATCGCACCAGGCGCAAAGGTGCTCCACTAGCCGCATTGCCCCGCTGAACTGCGATGGACAACCTTTTTGTACCAGAAACGACCCAAAGCGATGGTCAAGACCTATGTTTTTAATAGTACATTACTGCAGCGGCCGCGAAATAGGGGATTGCCGGCCGAGTAGTTATAGATGGCCGAGTGGTAACGAGGCCATCTAGAGATACGAGGCCGGCAATCCCTGTTCGTGGCAAAGGCTTGTATAGAGTTTTTCTCAAACTTGCATCATCATCATCATCATCATCATCATCATCATCATCATCATCATCATCATCATCATCATCATCATCATCATCATCATCATCATCATCATCATCATCATCATCATCATCATCATCATCATCATCACCATCACCATCATCATAAAATCATCGTCATCATCATCATCACCATCATCATCACCACCATCATCATCATCATCACCATCATCACCATCATCAATATCACCATCATCATCATCACCCACCATCACCATCGTCATCACCATCACCTCCATCATCATCATCATCATCATCGTCATCATAAAATCATCGTCATCATCATCATCACTATCACCATCATCACCACCACCATCACCGTCATCACCACCACCATTACCATCATCATCATCACCACCATCACCATCACCACCATCATCATCATCAACACCATCATCAACATCACCATCATCACCATCACCACCATCACCCACCATCACCATCGTCATCACCATCATCATCATCATCATCACCACCATCATCATCATCATCACCACCATCATCATCATCATCATCACCACCACCATAATCACCATCACCATCATCATCACCACCATCATCACCATCACTATCATCATCACCACCATCATCATCATCTCACCTTAAATAAACGTAGTGGCAGAATGTCATAATGATCCAAAACGCAAATATTGCTTATAGTTTTTTTTAATGGCTAAATGCTATGATGCCATAGTACTATAAATAACCGTCATGGTGCTGTGTCACATGAAACAATAGACGATCACTTTGCTGGCCTTGGCCAGCAATGTTGTATGAAATTCCATTATTGACCGCACGGCCGCCCGCACGGCTAGCCGCACCTGCATTGTGACACTTCGTGGCGTATTATAAGGAACATAACGTCAATATTTCATAGCATGTTTGAGAAAATAACCTTGTAACTTACTCTCTGTGTACCTGTTTTCTGTATTGCTTACTATTCCTGGTGTACAATAAAGAGTCATTGTATTGTATTGTATTGTATAGATCGAAATTGTTATTTAATTACCTAAATCTAAAGTGTCTGGGAGATACTGAGTTATAAATAAAGTTCTTTTAAGTTTAGTTTAGTTTTTTCTTGCTCTTTTCTTGTTTTTTTTTGTGCTGAATAAATTCATTTCTTGTTCTAAAGTATTTAACACTACATACGCTACTTACAGCCAAGTATCGCCAAAGCAGATGAGATCTGAATCATACACATACTTTTATTCGCGTCTCTTCTGTCAATGTGCCAAAAGTTAACAGTCTATAGCCAATATTTTTTAGTCTAGGTCGGCGTATGTGACGCCTGGCCAACTTTCGGCCCATTTAAATAAATCCTAAGTTTGATGATTTGGAGTCGCTCTATATTATGCCCACAGGAGAGACAACTGTTGTTTCTTACGCTGTGCATGTCTCAACAATAAAAAAAAAGTTTATTCTGCAAGTCAGCCGCAAAGGGCTCTTTTGCATGTCACTTTTTTTTGTATGTTACGTAAACTCTATATTGTACAAAAAAAAAGACAAAGAACAAAGCACTATTCGACAACCGTTAAAATAAATGTACAAATGTGTGATGTGTGTAAATGTGTAATTATAGAATTAAATAAAAAAAATATGAAAAAAATACAGGGATGTATGTGCCTTAGTTAAGAAACTAAAACTATACCTACATCTTAACTATATCAACGTTCAATGGAAGTGTCGAATGCTTCCACCGTAAAAAAAATTTAAGATAGTCTTCCAATGTCACAATAATTAAGAACGATTCTGAAACAATTTCCAAATATCCCTGTAATGTTTGTACAAACCTGTATGTACAAACACTGTATCACAAATACACAAATTCCAAAATCAAAACTCATCAAAATACACTCTAGCTCTATTCGACGCTGTTACACGAAACTTACGAATTAGAATCCACAAGCGGTACACTCGAGTAAATACGCATTGAAAGCTCGCTACTATCGAAATAATTTAGCCATCCACGAACTGATAAGTCCACTTAATCCGACTCCGGCGCCGATTGGAGTTATGAAACTGCGCTAACTCGAGTTTGATGGAGCAGCGTGCCGACGCTCGACGGAGGAGAATTACAACTTGCTTGACGACGAGTAATCTTTCGAATTAAAAGTATAATCTTACTCATCGAGCGGAGTTGATTTTATTCAGAACTACTGGGATTTCAAATACCCCTCTGGCAAAATTCAGCATTCTCTAATTTTATTTGTAAAAATCAAGGATGGAAATGTGAGTGCAGTGGATTTATTAAAATTTTAGTATAATTATTTCAGCAGACTCATTTGGACGTAGTTTAACGAAAAGGATCCAACCCTCAACAAGTCGCTTTTTGATTTTGGATCTTGTTTCAGTACCAACAAAAGATAAATTACAGAAGAAAATGTCAGTGGTTTGGATCCTTTTCGTTAAACTACGTCCATTTAAGCCGTGGTGGCCTAGTGGTTTGACCTATGGCCTCTCAAGCAGAGGGTCGTGAGTTCAACTCCCGGCTCACACCCCTGAGTTTTTTGGAATTTACGTGCGAAATTACATTTGTAATTTACCAAGAGGTTTACGGTGAAGGAAAACATCGTGAGGAAACCTGTATACACCTGCAAAGATATTCAATTGGGTGTGTAAAGTTCCCAGTCCACACTGGGCCCGTGTGGGAACTACGGCCCAAGCCCTCTCATTCTGAGAGGAGGCCTGTGCCCTGCAGCGGGACGCTTATAGGCTGGGATGATGATGAATTTAGGAGAATTATTGAGGCAAAAAACCCTTAATGAAAAGAGTATCTTGGTAACAAAGAAATCTGTTGACAAAGTTTTACATTGTAACAATATGTTCACTTGTGAAGATGGAGGAAAGATTTGTGTGGATGAACGCTTTAAAAATATAAAATGAAAATAAAATAAAATAATAATAATAAATATCACGGGACAATTCACACCAATTGACCTAGTCCCAAACTAAGCAAAGCTTGTACTATGGGTACTAGACAACGGATAAACATACTTATATAGATAAATACATACTTAAATACATTAAACATCCAAGACTCGAGCACAAACATTCGTATTTTTCACACAAATATCTGCCCCGACCGGGAATCGAACCCGGGACCTCAAGCTTCGTAGTCAGGTTCTCTAACAACTAGGCTATCCGGTCGTCTAATTAGAAAGATAAATTACAACTTTACTAATATAAGCAACTCATCATAATGCCAATCTAACACCAACTCAAGCTATCCTTCACTACAACATGTCTTTGAAGAATAAAAATGAATCTTTAGAACGTTCCTTCAATGTAGCACTTCAAACTATCAAAACTATTGTTGGGATCAGACAGCACACATTGTTCGTCTCAACACAGCATAAGTTCTGATTTCTGATCCCATAGTTCGTGTCAAGTATTCATGTCTGAGCTAGGTTTTGGACTCACGTTAAATAGAATTGCTGGAACTTTGGACTCGAGATTATTTTGACTCATGAAACATGGAAACTCAACGCAACATTTACTGGTTACCAACTTGTTGTTTTACACCCACAGCACGATATATGTGTCGCCGTGTTATCTTATGTGTGCCTGGGTCGATCATAGTTTATGGTTGCGACAGAATAAAACTAAATTGTTTCTATGGATAGAGCTTGATTTAGATAGTATGCTATGACTCACATGAGTATCTCCGGGTGTATCTCGCTGTTCTCTGGAACGGCTCAATCTCTATCCAGTATGATCGGCTTCGCCATCTGTAGAGTTACTGTACAGATGACACCACAGCTTGTGGTGCCTCTGTTGCTGAGCCACACCGCCAGCTGACAGCCAGGGTGACTCCAATAATGCTGAAAGATAGTGTCCACTCTAAGTATGCACATGGATAATGGGTTTACGTCTTGGTATAGGGAGTAAAGAGTAGGGAATATCAGTAAGAACTAGCTATAGTCTGTCCACCTAGTAGCTAAGTAAGAATAATCGTGCGGTGCCCATCACGGCCAACAACTCTGGCTTAACGTGATGTCATTATGAGTATTCATTGCAGCCAACCACTCTGGCTCAACTTGAAGCCTCACGAATACTTGCTACGGCCAACAACTCTGGCCTAACATGATGTCATACGAGTACTCATTACGGCCAACAACTCTGGCCCCACGTGAAATCTCACGAGTACTTACTTCGGCCAACAACTCTGGCCTGCCATGTCATAGGAGCGCTTACGGCTCCTATGCTGTCATATATTTAGGTCCCATTATCGAAAGTCCACGTAGTAGTTCCTACAATATGTATTCTAAAGGGCTTACGTCAATTGTAACATCGTCGTATTGTCGTTTTGTCATGTTATCGTCATATGTTAGTAATTGTCAACACGTAGGGCAATTAGTATAGTATACTTAGCTTTTGTATGATGTCCCAGTCTCTTAGAGCACACCAAAAACTTTACTGCTTGTGGTCGGCAGAGAAAAATATTTGAACTAACTCACTTTGACGTTTCGTTCTTTGGCGGGGTTCTCACAGCAGGGTAACGTCACTGTAATATTGCCATGGGAAAATTCGCGTGACGTAGCGACACTCCCGGCGGCCCAAATTAGAACAGGGTGACTAGGTTCTGCGTCCACTCCCGGATCTTCTCCAGGGCCCGTGTGGCTGCAGCACGTTTAGGCTTTTCAACATTATCACCATTAAGCGATTCGTTATGAGTGTCAAGTGTCCGTCCTTGCTGATCGTCATCAGCTATGTCCGTTTCAGGTTCTCTTACCTGACACGATTCCCTGTCATTACTGTATTTTATAGTTTCCATATCTAAGGCTTCATCATTTGAGTCGTCATCATGGTTCATGACGTTTTGTCTCAAGTCAGATAATATACTGTCATTTGCGGGCTCAGTGTCCTCAGAAAATAACTCATTGTACTCTTCCTCGGCTTCGAGAGGATACAGTTGTCCTACTGATCGCGTGTATTCTATATTACCTATTTTGACTTTAGCAGTTCTGCCAGATTCCGATAGTTCTATCAGTCGTCCGACTTTCCAGCTGTGACGGTTTGAAGAACCCCCTTTAATTTGAACTACTTGCCCAATTTTAGGTTTTGATTTGGACTTTACTCTAGGTTCCTTTGGAGAACTTTTGTATCGCTCACGTAAACTTGGCAGATAGCGATTGACAAACATCGACTTAAATTCTTCCAATATCCGAAGACCTCTCTTCCAACTATCTATCAGATCAGTTTTCGTGATAGTTCCTTGTATAGTGAGATCGTCACAATCTACGTCCGGGTTTAAACATTTAGACATCGTCAAAAAGTCAGATGGTTTTAGGATGTGATCTTGCTCGGCATCGACACATGTGAGCGGTCTTGTATTCAACACAGCTTCTATTTCCTTGATGATCGTGAGTAGCTGGCTATCGATTAGCAGATTCTTCTGGAGGGTTTTTTTCATGCAGTGCTTAACCAGCGCTACCAAACGCTCATAAAACCCTCCATACCATGGCGCCAGCTGTGGAATAAATCTCCACCGTATATTATTTTGGATGCAGAACGGTCTGGTTAAAACCTCAGCTGTAAGTTTGAACTGTTGAGCATTGTCTGAAGTTATTACTGCCGGGATGCCTCTTGTGGAGATCATTCTTCTTAGAGCGAGAAGTGTTTCTTCGGCGGTCATATTATGGACGACTTCGAGGTGTATGGCTCTGACTGCTAAGCACGTGTAAAGGCATATCCATCTCTTCTGAATACCGTTTTCTGTGTTAACTAACACGGGCCCAAGATAATCTAAACCTGTGTATGTAAAAGGTGAACTGTAATTCACTCGTTCCGGAGGCAAGGCCGGAGTAGGTGGTAATGGGAACGGACCACCTCCGTGTTTAACGCACTGTGGGCACTTCTTCAGGATTCTCTCTACTACAGCTCGTCCTTTTGGTATCCAATATCGTTGTCTTAATATACTCAAAGTGTGAGACCCTCCAACGTGATAGTTGCTCTCATGAACATCTTTGATGATTTTGTTTGTAAAGTCACTATGTCTTGGCAAAAGGATAGGATGTTTCATATCATATGACCAGTCTGTATTTTTAAACCGTCCTTCCGATCTTAATATCCCGTCGACGTCAAGGAATAGTCCTAGGTTACGACTGAGATGAGTTACCTTACCGTTATACTCGTCTGGAAAGTGTTGTTTTTGCAGAAGTTTTATTTCTTCAATTACTGCGTAATCATGTTGAGAGTGATTCTGCCTTGCTGGAATACATTTTTCTTTAATTTCCTTATTATTAGAGTCTTCATTCACTTGTTCTTCTGTCCTTGACAGACCCTCCCGGGCTAACAAGGAAAGTTCCTTAACTCTCTCTGTCGGCCATGTGGTTTCTTTTTGTAAGAGGAAATCTGGTCCTTGGAGCCAATATGATTTCTCTGATTTTGATTTCCCGGTTCGGGTACCTATATCTGCCGGATTTAATTCTGTTGGGACATACCGTATAACCAGTTTTTTATTTTCTTTTATCTCGCTTACTCGTCGGGTTACAAACGGTGTCAACAATTTGTCAGAGTTGATCCAGTCAATGACTATCTGACTATCAGTCCATAGAAAATGTTGGCTAACTTTTATGTGTAGAGAATCCTCGGCGTATTTCAGCAGACGGTTTCCTATAACAGTTCCTAGTAATTCTAAGCGTGGAATTTTTAAATGTTCTCTGTCTTTAAACGGAACAAGCCTAGATTTCCCAATTATGAATCCCTTTCCATTGTTATTAACCAAATAGACAACAGCTGCGTAAGCTTTTGTGGATGCGTCTGTGAAGCAGTGTAATTGGTTCATTTGTTCTGATTGTACTCTTGCTAAGTGTCTTGGTAGACAGATGTCGGAGATGTCGTCAAAGCTAGTATTTATTTCTTTCCACTTAGAGGTCAGTTCTGAGGGAAGTATCGTATCCCATTTAATGTTCTTTTCTTTCCACAGGTCTTGTAAGAAGAGTTTTCCTGGCAGCAGAGTTGGTACAGCAAATCCGCAAGGGTCGTATACTTGAGCTATGTTTCTCAAAACTTCTCTCTTCGTGTTAGCTTCCTTAAGGGTTTTAAGTCGTAATCTGAGTGTATCGTCTACCAGATGCCAATCTAAACCAAGAAGTTTAACAATGCTCTTGTCGTCTCTATCGGGAATTTGGTTTATAAATTCGTTGTTGTTGGAACTCCAGCTTCTAAGATTCATTGAGATCTCACGAAATGCCTCTCTAGATGTTTTATGCAGATTCAGAGCTTCTTCAACGTTGTTAGTTCCTGTTACTAGATTGTCTACATAAATATCATCTACAAGTCCTTTTAATTTGTCTGTTTTGGATAAATGATGTTTAATGGTGGCATTTAGAAGGAATGGGCTCGAGATTATGCCAAAGGGGACTCTGCAGAAGCGTAAGTACATCAGATTGTCCTGTGTGACTGGTTTGTCTATATCCTTGATCCATAAAAACCGGGTTACATCTCTATCTCTATTCTGGATACCGATCTGTAAGAACGCCTTCTCTACGTCTGCAGTCAAACCTATTTTGTGGGTCCTAAACCTAATAAGTATGCTGGTAAGATCCTCTACAAGTGACGGTCCACAGTATAAACAGTCGTTTAAGCTTTTATAATCTTTGCCCTTTGCTGAGGCGTCATAAACTATCCTCATAGGTTTATCAGGTTGTTGCACCCCGTGATGCGGTATATAATGAATGGTCTTTCCCTTCTCCAGGTTGATTTCACGATCAGGTATTATTTCGATTATTCCGTTTTCCAGCTGATATTTGAGAGTTTGGTCGTACGATTGTAGAAATTTAGGGCTTGATCGCTTGATGAGGTTTGTTAATCGACCGAAAGCCATCCCAAAATTTGAAGGTAAATTTGGAGGGTACTCTTTCCAAGGCCACTGTATGGAGTATCTTCCATCCACAAACTGGGTTGTTTCATTGAAGTTTCTGATAGCTTCTTCTTCGCGGGTTAGCTTCGGTGAATCTGTAATACCTATTGACTCTAATTCCCACAGAACTTTCATATCTGACTTGTCTAATGGTAAGTCTGGTTTACTGAATTTGGTTATTGAGTTTGATTGGAGATACGTTATAACATCAAGCTCCGGTTTATCAGTCTCTGAAGTAATCTGGCCTGTTATTATCCAACCGAGTCTGGAGTTCACTAGATGCAGGTTCTCCTGGATTGTAATCTTCTTAGTCCCTATAAACGAGAAGTAGTAATCATTTCCGATAAGTATGTCAATCCTTTCACCTAATGAGCCGTCATCAGCTAAGATAATATTGTGTTGCAGGCCATCGATCTTCGTATGGTCGTACTTGGTGACAGATGAGTGGCACCATATTGGCATACACTGTCATCTTGTCGTCGGTTCTAGATGAAAGATGTAATTTAACGAGGCTGCTGTCATATTCTATAGGGTGATCAGCCCCGAAGGTGTAAACAGACAAACAACATTCTTCTTCGATGTCGAGTTTGAGTATTTTAGCCATTCTTTCAGTGATGTAGCTTCTCTGGCTGCCAGAGTCTAGCAATACACGGCATGATTCGCTATGAGGTTCATCTTTCTCTTTTCTGGCTTCCACTATCGCCGTTTGAAGAAGCGTTCGATTCGGCGTGTTAATATGCATTGCGCGTGTGGGTGTCCTCCCTATAGGTATCCTTTTTGGACACAAAGCACGATTATGTCGCCCTTCACAGTGCTTGCATGGACGAATAGTAGTACAATCTTTGATTAAATGACCCTTCTGCATGCATGCAAAGCAATGCCCCTTTAACATTGCCTTTCTTTCTTGGATTGTTTTATATTTACTGCATTCTTCGGAGTAGTGACTTTCTTTGCAAAATTTACAAGAGTATTTTATCCTTTTTGTTGGGAATTTAGGTCTCATGCCGCTCTGGCTGTCTAGCCTGCGCTTATTGCCATTTTGAAAGGATTGGTTGTTATAAACTCGAGTTGCGTTTCTTCTGTTAGAATCTTGAAATCCTTTGTGAACATGACCTCCGTTGCGTTGACTCAAAGCTCGTCTGTGACGTTGTATCCTGTCACGTGGGCGCGCCTCCGATCGGTTCTCGTGTCTTATATGCAAAGACTCTACGGTGTACTTGTTTGGCCTCGTTGGATTTCTGTCCTGTATCAGCCGACTAGCTTCTTCTCTAGCAGATATAGTTTTCTCCAGTTCTGTTCTAATTTCTTCTATAGAATCCGATTTAATCTTGGTCTTTAGTTCATATACCAATTCCTCTGGAAACTTTTCTAATATAAGGAATCTAAGGTGATTGTGACTGGTATTCTCTCCTAGGGAGCTTAAAACTCGAAGGTGACGCTCGACCTCGCTCAGTACTCGTCGACATTCTTCATTGGAGGTACCCGCGGGTGATATCTTCGTCAGTGCAGAGTAGTGTGCATCGATGACCTGGTTTTCCTTGCCATATCTTTCTCTTAGCGCCTGCACAGCAATTTGATAATTTTTATTAGTACTCTCCAAGCCTTCAATGACCTTCGTCGCAGGTCCTTGAAGAGATGCCTTGAGGTATAGTAGCTTATCTACATCTGGTAAACTTCTTTCATGTATGTTGGATTTATACTGATCCCAAAATTCTTGCCACTTAAGTATGTCCCCATCAAAGGTAGGTAAGCTCAGTTTAGGTAGCTTGCTGTTGGATAATTTCTGACTATTATTATTTACTGTTGAGTTTCCCTCCTTTAATTTCAATGACAACTCTATTTGAACTTCTTCTGCTTGCAGTTGGATAGTGGTGAACCGAGAAATATCATCAGCAGACGGATCACTGCTTAGTCTAAAATAGTTGTTTAACTCCGAACCGAATTTAGAAATGAAGCTCTCTAATTTCTGACAAATGACTTGAGCATTTTTAGAATCATTATCTGATAGGACGGACAATTTATTTAACTCATCAGCCGAATCACTTAAGCCTTTTATGTGGGTTATTAATTGTTGAAGCCTATTTAAAATAATTTCTTCCATTTTGAAGTCCTGAAATAAATATTAATATCCACTAATAGTACACTCAAGCTACATAAAGACATTCCATAAACATGGATTATTAATAGATAAAGCTTTAATTTCATTGAGTAGTTCCATATTAAATGACAGAAGAGTAAAACATAAATTATCAAATAATATTCCAAACAAGTACTAGTTTTCAACCAATAATAGTGAATGATAAACAATTCCAAATCATAATAAGTAAAGAAGTATAGATTTAGCAAGGTGCCATTATTTTTAATATTAATCTGATTTAAAATAAATAATATTCACATTCCGTTCGGTGTGCAAGTACCCTTATGACAATAAGTCATATGGCAGTCATAAATAATTTTATATCATTCATTATAATTAGTCACTTCATTTAATTAAATACTCGCGCGCACTTATATTAACGATACCTAATGGCATGGCTAGGCTAATACCATTCATAAAGACGCATGAATTTATCAAAATTAGACGTTAGTGACATCGCGAATTCATACCAACGAATAAATGTAGTTAAACAAAGAAGAAAATTAAATGGACATGTACTATACACTTAATTTCAATTATTTTCTTCCATGTACTCACTTACTACAGCACTGAGTACAAACAATTAAAAAATTTTGGTTAGAAATTCCCTTTAACTGTACTAATATTGTCATCAAATCTACATGAAGTATATACCAAATTTCCGGTCAATCCGACCACGGGATGTAGATCAAATTAATAGCAATATTTGTCCCGAACAAAATTAGGTCATGCTAAACAAATTTGGTAATTGGTAGTACATAGACTAAACACAAGGGTTAATCTTCTCACTTATGTGATCAGCAAAGACATTGATTGAAAAGGAATTAATTTAGCTAAGACGCTTTAATTTTCTTATTAGATACGAATATGAGGAAAGGTGGTGGGCGTATTTCGGCTGAAATAATGATGATGATGATGATTAAAGGGCCAAGTGTGTGATCCCTTGTTAGTTACTTATTCCGTGTGGACAAATATAAGTATATAACTACTCATACCTCGTATATACACGATTGGCACGTGCTCAAATCTTGCCGAGGAACAGCTACTCCAGCTTACAGGCTGCCTCAGTATGTTTTGCAGAGGTCCGCCGTCCGAGTCAGCGATTTTAGCGAAGGCATCCGCTCCGCGTGGAGATTTATTTCCTATTACATGTTTAAACTGTTAAACGGTTGTAAAGACCACCATTGCATCGCTACTAAGTGAGTTTCTAGTAACCGTGCTAATTTGAATTGACAAGATGCCGCCGTACGTATACTCAGAGCGTCGGCGCAGTACCCGGGTAGGTAGGTACCTACTTATATCGCCTTCGCGGCGGTACCTGCCCTTGACGCATTTTAAATCGGCTGCCAAGCTATTGAATTATGATTTTGGCGAAATGTTATTGCACTATGGTGTTTATGTAATAACTGAAGATGTTACCGTAATTCGTTTCCAATACATAACACAATGGTGACGCCGTAATGGCTGCCTCAAAGAAATTTCGACCATGCGCCACCCTGTGTACGACCAGATTATGCTTTAGTTAAACAAATTAACAACTTGAAAGGAACCTGCGTCTCTTGCCTCGTCTTAAACTTGTGGCGTGATAATATATTGTCGTATTTTCCCAACAAGAGGCACGATTGGAGCACTTCGCGGAATATTCTAAACGACTTGCAAGGTCACACTACGATTTCGCAACTTATATCATGTTCGCATCATTTATCCGCAATAAATGAACGAAATCTACATTATTCGCACTCACCTGTATATTTGCAGAACTTCTTTTAATTAAAATAAGCCGAGGAGCACTTTCTTGCACACAGTAAACTAAAGCTCGCGTCGTGCGCGCCGTTAAAGTGTTACCAGTGACGAAGATGAATTGCCGTAATAGTTCATTCGTTCCCAAGTAGTCGATACAATTTTAAAGACTTAAAAATAAATTCTTGGGACCTTTCACTTTAAACGAATAACGTTCCTTTTATTATATTATAATAGAATATATTCACACCTTTTAGTCGGCGCCAGCTGTGTATAATCTACGAAATACACTTATAACACTTACGTACATAATCGAACAATGTTAGCGTTTCTTATTTATTTAAACAATCGTTTTCGAAACCAACTTATTCGCTATGAAGTCTTATTTATAGAATGATATTTAAATGTATAGTTACAATCGCATCTTCGTTTTTTCTTCCTTTCTTCATCGTATCATTAAACGACTAGTCAAAATAAAGACGCAAACGGTAACCTTGAATAATACACATTATTATTTACGCTTCCTTAATTAGGATAAACATTGCATTTATCCCCAGTACACTTAAACCGAGTGCCGATCCGCACTCCCTAAATTCCTCAAGTAGTGTGTTTATGTTACATCACTGGCAACATTACACTTGCTAGCGGAAACCAATTCACTTATTTTATAATCTGAAATCTTATTTCTAGGCCTAAAGTTTAGCATTTTTAGTATTATATTGTAATAAGATTAAAATAATTAACCAGGGATTATTTAAATCCATACACAATTTAAAACTTATCGATTCTAGATTATTCCAGCGGGCGAGTCTATAATTTGTTCATAGTCTTGTTCCTAGATGGCGCTCGGAGTCACATACCAACAAGTAAACTTTTAATATCAATATCTTTTGAAGTATTGGCTGGCGATTCATGCACATCTCAACCACTTGAATGTTGTTTATTTCGTATTATTTGAATTTTCTAAGTAAACATCTGGTAATGAGTACAAATAACAGAGATAATTCGTCTTTCTTTACTTAAATAGGTGGTTTATTCTTTAGGTTGGCTTCTTATATTGTAAATACACTGAGCCAATGCAAATGACAGTTCTGAATTTTACACTACTACTTGTGTTAGGTATATCTTACAACCATCTTCCTTGTCCTTTTATGGTTCCGTAGTTATTATACTTTATAGCACATAGCGTCATATGCATCCTGCTGCTGGACACAGGCATTCTCTCGTTATGAGAAGGGTTGGGCACATAATCATACTTTTGTTTGTTCAATTACTAAACCCAAAGTGATGGGTTTTAGTATCCCAGTTGCACTTCACCACCATTTTCTGTCGCCGTGTTATCTTATGTGTGCCTGGGTCGATCATAGTTTATGGTTGCGACAGAATAAAACTAAATTGTTTCTATGGATAGAGCTTGATTTAGATAGTATGCTATGACTCACATGAGTATCTCCGGGTGTATCTCGCTGTTCTCTGGAACGGCTCAATCTCTATCCAGTATGATCTGCTTCGCCATCTGTAGAGTTACTGTACAGATGACACCACAGCTTGTGGTGCCTCTGTTGCTGAGCCACACCGCCAGCTGACAGCCAGGGTGACTCCAATAATGCTGAAAGATAGTGTCCACTCTAAGTATGCACATGGATAATGGGTTTACGTCTTGGTATAGGGAGTAAAGAGTAGGGAATGTCAGTAAGAACTAGCTATAGTCTGTCCACCTAGTAGCTAAGTAAGAATAATCGTGCGGTGCCCATCACGGCCAACAACTCTGGCTTAACGTGATGTCATTATGAGTATTCATTGCAGCCAACCACTCTGGCTCAACTTGAAGCCTCACGAATACTTGCTACGGCCAACAACTCTGGCCTAACATGATGTCATACGAGTACTCATTACGGCCAACAACTCTGGCCCCACGTGAAATCTCACGAGTACTTACTTCGGCCAACAACTCTGGCCTGCCATGTCATAGGAGCGCTTACGGCTCCTATGCTGTCATATATTTAGGTCCCATTATCGAAAGTCCACGTAGTAGTTCCTACAATATGTATTCTAAAGGGCTTACGTCAATTGTAACATCGTCGTATTGTCGTTTTGTCATGTTATCGTCATATGTTAGTAATTGTCAACACGTAGGGCAATTAGTATAGTATACTTAGCTTTTGTATGATGTCCCAGTCTCTTAGAGCACACCAAAAACTTTACTGCTTGTGGTCGGCAGAGAAAAATATTTGAACTAACTCACTTTGACGTTTCGTTCTTTGGCGGGGTTCTCACAGCAGGGTAACGTCACTGTAATATTGCCATGGGAAAATTCGCGTGACGTAGCGACAATATGTTTTGGAAATTCTTATGAGAATTAAGTTAAATCCTCAAATTTTGACTTAACTGCGAGGCCTAAAGATGGATTCATATCTACATACACCGAGCGTATCAGACACTGAGAAAATATTCTTTGCACTTAACACTTTGTTAAGTAGCAAGTGCAGATGACAAGTGATTAGTTAACATGTTTTTACGATGGTAAGTGTTAAGTGTTAAGAATTCGTTTACACATTGCTTGGTTGTGCTTTGTGAAGGTGCAAAGTGTCGAACAAAATGGAAAACGAACAACGATTAGTATTGCGAAATATTTTAAAAAGTAAAGACGCGGTAATCGCTTCAGAAACCGAGAATGAGGTGTTAGTTGAGATCGAGAAAAATAAAAGGCAGAATAAATGGTTTAGCAGAAGAATTCAGTATGGAACTATGGAGCTAGTGATAAACTTTTACAGGAACTAATTAATGAGAATCCTAACAAATATCGTAATGCAATACGAATGACTGAAGATAAATTTAATGACTATTGTTGGGCTCAGTCCACCTCATGTTTATACCGTTCGCATCCATCCGTACTATGCACTTGACAACTTTACATCCAAAAATAGACCGAGCGTCTAATCACTTTACTTCGCACCTGCACTTTGCACTCGCACTTGCCATCTTAACAGCGTGACTTATAAATTAAAATAAGGCGTAACAAGCATAACATTGAAAATAGCAAACCATTTACGTGATATTTGATCATCGCACGCTCGCGCTCGCTACTCATTAGAGCAATAAATTGGCAATATTAAAGGATTCACCGAAGGATTAATTTTACGTCGAGAGCAAAAAATATTTTCTATAAGCCTATCGATATATTTGCTAATCATGTTCGTCTCGACAAAAACATGCATGTAAAAAATAGGCCAAGTTTTTTACATAAAACGACAGAGGTTGTAGTTTTTATAAGAGCTGAGATCTGAACGGCTTAGTCTCTTGAAGTTTGAAAGTTACAAAAAGGTTCATTTTAATGTTCGTCTCAATGAAAAATTGTTACTTTTCTTTTCATGAGCATCTTCGTTTTAAGGTAGGAAAAAATAACAAACAAGTGAAATAAATTCTGATGCAGAGCCAGCTCTGCCTATCCAGATAGGGCTCTGAAGCATTCCAACCACCGTATCCCATGTGTAACGAATATCTAAGAATGATATCCAACTAAAATTAATGTCAATTCTGAGACACACTAGATGCATGGTGATGGTCATTGGGATTTTCAATCGACGGACATACTATTAGTTGATTTTCGTAACTTGCGGGTAGTTGAAACGCTTCAAAGCCCCACCCTGCTATGCATTGATTTGACAATAATTTAAGTGAATCGGTCGGGGTCGTCTCTATTGGCATAAAGTTTCAAAGGGTACCTACGTATCAAAATTTATTATTTTTAAAAATAATAATGGACGAAATACATAATAGTCATTTGATATAATGCAATTTTCTTGGAAATTCTCAACTTTACAGGATTTTCATAAAATAAACCAAACCTAACCTAAACCAATCTGTAGATTACACGATTAAAATAGTTCGTTTAATTAATAGTTTTATTGAAAATGTTAGTAGGTACATATTATAATGACCATTATGTGTATTTCAACCATAATTCGTTTTAAACTTTTTACATTTTGCAACCTTGTAACTTACTCTCTGTGTACCTGTTTTCTGTATTGCTTACTATTCCTGGTGTACAATAACGAGTCATTGTATTGTATTGTATTGTATTTTGATACGTACCCAATTTCAAATACAAATTCATCATTTTGTTAGAACTCATTATTTCGCGAACTCTTTTTTCTTAGAAACCATTACTTTTCAGAAATTTTGAAATGGTTATCCTATAGGTCTCTATAAGTTATGTTAGGTTTGTTTTATAACAATTCTGTACAATTAATGGATTCAGAGTAAAAAGATTTCGGCGAAATGATGAATTCTGACTCAAAATTTTATGCAACCCGATATGTATCCGACTCGGTTGTTTGCGAATTTAACGCCCAGGGTGCGTATCAGCCTTTTATTTTTGTAACTTGGCTGATACACTGCCGTGTGTGTAGGCAATGTTGTGTTCCATGTACACCCAGGGCTCTCATTTATTAAATTAACAGAGTATGGTTAGTATGAAGTTTTCTGAATTGTAATAATCAAGACCGGAGAAACTAAATTAATGCTTATTATGGATATTAATATATATAATCATCATATCAGCCGACAGACTAATTTTATGGCTGTCAAATCTTTCATCATCATCACCATCTCGGACTGTAATACAGGGTGTCATTCCCTGGAACCGGACAAGAGGCCAAAAAAAAACATTTCTTAAAAAATAGAAAAAAATCTACGACACATCATTTTCTTTCATCATTTTCAACATCCTGGTAACATACGTCCCACAGCTGGGCACAAAACTCTTCTCAGAATTAGAGGGTGCGAGCAAGTAGGACCCACGCGAGCCAAATGCAGACTGGGAACTTCACATGCACCATTGAATTCAAGCAAAACGTGACTTTTACCACTCAATTCTTCGACCGATGTATAAAAACTAATTGCCATTAATCAAACCACTTTGCTCTCCCCTTTTTCAGGACCATATTGTTTCAGCTCCACGTGGCTCTATTAGGCAAGCCACCCACGATTCACCGCAACAAAGTCAACATTCACTTTGCCACGATCGTAAAACTGGAATTAACCTGTTAAGTTGGTTTTATGTCTGCTAGCTGCACTAAGTTTAAGCGTTACGAGTACTAGCAGATTATTTGAATGTGGTCAATGACAATGTTAGACGGAGATTATTATACTCGGTGTCTCACATTACCCGGGCTGTCGGTTTATTTTAAATTACCGGGGAGTGGCCATTTAAAAGTGGTAGCTTGGGGCTTTTTCCTGCAGTGGACTTTGTTTGGCTGATGTGAGCCTTCATTCTTTTTTTATACAATATAGGCTTGCATTCGATCACAATCACGCCTGATGGAAAGCAATGATAAAAGCCTACGATGGAGCACGCTTGCCTAGTAAATGCTCATTCACCCTAGTCTTGATTTAGGGGAGTAAGCAGGAAGAAGGCAGTTGAGCGCAGTGTTGCGCGCACACACAAGCAGTGCACACCGTACGGCAACAGCGTAACCGGTAAGCGTGCGCTGCACAACTGCTCAGACCCTTCCTCCAGAATGGCTACCATAGGCAACAGGCCGGAACACGACGAATCGCTTGACGGCCTGGCTATTCATCCGATAGTTTTCCACTTCTTTTGCTCGTATTTCATTTAATACATTTAGGGGGTGTTTCACCACCTTATTGTCAAACTGCTGGTTACGTAACCAATGAATAAACTAAGTACTGGACAAATCTGTCAGCTAGTGTTTTTTCAGTTTCACCACTCCGGTCCTGTGCAAACTAAGTTCCACTTAACTAATCGTGGGTTTAACAAAAAGTCGGAATGGCAACGTCGCATTTCACGACCACGCGTTCCTGTTCGCACACTTTCGTTCAAAGAGTCACTCATTATTAAAGCAAAAGAAATGGTTAACTATATAATTTTTGAATACATCAATTTTTTAGCATAAACAAATATGTAACATTATAATTGATCCTAAAACGGTATTTATTTACGATACTTTGTTAACAATAACAAAGAAAAATAAAATCACGTAAAACGAATCGAAAAGTGGCGCCAAACCATTTGACAGATAAACTTTTTTTTAATGGCGACATACAAGTTCAGGTAGAACAAACGATTGAGCCACTGAAAAAAAGTTTGTTATTAAAAAATATTACGAAATTTTGGATTTATTTTTACATACTAAAAGTGTAGCTACATCTTTTTATTCAAATCTTGATATTTAAATTATTTTATGCAATTTAGCATGACCTCTTTCTTTAAAAAATAAAAAATACTCTGATTTATTTTTCTGAAACCGGCTGAAGGGCTCTCCAACCATGGCCACAAAAAAATAAACTAACTTTATGTGACGGATAAAAATGCTAAATGCCACCTGATCTGATGGTCAAATTAAGAAACAGTTTGTCCGTCACTTAGCGCTAATCGAGACTGGTGAAACAGAAATTTTAATTCCATCTGTCAAATAAGGTTATGATTAAGCTAATCCGCACTTTAAGAAAAGTGGTGAAACAGCCCCTTAGATGATCACTGTTTTAAAGCCGGCTTAACGCACTGGACCTGATGTGGGAACCTACAACTTAAGCTACATCTCGAGCTGAGTGGAGGCTTGTGCTCAGCATAGAAACGTGTATATGCCAGATAGATAATAGTTAACAGGGATCGTAAAATGCGAGCAAAATCGATTAAAATGACGTATGATAACCAGTTAGCACTTCAATGAATTTTGCTCGTATTTTACGAACCCTGATTGCTAATTAAATATGATGCCAGATGGAATAAAGCCCTCGAATATTCAAGTAGAAACTATCCAAAAATACTGAGTAAAATAAATCTCAAACATATTTTACTTTTTACCATATAATATTTTACCACATTTTTTTTACTTACACTTTTGTGCGTTTTTGTGTTTCTGTTGTTTGTGTTTTGTTTTGTCTGGTAGCATGGTGAACGGTTTTGTTACTCTGAAGATGAGCTCTGACTGAGATCGAAACGCGTCAGTTAGTGTGGTGGTGGTAATAGATGGGTTTATGTGATTAGTGTATGTACAGTGTGGAGGTGGAGAAGCTGCATGAACACACATTTCTTGCATAAACGTAGCTAGAAGTATCATAAGGTCGCGGATGAGCAAAGCAATTGTTTCAGTTCATTGTTTTGTTTATTATTTAAAACTAGCTGTTCCCCGCGACTCCGTCCGCGATGAATAGGGGTATAAAAAATAGCCTACAACCTGTTCTCAAACCTACCACACATAGTGAAAATAAACGGATCACTCACGCCTTAAAACGAGTTTAACTCGACATGTTTCGGGCTAATCCGTAGCCCTTCCTCTCCGCCGCTGCACGCAGTGCACGTTTGGCAGCCGCCGTGACGTGCGACTCCGAGAGGAAGGGCTACGGATTAGCCCGAAACATGTCGAGTTAAACTCGTTTTAAGACGTGAGTGATCCGTTTATTTTCACTATGAGTGAGTCTCACGGTAGATTCATGTTTAAACTACCACACATAGAGAAAAAAAATCATAAAAACAGGTCAAGCCGGTTCGGAGGAGATCGATAACAAACACCGTGACACGAGATTTTTATATAATAGAAGATAATAATAATTGTTTTGTTTTATTTGTCTTTTTTGTTTTGTCAGGCATACAGTGACAAAGAATAATAAATAACACAAAGCTCCCAACTAGCCAATCCGCAAACACGTTATGGCTGTTATTAAAATAAATGCGCCATCTATCTACGTCACGGCGGACGATCGCTCAGTGCGTTTCCGAGCGGGAGAGAAATAATTAATCCTCACAATTGGCAGCGGAGACACAGCCTGAATTAATTTAGCCAACATACAGACATGCGGGTAACGAAGCCGGGGCCTTTCACACGTGGAGTTCATTAGGAGACCGTCACGACACTCTCATTAGGGGATGCGCTATTGCAGTACACGGACGCGCGAACAACCACCCTAACACGTTCCCATAAGATCCGTTATTGCTACTTCCCCGAACTGTTGCATCCTATCAAATACGCTTGGTTGCTTACGGACTTTTTCAAATTTGGCTTCATTTTGAGACGTAATTAATGAAACCGCAACATACGACAAAAAACTAGCGTTTTCAATGAATATTGTAAACTAATATTATTTTGATCTGTTAGTTTCTAGCGCTAGGAGGCTATACAAGGAAATAGTGAAGACAAAGATGTCACAGTGAAGAGCTGGCAGCTTTTTGGTAACAGCTGCGAAACCCTATCCTGGGCGTATCCATCACGCTCGTGGCCTGTTTTTTATTTCATGGCTCATGTGGCTTTGCGTATCTGCGAAGATCAGCGGCTGAACTTACCTTCATGAAAAATAAGTACCCGTGCATACCGCAAAGTATTGTGCAAGGCTGAATCCGGGTGATTGCGCGGCCCAGGGGCCTATTGTTGCCTCTAAAAGCTGGGAGAAGCACCGTTGTTACTTGTATCTTCATTGTTAATCTACCTTTATGATTACAGCTACTTTAATACTTTATAGAACGTACAAAGATGCTTCGAGAAAAACACTGCTGTTTTTATTTAACTGTGTTTTTGTTGAAATTTAAAATTTACATGACAAACTCTGCTCTTAAATAATATCATAGGTCAATTTGCTTTACAACAAATTCCTCTAGCCCCCGAAATAACAAAGCTTCTAGTATGTGTACTAGATAACTTACAACATACTAATGATGTGACCTAAAGAAATAGATATGAAATCCATGACACGAGTACAAAAATTCGTATTCATTACATTACACAAATATCTGCGCCCCTCGGAATTCGAACCCGAAATCGTTACTTTAATATTTCACAGATGAAAAATCTTACCATTATTTACCTGCACATCACATCACTGACAGACAACTCACACACAAACCACTGGAGCTAGAAATGGTTGTCTAAAAAGGGATTTTTCGAAATTCTCACGGAATAAAGAGAGCTAGTCAATAGATTTATTCTTCTACGGGTGGGAAATTGCATGATAAGCAGAGACCTTAAAATGCGAGCAAAATCGTTTGAATGACGTAATGACAGCCAATTAGTTAGATCATCAAAAACTTTTGCTCGTATTTTACGAACCCTGGTGATAAGCTAACTTTTTATGATAATTAATAAAAATTTACAGTAAGATATTGATCTTTAGATTATCTCAAAATAACAGATTAAAATGCATAATTAAAGCAGTAAAAGCTTATAACTGAAACAACTCGTGTTTTCCTAACTAGGAGTAAATATGTATTTTGAGAGTAAGCGAAAACAATGGAAAGTTAGAGCAAATTCAAATATCTCATGAATAGCTAACGCGTCGCTCCCATAGATACCTCATTTCGGAATGAAATATGCTTTAAATTATTTCGTTTGTGACTTAATTTTACAAAAGTTTATTTTTGTTGTCTTGTTAGATATTTTTGTACCGTTGCGACTTATAAACATTGACAAAACTGATAGAATATAACACATTTATATTCAGAGCTTACAATACAACACAATACAATAATTCATTTTCGAAACTAGATATGTTTAATCTTCCACTTAGCAGGTTTAAAGGTGTCCTGTCAAAACTCTAGTTTTTTTGTTACTTAGATTTACTTATAGTATTTAACTCCTGTTTCTCCTTTTCTCATTATTTGCTGTGTATTTTTACGTGTTACTTCATCAGCATAAATTAACTGTGGCATATTTGCTGGCCTATATTATACTTAAGTTTTTCTTTAACTCATTATTATTGTGTCTTTTTCGCCTTAAATAAACATTAAACAATTAGTAGTGACATTTACAAGTCGCATTCCTAGATTAAGAGTCATTGTCATCATTATCAGCTGAAAGACGTCCACTGTTGAACAACAGGCCTCCCCCAAAGTTCGCCAAACAGACCGGTCCTATGCCCGGTCCGGTCCTATAGTGAAATCACCGGGCTCGCAAAACACGATCCCCTGGCCTCCCCACGACGACCACGACCTGCCTGACGAGCCTGGTGAATTCAATATCTGGTATTATGGGAATTCTGTTTTGAATGGAACATGGTGTATTGAAAATAAGCTTTTTTGGCAATCCGATATAAAGAAAAACACAGTGACAGGAACGTCTGGTATTCTGGAAATTTGGTATTTTAGAAACAGGGTAAGTTGGCAATCTAATATTTTGCAATTTTGATATTTAAGGAACGAGCGGTTTTTTTATATTACAGATACAAAAAAAGTTTGTGCAATTGATATTAATGAACATGTTAAAAGAAATAAAAAATTGAAGAAGTTCAGAACTTTTAATCAAATTCAAAACCATGTACGCCGATAAATTACGACCGTTTGCATGTTCGCGCCATAAAACTAACCGCGGCCATTTTGTGAACACGCACGAAATGGCGCGGAAGGGCAACTCTCCCCAGAGTACTACTATGGAATTCGAAATACGAAGTGCATATCGTGCTGTCCCTTTCACTCTTCAGCTTAATGCTATGAGAGCGAACGAAGCGGCATGGGACGAAGTCCAAAAATCGGATTTCGTAGTAGAAGGACTGAGCGCGGCGCGGCTCTACGCGGTCCCGGCACAGACACAATGCCACGTTGTCAGCGCTTTATTAGCTGGCCACTACTACAGTTGTGTACTGCTAGTCTGGTAGTAAATGTCAATGGGAATGATGACACCATCCATACTAATATTATGAATGCGAAACTTCTTTACTCTTAAATCGCCTATCCGATTTAGATAATATTTGGCATAGAGATAATTGAGTCTCGGAACAGGACTGAGACTCGGAATTTTTATCTCAGAAATCGTCCTTTAAGGGGGTGTAAATGGAGATGGAACTTTGTATGGGGAATCAATAACCGATAACCGATTTGGATTAAATTTTGTATGGAGATAGTTTGTGACTCTACGAAGCACAAAGGACAGTTTTTACCCTGGATTATTGCAAAGTTTCCACGGGATAGCGATAAACCAACTATTCGCAGACGAAGTCGCAAATAACAGCTAGTAAATTACAAATGCGAAAGCGTGTTGGTCTGTCTGTTACATCATCACGCTTAAACTGTTGTTTGTTTTAACTGATAATTTTTTTTCAAATCAGTTTTCAATTGACGGACTTTAGAAGTGACAAACAAAAAAAAATACAGCCTGAACTCCGTTTTTGAAGTCGGTTAAAACAATAGTGTTTAATATGGGGACTATTACAAAAGCAGTTCTTTAAATTTGTTTAGTAATCTTTGTTTATTTGAATGCTAATAATCAGAAGCCAGAATGTGGAGTGCATTTTTTGCATACGTATCACGACTGAGAGCCTAATCTGATTCGGGTAGCATCGGCCAGGTTCGAGGGTGAACCTTGAGTGACAGCCAATGGTAGCACTTCTTTTGTTTCAATCCATCAATGTTCACGTTCCGAATTCAAACGGACGTGTGTGTGTGGACAGTATACGCTGAGTATTTCGTTCCACATTCTAAAGTATCTTAAGTCACTTTTACAGTCTCTGAAAATGTTCTCTGACAATTAGGTTTATGGTCGGTTTTTGCATGTCACAATTTATGTATTTACAACTGTTGAATTCTAACTAGTAATTTTGCAATACCTAGTGGTTTACCTACATTACTTGTAGTGTCTGGGTACTTGGGTACAAAGGAAATTTATCTTCATTCGCTCTTTGATTATAATTACGAGTATATGAATATTTTGAATGATTGCCAATTAAAACGGAAGTCAATTTGAATTTTCAGTTCATTACTTAGTCAATTATGAAGCTATTTACGATTGAGTGAACTGATGTATGTATTAGTAGCATTTAATCAATTAATTTAATTTATATCTACTCAATATTTTTGTTGAATATTTGGAATCGAATTTACTTGGCATAATCAAATATCCAAAAATATCAAAATCGTTTAATGGTATCAAAAGTACAGAATGTTGATAGTGGTTGGCACCTCTTTTTAAGTATGTAATACCTGTATTAAGAGGCACCTTTCTTCCGTTATTACAGTTAGAGTTATTACAGTATAATAAGTAATTAAATAGTGTATGTCACGATGTTGGATATGCTTCTGGTTAGATGCGGTTTGAGTCCAATTCGTTATCGTCAGTAATTGTATCATCATCATCATTTCAGTCGTAAGACGACCACTGCTGGATGTTATAAGACCTTCCTCATTGATGCCCAATCATTACGGTTTTTTTTTATCCCCTATACTTCCGACAATGTAGGAGTCTATGTTCGCAACTACGTTCATGCCAGTTCCCGCATGTGCTACTGCTCGTACTAGCATTCCGCATACTGGTTCTTTCTAGCACACGTCACCATTAGTACTTGGGCCCGAGCCCATTAAACTGTTCTGTCTCTTATTATCTAACTTAATATTATCTACTTAACATCATTCATTCTGGCCTCTTTATCACGCTTCCCGATCTTTTGAGCCGTCCTCTTTGTCACACATCTTCTTTCACAACTTAACACTAGTATAACCACATCAGGGGGGATTGGGTTGGGGACAATTTTATTTGTTAACTATATCTACTTTTACATATTCAAATGATTACAGACACACTTAAACATTACTACAACTTAATATATACTCGTAACATTTACCAGCTTTCCATGACAGAATTGTTTACTTCTTATATCATTACGGTTGAAAACAACTTGGATCCACCCTGAAACCGCGGCCTTCACCAAATCGTCCGTCCACCTCGTTGGTGAACGTCCCACGCTGCGCTTGCCAGTCCGTGGTCTCCATTCGAGAACTTTTGAGCCCCAACGGCCATCTGTTGCTGTATGAATCAGTTCAAGTAATCGTCAATTCCTTAGTAGTCTTGTGGCTTCCAAATAAAGTTTCTTGTTAATCATCATATCAGCCAAAAGACGTCCATTGCTGAACGAAGAACTCACCCAAAAAGTTCCACAACGTTCGGTCCTACGCTTCTCGCATCCAAGTGGTATCTCTGACCTTTACCAGGGGCTAAATTCAGGAATGGCCCAACACGGTTTGCGAGCGTTAATTCAATCGTTCGAGGACAGGGATGAACTGCTATTCATGAACGCCAAATATCACTGGTTTGCGAGAGGTTCGGGCTGAGATTGGGATGAGCCTTGTTTATTTATTTATTAATTTATTTATTTACAAAGCGAATTAACAGGAAAATAAGGCTCATCCCAAGCTCAGTCCATCCCTATTCTCTAGCAAACGATTGAATTACCGCTCGCAAACCATGTTGGGCCGTTCCTGAATTTAACCCCTGATCGTCGCTCTATCTTGTTGGGGACCTTAACACGCCACGTCTTCTAGTTTGCGGTTAACCTTACTGCCCCATCGGCTGTCATTTCTACGAGCAATGTGCCCTGCCCGCTGCCACTTAAGTCTGGCAACTCTGTCAGCAACTTTGGTTCTCCTGCGGGCTTCCTCATTTCTAATTCAGTCACGCAGGAACACTCCGAGTATAGCTCGCTCCATCGCTCTTCGAGTGAATTTGAGCTTCCTCATGAGATGAGAATAATTGTATGCTTCTTGGTCAAAAAAAAACAAAACGTTTATTCTGCAAGTAGGCCGCAAAGGGCTTTTTACATGACACTTATAGATAAATCGGACGATAAAGTGACCGAACGCTGAACGCATCTGGTGAATAAACCTGTGGATTAGCAAATCGGGTCAAAATCACACCTGAATGATATTTATTTATTTATTCGCGATATCCATCAAAAACTCGTAATTGCTTCATTTGTGAGTTTTTTTTTGTACTCATTCCTAAACATAATTGACGAAAATCCGTAAAACTGTTTTAAAAACAACTGTCGTTTATAATTATTTAAGTTAATCCAGGTTATAATATAAGTTAACTGTGTGCTAAATTTCATCAGAATTCATCAAACCGTTTTAGCATGAAAGAATAACAAACATCCTAAATGTGAACAAACTTTTGCGTTTATAATATTAATAAGATTTTTTTTTCAAGAACGACTAAGACATTTTTATTACATTTTTAACTTCGAAAGTACCTACATGAGGTGGCCACTGCGTAGACTACCTGACTACGGTTGCCAACCTTACTGCACAGATTTGCGGTACATTTGCGATTAAATTGCGAGACTTGTCTGTAAAATGCGGGAGTTCTTCACCTGGCCTAACTAGCTAGGTATATTGTACGGACAATCAATCTTGTCCGCAATCATTGTTAAACCGAGTTTAGACCTGCAAGACCCTCGCCGCCTATACCTATACCTATACCTATTTTGTTGCTTTGTTACTGGAATAATATAATTTAATGCATGATGCGTTGATACATGACATCTGGTAGATAATTTTGGATTCCGGTTTAATTTATAAGTAAAAACTTTGCATGTTTATCAAAGCAGAATGTATTGGACATAAATTAAAAATAACACCTTGTTTTGTAAAACTACATTCTTGCAAAGAAACAAATGATTTATGATTTAAGAAAAATCGTGCAAGATGCATTAGACTGCGGCGCTCGATTGAGCACTTCAATCTCGTTCGCTTTACTGCCTCGCAATTTAATGCAACTTGCACAATTTTTCTTGTAGATCTATTTAAACTGGGGTTTAGGATGGTGTTGGGGATGTCGCGCACGCGCCGCACTAGCGACGCGGCTCGCAGGCGCATATTCGCTTTAAATCAGGTTACGCGCGCGAACATCTGTGAGGCACTGCAATAGCGCGGCAGCCCCATCAACACAACGTATTATTATATTGAACTTGTAGGGCCTTTCAAGACCCTTTTGTAAATTTGAATCACAGGTTGCACATTGACATATAAGTTTTATGGCGCAAACATTAAAAATCTAGTTCAATATAGACCGGAAAAGAGGAGGGGCAGGATAACGAGCCGAGAACGAAGGAACGAGCGTTAATCGCGATATATTCAAACGTTAATTTCGGTGCTTGTAATCTAGTCTAGCCTGAAAACGGTACAATCCCGCGTCCCGCGTGGACATTTTTCGGTACTCATAGGTACTCCAGGGCTCTAGAAACGGGACGTCCCGCGCATACCGAGACGGTTGGCAACCCTATACCTGACCTAACGGATTTGCAAATCAGGGTTACACTGTAATTTGTACACGTTGTTTTCGGAGCGCTCGTAAAAACCTTAATAAGTCCACCTTCATCGACGGAGGCTTTCACCCGGTTCGCCGGTTAATAAGATGTAAAGGAGGACGTGTAAAAATGTAATAAACTTTATTAAGAACCGAGTAATTGCCATTTGGGATATCGAAGGGGAAAATTGTGCTTCGCGGAACAAGACTTAATTGGAGTTAGAAGACATTTTGGTCGATAAAGTAAAAAGTGTTTGATCTAAGAGAGAGAATGAGTAAGTGAGAGAGCTCAGGCTAGTGGAGAGAGAGGGAGTTGAAATAATTTAGTGTTTTAAATGCCGTTGTTCATCAATGGAGCCAGAGACAGCTGGCTCCTACGAAGCAAGGTATGTAAGAAATAAGATACACAGCGTAAGAAACAAAAGGTGCCTCTTTTGTGGACATAAATTTATCGACTCCGAGTCAGCAAACTAAAGATTTATTCAAATGGACCGATAGTTGGCAAGACGTCCTACACGCCGAAGTAAACTTGATCAAAAAAGATTGACTATTAGATCCTTAACTTTTGCTATGTCCACAGGAGAGCCACGCAAGCACAAAAATGTGTATAACCCACAAGTGTTATTCGTGTAACATTACTAAAGATCATTTGGTATTTCTTTGGTAATGAATTTTAATTTAACGATCATGTGCAAAAGTTTTTACGTTCAAAGACGCGAAAATGCTAGTGGCGGGGGAAATGCTAGTGAATCATAGGTATCTGTCAGAATATCAGCGAGCGCAAGGGTGACAGATTAGCCCTGTCAAGCGCGATATCGCCGCCGATTCCGCGCTCATTTTCCCGCGAGATAAATATCGCCGTTTAACAAGGAAGACGTTGTTTTTCACGAGATAAACATAGAATTGTTAAGAGAATGCAGCGAGCTGGTTAAGAAAAATTGTTGCACTAGTTTCACCGACAGTTTCGCGATTTTATTTATAACTAATTTTTTCTCAAAAATAACATCGTGGTCTACTTTCAAGTAAAATGAATGTATTTATGTACATGTATTTATCTACTCAGCGTTTGAGATTTTGGGACTTAATTGTGCGTAAATTGAATATCGGAATAAAAAAGTACTTAATTTTGTAAAGCTCAGAGTGGTAACTTAAGTAAGTACACATCGTCAGTTATTGAAGTTATTCTTTTATCAAGTCATGTTAGTACCTTTTGAATAACTATAAATTAAAAAAAATAAAAACCCCCGCCGCAATTTGGTCAAACATGTTTTGAAAATAAACTAAATGCCTATTATGCGTCTAAGATCCCTTCCACAGATAGCAACTTAACTTATAACTTTGAAACGGCTGAACCAATTTTAATGAAACATGTCTAAGAACCATCGCCAAGAAACCAGCTTTCAAATAAAAAAACCGCATCCAAATCGGTTCACCCGTTTAAGAGCTATGATGCCACAGACAGACAGACATACACACATAGCGGTCAAACTTATAACACCCCTCTTATTGTGTCGGGGGTTAAAAATGGGAAACGTCAATGCGATATTGTGTTTCGTTTGAAATTAATTCTGACTCTAATTATAAACTTATTGCCAATCAAAAAAAGTTGGCATTTGCTTTGATGTGTGTACAATCGGGTAAGAAAAGGTTCTCGTCACAAGTTGACTTTTGCTTGCACCAGACCAATCATCAGTCCTGTCAACATTATATCTATATCTATCTATACATATAATAAATCTGTAACAAGTCGGTGTCTGTACATTGAAGATATTTGAGAAAAACTGACACTAGGGCTATTTATTAGCGCAATAGAACCCAAAACAATGATTTTTAGAATTATTGTCTGTTTGTCTGTTTGTCTGTGCGTTTGTGCGCGCTAATCTCAGAAACGGCTTAACCTAGAAGGATGCGGTTTTCACTGATATGTAGGTATTTTCTTGGATTAACATTTAGTGTTTGTTTAATTTGAATCGGTTCACAAATAAGAAAGATACGTTTATTTTAAGAATTTATCGAACTGTTTTTATAAGAGTTGTTATTATGAACGCGCTAGTCTCAGGAACTAGTGCTCCGATTTGAAAAATTCTTTCATTGTTAGATAGCCCATTTATCGAGGAAGGCTATAGGCTATATATCATCACGCTAACACCAATAGGAGCGGAGAGGAGCGGAAGAATGTTTCCAAATTGGGGGTTTTTGAAGTGAAACTTATATATCTCGGGAACTACTGATACGATTTGAAAAATTCTTTCAGTGTCAGATAGCCCAGTTAGATAGGGCGGGTTGGGAGCGGGTGGGGGGGCGAGTTGGGAGCGGGTTGGGGGCGGTTTGAGAGCGGGTTGGGGGCGGGTTGGGAGCGGGTGGGGGAGCGAGTTGGGAGCGGGTTGGGGGCGGGTTGGGGGCGGGTTTGGAGCGGGATGGGGTGGGTTGGGAGTGAGTTGGGGCGGTTAAGGAGCGGGTTGGGGGCGGGTTAAAAGCGAGTTGGGGGCGGGTTGGGGGCGGGTTGGGAGTGGGTTGGGGGCGGGTTGGAGGCGGGGTGAGAGCGAGTTTGGGGCGGGTTGGGGGCGGGTTGGGAGCGGGTTGGGGCGGGTTGGGGCTGTTTGGGGTCAGATTGGGAGCGGGTTGGTTTATTATGAAGTTTCACTTCTTCCGGAAGGATCTAAGGAGAGCCATAATTGATGAAAAAGCAAATTGGATAAAAAATAAGCTGCCCAAATTACTAATTCCACGCGGACGGAGTCGCGGGCAAAAGCTAGTTTTAAATATTGGTAGGTATAGTGGCCTAAGTGGTTTGGCCTATGGTCTCTCAAGCAGAGGGTCGTGGGTTCGAGTACGGGCTCGCACCTCTGATTTTTTTCAGAATTTATGTGCGGAATTACATTTGTAATTTACCATATGAGCTTTACGGTGAAGGAAAACATCGTGAGGAAACCTGCACACACCTGAGAAGAAATTCAATGGGGTATATGAAGTTCCCAATCCGCACTGGGCTCGCGCGGGAACTACGGCTTAAGCCCTCTCATTCTGTGAGGAGGCCTGTGCCCTGCAGTGGGACGTATATAGGCTGGGGTGAAGCACCTGTCCTCCCACACAACGGCGACTGCACTCCGATTGTGAACGCTGAGATCGATCACCCTTCCTTACGGCTAAGAACTATTTCCCAGTACCCAGTGCCCGTCGGCAAGATGGCGGCGGTAACGAGTCACAAAGCGCCCGCGCCGGATGCCGCAGATGAGAGGCGCAAGTGAGGGGAGGCAGCATTTTAAGTGCCTGCGGTTTCGCGAATATGAACAAAGATTCAAATACTGAATCTAAATGAGGGCTGTCAGAACTGAACGGGATTTCATTAAATTGTAACACTGCACCATTGCACCGTTAACTTCACAGTGAAGCTCATTAAATATAAAATTTAATGCACATAAATTCCGGAAAACTCGGGTGTCTGCCCTCATGGATCGAACGGATGACCCTCTGCTTCAGAGACCACAGGCAAAACCACTAGGCTACACGGCCCAATAAATCAGTAAATTCAGTAAGAACTTTAATTACAGTGAAATCAGTTGTTTATTATGACTATTGACTAAGCATATATTAATCAACCGCTTACATACGAAATTCTTTAAAAATAAGTCGTATAACTATAATGACTTCATTTATGTGGCATAAAGCTTATTATGACCTATTTAAAAAAATATAGGGTGAGTGGGGGTAAGATGAAAAGCAGTGTAAGATGACAAACTACTCTTAGCACCCAAGCGTTATACCCGGTATAAAAATATACTATAGTAATAGTAATGTGTCAATATGTAGTACATACATACCTATGTGTGTGTGTAATTCTTTTTTTTTCTGTTTCTATTATGTTTGTAGTATCAGTTCATTATTTTTTTTTTATTAAATAAATACACATACTAGGGGCGTTCAATAAAAAGTGAGAATGAGTATGTTATAAACAACTTTCACTAAATGTCATTTTGTTTTTCGACATAGTCACTTTTTAGCACATAATACACTTAGTATATCTTTTTTCTAAACTTAAAATTCCATTTTTAAAAAAGGTCTCATCTTGAGTACTTAAAAAATCTTGTACTGCAGCGACTACCGCATCGTCGTCTTCAAATTTCTGGCCTCTCAGGTATTGTTTCAATCTCGGAAATAGGCAGAAATCACTGGGAGCGAGATCTGGTGAATACGGAGGATGCTTAAGGATATCGAACCCAGCATCACGAATTGCAGCCATTGCAACGGCGGACTTGTGTGCCGGGGCATTGTCCTGGTGGAACAGCACAACTTTCGAGAGTTTACCTCGCCGTTTTTCGCGGATCTCATTGCGCAATGTTGCTATTTGTTTGGCGTATAAAGTGCCCGTAATAGTGGCCCCATGCTCGAGATACTCAATCATTAATACCCCTTTACCATCCCAAAAAATAGAGCCCATGACCTTACCGGCAGATGGGCTCACCTTGAATTTCTTCGGAGTTGGAGATGATGGCTTTTTCCATGTCATAGACTGCAGTTTCGTTTCAGGGTCGTAATGATGGAGCCATGTTTCGTCCATTGTTATAAATCGCGCCAAAAAAAGTTCCCGGTCTTGCTGCATCAGGTTCAAAGCTTCTTGACAAATCTCTAGTCTAGTTTGTTTTTGCGTGTCAGTAAGCATTCTTGGTACCCAACGCGCAGATACCTTTTTCATACCCAAGCGTTCATGTAAAATATTATGCACGCTCCCCGTTGAAATCCTTACATTTTCAGCAATAAAACGAACCGTGACACGACGATCCGCCAAAACTGAGTTTTCGACTTTTTTCACAATTTCTCCAGTTACTGCTGTAGTAGGGCGTCCGGAGCGGGGGTCGTCCATTGTCGATGTTCTTCCACGTCTAAATTCGGCGCACCAACGTGCGACTGTCGAATACGGAGGAACATTAGACCCTAAAGTGTCCCGCAAATCCAAATTGACTTGGTCCGTAGAAAAATTTTTCAAATACAAGTATTTGATAACGGCGCGCAGTTCAATTTTCTCCATTTTCGCTAACGTACTCAATAGCATTGCAAAGAAATTACCGTATATTTTTTTAAACGAAAGACAGTTAGTTTTTTTTTCATAGCAATCAGCTAGATAGATTAGCTTTACCGGCCAGTATTTAATTTCGTAATATTAAAAGAGTTTGCATCTCATTCTCACTTTATATTGAACGCCCCTCGTATAAACAGTAGTTTATCTCTCTATTGAACTAAATATTAAAATAAAGAGAATGCTTTGTATGAAGTTCCCTTAATATGACGTGTTTGTCACTTCCCTTCGATATCATTAAAAGCGGATTCAACTTTATAAAATTCTTAAACAAGCCCGTCATATCCCTCAAACAAAATAGTGGAAACCAAGAAACCAACGTCTGCGCCGGAAACTTTGACACCCACCACAATAACGACACAAGTTACAAGTAGCAGCGGAGAGACAATAATGGCGCGCTGCGAACAACACGTCCGGCAATGCAATATCAGGCGTCAAAGCTAGCGTCGTCTTGCTATCAATTTCAGTGCAAAGTGACGGCGGAAGTCTTGCTTTTAGGTCCAAGTTAGGAGATGTATCGGGTGATTGTTTTTAATCCTATTTAAAATTGTGATTTGCCTTCTTATCGCGACGTATAACTGTTATTTTATTTTCTTAATGGAGCTGAATTTTCAGACAATAATTATAGTTAAATATTTAGCTTTATTCTCACTGAAATCGTACTTTTAACAATGCTTATCAGTTAATAATCAAATAAAATAAAATATTAAATAAATATTAGGGGACAATCTTACACAAATCGACCTAGTCCCAAACTAAGCAAAGCTTGTACTATGGGTACTAGACGACGATAAACATACTTATATAGATAAATAAATACTTAAATACATAGAAAACATCCATAACTCAGGAACAAATATAGTATTACAACATACAACATAGTATTTATTTACTTAAATTATCATCATCATCATCCCAGCCTATATACGTTCCACTGCAGGGCTTGGGGCACAATTCCCACGTGGGCCCAGTGCGGATTGGGAACTTCAGACACACCATTGAATTTCTTCGCAGGTGTGTGCAAGTTTCCTCACGATATTTTCCTTCACCGTAAAGCTCGTGGTAAATTTCGAATGTAATTTCGCACATAAATTCCGAAAAACCAGAGGTGCGAGCCGGGATTTGAACCCACGACCCTCTGCTTGAGAGGTCATAGGTCAAACCGCTAGGCCACCGCGGCTTTTTCAATTATGATACGTACATACTTCTTTAAAAAACAATACCAGCATAGTTACAAATTATTGTCAGTTTAATAATTTTTCAGTTAAGTTAAAGTAATTTTACAGTAATTCCTGTGACACTTGCTATTAAAGCTCTTATGTATACAAAGATGTCAAAAGATCGACTATGGTTTTTTTTTGATAATTTCAAACTGTAGCAAAATCATCGTAAAATTACCATAGCATTTAAGCAGTTTCATGAAGACAATAAATGTATGAGTCATATATTATTTTCATTTGTTAAAACTATTAAAATCGACATTAAAGTCATTTCAATCTTACAATGTCTATGTGTTATGTCACCTAAAGTTAGACCAAGATAAGACTGCAACGATTGTCATAGCACATGCAGGGCATGTGTTATTTATACGTCATAATTTGATAGAAGTTTGAAGTTTAATATACCACTTCACAGACACAGACACAGACTGACCTCCCGACACACTTTAACGACCCCGACTTAATAAACCGGCATTTCTTAAATATACCTGGTAAACCGGCCGTATCTATATCTGACTTGACACGGTATGAATTCGATAGACATAGTGACAAAAAATTTACTCTTTCACCAACAACGACAGGAACTGTGACAAAAATTATGACCTCTATTAAAACAACTGCAAAGGGACATGATTCGATTGCTATTGACATGTTACTTATGACTCTTCCGGTGACTTCGAAGGTACTGACATTCATCATCAATAGGAGTATTGAGACTATGACTTTCCCGACTGATTGGAAAATTGCTCAAGTGACCCCGTTACCTAAAAAACCTAATCCTGTTAATCTGTCCGAACTCCGTCCTATTAGTATCCTTCCCTGTGCGTCGAAGATAGTGGAAAGGGTAGTTTGCGAACAGCTGTCGGAATACTTGGAGAAATACAGCATCCTACCTGAACTGCAATCGGGTTTTCGCAAGGGTCGATCGACAGCTACTGCGTCACTCGATGTAGTCGATAATATTTTGCAGGCTAGGGATGCTGGAAAAAGTACTATTTTAGCACTTTTAGATTTCTCCAGGGCTTTTGATTGCATTAGCGTTCCCTTGCTATTATCCAAGATGTCGTATTACGGATTTGATGTCACGGCGATAAAATGGTTTAGCAGTTATTTGACTGACCGTGCGCAGACTATCGTATTGCGTGGGGTGGATGGTGGTACTCTGCAGTCTTCTCTTTGCCCTGTGACACGGGGAGTGCCGCAGGGCTCGATACTGGGTCCTCTGCTCTTTATATTGTACAGTTCTGATATTGTCAGCAGTATAAAGAGCAGTGGATACCATCTCTACGCGGACGATCTGCAGCTGTACGTCTCCTGCGCGCCGTCAGAAACTTCCATTGCTGTAGACGCCGTCAATGCAGATCTCGATCGTATTTCAGCTTGGTCGGAGAGGAACTGTTTAGTCCTCAACCCCGGCAAGTCGAAGTATATAGTTTTTGGATCGAGGCATCAAATTCGGAATACTATTGATGCTCTGACTACCGGGGATGTTGCCGTTATGGGTAAACCAATAGAACGGGTGGTAGAAGCCAATAACCTTGGTCTACTTATGGACGGCAAGCTGAGCTTTGAGAACCACATCCTAAAAGTTGTGAGTAACTGCTTCTACCGCCTCAAGGTTCTGTACAGTATACGCGATTACCTTAGTGTTGATTTGCGTGTTAACTTTTGTGAATCGCTTATATTGTCCAGATTAAACTATTGTGATATTGTTTATGACGGCTGCATTGTTGGTCGTTCCAAGAGGCTTTTACAGCGAGTGCAAAACGCATGCGCTCGTTTTTGTTTCCGTGTCCCTCCCCGGTCCCACATCACTCCGTACCTGAACGCCGCTAACTTGTTGAACATGCCTGCACGCAGGCGCATGCACCTCGCCACTTTGCTGTTCGGTGTGAGACGCTACAGGACACCGTTGTACCTCTTCAATAAAATTGTTTGGTTGAAGAGTGAGCGCAGGAGTGCTATGGTTCTTGTGCCTAAACACCGGACCGCGGCATTTCGAGGAAGTTTTAAGTTTGCGGCGTCCAAGTGCTGGAATGATATTCCTCCCCCTATCCAATGAGCGTCTAGTAGGTACACCTTCAAGCGCAAGCTGAAGGATCACTTATTAACGCTCCAAAAATCCTACCTATAAAACCAGCACTTGATATGCCAACCTGTTGTTTAACAGGGTTATGTTTTCGCAGTTTACTTTTTCTTTATTGTATTTATTTATTTACATATTATGCTACGCAATAATAAATCTAAATTGTTTGTTAATTCATTATCTTTTTATTAATTTATCTTTTTATTAAGTAGTTTATATAGTATATTTGTGTATCGTTCCGTGAGTCACAGACGGTTCTGGCAGAAAATCAGCGCTGCAGGCGTCTAACGCCTCAGCATAATGCTGAGTCAGCGACCGTTTCACTTTTGCATGGACACACATGCAGATCTGTCTATTTATTACTTCGTTGTTTTGTGAACCTTGTTTATTTGTATGAATTCGTGTGTACTTTCTTGTATTTGTGTGTCTTGTAAAAGTGAATAAATGTCTTCTTTCTTTCTTTCTTTCTTCTTTCACTTGCACTGCGTAGGTATGCTATTAAAATCTCGCTACCACACATGGCTTGGAGCACCCACAAATCGTTTCACAGCTCAAGTTACGTCTTTGATACAATCACTTGAGGCCGTTGATCGTCCGCGCACAATGCGACCGCCTCGACTGTACTTTTCAATAGCGCCGGTGAAATATGAAAGATTGAGAGCGCTGACTGGAAGGATAACAGATTGGAGTTCTATTCTTGACGATTATTGCTTGCACGAAATAAAATATAGCTTTTCCGCTACAATGTGAAACACACAGACACGTCTAAGCGACACAATAGGGATGTTGACACCACCAATCAACTGACGTACTTTTTATGAGCTGTCAAAACACAATTTTCCCATAGAGTTTCCATGGCAATAGCAACATATTATGACGTCATTCGCATACTTAATCAACTATTTTTTTTAAACTTAAAGCAACAATAGTAGATTGTTGTAGAGGCTAGAAAGTAAGCAATAGATGGACGAGTTAGTTTGAGTACGAGCTCGATAGTACGAGTCCATCTATTGTACTTTTGGCCGAGACTAAACATTGTGCTTTTCACGACTAATCCATCCCGTCCATCCCGTCCATCCCGTCCATCCCGTCTATCCCGTCCATCCGTCCATCCCGTCCATACCGTCCATCCGTCCATCCGTCCATCCGTCCATCCCGTCCATGCCGTCCATCCCGTCCATCCCGTCCATCTCATCCAGTCCATCCGTCCGTCCGTCCGTCCGTCCATCCATCCATCCATCCATCCATCCTTCCATCACATGCAGCAGACGATTACTTTTGATTGGTCGTTTCAGCACGCCAGGAATGAAATTCAGAAATTATCTTTGAAAAAGTCGTATCGTATTATGAAATACATATACTGATACGTCCTGTTTTCGATTAGTGTAACATTGTTGTCGTGTTTGCGCGCCATAAATGAGTCAGCTATTAAATGTACATATATAGGCAGTTTTGAGTACTGGATTTAGGTTATCTATGGCCACATTTTCGAGCAGTGTCGTGAAAAAATCTAATTTTGCAGTTAATCCAAAATTAATCTGGTTTTCAGGGCTATAATAAAGCGTTTTCTTTTACTGGAGTCGTGTCTTTGAATTATTTTTTAATGGCGTCAACATCCCTATAGGACGTTTACTGTTGAACATACTCGTAGGCCTTATTCATTGATATCCAATCATTATGGCTAGAAGCGGCTTGCATCCGCCGTGAACCTGCGGCCATTACCAAATCATCAGTCCGTCTCGTTGGTGGAGGTCCACGCTGCGCGCGCTTGCCAGTCCAAGGTCTCCATTCAAGAAAATTTTGGTCCTAACGGCCATCTGCCGACCATCTGTCCTGCGTACTATATAGCCTACCTATTGCCATTTGAACGAGCCCATCTGTTTGGCTATATCGGTGACCCATGTTCTTCTACGACTCTCGAATTGACAGCTACAATTTTTTTGTCGGTACGGGCGTAACTGCTGTGACTGTACGGGTTATTGTCTAGACCAAATTAAAGGCTAGAGAGTTTGGTCAGCGTAGTATGACACTTGTGATGATAATAATTGCCATGAAGATGGGGCAATGTTTCGCCGCCGAGTAGCCGAGCTGTAAGAGCGCTGGCGCGCAGTACACAGTTGGCTTCCAGTTCAAACCAACCTTGAACAAGAACCACGAATTGGTTCGAAAACTGTCGTCGAGAATTTGACTACTAATACGTGAGTGTGCTGTTTAATATTTAAGTAGTTCAGCCTTTTAAGGTTAGAAATGGAAAGGCTAACTTCTATTCAAATAAACGGGTTCTATTTCAGGTTCTCAAAACTCCATTTAATTGTGTAATTAATAAAATAAAATTCAAATCAACATACCTAATATCTTCATAATTTAATCGTTGCAACCAGTGAACTGTTTATATTAGGCGCGTAGAATTTTATATATTCTTGTTAGTATGCAGTTGTTGTTGACAGGCGATCCGATATCGGATTGGTATCGGATCCAACTATCGGACAGCCGATATCCACTCGCTGTATGTTTATTTAATGGTTTGCTATTTACTATTGCGGTAAATAGGTAAAGGTATTTTTCATTATGTATTGTTTCAGATAGTTACATGATAAAGTTTGTGAAGGTGTTTGGATGTTTGTTTGTTTGATACTTAACCGTTATGATATAAAAATTGGCGACATTGATTTTAGATAAAAATACGCACTGTAATATTTTAATCCCTTATATTCAGACAAAAGAGGAGATAGAGGCACGACCTAGATGTATGTTCCATGATTTTTATTCGGCATTATTATTATGTAGAGGAAACGTGCTTTTTTTCAGCGTTTTTAACTCCGGCGACGGTTTCTAGGCAACGTGACAACCGCTAGACAACGCGAGCGACTCTACCCTATGCTGTTCGGATGTTTACCTACCTATAAGTTTGCTATTTTAATAATTACATTTTGGCGAAGTACGGAACCCTTCATGCACGAATCTGACTCGCACTTGACCGCTTTTTTATAGTTTGTTAAAATGTCAATATGTTTAGCATTAAGCTGTCTATCTATTACGGTTTTCGAGATTAAAAAAGGAACATTTCATTTAGAAAACGTCTAGGTTCCATGATGTTATTAGATTAGTGTCAATTAGCTTACGTACTATCATACTATACATATAATATAAGTTATAATTATAATAGAAATAAAAATAAAAAAATAAAAAAAAAACAAAAAGGGCCGAACAAGGACAGGTACCCTGTGATGAATACACGGACGGACAGCCGTTGCTACATCAACAGGGTTTCGGGTCCTGCGAGTAAGGAACCCTAAGACATCGGTTGCACGTTCATTCTGGCGTCAGTTCAATCCATTATTCTGGTCAGAATGTCGAGAGAATGACACCATCTTGGAGTGACGGACTGATGAAAATTAAATACTTCAAATAATATACGTCAATCCATTTTGAATGATTGAAAACCAGAATGTTGAACTGGACTGACACCAGAATTAAAGTGTTAGTACACGGCTACGTGTAACCGATTGTCTAACCAACAACTCGCTAAAAGAATGACACATGTTCCGCTTCACTTCGTACCAATTTTATTGAATGAGAATGAATAATTCGGAATGACAAAAATATTGACGGCAGAGCGCCGGACCCGGCCTGAAACGGATTCCATTGTATGCATACATAATTGAGTTTGATCTGCAACCCATTTGCTTATTAATCTGCCAATTCCAATCGCGGCGCGATCATGTAAGTGTATGTACATACGTGACAACGGTTATTTACGCTAATTCTCTAACGATGATACTTTTGTTATCATTATCATTATTCATAGTCATTTTAGCCAAACATAGGTCCCCCCCCCCAAGGTTCCCCATACAGATCGGTCCTGCGCCGGTGACATCCGAAGCGTCCCCGCAATCTTTACCCCTCGTATGCGAAAAGTGAATAAAAACGTGCATTCTAGTCTCACCTGTTTCATATGAATCCAATGATACAGATTAAAAAAAAGTGCAAAAAGAATACCCTAAATTGGGCACAGATCCGTATCTATGCCTACAGGATACAAAAACATTTAGAGGCCTATCTCGCTCAATTTCACAGATGCGAGTACCTCCAAACCTAGTAAATACACAAGAAAACGGGCTTGACCATTTCAAAACCTAGAATGGCACAAAACTATTTCAAAAACCTAGTATGTGGCACGCACTTACTAGGTTTTGAAAAAGTTAGAGAGGCTTAGATTTGATGTGATCAAACGATAATCAATACGCTCATTTCAAAAGACAGTATTTATGGTACTTAATATCAGATAAAACATGTAATATAAGAAATTAAAAAATATAAGTAGGTACCTGGATATTCGTCTTAATCTAGTTAACCAAGAAAGTATCCCTTTTTGAACAAATATTGCAAAATTGTGTACGGCTTAGACCAAACATGTTTTTCGATCTTCTGTAAAATTAGCTGAATGTCCCTTACTATGTTTTGAAATGGCGCAGCCAAATCGGTAGGTAACAGTTTCAATATCCGTTGTTTGGCTGTTCACTACAGGCAATAAACTTCATCACGCATGTATTAGTCGCAAGCAGGTCGAGTAGTAATTACGATCACGGCGCGCAGCACGGCCAATGATATTCTCTACGCGTAATTATATTAAGCTTATTATTCGGTAATTAACATGGGCTTAATTATAACTCAGGAGCTCTGTTATTCTGTACGAGTATTCCACTGCTGAACATAGGCCCAAGGCTCGCCAAAAAGATCGACACTGAGCCATCCGCATCCAATGCGTTCCCGCCACCATAACCAGGTCGTCGCTCCTTGTTGGAGGCCTACCTACACTGCGTCTTCCGGTCCACGGACGCCAATCGGGAGCCTTTCGGCCCCATCGGCCGTCAGTTCTACGAGCGATGTGCCCTGCCCACTGCCACTTAAGTCTAGCGATTCTTCGAGCTATGTCCGTGACTTTAGTTCTTGGGCGGATTTCATCATTTCTAATGCGATCCCGCAGAGAAACTCCAAGCATAGCCCTCTCCATCGCCCTCTGAGTGACTTTGAGCTTTCTTATGAGGCCCATCGTCAGTGACCACGTCTACCATCTCTTTACACAGTGTAAAACAAAGCCGTTTCCTGCCGTCGCTGTCCCTCTACGTTTATTTAGGTATGAGTATAGTTAGAGGTCTATTTGGTAGCACAGTGAATGGTTGCGGTACTCTGAAGATGAGCTCTGGTTGAGTTCGAAACGCGTCAGTGTGCTTTGGTGGTGTTGATAGTTGGGTTTGTGTGATTTGTGTGTGTTCGTACAGTGTGGAGGTGGAGGAACTGCATGAATACGCATTTTTTACATATATCGTAGCTATCGTAAGGTAGCGAGTGAGCAAAGTACCTAATTGTTTTAGTTCATAGCAATTTCCATTCAAATTTAAACAATGTAAAGATACTCGCGTAGACTTTGTTCATTAAAAACTTTACAAGCTGCATAAGGACATTTGTGAATTACATAAAAGCGTGAAGGTAAGTAACCGGCAACAGATTAACGCGGGAATTCTATTAACGTTGTGCAGTGCATTTGCAATTCCGATGAGCAACTGTTTACCTCTCGAGACTGCAGACGTACTCGCAACAGAGTAATAACTGGAAATCTGGATTAAAGCTAGTGTCAAGACATCGAAATACCCACGTTTTCAACAGTTAAAATTTACAAATTCTGTTGCATTGACTTGTACTTGTACAAGTAAAAATGCAGCTAATATAATGTAGGTTACCTTGTTATTTTTGATGATACTACTGTTTGAGCCTATTATGAGTCTGTAAAGTTACTGGAAATAAATGATTTATTTATTTATTTTATAAAGTTGCATGGAGTAATTTAATTCGAAATGGGACGTATTTCGCCACCCATGCAACCTCCGCACGCGCCATGCTCTATTGTGCTAATATAGAGCCGAAAATGAAAACAAAACAATTGAAGTCGTGACCTGTCAACTGCGGCAGCAATACGCTATGCTAATTTTCCGCATGAAGAAAATATATTATAATTAATATAGTTTTACCTACTGCATTCTATCTTGAATCTCTCGGACACCGTAACGCAGATCTGCACCATATCAAAGAATAACCGCACCGCACATAATATCTGACCGGAGCTAATGGTTAGTGAAATACCATCAGTTTGATTATATTATTTCCATAGGAAAACTACAAAGAGTGTTAGAATACCTAGATCTACAGTCCATTAACAAGCCAACACAACTACAAATATAAGAAATTAGAATGTTCGTGAGGATGTGCGTGCGTGCGTCTGTGTATTTGTTTCTCTTTCACGCTAATATGGTTAGAAGGATTTTTAGTTGAAATTCGGTGTGTAGATAGCTGAAGTGCTGAAATTACACACTAGTGACTTTTAATCTCAATATTTCCACAAGGTTCATAATCAATTCCCGAATTTTTAACTGCTAAGTCTAGGGGCATGAAATTTTGTGGACGTGTTCGTCATTTAGCGTAAATAAAGCCACTATTCCTATGAGAATTTCAATGCTAGATCTAATGGTTTACGTGAGCAACGCTGTGTGTACAAACTTGTCAAATAAAAATTCCTAAATTTATAAAAAAAACATTTAACAGAACTTTGATATACCTAGTTTTGGAAATTATTTGACCTTTTTAATATCGTAATGTATTCAGTACAAAGTTTATTTAAAACTTCTCAGAATTTTACCAAAGTATTCATCAAACTAGAAGTTTTTTTTCAAGTTAAGTATGAAGTATATTTTTCTATTTATTTTTAAATTTTCTTCAACTTCATTTTTTATTACTTTTACGGTCATCCCGTGAAACCATATATTTCAAACTAAATACAAACTGAAACATAGATGCACAGAAAAAACCCCAGAAAAAAGACCAATGCTGGGAATCGAACCCAGGTCCTCAGCGTTCCGTGCTGCGTGCTTACCCCTACACCATCACTGGTCTAGAAGTTAGCGACGAATCTTTCCCATACATCGTACACTTCAGTCTGTTATAATCACATTTAGGCAGTGATAAAGCGCATCTATGTTATGCCCTCTACCGAGAGACTTCAACACTCCTTCGGAGCTACCCGCTCACCTGGACCAAGAGATGGCGCTACTAGGCCAACTTTTACAAGTTAAGTATGAAGTATCTTTTTCTATTTATTTTTTTATTTTCTTCAACTTCATTACTAATTAAATTAATTAATTAATTAAAAGATACTTCATACTTAACTTGTAAAAGTTGGCCTAGTAGCGCCATCTCTTGGTTCAGGTGAGCGGGTAGCTCCGAAGGAGTGTTGAAGTCTCTCGGTAGAGGGCATAACATAGATGCGCTTTATCACTGCCTAAATGTGACAATATAACAGACTGAAGTGTACGATGTATGGGAAAGATTCGTCGCTAACTTCTAGACCAGTGATGGTGTAGGGGTAAGCACGCAGCACGGAACGCTGAGGACCTGGGTTCGATTCCCAGCATTGGTCTTTTTTCTGGGGTTTTTTCTGTGCATCTATGTTTCAGTTTGTATTTAGTTTGAAATATATGGTTTCACGGGATGCCCGTAAAAGTAATAAAAAATGAAGTTGAAGAAAAAAAAAAAAAAAAAAAAAGATATGACGGCGAGAGAGACGAAACGGAGCGGTAGGTGGATCATCACCGTCGTCTCGTGGTGGAGTTTCCATGTTAGTGGGCGATACAGAGAAACGCAGATTACCTTGCAACGTCTAATTATTTGGAATCACAGTAGGTAGGTACTTGCAGGAGTGACTGTGAACGTGACAGGTTCGATGGAGTAGGAAATGACCGTTCTCAACGGCGGTCGGCAATCAAGTGAACATCGACTCTGTCCTCGTGTAATGGCGCCAAAGCGATACTCGCCCCACCACACTGCGTTCACTGCACTTTACAATTTAATTCAACCAATCAGAGATAAGATCCGGTAGTAGGTAGTCAAATCAGCAACTATAATGCTACCAATATAACGCGCGCGACGACACGGCCAGACTGACCGCTACACGTCCTCGTGTATATCTGGAACAAAGGCATAGTTTGGAATATCCATTCACTCGGCTTATCCTGACTAAAAGATTGTAATTTGCAATGCAAAAATTGAATTAAAAAGAAAGCCTCAATAGTAAACAGAGCACCTTATAAAATGTCAAATCAATATCTCAACTACTCAAACATACACACACGCAGCTACTCAAACATGGCTCAACATATTGGCATTCATTTGCCTTTCAATCATAACCAGGTCCTCATAGACCAACCAACAGGTCCCCACGGACCAAAAACAAGGTCCTCATAGACCAACCATAAGCCCCCATGGGCCATTCATCACACCACACCTCCAGTCGCACATTGCGCTCTGATCGACCTTTAATAAGATCGCAGTAACAACTACGCTGGAGTCATAGTGAAACACTGTCCTCATGGACAACAACAACTGTCATTACAAGACTGGCCGCTGCCACAGCACCGGTCGCACATCGCGCCCTGTTCGGCCTCTGAAACGACCGCAGTTACAACTACGCCGGTACTGTAGCACGCACAACCCAAAAAAAAATGAGCCATGTGTGTGTATATTAGTTATTTAGGCAAAAAAATCTCTAATTACTATCAGAATAAGACTCTAGGTCACAAACATTAAGTTCAACAGGTACAGGTACACTTTGAGGCATTCTTCGAAGGCGATCGTGAGCGTTTTTATAAATTCTGTTATTAGTCATAGATTTTAACGTGAATCGATCACCTTCGAGGACTTCTAGAATTTTGAAGGGTCCCTTGTATTTAGGATCTAGTTTTGTCTAGTTTCTCTCCTCATTTTGGATGAGAACCAAATCACTAACAACAAACCTATCGAATTTAATCTTATTACGGTCAAAACGAGATTTTTCGTATGTTGCACTATTTTTAATACTGTGGACAGCTCGTTCTCTTGTTTCGCTAATATCAACCTCGGTTTCGTAATTGATAATCGCGCTTTCGATAAATTAACAGTCAGTCCCAAGTTTAAAATATCATAATATCATACGGAATACGATCATCTGGCAAGATAAGAAACGACAAATTTAAACAATGCTCATCAATAATTACCACGCATGAAATCTGATCGGTACAGTAAATGTGAGCGTTGCCAACACCGGCTAAGTGCACGTTAGTTGCACTACACAAACACTCCCAAAAACCGGTTTCCTATACTTTGCTTTACAAGAGAACATTCTGCGCCACTATCGAAATAAAAAGGGTACGACTCACCAGATTGTGTAAGTTCGCCACGGACACCGGTGACCTCGCAAACATTGACCCGACGCTCGAGCGCAGCGCCGCTGGCACCACCGCCGCCGGAACCGACGCCCGCGCCCTTGCCAGGCGTGCCGACTCCGCTGCCTCCTTCCTTGATGCAGTAAGGAGCGATGTGGCCTTCTTCTCCGCAGCGATAACAGGTCACAAACTTCTTCGAGTTTGGAGTGAAGCTTGAAGACGAAGAGGCGTGTGTATTCAGGGCTGGTTTCTTGATCCTGGAGTAGCAATCTACCGATTTGTGTCCAAATTTATGACAATTGTGACACTGGATCTGTTTGTTCACATCTCGAGGAATAAAATTCATCCGATTTCGTTTTGTTTCGTATGTGTAGGTATCTATGCTTCGTTCTTGCTTGCGTTTTGAAGAAAATGCTTGCACTTCTTGAATTAGTTTCGTTCTTGTTTTAATGGGGGTAGTAAACGCCAAACGGTTAATTCTACCGTCAAATTGTGCGAGATGTGCGAGCACGTATGAAATGGCGATTTCTTCAGAATTCAGGTGAAATGGAAAGCCATTTAGCCATTAGCGATGTAATTAAGCGACTGGCATATGCGGCAAGATTTTCTCCTTCTTTAGGCCGGCTATTATTGATGTTAACAATAGTGGCTGCGCATGTTTCAGCTGAGTCATAGCGGGCCAAGAACAGGTTTTTGAAATCATGCCATGTCATACCTGAGTGTGCGACGTGTGAAAGCCAGGTTGATGATGATCCTTTAAGAGCCTTACTCAGCGCGATAATTAGGGCTCCTCCTTCCAATGGTTGTTCGGTCAGACAGATGTCCACAGTCGAGCACCAGGACCGTGGATCGGCGTCGGATAGGTCAGGATTAAACTCAGGCAGCTTGATTGCCACAGAAGACGAGGATGGCGGCCGCATGGCTTCAATCAGGCGTACCATGTTCTGATTCTGTTGTTCGAGCAGCAGTTGCAGGAGGGTATTCGATGATGATGGTAGGGCTTGAGCGTATCCCACTTCTGATGACGGCGAGAGAGACGAAACGGAGCGGTAGGTGGATCATCACCGTCGTCTCGTGGTGGAGTTTCCATGTTAGTGGGCGATACAGAGAAACGCAGATTACCTTGCAACGTCTAATTATTTGGAATCACAGTAGGTAGGTACTGGCAGGAGTGACTGTGAACGTGACAGGTTCGATGGAGTAGGAAATGACCGTTCTCAACGGCGGTCGGCAATCAAGTGAACATCGACTCTGTCCTCGTGTAATGGCGCCAAAGCGATACTCGCCCCACCACACTGCGTTCACTGCACTTTACAATTTAATTCAACCAATCAGAGATAAGATCCGGTACTAGGTAGTCAAATCAGCAACTATAATGCTACCAATATAACGCGCGCGACGACAGATACTTCATACTTAACTTGTAAAAGTTGGCCTAGTAGCGCCATCTCTTGGTCCAGGTGAGCGGGTAGCTCCGAAGGAGTGTTGAAGTCTCTCGGTAGAGGGCATAACATAGATGCGCTTTATCACTGCCTAAATGTGATTATAACAGACTGAAGTGTACGATGTATGGGAAAGATTCGTCGCTAACTTCTAGACCAGTGATGGTGTAGGGGTAAGCACGCAGCACGGAACGCTGAGGACCTGGGTTCGATTCCCAGCATTGGTCTTTTTTCTGGGGTTTTTTCTGTGCATCTATGTTTCAGTTTGTATTTAGTTTGAAATAGAAGTTTTTTGTACAGTTTATAAATCTCAATCTATTCAAAACTACGCGTTGAAACAGCAAATATTCTCACAAGTCAACACCGAGTATTGTTCCCTCTATTTGTGTCAGACTACAACAGGCATCAAAACACGCTCGTGGATGTGACAGACAAACAACGAGTGCATTAGCAATTCCGATGCTCGGCGCGTCGAGAGCGCAGGCCTCAGACGGATACTTACCGTGCGGCGGCCTAACGAAACGTTCCGTCGAAATGTTCTACTAGCATTGTTAAAATTATTTAAAGTTAAATTTAATCGGGTTACTAGTTGACGATCTGAAGTGCAACATTGTACACATCTCTAAATTTTTTTCATTATTATAAAATACTAGCTGACCCGGCAAACGTTGTTTTGGCGTGTAAATTATAGCCTACGACCTATTCTCAGACCTGCCGAATATAGACAATAGGTATGGTTTCATAAAAATTGGCCAAGCCGTTTCGGAGGAGTTCGATAACAAACAAAGTGACACGAGATTTTTATATTTTAGATAAAAACCGGCCAAGTGCGAGTCGGACTCGCGCACCGAGGGTTCCGTAAAAAATTATATGTATATATGAACGTCCAGTCTTATCAGACCCCTGCTCCTAAGCAAAATGTGCGCATTGTGGGATCATTGTAGATTGGTTACTGATATAGACAGACAGACCAGAAAAATTATGCTTTTCGCAATTTTTCCTTTATCTGTGCTATAAGACCTTGCGTCGTACCAAATTTCAAGATTCTGAGTTCACGGGAAGTACCCTGTAGGTTTTGATTCCCTTGCGAGTTTCAAAAATTTGCGAAAATTTGCAGCTTAAACGGCTGTATCTTTTGATTGCGTTGGCTTAGAAGTTTGATTTTTTCAAAGCTCCAAGGGACAGTAGACTTGAGTATTTGATATAAATTTCAGCGCTAGATACCTCCACGCGTTCCTGAGAAAAAGGGTCTTGACAGACAGACAACAAAGTGATCCTATAAGGGTTCCGTTTTTTCCTTTTGAGGTACGAACCCTAAAAAAAGACCTATGGCTTCTCAAACAGAGGGTCGTGGGTTCTGAGTTTTTAGAAATGTGTGTGCGAAAATACATTTGAAATTCATCATTTAGTTTTATAGCTTACAAAATGCTTAAGTAGGTACTTATATGTTTATTCGTTAAAAAAAACATACTAAAAGTACTTTTTGCTGAATGTACTTGCGTTATCAATCATCTAAACTACATTACTCGTTTCAAAACTGAAGTCAAATCGATCACTATAAATAAAAAATGGTTTGTTAATTTTAAAAGCAACTTGTAAGTTGTAAACATGCATACATACGAAAACTTAAATTCAGAGAAAAGCTTCTAAAAAAACTAAACTCAGCTCTTAAAATAAGCGTCAATATTTTCTGTATAATCGAAGAAGCTCTTTCTTGGTAAGGATTTACCTACTAACTTTAAGTGGCTCTAACTTTAGAGGAGGAACTAACTTTCCACTTACTGGTCCTTTGAGCTTTAACAACACTGTTAATAGTAATAGTAAAAGAATACCTGGCATGTACTATTGAATAACTATTAAAATAGTAGTATAAAATGAATGACTAAGTATTTTATTATAATGGACAGGGATATTTGGAAATAATACTGTTCTACATTGGCGATCCCTAGTCTTAAATTGCGTATCTACTGTGTTAAAAAACCTAGTTGTTTTCAATACTTTGATGTATGTTATTTAATAACATTGTGTAGATCTGTTTGAAAAAAAACCTTGTTAACGACCTTGACCTTGACCTTGTTGTTTGTTAACGACCGCTTTAGCCTAGTTGGTAGTGACCCTGCCTACGAAGCAAGAGGTCCTGGGTTTGAATCCCGGTAAGGGCATTTATTTCTGTGATGAGCACGAATATTTGTTCCTGAGTTATGGATGTTTCTATGTATTTAAGTATTTATTTATCTATATACCGTGAAATTTTAGTGGTTGTTTTCCCGAAACGAGGTGATTTAGTATCGATTGTACAATCGATTTATAATTACTATTTTGACTAGTGTCAAAAATCCAATTGTTAAAAACGAAAGTCGAAAATGACCGCAAACCAATAGTAACGCTTCGTTGGTACCTAACCTATCGTACGATCGTACGCTACTTGTACCAACGAAGCGTTACTATTGGTTTGCGGTCATTTTCGACTTTCGTTTTTCACAATTGGATTTTTGAGTCTAGTCAAAATAGTAATTATAAATCGATTGTACAATCGAAACTAAATCACCTCATTTCGGGAAAACAACCACTAAAATTTCACGGTGTATAAGTATGTTTATCGTCGTCTAGTACCCATAGTACAAGCTTTGCTTAGTTTGGGACTAGGTCGATTTGTGTAAGATTGTCCCCTAATATTTATTTATTTATTTATTTATTTGTTGAGTTTTTGCCGGATTCTTCTCAACAGAGTTTTTCCGAACCGGTGGTAGATTCTTCGACGCTCACAGGAGCTTCAATTAAAGCCCAAATTGAATATAGAATTTTTGATTTTGACTTTGACTAAGGTATCTCTTTCTTCATCATGATCATCCTTTCATCCTCTGCTGGACATGGGCTTTTCTTATTGATACTCAAGAATAAATCATATGAGAAAAGACTGCAGGTGCTGAAGCTCACGACTTTAAAGGAGCGCAGAAATCGTGGCGATTTAAAAGAAACCTACAAGATACCGGAAATCACGATCTACAGGAACTCCTAACTTGTTCAAGCTTAATAGCAACAGTCGCCTGTGTTAGATATACTAAGTAATAGAAACTGTTATAAAATTATTAGATATGTAAGGTAGAAATAGAATAGAAATAGAAATAGAAAATTATTTATTTGCCAATATAAATGCACATTACATAAGTATTTACACAGCTACTTAGCTTATACCTAGGAACTAGAGATTAGCAGCGGTTCTCACACTAGGTCGAGCCTGTATCGTGAGAACCAAGTGATTTGGCATAAAAGATCAAATAGTAAGATTTCGCTTTTACAGAGCAGAGATGTCAGCATGCACAAAAACACAAAAAAAAAATCACGTTATAAGCTAAAATAAGAAAATAAAAATAAAATATAAAAAAAAATATATAAATGGATTTCTAACAATAACAATACCTGCAATACTGCAATAGAGACTGCTTGCATATGTGTGTGTGTGTGTGTGTGTGTGTGTGTGTGTGAATGTGTGTGTGTGTGTGTGTGCGTGTGTGTGTGTGTGTGTGCGTGTACGCGTGTTTGTGTGAGGGTGTATCTGCGTTTGTGTTTGAAAACTTACACAACCTTTTTTAGTATTTCCTCTGTATCTGTGTATGAGAGTGAAAGTAGCAAAATTTTTAAATTGGTGGCCATCTGTTTAACGGTACAATTCCCAATATCACACAGTCTTGTGATGCGGTTATCCCTTTCAGACCCGGCCAATACAATTGTGCGGTTTACTAGATTGCATTTTATGTCGAAACTAACGCGTTGTTCTGAACGGGCCCAGCATGGCACGATTGCGCGGGAAACGTTCCTTGACCGTGCAACATAATTTTGTGCCTTGATCAGTCGGCCTTAGAGTGTCGACTTGTACGGTTTGGTGCTTTTACGATTCTCCGCTTTTGATCAATGTAAGTAGAAAATTTCTATGTTTATGTTATTTCTTTGTTTTTATGTAATTCTAAACATAAAAATGGATAAATTGTCTATAATTTTGTGCAATATTATTCCTATAAAATACTGTTTAAACGTGTGTTATATCGTAAAGTATTTTAATATCACAATTGTGTCGAGTCGTCCCGTAATGTACTAACAATCTCTGACTATATCTACATGTCATTTCTGGTTTTGTCAGGATTAACAACAATGCCGCGTACTTTGAAGGACAGCGAGATATGTACATCCTAAATGGCTCCGAAGACGACGGTAGCGATGATGAAACTGATCAGAAGGAACCATTTCCGGGCCCGAATGGTGTCGGTCAATTAGCTTTTTCTTCGTCTGATAGTGATGAACACGTGCCGCTTGTTAACTTTAGATGAAACGTTGTGCTGGGTTAAAGGTTGTTGACTGTTGATTTTGCATGCTAAGAGACTAATAAATGTTATTTCTGTTATGAATTTGTCATTATTATTTTCTTTAATCCGTAAAAGTTCAGCCCACTTTGATACAATTGTGCGCCTGAAATATTGTAGCTTTGTAACTTTAGGCCCCGCGCCATACAATTGTGCGCCTGCACAATTGTGTTGTACAAATGTACGGCCCGGCCTTGATACAATTGGTTGTGTCAATTTTCTCCAAGATGGCGGCCGGAAAATGGAAAATTTACTTCAGATTCGTAATCTACACCCAAAATTTAGGTATAGGTAACTTTTTGTTTGCAACTAATCCGTGCAGTTTCGGCGCGGGTCTGAAAGGGTTATACACAAATGGGTGAAGGAAATGTGGAAAACGGTGCGCATAGGCTGTTCGAACCGTAGTTTGCGGGACGCGAAAGACTCTTTTCCTCAGCAGAGCGGTGATAAAATATATTGTTAAAATAAGTAAGTAAATGAGATATAATTATGGAATTGATAATTTAGGTAATGCTTGGCTCTAAAGTCAAGCGAAATAATAATTAAGATACTTTCCGATTGTCTTACTCTGGTGACGTCAGTTGTTTGCTACTCACCCAGACGGCAAGGCAAACTTATAAAAGGCCTTCTTAGGCCAGGTAGAGGCACTTTGTTACGAGCCGTCGCCGTGGTCACTTGACAGTCAAGTACTTACTTGTTTGTATGATCAATAAATGGCTATAATTTGTTTTTATATCTTTCATATGTAAATATATTAATAATTATCGTATAGCTTATATATCAACGTGTATAGCTATAAATTAATGAATACTTCAATTATGTTGGTAACTGAATAATATTTATATATGTCGAGAATCTTGTGTTGTTGTTATTCGTTATCATTAAAAGCTATTATTTCATTGGAAAATAAGGTTTGTTTCAATATAAGCGATTTCTCGAAATATGATTTGACCTGTTTGTTTTACTTACCAAATATATAATTATCTTAACTCATCATTGACTGATTATTTTATACTCCGTTAACTCCTGGCCCCGATAAACATCAAAATAAGTTATTTCCTCGTTTAATATAAAACATGTGACTATAAAGCAGCTAAGCAAGATAAATTAACTGTAACTTTCCATATATATTTCTAAGTAAAAGAATATCGATAGGTATATAGAATATCTAATACGAATAGAGCTAAATCTAACACCTGCGAGGCCACCAATTTAAACTATCTACTGAACGATCTTACAATAATCCTCGCAGACATTTCTTGTGTAACAGAGTGGTCAAGACATGGAACAAACTACCAGAACATGTAGTCTCAGCACTGAATGTTTATCAATTTAAAAACCGGCTGGACCAACACATTAGCAGTACAAAAAATACTTGACCAAGGAACAGCTAGATACAGGCGCCTATCAGTTGCCCCCAACTGCCTGCCTGATAATATAAATAATAATAATTACGGTTGAAAGCGGTTTGCATTTTTGGTTTGGGTTTCTTGTGTTGCCACATTTCTCTGCGTAGAGGTTATAGGTAGGTACCACTAGGCGACCATAGCTGGTGAAATACCCTTTAGTGCCAAGTCTTTATTTTCATGACTCACGCTAACACAAGGTGTCTGTTTATACATCAATACAATCAATGGCCGAGAGGGAAATGCACTGCATATGTAATGTGCATCGGGCGCGCTTTGCATTGCACCAAGCCAAGCCGTCCAAGTGAATACAAAGGGATCAGTGTGTAAGCGCAGGTAACACCTCACATAGGAGACTGCATGTTATGATAGTTTAATTAAACATTTACTCGATTAATGCAAAGGTGGAAAATAATACGCTTTAAAATTTCATTTTGTGGCGCTTGTGCTTCGATTTTTAATTGTAATGAGAATAAAATACAATACAATGACTCTTTATTCATGTATGCAATATAAAAACAAGGTACATGAAGTAAAAAGGAAAAGGTTTGTAATAAGCGGATGGCTGGATGAGATCGCTCTAAAACCTCTATAGCAATAGCTTCAGAGCGATCTCATCCAGGCAACCTTTTACAGAGAATCTCACAGTGCTTCTTAGTGAGGAATAGATTTCAGCGGATGGCAAATGAGAACAATAACAAAGATACACAAAACAAACTAAATAAGGTCAAAAAAATAATGCGTCACGAAAAATTTAGCATAAAGTAAGTTTTTCAAAAGTAAAATTATATTAAAATACTAGCTTTTGCCCGCGACTCCGTCTGCGTGGAATTAGTAATTTGGGCAGCTTATTTTTTTTCTTATCCAATTTGCTTTTTCATCAATTATGGCTCTCCTTAGTTCCTTGATATAAAAAAAATTACCCGCCCCCGCACCCCCCCGCACACCCGCGTTCACATTCAACACCGTACTTCACATTAAACCCCCGATTTTGAAACATTCTTCCGCTCCGCTCCGCTCCGCTCCGCTCCTATTGGTGTTAGCGTGATGATATATAGCCTATAGCCTTCCTCGATAAATCTGCTATCTAATAATGAAAGAATTTTTTAAATCGGAGCAGTAGTTCCTGAGATTAGCGCGTTCAAACAAAAAAACCTGTTCGATAAATTCTTAAAATAGACGTATCTTTCTTATTTGTGAACCGATTCAAATGAAACAAACACTAAATGTTAATCCAAGAAAAAACCAACATATCAGTGAAAACCGAATCCTTCTAGGTTAAGCCGTTTCTGAGATTAGCGCGCACAAACGCACAGACAAACAGACAAACAGACAATAATTCTAAAAAACATTGTTTTGGGTTCTATTGTGCTAATAAATAGCCCTAGTGGCAGTTTTTCTCAAATATCTTCAATGTACAGACACCGACTTGTTACAGATTTCTTATATGTATAGATTCACATGAGCATTAATGCAAGTAATACAAATTAAATTTAAAATATATTATATAAAGGAAGAAAGTTGGATCGGTACGGAAACATATTTCAGAAGAACCAAGGTAAGGGCTGGGCCAAATCTTGTTCAACTAATGGTCTTTGACCTAGGCAGTTCTAGATTAGCTACTGCATAACAGAAGACAGAACCTTGGTAGTGTTCTCACAAGAATCTCATTTAAATTCGACATGTTGCTCGGTACATTAACAGAAACTACCTGGTATATTGATTTTTGTTAAAATGTTTTTTTTTTCGTAGATAAAATTTTTGACAAAGATGTGACACATAATAAAAGAATAAATAATAGTTAAAAAAAACTAAATAACACGCTTTAAAAAATAAAAAAATAAATTTAATAAATTTCAATGCACTATTCTTATAGTGCAGTAAAAAATCTTAATAAGCAATTATTATATTGTTATATCCAGATCAAAATTTGTAAACAATTCTAAATATTGATAAAATAAATAATAATAGTTTAAAATATTTTATTGTAAAAAAAGCGTGGGGTGCATGGTGTCAATTGTCAAGGATTATCATTTTGATAACATCTTAAAAAGCACCCACGCTTTTTTTACAATAAAATATTTTAAACTATTATTATTTATTTTATCAGTATTTAGAATTGTTTACAAATTTTGATCTGGATATAATAATATAATAATTGCTTATTAAGATTTTTTACTGCACTATAAGAATAGTGCATTGAAATTTATTAAAATTTATTTTTTATTTTTTAAAGCGTGTTTTTTAGTTTTTTTAAACTATTATTTATTTTCTATTTTTTAGTTGCATTTTTTTTCTTTCTAACTTTACCCCCCTCACCTACAACCCCCAAACCCCCTAAACCCAACCCCCCAACACCCCCCACCCCATTTCCCCAAACCCCACACCCTTACCCCCAATCCCCCCTTACCCCCCTCCTCATTTTACAAACCCCCGAACCACCTAAACCCAACCCCCCTAACACCGAACCCCCCAAACCCCGGAACCCCCCCCCCACCCCACCACCTACCGCCCCCCCCTTCCAGTTCCATCATCAAACCCTTGTTACCATCTAGGTCTCTTACCCCCTCCCCATTTCCCACAACCCCCCAAAATCACTTAACCCCGAACCCCCCAACACCCCCACCCTATTCCCCGTAAACCCCCCCCCCCCATCTCCTAACCCCAACCGCAACACCCTAACCCCCAACCCTCTAAACACCCGACCCCCTTACCCCATACCCCATTCCCCCCCCACCCCGCCACCTACCCCCCTTCCAGCTCCATCATCAGACCCTTGTTACCATCTAGGACCAAAGTACTCGTCAAAACGAATCAAACGAGCCCAAACTCGATGGGGTTGTTTCGTTTTATTGTGGAGTGCCTTTGGCCATCTTCCAGCTCCATCATCAGACCCTGGTTACCATCTAGGATCAAAGTGCTCGTCAAGAAGAATCAAACAAGCCCAAACTCGACGGGGTTGTGTAGTTTTATTGTGGAGTGCCTTTGGCCATCTTCCAGCTCCATCATCAGACCCTGGTTACCATCTGAGATCAAAGTGCTCGTCAAGACGAATCAAACGAGCCCAAACTCGACGGGATTGTGTTGTTTTATTACATAGTTCCTATGGCCACCATCCAGCTCCATCATCAGATCAGCTCCATGTTACAATAATATTGCATTGTCCTCCAATTTACACATATGTGCAAAATTTCAGCTCAATCGAAAACCGGGAAGTGGGTCAAAATCGCGCCCTAAGGAGTCGGTTACAAACATACAGGTGAAGCTAATATAAAGCGTGTAAAAAGTATGTAATGTCGAACGAACTCGCCTCAATAATCTCCTTGTAGCGAATAGCAATGAAAGGAAAACTCTTTACTGACAAAATTCAAAAGATAAATAATAATAGGACGTAATGAAAAACCTTTTACACTGGTTCAGCCATTAAATTTAATTATTGAATATCTCAAAAATAGTAAGAGTTAAGACACTACTTTCTTCAAGAAATTAACTCTATTTGACTTGAATAATCTTCCCTTAAAGAGAACGGAAATAAAATAAACACAGTTTATGTACCCCAAGGTATTATGTGGGATAGCCTGTATCCAGCTGTGAACTAACTAACATGATGATGATTTATGCGAAGCATTGTGTTACAGTCGCTTCCAATTGAAATTCAAATTCTAAATAACGTTGCCTTTATCATGTTGCACACATGCAAGTTGACGCTATAATTGGTTCCGCTTGAGTGAACTGTACGCCAATTAAGATGACGCATCCGTTGCTTGAAAGCAAATTACTTAAGTGCTAATAATGCCGACATGACAATTTAGGTTATTTCTAGAAGTGTAAGGATTGCAGAGAATGGTGCAGTTGCCACGAAACATACTTACAACAGGACCAAAAAAACAGGAACAAGATCAGGTCTCATCATTATCACCACTGCAGGGCACAGGGCTCCTCTCAGAATAAGAGCCGTAGTTCCCAAGCGGGCCCAGTTCGGATTGGGAACTTGATTAGGCCTACTTGACTTAAATGTTACTACTTATCTCATCACCTCTGGGCTCATGGTGTCTCAAAACTCAAAGATCCCTAAAACGAAGTGAATGATGAAAGATGAGGTTTAAAGTGACTATGATAATTCAAAATACATCGCTGCTTTAGTAGTTCCGTGTTCCATCGGGCGTTGTATCCGCTACGAAGTTAAGATCAAATTGTCAGCGTCATTCGTAATGTGTCACGTTCATTAAATACGTACTATTAACATTGTATCACCTATTATTGTAACTAACAAAATATGGACCTAGTCTGAAATAAATTTGATATTATTATTATTATTAAATAGGCGCATGGTACAGCCAAGGAAGCTGAATCGCGTACCAGGGTCGAAACTCATAACATAATAAGACGCTAAGTTATAACTAACTATGTACCAGGGTCGAAACTCATAACATAATAAGACGCTAAGTTATAACTAACTATGTACCAGGGTCGAAACTCATAACATAATAAGACGCTAAGTTATAACTAACTATGTACCAGGGTCGAAACTCATAACATAATAAGACGCTAAGTTATAACTAACTATGTACCAGGGTCGAAACTCATAACATAATAAGACGCTAAGTTATAACTAACTATGTACCAGGGTCGAAACTCATAACATAATAAGACGCTAAGTTATAACTAACTATGTACCAGGGTCGAAACTCATAACATAATAAGACGCTAAGTTATAACTAACTATGTACCAGAGTCGAAACTCATAACATAATAAGACGCTAAGTTATAACTAACTATGTACTTTTCTTGAATAAATTTGTGGTTTGACCCAGGTCAAGGTCAACATTCTTAAATATATTTTTAATACAAAACAGGGTGGAAACTTTTCACAACCAACTTCACGATGGTTTCTTTGGCAGATGTATAAAATAAATAAACAAATATCACGGGACAATTCACACCAATTGACCAGTCTCTAAGTAAGCAAAGCTTGTGTTATGGGTACTAGGCAACGGATAAACATACTTATATAGATAAATGCATACTTAAATACATATTAAACACCCAAGACCCGAGAACAAACATTCGTATTTGTCACACAAATATCTGCCCCGACCGGGGATCGAACCCGGAACCTCAAGCTTCGTAGTCAGGTTCTCTAACCACTAGGCCATCCGGTCGAACTGTGTACTTTTCTTGAAATAATAATAAATTTGTGGTTTGGCCCAGGTCAAGGTCAACTTTCTTAAATATATTTTTAATAAAAAACTATGGACTTTTGTCACCTGGGTGTTTTACTCTTACATTAATAATGAGTTAAACTTTGGATTTTCCTACGCCCAAAAAAAACGTAGTAAATTTCAAATGCATGAAAGGCCATAGTTTAAATTACTAGGCCATCACGGGCTTTTTCATACCTATACATAACAGCGAATGTAAATGTATCTTTTATGCACTTTTATACCGCGTCATGTTTCAAATGACGGTGGCTAACGAGCTGTGCACTCCCACCCACTGCGTTCTCGCTGTTCTCTGCGATCAAACAGCTTGCTAACAATGCACTGGCAAATAAGCTGCTTAAGCATGACGTGATGTTATGTCATGTGTCATGTATAGACGACCAACAACCACTGCTGCTGCTGCTGCTTTACCATTTTCTTATGTCAGTTACTACTTCAGAAGAAAAACAATAAGGTTGACTGACTTATAAGTGAATAAGATTTTGCAAATATTCTATTTTTAATATGTACAAGATTTTTTGTTGTCTGTACTTTTTGCCCCTAATTACCAAAGTACTTGTCAAGACGAATCAAACGAACCCAAACTCGATGCGGTCGTGTCGTTTTATTACAGAGTTCCTATATATAGGGCCACGCTCCAGCTATTTTTTTTACTGGAGTCATAAATAAATAAATAAATAAATAAATATCACGGGACAATTCACACCAATTGACCCAGTCCCAAAGTAAGCTAGAAAAGCTTGTGTTATGGGTACTAGGCAACGGATAAACATACTTATATAAATAAATAATAAAATAAATAAATATCACGGGACATTTCACACCAATTGACCTAGTCCCAAAGTAAGCTAAGCAAAGCTTGTGTTATGGGTACAAAGCAACGGATAAACATACTTATATAGATAGATACATACATATTAAACACCCAAGACCCGAGAACAAACATGTCCGTATTTTTCATACAAATATCTGCCCCGACACGGGAATCGAACCCGGGACCTCAAGCTTCATAGTCAGGTTCTCTAACCACTAGGCCATCTGGTCGTCTAAACGTCGTAGTCATGTTTTCAAATTATTTTTTAATGGCGTCAACATCCCTATCGTATTGTAGCCTTCCCGCACCACGTCATATTTTAATTCAACATATAATTAAATAAATAAATGAGTACGAGTATAGGATGAATTTTAATATTAAAGATCGCCTTCGTCTTAGCAAGCTAAGAAAATTCCATACCCTGCTCATAACACTTTATACACAGCTAGCACCGCTCAGCAGCAAGAAGCGATCCTCAAACAATACGATCGCCTCAGTCCGCCGAAATCCCATTGTGTCATCCCGGCCGGGGGTTGCTCTGGGGGCGGGGGTTGCGGCCGCCCTGCAACATTGATGAACCGCTCCACAGGGCTTGGGACCGATACCGAAAATCCCTGTCACATACCGGTATGTTCAAATACGATTAAACGGATCAAGTGTTGCCATACATGCTTCCAGTTTGTAGGTATTTAAGTATCTAGGTTGTTTCGAACTGCACTTTCCGTTGACGTTCGTGTCGTCACAGTGTGTATGTCTTTGTTTTTAGTTTATTTTTTTAAACGGGTCGCACTGAAAAACGGCGTTGCGGCTTGCAGGCTCAATTTATACTTACTCGATGTCTTTAATTGTCTTTTTCTGCCAAATGCATTTTTTCCGGTGTATCGAATAATGTGTAAATAAATATCTCTCAACGTGTTATGTTTTTTTTTTCGCTTTTAAATAATCTTAGATTCGGTGTGCAGCCGTACTGCTAATAAAATAAATAATATTTGAATAAATAGATGTGGCACCCAGGAGACGTGGGTTCGAATCCCACCGGCGCACCCGAAAAACTTTTTCGCTTTTAAATAATCTTAGATTCGGTGAGCAGCCGTACTGCTAATAAAATAAATAATATTTGAATAAATAGATGTAGCACATCATTTCTTACGCATTTCCAATGTAATTTGGAACGTAGGAGTCGTAGCTTCAAATAGTTGTGATGGATGTTACCACACGCCACTGTTGGCGTATTTAAGCGATTAAGAATTTCGGGGGAGTCGGTTGGATGCGACGTGGTTCAATTGGTAGAACACCCGTTGGGGCGCATACCCAGGAGACGTGGGTTCGAATCCCACCGGCGCACCCGAAAAACTTTTTCGCTTTTAAATAATCTTAGATTCGGTGAGCAGCCGCACTGCTAATAAAATAAATAATATGTGTTATGGAAAGGTTTATGCTCGGAGTTTCTCTGAAAGATCGAATTCTTAACGAAGTGATCCGATAGAGAACCAAAGTTATCGACATAGCCCACCGCATTAGCACGCCGAAGTGGCAATCAAATGGGCCGGCCATATAACCCGAAGAACCGATATCTGTTGGGGTCGGCAAACGTAGCGTAGGACGTCCTCAGACTCAGTGGAGCGATGATCTTCGCAGGGCGGCTGGCAAGAGCTGGATGAGAGTGGCCGAGGATCGTGCTCAGTGGCGTGCCATGGGGGAGGCCTATGTCCAGGAAGTATTTCTGTCTCATTCACTCCACGCGCACATTCGAGTACCAATATTCTCCTTCTTAAAACTGGTAAACTTCATTTACCGGTTCTCAAGGATATCACCGTCATCTCTGCTTGGTACCAGTACCCCACTACAGGTATCAACACTAATACCGGTTACTGGTGTAAGCCCACGATACCGGTTTCAGAAAATACCGGTATTTCAAGTGTTACTCCGCCGCCCGCGGCCCCTACATCATTGATGAGGTGCGGCGACGCCTCTGTCTCCACTACGGGATTCAACAACGAGCTCATTAATAAAGGACCAAGATGTCTAATACTATCGTGACCAAGGAACTATAGATTATAAAAGTTGTAACGTAATAGATGTGACGCTAGTTTGACAGCTGCAACATTCATCTACACAGTTGCAAGTCATGAAGGGGAACAAACTTCACTCGTGATTGTAATCGTGGTAGTCTAAGCGAGCCCGGACTCGAAACCCACGACCTTCTACTTAAGAGGCTACAAATCAAACCACTGAGCTAGGTAGCGTACCATACCACGACATATTTAAAAAAAAAACTTGTGTGGACACTTTGGCACCGTCCCACCTAGCTACTACGTCATTGAGGGCGGGCGCGGCGGCTGCAACGGCCGAAACAGCAAAACGCCGCAAATACGCAAAGGCAGACAGCTACATAATTTGCGGCTTTTGCTGTTGAGACTCTGGGGCCGTGGGGATCCGAAGCTAAAAACTTTTTAAATTTTTAAAAAGTAAACTTGTCCGATCCACGGGTGACCATAAGGCTGGCTTTCTCCTCGGTCAACGTATTGGCGTTGCCTGCCATACAACCAACGAGGAAACGCAGTCAGCATTATGGGCACCCTGCCCATTAGCAGCGATCTGGGAGATATTTGCAAATACAGGTTTTTAGGTTTAGATTAAGTTAATTTATGTTTTTTATTTCTGTGTTTTAAAATGTTTCTGTAAATATGTATTGTATATTTTGTGTAAGTAACTTAGCTTAAATTTTAATGAACTGAAACAATTACTTTGCTCACCCGCAAGAAAGGTCGCGGGTGAGCGAAGTAATTGTTTCAGTTCATTAATATAATTTATTGAATCAGGCGTTACTTTGCGGAGGTCCATATTAATGAACTAAAACAATTACTTTGCTCACCCGCGACCTTTTTTTTTTTTTTTTTTTTTTACGTTTATGCAAGACATGTGCGTTCATGCAGTTCCTCCACCTCCACACTGTACGAACACACACAAATCACATAAACCCGACCATCACCACCACCAAGCTACACTGACGCGTTTCGAACTCAACCAGAGCTCATCTTCAGAGTTACCACAACCATATGCTATGCTACCAAACGTTAAACTAACAAACCAAAACAAATGTTTTAACTTGTCACTGTAACTTCTCAAGTACCCACTTTATTTTTCTTATTCTCAAACTACCCCACAAAAATTAACTTTTATTGACATATTTAAAACTACCTTGAATTTTTTTTTGTTTATTTATTTATAAGGCATATTTAATTAATACTAACTGTTCAAATTCGACCCAAGCCGCAGTAAAGGAGAAGATACTAAATTTACCTGTTCATTAATAATAGACCCCATAGTGTTGTACCTAATTATTTCCATGCATTCCAGAGCATCCAGACGCAACCCCTTGCCGCAATAATGTAACACTTCATAAGAATCTGAATCTAACAATGAATGATTTGATTCCAACAAATGTTTTGCAAAATTCGATCTATCTGGATGCTCATTCCTATATGCCGAAACATGCTCTTTAAATCTAGTATTAAAATATGTCAATAAAAGTTAATTTTTGTGGGGTAGTTTGAGAATAAGAAAAATAAAGTGGGTACTTGAGAAGTTACAGTGACAAGTTAAAACATTTGTTTTGGTTTGTTAGTTTAACATTTGGTAGCATAGCATACGGTTGTGGTAACTCTGAAGATGAGCTCTGGTTGAGTTCGAAACGCGTCAGTGTAGCTTGGTGGAAAAAAAAAAAAGGTCGCGGGTGAGCAAAGTAATTGTTTTAGTTCATTAATATGGACCTCCGCAAAGTAACGCCTGATTCAATAAATTATTTAAAATCGGCATGCGTAGCCGTACAGGCACGTTTATATCATAAATTAACTAAACAGCATCGTTTAGCTGTTCAAAACATTTGGTTCAATCAACAATGTAAACATTTAAATGTTGTACCTAATTATATTAAATTCCGTTGTTATAGTACTAGTATAGCTGCTAGAATTGCAATGGAAAGGGCGAGGAAAATATGGTTAAGTGAAGAGTCGCGTAGTTGGTTCCGTGTTAGAGATAATTTAAAATTACATCTCAAAGTATTGCAGTCTGAACTTACTTTTAAGTTACATAAAATTGAATTCGATCGTTTGGATGAAAAAGCCCGGTTTTTTGCTTCAGTAGACGCTCATAAAAAGTATTTGACTCAGTGTAAAAAGTTACGTTGGCTTACAGGACGACGAACAGAATCTTTTTCTTCTTTGAACAATAATTATCGAGGTTCTACTAACGGTCATAATTTCTACCCTCGCGTTAAAAATCTTACTAATGTGGAATTTTTGGATAATGAGAATCAGTTATTGGAAAAAGGTTTAAAATATAATCTACCCACTAAATTTAGTCAAAAAATAGTGGAAGGTTTGGCGGTAGATTCTGAGGTTGCTATTACAAGTAACTGTGGTGATTTTGAAACAAAAGTGTTAGTGGCAAATACACTTAAAAATACCAATTCCACAGAGTGTATTGTCAATATAACCGAATTAAATTCTTTGAGATCTATTCAGGAGAAAGTGTATGATAATGATTTAGTGGTGACAAAGGCAGACAAAGGAAATTGTATTGTTTTATTGGATAGGTATCAATATAATCGGAAAGTTTTAGATATCGTTCAAGGGGACGGTTTTACAGTTTTACGTAAGGACCCTACAATTACATTTCACAAAGATCTAAAGAGACTAATAAAGGGTTCTTTGTTTGCCTTTGAAACCGAACAACAAAAGAATTTTGTAATTCCCATGAATCCGCAGGCGCCAATTCTATATGGATTACCTAAAATTCATAAAGATGATGTGCCTGTTCGTCCAGTTGTCTCATACGTGAGTGCTCCAGCATATAAATTGGCGAAGAAATTAAATAGTATTATTCGTGTGAAGGCTTCCTTTAAACCTTCTTATAGTTTAAAAAATGGTTTAGATTTGGTTAGTAAAATTAAGGACATCAGCATACCGCCGAATGCAACGTTGCTTTCTTTGGATGTAGACAGTTTATTTACTAACGTACCATATAGTGAGACACTAGAAATTCTAAAAGACCACTTAGAAAGGAAGCGGTTGCATCCGGGTGAAGTTTGTGAATTAATAGATTTGGTAACTTTATGCATGAAACAAAATTATTTCCGGTTCAATGGTCTTTATTACTTACAGAGTGATGGTTTAGCTATGGGTTCACCTCTGAGTCCTTTAATGGCAGATATATTTATGGATCATTTTGAGAATCAGTATATTGTGGGTAATAGTAATATTGTGTACTATTTTAGGTTTGTTGATGATTTGATCCTATGCTGGAGAGGGAGTATGAGACAGCTTGACGTGTTTATTAATGGTTTGAATAACAAGCACGTAAAGATAAGGTTCAAAAAAGAATTGGAGGAAAATTGTTCGTTGAACTTTTTGGATTTAACGATTTCAAAATTAAATGGTAAACATCAATTTAAAATATACCGTAAGCCCACGTACACAGATGCTGTTATACCAGCATCTTCTAATCATCCGTGGCAGCATAAACTGGCTGCTTTCCATTGTTATGTTAATAGATTGTTGACTGTGCCTCTTTCTAAGGAACATTATGATTTAGAGTTGAGTACTATTTATCAGATAGCGATCTCAAATGGTTATACAAAATCAATGGTAGATAGTTTAGTTCAAAAGAAGCAGGCACGGTTAGTAAATAGCATGCTTTACGCTGCGTTACCTTCTCAGTCTACTAACAAATATAGATCTAGCATCTCTTACGTCGGGGGTTTGTCTGATAAGATTTATGGCATTTTAAAATCAAACAATATTAATGTTGCCTTTAAGACTAACAACTCTTTGTACTCTAGGCTATGTAACCACAAAGAACAGGTAGATAAGGGAACTAGATCGGGGGTATACAAGCTTACTTGTAATGACTGCAATGGGATATACGTAGGACAGACAGGCCGAAGTTTTAATACTAGATTTAAAGAGCATGTTTCGGCATATAGGAATGAGCATCCAGATAGATCGAATTTTGCAAAACATTTGTTGGAATCAAATCATTCATTGTTAGATTCAGATTCTTATGAAGTGTTACATTATTGCGGCAAGGGGTTGCGTCTGGATGCTCTGGAATGCATGGAAATAATTAGGTACAACACTATGGGGTCTATTATTAATGAACAGGTAAATTTAGTATCTTCTCCTTTACTGCGGCTTGGGTCGAATTTGAACAGTTAGTATTAATTAAATATGCCTTATAAATAAATAAACAAAAAAAAAATTCAAGGTAGTTTTAAATATGTCAATAAAAGTTAATTTTTGTGGGGTAGTTTGAGAATAAGAAAAATAAAGTGGGTACTTGAGAAGTTACAGTGACAAGTTAAAACATTTGTTTTGGTTTGTTAGTTTAACGTTTGGTAGCATAGCATACGGTTGTGGTAACTCTGAAGATGAGCTCTGGTTGAGTTCGAAACGCGTCAGTGTAGCTTGGTGGTGGTGATGGTTGGGTTTATGTGATTTGTGTGTGTTCGCGGGTGAGCAAAGTAATTGTTTTAGTTCATTAATATAATGGACGCAAAGTAACGCCTGATTTAATAATTTAATTCTGTTTATTAATGTTAATTTTATTGCCATGTCGTTTTATGTTAGGCTATCAAATTTAAAATCATTACTTTAATAGTTTATGAGATGCAACTAAGCATTTGGTTCTACAAACGCATACCTAATCAACGAAACAATCAGATAATCCACTAAAACCATTATTAATTAATTACAAATCCCATCAAAACCCAATTTACAAAAGGCTGAAATACCAAAACCTCCATTTTCAATTGGAAACATGCGAGCCCGACGTAATTAACGGTAGCTTTATTACCGAAATTGCTATCAAATCCACTATCAAACGTACAAAATTTAATATTTAAATCAAAATTCGTTGCTTTGTTTGTTTAAGTTTACCAAGTGAAACTGTGCCACAATAGTCTAGAATTTTAATGGATACCTGATATCGATTGAAACTTTGTTACAATAAAGCATATCCACATCACCTCTATGTACAAACACACTAGTTCTTTTTACCTTGCAAAAGCCCAAGTAGTTATAATTTTATGCGGCCAGTAGACTGAATTTTAATAGTTTATATTTCGGAAAACAATGCAGCATCATCCCAGCCTCAGCCTATATACATCCCACTGCAAGGCACAGGCCTCTTCTCAGAATGAGAGGGCTTGGACCGTTCAAGATTGGGCAGCTAAAAAAAATACGGGTCTGTTATTTTAGACCACCTACTCTCTAACATTATATCAAAATAAATCGAATTGGAGCTGGACAGTTGGGTACCTTTCCTGGTTAGCTATTAGCTAGTGTTTTGAACAAGCAAGTTCAGGTTCAGTCAGCCAAAAATATGGTCTACCGTCTACCATCCCTACGGTTGAAGTTCATTCGCACGTCATGGTCAACACAACATGGACAACGAGGTCGATTTCCCATGCAATAATATGATGACAGTGACTAAAGAATTTATTGAATCAGGCGTTACTTTGCGGATGTCCATGTTAATAAATAAAAAATAAAAAAAAATATCAGGGGACAATTCACACCAATTGACCTAGTCCCAAAGTAAGCTAGGCAAAGCTTGTGCTATGGGTACTAGGCAACGGATAAACATACTTATATAGATAGATTAGATACATACTTAAATACATATTAAACACCCAAAACCCGAGAACAAACATTCGTATTTTTCATACAAATATCTGCCCCGACGCGGGAAAAAATAACTGAAACAATTACTTTGCTCACCCGCGAACTTACGATAGTTACGTTTATGTAAGAAATGACAACCGTACGCTATGCTATATGCGTATGCATAGGATTGCATAACGTACGTTTCTGGTACATACCTATTCTGAAGATGAGATCTGGTTGAGTTCGAAACACGTCTGTGTAGTTTGGTGATGGTGATAGTTGGTTTTGTGTGATTTGAGTTTGTTCGTACAGTGTGGAGGAACTGCATAAACACGCATTTCTTACATAAACGTAACTATCGTAAGGTCGCGGGTGAGCAAAGTAATTGTAAAAGTAATCGTTTCAGTTCAGTGGCTAAAGACTTCAACTCAGTTTGAAAAGACAACCTTAGCGATATTTAGGTCTCACAGAAACGTTTGTCAAAACTGGTAGACCTCTTTCTTGGCCCACCGTACAGCATCCTAATATTTAAGCAGATCGTTAAACTGTTGGAGATCCCAACAATTTTCATTACACCAGAACACTTTATCCTCCGACGCATTAATTGGCTTTTGAGGGCAATAAACATTTAGCTCGGGTTCCGTTTACCGTTAAATCTACGGCTACAAAAACAATTTCACAAAAAATAACTTTCTGGTATTATAAAGTACCTATTATTATTATTGAGAATCCCAGAAGTATTGAATCGATTAAGAAATTCCTTAACCACTCTTGTTTAAGTTTAATCTCAGTTGTAGGTACGGTTTAAAACATCAAATGCTTTATGGAATCAGGCGTTACTTTGCGAAGGTCCATATCAATGAACTGAAATAATTACTTTGCTCACCCGCAATCTTACAATAGTTACGTTTGCGCAAGAAGTGTGTGTTCATACAGTTCCTCCACCTCCACACTGAACGAACACACAACAACATCTAACATCTGGTCTAGGATGAAAGAGCAAAAGAGGATGATTTACTAGACAAACGTGCTCCATCGTAAGCCTTGCATTAAAACGTTAAGAAAATAATAATATAGGTAATAGCTAAAAAAAAATTACATTAAATAAATAAATAAATATCACAGGACAATTCACACCAATTGACCTAGTCCCAAAGTAAGCTAAGCATAGCTTGTGTTATGGGTACAAGGCAACGGATAAACATACTTATATAGATAGATACATACTTAAATACATATTAAACACCCAAGACCCGAGAACAAATATTCGTATTATTCATACAAACATCTGCCCCGACGCGGGAATCGAACCCGGGACCTCAAGCTTCGTAGGCAGGTTCTCTACCTACTAGGCCATCTGGTCGTCTAAACATACATTTAAACGTAACAAACTTTCTCATTTATATTTTTTTATAATATAAGTAGGATAGCATAGCCGCGTACAATATAGTTGAGTATTGTTTAGTCATAATAGTCTTTACTTTTCTCCACCAGACCCGAACCTAATAATAACGCAGGAAGCTCCGTCATCGCTCCGCTAAAACTGCGCCGTCACACAAATTTCGGTGACCGACCACATTCATTTCAACCTTATTTAGACGAAGCGAGAAATAAATATTATGTAAGCAAGTAGATCCTTTAGCTATGCTCCGGTGGTCATAGTCAAACTACAGATACTAGAAAATCGCTGTAATTACTTACATGAACTTATGGGTGCCGGTCGTAGCGCATAATGTTGGTTGTCCTAAATTTTTTTGGCCGAGAATGTTTGGCATAATGTTGAATGGCATACTACTCGTTTGTCCTATTCATTTTTGTGCATACACATTTATGGGTCCTAAAGCATGTTCGTCCTAACATTGATAACTCGAACATCGAATTACCTAAAACGTAATATTCCTAAAATTAATTGTGCTAAGAAATATTTTGCCTATCATTAAAATTGGTTGCAATTATTGCACCTTAACTATGGTAGGTATGCTAGTTATAAAGAAAAAGGGGACGGGAGGGCAAAGCAATCCCGAAGGGGGGGGGGCTCAGGGGGCAATGCCCCATGCATTAAAATTTTGTCAAACTAGTGGGTGTGGGAATATTTAGATTTTACACCTTATTGGTACTTATTCAATTCAATTCAATTCGAAATGTTTATTTCAGATCATTCAACCATAGGTTTAGTTACAATGTTTTAATTCTGGCATTGAAATGGAAATAAGAACTTAAATTTTCATTGTAGTTTTAAAACTTACACCCCTCACAATTTCCTTGGTCTCATTTGGACCGTGCAACGTTTTTTGATATTATTATTAATACCCGCCATTCTGTTTATTTACATTAATTTTCTGTATTTATTTTGAATTTTCTCTTAAGGAGTTTGTATATTTATTTCGTGGCACGATACACTTGTGGAGCGTAGTCAATACCCAACTCATTTCGGTTCTAAAAAACTCACTTCACTCGTTTTTAGGGTTCCGTAGTCAACTAGGAACCCTTATAGTTTCGCCATGTCTGTCCGTCTGTCTGTCTGTCTGTCTGTCCGCGGCTAAGCTCAGAGATCGTTAGTACTAGAAAGCTGTAATTTGGCATGAATATACATATCAGTTACGCCAACAAAGTTGTAAAATAAAAAACAAAAAAATATTTTTTTTTAGGGTACCTCCCATAGACGTAAAGGGGGGGTGATTTTTTTTTTCTCAACTAATCCTATAGTGTGGGGTATCGTTGGATAGGTCTTTTAAAACCATTGCGGGGTTGCTAATATGATTTTTCTATTCAGTTGTCTGTTTGCGAAATATTCAACTTTAAAGTGAAAATTTTCATTAAAATCGAGCGTCCCCCCCCCCCCCCCCCCCCCTCTAAAATCTAAACAGTTTGGTGGAAAAATTTGAAAAAATTCAGAATGGTAGTAAATATATCAAATTTACTAGGAAAATTATAGCGGCTAAGATTGCTTGGAAATTATTTGTAGTTTAAGAGTAAATAGTAGCCTAAGGTATAAAACATACCTAAACTTGGATGATTCCGTACACATACGAAATCCTTGGAAAAATATTACTTGGTTTTTTTGTAATGGCTACGGAACCCTACCTTGTGCGTGTCCGACACGCTCTCGGCCGGTTTTTTTAGCGTTACCGGCGCTCATCGAAAATTACCGACTTTCCGTGCTTATATCATAAATAACTATTTTCACGTACATTAAAACCTTTAGTTGCGTCATTATGGCACAAGTGAAAGACAACACGCTGCGAGAGGGCAGCGGCAGCGAGCGGGAAGCAATTAGGCAGCGGGACGTGTAATGAGTGACGCCGGTACAACCCTCTCTCCGCTCCTCGCTAGGAAAATTACCCTGTTTATGTGATCGATAACCGCTTGGAAGCAATCGTGTGCAACACTGTAAGCGCTGAGGTTTCTACTTTTTCAATTGGAAATGCTGCCGCGTCATGACTTTAGGTGTAAAGGCCCATTTAGATGAACTGAAGCAATTACTTTAGTCACCCGCGACCTTACGATAGTTAGGTTTATGTAACAAATGCGTGTTTTTCCACCTCCACACTGTACGAACACACAAAAATCACACAAACCCAACTATCACCACCACCGAACTACACTGCCGCGTATACTACCAAATATTATTACCAATAAATGTTTTATTAAAATGTTGTCTAACATTATGGTAGCATAGCGTACCATAGCGTACGTACGTACGTGTGGTACCTACTTTGAAGATGAGCTCTGGTTGAGTTCAAAACGCGTCAGTGTAGTTTGTTGGTGGTAATAGTTGGGTTTGTGTGATTTGTGTGTGTTCGTACAGTGTGGAGGTGGAGGAACTGCATAGAACGCATTTCTTACATAAACGTAACTATCGTAAGCAAAGGTGAGTAAAGTACGTAATTGTTTCAGTTCATTAATATGTACATCCGCAAAGTAACGCCTGATTCAATAATTTAGCCCATTTAGATATACAACTTTATTATTCATTCTTAGGCTCGCCAAACAGGTCGGTCCTGCGCCATCCGCATCCAACCTGTTCCCGCAACCTGAATCAAATTTTCTTTTTCTTTTAAACTTCAATTAAATAAACTGCAACCGCAGCCACAACTGCAGCTGCCCGTTCATTTTCCCGTTACAATAAAAGTTCATAAACAACAACAGGCAGCGGCGAGCAATTAGAGGCACTGAGACGTGTAATAACACCGCTCGGACTCATCGACACCCGCTGAGGCAAGACATCGAGATTATTGGGAACGGCTGGAAATGAGATTTTCTTTTCATATTTTACAAACAGAAGCTAAACGTATAAAAGTAAAAGTTCAGACTGTTTGACGGACTCATATTACTCACAGACTGACTGAATCATCAACGCCCATCCCCAACCCTTTTTATTGCCTTTATGTGCAAGCAAGGAATAAGGGTGGATTCATCGAAATTTCCACAGGACAGGAAATAAATTGGATTTATATGTTTCGGTCAGTATGATCCTACCTCTGAAACCATAATTACTAGACTCTCCCAATTCCGCCCACTAGATTATAACATAAAGAACTAATTTCACTAATTTCAGTATTTTTGGAAATTTCTGGGAGATAAGGACTTTAATTCACTTTAGCCTTATCTGTACTTTCCAACTGCTGACGAAATCGAAGGCAAAGTAAGACGAATAAAATGAATTGCTTAGACAAGACTTCATGGTGGCCCGCATCTTCTTGAGTGTCTTCGATTTACACGACCAAAGGTCCTAGTGGTTAGAGAACCTGACTATGAAGCTTGAGGTCCCGGGTTCGACTCCTAGTCGGGGCAGATATTTGTGTGAAAAATGCGAAAGTTTGTGCTCGAGTCTTGAATGTTTTAATATCTATTTAAGTATGTTTATCCGTTGCCTTGTACCCATAACGCAAGCTTTGCATACTATGGAGCTAGGTCAATTGGTGTGAATTGTCCCATGATATTTTTGACGTGACAACGTCTAATAAATCGATGAAAGCCGGCTGCACGCACGAAAAAGGATGACTCAGTGTGACGTACATAACGCATTGTCCCGTTACGCTCGAGCCGATGAACGATCGGAGCGAGAGCGTGGCACGAGCGAGCGAAAGCCACAATCGGCAAAAGTATGCAATCATTTCATCAATGTTATGTTATGACGTTGTCACCTTAAACTATCGTCCGTAAACAGACTTTACAGACAACAGGTTTTTTAATTTTTTATTTGGTGTTAAAGTTGAATGCATTTTATTAAACTTTACCTACCAGTTCTCATGCACGTTACTACGCTCCGCACGTCAGCGTCAAGTGAGGGCTAACATGTTTATGGACAACGATATTGCTACGAAACTGCATTATCGAGCCGGTTTTGTTTATCTTGCAGGACAGGCGGGACTGAGAGGGGGGACACAGCTCACAGTGTTTCGTCGAATTGGGGATGTCTATTTTTTTGCAATGTATAGTAAATCGAAAACCATTTCGAGATAAATGGTTTTTAACTCGTTTTCTGTAGTTATTTAATTTTAATATTATATAATGAATTTATTACATAACAAATAAGCAATGACCTTCATTTGACTTTGGTGTAAATTGCGTGACCGGTCCAAGTCGTACTTTATTCTGTGTGGTTAGAATTCTTCACAAATTTACGCGTGGATTATAACTACGGAGTTTGATTTGGACCCACTGCCTGACATCTAGCACTTTGACAGCGCCAGTAAAGTGACACTAGTTACAGTGTACCACCACGCAAAAAATAATTAAAGGGGTTGCCTTATCGTACGCATTTAGATAGATTTAGAAATTTGGCAGTGTGGGAGCCCTCAATTACAATCTGACGTCATCAACCAAAATAGTTTCAATAATTAATTTTGAAAAAAGTAGTGAACTAAGTGACAAAATATTGAAATTAGTTTCTTATTGACTTATTTATTTAATTGACTTTTCTATACAAAAAAAATATAAAAACCACTGGTAATTTTTTTTAGACATTCCCAATTGGTAATTGTAACGTGGGAAACCGCTTCTGGAGTCAGTTTTGTGTTTTGAGTATTCAGCTAAAGGGAGCCGCCTTGAAGCGCATTTCCCCTCTGCCAAGGTATGAACCCGCCGGGTATAACCATTATATAAAACTGTTTCGCTCGCCTCTCGTGACATTTCAAAACGGCACGTGTCAGTGAATGAGCTCCCACAAAAATGACCAAATGCAGTGTATTGGGTGTGAAAAAAGGACTTGAAACATGGACAACAGAAACAACTATTTTACCAAGAAACATCCAGGCGGTGGGAGGGTCTTCAGTCGTATTTAGTTAGTATTTCAGTGGCACGCACAAAGCAGTTCGCTTTACATATCCTTATACGAGTACGAACAGTACAATACAATTATTCTTTATTGAACACCAAAAACAGTACAGAAAAATTTACGAAATGAGTTTTTGCTAAAAATTTAATTTTTATGCAAGCTTCGCTGACTTGACTTTTTGCTGACTGTACTTGCATTATCATTCAAATTAAGTTAAATAAAAAAAAACTTGTAAGAAAAATTCAGGCAGGTTGTAGTACTCTAACTTGTATGAACGAGTTCGCGGTACGGTACCGCGCAACCGTTCATACAAGTTAGAATATTACAACCGTCACCGCCACCGCACCGCCACGCCCCCGCAGTCTGTGCGTTTGGAGCTTAACTGTTAAGAAATTGAATTCACTCCTAGCATGTGTATTTCTAGATAGATATAAACAAGAGCTCTTCAAGGCAAGAGTGAATAGGCTGTTACTGAGCCAGCAAGATACACATTTTTGGCCTCATCTGCACTTTTCATCAGGTGAGATAAAACTCAATTTGTGGGTCAGTTTATGTAAAAAAAAACTGTACTCGCTTCTCAACGAATTTCAGCTAAAACATCTGGCTGTGCCCAGTGGCTAACTTATTCCACAACGAAAAACACTTTGAAAAAACCTACTACAGTAAAACGGGACCGCATCGTGAATTCTCACGCTGCATAATTTAAAAAGTTGTGTTATTAAAAAAACGGTCCCAGCCGGCCCTTTTGATTAAGAGCAACCATAATTATTTCAAGTGGAGACGTTCAAAGTGATTTATAATGAAAGTCCCCGCTAATCTGCATAACGTCGTCGGCTACGCCGCGCTAGTCGGGCGACACTGTTGAGTTTCTAGCAGAGCGCGGAGTCCGAGTTAGGCACTAGTCCCACCGCTGACGACGCGATTAACTATCGGCGAGAAGCGATTAGCTAAATCGACGAGAAGCGATTAGCTAAATTGACGAGAAGCGATTAGCTAGCTAAATCGACGAGAAGACAAGTGATCAGACAAAGCCATTAGCTAAATCGACAAAAAGCGATTAGCTAAATCGACGAAAAGAAGCGATTAGCTAAATCGACGAGAAGTGAGAAAAAAGCGATTAGCTAGCTATATCGACGAGAAGTGAGTAAAAAAGCGATTAGCTAGAAATATCGACGAGAAGTGATCAGAAGAAGCAATTAGCTAGCTAAATCGACAAGAAGCGATTAGAGGAAGTCATTAGCTAAATTGACGAGAAGCGATTAGCTAAATCAACGAGAAGCGATTAGCTAAATCGACGAGAAGTGATTTGAGGAAGCGATGAGCTTTATCAACGAGTAGCGATTATAGAAAAAGATTAGCTATCGAATTTGACCTCTCGCTCGGTACCAGATTATCGTTGAGTTGTGAAACAGAGGCCTTATTGTCTAAAGCCCAGTTTAGATTTGAAATTGCGCAAATTGCATTACATTGAGGGGCTATAAGCGAACGAGTTTGAAGTTGTCAATCGGCCGCCGCAATGTAATGCGACTTCCACTATTTATCTTGCAGGTCTATACTGGGTTTAACACAGTTGGGTTCTTTTTATTACAAGATAGGTATAGCATAAAAGTAGAGAGAGATGGTGAATTCAATCGCTAGCGCTCGCGCGTTAGACAATACGGTTTCAGATCTAACTTCAGAATCGCTTTTCGTCAACTCGTATCGCTTCTAGCTTCCCCCGTTTATTGCCGGTGGTGGAGCAATTGCCGCTAAACTTGGTTTACTTGCAAATGATAAAAATGATAGCGGTTAAAACTTAGTGGTTGCATAATTTCCGGTGGCTCGTCTACAGCGCGCTAAGAGCCAGTTTCTAATTTGCCGTTGGAAGTTTCTGTAGATGTGGAAAGCTGGCGATATTATATAGAATGCGTTTCAGATGGAGATGAAGTTAATCATAATCTGCCGTGTCTGCGGCAGGGCTCCTATTTCTAGCCTGTTTTCCCTTCGGGCATCTATAATAGATACCTCTTACGGACCTAACCTACCAATTTTTGCGGAATAAAAATAATTTCTGACGAATTTCCGACGAAAGCAAAAGGATATGTCTCAATAGTGGTGTGACCACAAGTCTGGCCCTTTTAAAGTGATCATGTTTTGAATAAAATTTCTTACCTTGTATGCACTAGCACAAATTAAAGCATGGCACCATATTTTGCAACTTACCTGAAACAAAAGAACATTCATTGTTATATTTTTTCAAGCTTTCACCATATTATTATCCACAGTTTATTTTCAAATTATACAGAATCCACTCAGTGTCGTTTTCAACTGGCGATACAATACGCTCATTAAGTGTTTTCTAAACCTCATGCAACTGTTCGTTGATTCCAATATACGTAGGATCGTAGAGATACTCGTAATATGCAGTTATGTTATTGCCACACTCCAGCACCACGCGTTGTTTTAACAGCACCATAACCACAATAATCGTCTGCTGAAATAGCTAATATCCGCCGGGGACCGGCCAAGCAATAAGCGAAACTGGGGATAAAATTTCTTACTATAAAAATACAAGGAGCTGTCGAGGATTTGGATAGAAAAGGACAATGGCACGGTGAAAGGCCTTCTCTCAGAATGGAAGGCTTGTGTCGTAGTTCCCACTCCTGGTTTCCTCACGAAGTTACCTTCCACCGTAAAGCTCATGGTACATTTCAAATGGAATTACCCACATGTTTTTCGTAAAACTCAGAGGTGCGAGCCCGGTTTTAAACCCACGAGCCTCTATTTGAGATGCCATAAGTATAAGTATATAATGAGGACTAACAAAGAAAAATGGACTAGGGATGTAATTCAGTGGTATCCGAGGAACGGGAAAAGACAACGAGGAGGTCAAATTAAAAGATGGGAGGACGATCTACCAAAAGGATGGAGAAGGTTTGCCAAGGATAGAGAGACATGGAAACAATTGGGGGAGGCCTATGTCGACAGACAACCTGACCAATGTGGTTGCTAATAAATTTTATTTTATTTTAGTTTTTGTTCCTATGTAAATTAGATTTAATAATACTATTTACTGTTTTATAAGAATAGCATGTAAGTTAAAAAGGTCAGCGAATAAAGGCTTTTATTATTATTATTATTAAGTTTATCTACTAGGCTATCACTGCATCGACTCCCGAATGGACCAAATGTGTCAAATGCATTGTTTTGGTAGTCTAAAACCATCTTCGTATGCCTTTCAAATGAAAACGGTTTGGGGCACATCAGTTGGATGATTTCAAAGTCTACGTGTATAATGAACATAGGTAAAAACATTTTATGCAGTTTGATATTATGGCTGAGTGTTGTGTCATATATGTAGATTGCGCTAGCCGCGCCCTCTTCCCTTGCTCCGGTCCCGGCGAGCTCCCGGCGGTCCGGCGATAGAAAATAACCGTAAGTGGTCTAATCGTCTCCTCAGACCACCCGCTAGCAATTACTACGCAACACACCGTATCTACACAGCAATAACTTGGGCAAATAATTATTATACACATTAGTAAACCATAGTTGAAAAACATTAATAGATTTCGTAAGTTCCTTTGTCTGCTCTTCCTATTTAACAGGTTTATTTTATCACAGTACTGTGTTATAACAGCTAAATCGACCTTGTCATGTGAATATGATTGATGGATATTAAATGCATCCATAGCAACTTAGCCTACCACATATCTGGTGGAGAAGCACTCTGAGTCCCATCAAACCAAATCGATGAAGTGGTAGAGCCATGTTGTAGCTAGCCGCTGCATCACGAATGGGCAGTAGTTACCACGCTCTCACAGATCACCGGCGTGCAGCAGCAGTACTCCCTGCGTTTCGTACGGTCAGTGAGAGCGCCGGGGGCCCAATACCTCTCCCCCTCCCCCTCCCCTATCTTCTCTCCTTTTTTTTAAAGGGCGGCAGCAGATCAGTGACTCTCTGAGCTGTTGATATTTATGGGCGGTGGTGATCATTTTCCATCAGATGACCAACTTGCTAGTCTGCCTCCCTCTCATAATAAAAAAAATATTTACGGAGAGCCATCAAAAACCATTCAAAAAAACTTTTACATCCTGCGAACTCAGAAACTTTACAACTAATTAACCAAAGCCCACTTAAGCGGACAATTAATGAGAGTAATCTTAAATAATTCAACTGAACGAGCACGCTTACGTTTTTCCGGAATTACGGAACTCCAAACTTCGGAGTCAAACAACGCCGCCCGGAACTAATTAAAATTATAAACACTGACTAATCTTGACGCCAGTTATTTGATTATGTCAAATCTGACGGAGGCCAGAGAGTTAATGGACAGACGCGACAATTTGCTGAAATGGCTTTTGTATTTTTTTAAAAACCGGCCAAGTGCGAGTCGGACTCGCGCACCGAGCGTACACATTTTTAGGTATGTCAAAATATACGCCGTAAACAGCCGTAACTATAATAATCCAGTGTTTGTTTGTTTCTTTTTCTTTCTCTTCTTTTTATAATTGGTGAAAATTTCAAGTGCCCAGCTATTACGGTTCAAAAGATAGAGGCTATTATGTGACAGACGGACATATGTATTTGGGAATGAAACCCTAAACATGACTGTGTCGTGCCGGCATTGTAGCACGTAATTTATTTAGATAGTTTATTGACACGGTTTAGAACATGCGGTATCGTTCTCACGCGCGATATAATTTGGATAGGCCACAATAGATTAGCCTAGAAATATTCTGGTATAAAGTAGTTCAAATTATCCGGACAAGTGCTGACCCCGAGATGATCCAACTTAGGGGTTTTTGGGTGTTGAGTCAAAGAACCCATGTCGGGATAGTTGAAATTGAAATAAATACCTATAATAAATCAAAACTAATTAGATGTAACATAAAACAAATTCAATAAGTCGATTTTTTTATTAAGTAAATAAATATAAATATAAAATATTAGGGGGACAATCTTACACAAATCGACCTAGTCCCAAACTAAGCAAAGCTTGTACTATGGATACTAGACGACGATAAACATACTTATATAGATAAATAAATACTTAAATACATAGAAAACATCCATAACTCAGGAACAAATATTCGTGCTCATCACACAAATAAATGCCCTTACCGGGATTTGAACCCAGGACCTCTTGCTTCGTAGGCAAGATCACTACCAACTAGGACAAAGCGGTCGTTAAAAAAAATCGTCGTCGTTAAAGTATGTGTTTTTTGATGACTGTACTTGCATTCCAAATTAAATATCTATGAAAATTTCAAGCTAATCCGAACACAAAACGTAGATTAAATTCAACTGGTCAAATTTGCCCCCAGTATACAGATCTATACGAGTATTGCTAGTTCAAAAAGCTTGTAAAATCAAACGCAACCGTACCTTACTGTTTACGTTTCGTTCCCATATTTCCGCGTACAATAGAGATCATTACACAAACCGATAGCCATAATCCGGAAACTCCAGCACAATGAGCAACCCACTTAATTGGTCAATTGAACAGCCAATCAGCATCCATTATTTATTGTATCGCGATGTTTTGCAACTCATTGTTCGGGCGGCACAATGGCGCGTCTGCGCTAGTCTCTTCATGGTTGCGGCTTCTAATCCGATTTGCGCGAGGAAATACAATATAACGTCTGCGCATTGCTCGCCCCAGTTTTAATTGGAAAATTAAACAGCAAGATTGATCGTTTTACGTTCCTACCTGTGGTTGTAGGTTCAATTCAAGGGAGTAGTTTAAAATCTTACCATGGGCTCATTAGTCCAATAAATAGCTGCGAACACACAAAACTGAAAACTGAAATCTCAAACTGCTAGTATGGGTACAGAAAGACGAAATTTGGCACGTCTTAAACTGTCCCAATAATATTATAAACGTGAAAGTTCGTATAAACCGATGGATAGATGTTTGGTACTCTTTCACGGTAAAACGATCCTACGGATTCTGGTGAAATTTAACACGCAGTTTATAACCTAGATCAACTGCATAGTTCCCGCGGGAGAATGAGTTCTTCTCAGACGGAGTAGCGGGCAAGAACTAGTAAACTATAAAGTTATGATATTCTCAATCACGACGGTAAATTTATATCTTAAACTCAACGAACAAAGCCTGATAACTTAACCGCCATCTTTGAAACTCGTCGCTTGATCTCGTCTATAAAATGTCACCATTCAGCAGTCGGAGTGCCATCGCCGTTTCATTTCGAATCGAAGCCCCCAATGTGTGCAGATAGACTCGACCGGTTTAATCTGGCGCGATTAAAAATGTAACAATGGCTCTTATCGCACAAAGGGAGGATCGCCATCGAGGTACCGTTATGAATATAGCTGCGATTCAAATTTCAAATTGGGAGTCGTTGCGAGAGCTGGCCAGATCGCTGTGTTCGGAATTGAAAAGGTTGGGTTGTTTTGTGTAACAATGAGTGGGAGATTTTTTTGAACCCGCATGCACTGGCTAAGGAAACTGTTAGTGGCCTAATGGTTTGATCTATGGCCTCTCAAGAGGGTTGTAGCACTTGTGGGTTTTCCAAAATGTAAGTGCAAAATTACATTTCAAATTTATCATGAGATTTGCAGTGAAGGAGACTTCATGAGATCTTCCTGTCCTGTAGACACCTGAGAAGAAATTTAGGCCCGCGTGGGAGCTAAGTTACAAGGTGCAAGCTACACAGAAGAGACGTGGGACAGGGGCGCGTCGCAGTCTGCGTCGTTTGTTCGCAGGCCGCGTCTCCGCCCCGTCTCTTCTGTCAGCTTTGGATCGCGACGCTTATATACATTTAGTATGAAAACGGATGCAAGGGGCGCCGTGCTTGCAACGCGCCCTCTCTTCTGTGTGGCTTGCGCCCAAGGGACGCGTTGGATGCGGATGGAGCAGGTACGATTGGTATGGCGAAACTTGGATGAGGTCTATATTGAACAGCGTACTTGTTTCAGCTGAATGATGATAATTTGAAGCGCAGATTTTAATGGTGTCATCATTTCAGCCGAAAGACGTCCACTGCTAAACATAGACCTCCCCCAAGGCTTGGCAAACAGATCAGTCCCGCACCATCCGCATTCAAAGAGATCCCACAACCTTAACCAGTTCGTAGCTCTAACTTGTTGGAGGCCTACCTGCACTGCGTCTTCCGGTCCGTAGACGCCACTCGAGAACCTTTTTGCCCCATCGGCCATCATTCTACGAGGGTATGTATTACAATACCGAAGTACGAAAGACCGAATGCATTAAAACATCGAATGGGTCAAAAGACCGACACGATTTTTTTCTGAAACCGTCAACTTTTCAGAATTTATTAAAACGGCATCATACAGAACCCATTAGGTTAGGTTAGGTTTGTTTTATAACAATCTTAAAAAGTTAACTGTTTCAGAAAAAAATCGTGTCGGTCTTTTGACCCATTCGATGTTTTAATACATTCGGTCTTTCGTACTTCGGTATTGTAATACCATACCCGTCTACGAGCGATGTGCCCTGCCCACTGCCACTTGAGTCTGGCGATTCTTCGAGCTATGTCGGTGACTTTAGTTATTACGCGGATTTCATTTAATTTTTAATGGTGCATTTAGTTTTATTTTAACAGTAAATTAATAAGCATTGTCACGTTGTTCAAACACGTTTAGCCTATCGCTGATAGGATCTACGGCTTTGCATGCAAATAAACGGGACACGGCCAGAACCGGGTATAAAAACGCGGCGTCACCGGTCAACAGTGTAACATCCTGACAGGATTTATGTGAGTTTCAAACGGTCTCTACACTTGTAACCATTACATGTAATGTAATACCTAAAATTGGGAATGTCTAATTTTTTGCAATGTATAGTAAATCGAAAACCATTTCGAGATAAATACTTTTTTCTCAAACATGCTATGAAATGTCGACGTTATTTTCCTTATAATACGCCACGAAGAGTCACGTTGCAGGTGCGGCTAGACGAGAGGTCAATAATGGATTGTCATACAACATTGCTGGCCTTGGCCAGCAAAGTGATCGTCTATTGTTTCATGTGACACAGCACCATGACGTTTAATAGGTCTATGGCATCATAGCATTTAGCCATTAAAAAAAAACTATAAGCAATATTTGCGTTTTAGTTCATTATGACATTCTGCCGCTACGCTTATTTAAGGTAAGGCAAGATGATGATGATAATGGTGATGGTGATGGTGATGGTGATGGTGATGATGATGGTGATGATGATAGTGGTGATGGTGATGATGATGGTGGCGATGGTGGGTGATGATGATGATGGTGGTGGTGATGATGATGATGATGATGATGATGATGATGGTGATGATGATGGTGATTGATGATGATGGTGGTGATGGTGATGATGGTGATGGTGATGATGATGGTGGTGATGGTGGGTGATGATGATGATGGTGGTGATGATGATGATGGTGGTGATGGTGATGATGATGGTGTTGATGGTGGGTGATGATGCTGGTGGTGGTGATGATGATGATGGTGGTGATGATGATGATGGTGGTGGTGGTTATGATGGTGATGATGGTGTGATGATGGTGGTGATGATGGTGTGATGATGGTGGTGATGGTGATGATGGTGGTGATGATGATGATGGTGATGATGATGATGATGGTGATGATGGTGTGATTATGGTGGTGATGGTGATGATGATGATGGTGATGAGATGATGATGACGATGATTTTATGATGATGATGATGATGATGACGGTGGTGATGATGATGATGACGGTGATGATGATGATGGTGGTGGTAGTGATGGTGATGATGATGATGATGATGATGATGATGATGATGATGATGATGATGATGATGATGATGATGATGGTGGTGGTGATGGTGATGATGACACGACGACGACAAGGACGACGATGACGACGATGATGATGATGTTGATGATGATGGTGATGGTGGGTGATGGTGATGATGATGATGATGATGGTGGTGATGATGATGGTAATGGTGATGATGGTGGTGATGATGATGGTGATGGTGATGATGGTGGTGGTGATGATGATGGGATGGTGATGATGGTGATGTGATGATGATGGTGATGATGATGATGATGGTGATGACGATGATGATGGTGGGTGATGGTGATCATGGTGATGGTGATGATGGTAATGATGATGATGATGATGGTAATTGGTAATGGTGATGATGGTGATGGTGATGATGATGATGATGGTGGTGGTGATGGTGATGATGATGATGATGGTGGTGATGATGATGATGATGGTGGTGATGATGATGATGATGGTGGTGATGACGATGGTGATGGTGGGTGATGGTGATGTTGATGATGGTGGTGATGATGAGGTGATAATGATGGTGGTGATGATGATGATGGTAATGGTGGTGGTGATGACGGTGATGGTGGTGGTGATGATGGTGATAGTGATGATGATGATGATGATGATGATGATGATGATGGAGGTGATGGTGATGACGATGGTGATGGTGGGTGATGATGATGATGGTGATGGTGATATTGATGATGGTGATGATGATGATGATGGTGGTGATGATGATGGTGATGATGGTGATGATGATGATGCATGTTTGAGAAAAACTCTATACAAGCCTTGGCCACGAACAGGGATTGCCGGCCTCGTATCTCTAGATGGCCTCGTTAACACTCGGCCATCTATTACTACTCGGCCGGCAATCCCCTATTTCGCGGCCGCTGCAGTAATTTACTATTAACTCGTTTTCTGTAGTTATTTAATTTTAATATTTTGTAATGAATTTATTATAAAATATAACAAATAAGCAATGACCTTCATTTGACATTGGTGTAAATTGCGTGACCGGTCCAAGTCGTACTTTATTCTGTGTGGTTAGAATTCTTCACAATTTACGCGTGGATTATACTACGGAGTTTGATTTGGACCCGCCGTCTGACATCTAGCACTTTGACAGTGCCAGTAAAGTGACAAAGTGTATAGTGTACCACTACGCAAAAAATAATTAAATGGGTTGCCTTATCGTACGCATTTAGATAGATTTAGAAATTTGGCATTGTGGGAGCCTTCAATTATAATCTGACGTCATCAACTAAAATAGTTTCAATAATTAATTTTGAAAAAAGTAGAGAATTAAATGACAAAATATTGAAATTAGTTTCTAATAATTGACTTTTCTATACAAAAAAAAATATAAAAACCACTGGTAATTTTTTTTAGACATTCCCAATTGGCAACAGATCTACGTTTTTTAAGTCGGCCATTGCAGAAATCCCTATCCTGTGGGGAATCCGCTAAATCCGTAGTTTTACACACTAAAACGAAAATAAATTTAAAAATAAAAACAATAAAAAATTTGAAATTTTGGGTAAAATTTAGTCTGTATAATAATTAAACTAATCGAAATCATTAAAAGATATAACTAGCTATCTATAATATATAAAAAAAAAAATATATAAAAAAAATCCCCTTTTACTGCAGTAAGATGTCTGCCCAAGTCTCTTGCTCCCGTGATTTAGGCTATTTATTTATAAATTTAATAACAACTTAGGTACTATTACCTAAATATTCTCGCCAAACTGCTACGTTTGAGGGCGAGACGCGCTCAGTTTGTATATAATTATCCTATAAAATAAACTATTTAACTGCTTCAGAAAAGAAACAAATTAGTAGGTAGGTATAGGTACTTAATTATGAAAAGTCGAGAAGACATTCTTTTAGTTTGGTCTTTAGCGTGGGTTTTTAAAGTAAAAATTTTCATAATGTTGTGGTTTTCTGGAAATTGGACAGTTGTTTTCGAAGTTTAAATAGTTTACTTTAATTGTCTTCATGGCAAGTAACTGAGTAATCTGAGTAATTCTAAGAGCGCTCAACGCTATCAGTTTCATGACGCTTATATTGGAGAAATGAGGCACAGTTTGTATTTTTTTTTCATCATCATCATCATCATCAGTCTATAACAGTCTACTGCTGGATAAAGGCCCCGCCCAATGAGCGCCAATGTGCCCTGTCCTCGGCTAGACGCATCCAGTTTTTACCAGCAGCCTTTCGCAGATCGTCACTCCACCTGGCCGGAGGGCGTCCCACGCTACGTTTGCCAAGACGCGGTCTCCACTCAAGAACTCGTTTACTCCAACGGTTGTCGGTATTTTTTTTTAATTTTAAAGAATTTAAATTGTATCGGAAGCATGTATATGTTTTTAATGCAACAGGAAACTGATAGCGGTTGATAAGCTAGAAGAACTGTCCGCCTACAATGTTTACGACAACACTACGAGTTAAAAAATAATTTTTCAAGCAGTACAAAATTTGCATGATTATTAAAATGCTGTCCTCCGTCTTCAACAGTTCTCTGAGCGCAACTTGCTTTGTTACTAGTTGCAAAGTGAAGCGTAAACTTGTCAAGCCCGACTATTACGTAAATTTACGTAAATAACGGTTATTTCGTATTCGGAAGGAATTCCAATTACGCGCGGACCTTCGTCAGCGCGCTGCTCAGTTTGGACTAGGCTTGGCAGCGGGTAAATTGATAATAGAGCTATTTGATTGTCGACCTGTGAGTTCGCATTTCAAAGTCAAAGTCAAAGTGTTTTTATTCAAGCAATAAAAAGCAATTATGAAGGTCAAAAATCAAAATAAAAAAGTTTATATTTCAAGTAGGGCTCACAAAGGGCTCTTTTACAAGTCACTTTTTTAGGGTTCCGTACCCAAAGGGTAAAAACGGAACCCTATTACTGAGACTTCGCTGTCCGTCCGTCTGTCACCAGGCTGTATCTCACGAACCGTGATAGATAGACAGTTGAAATTTTCACCGATGATGTATTTTGGTTGCCGCTTTAACAACAAATACTAAAAAAATATTTATTTATTTATTTCAATATGGAAGGAAAGAAAATGAACCATTCAAATGAACCATCTGACATTTGTTTACGTTTTCCGAATCCAAAGTTCGACTCAACTTATAATTCTTCTCGATGTACCTGCGCAGAAGGCAGATTTTTAGCGCGGGAAACTTCGATCTACCAACGGTAAAGCAGAATCCTACGCGTGCTAAAATCTTGCGCTGTCAATGGTTGATCGATTACCTGCACGCCATATTTTCGAATCGTTTAAGTGGGACAGATCTAAGAATCATAAAGCAATTTGCGACCATTTGACCTTAGAAATAAAGTTCAATATAGATTATTTTTGATGCGGTTGGTGTGGAACGATCTGTTTGGCGAGCCTTGGGGGAGGCCTATGTTCAGCATTGGACGTCTTTCGGCTGAAATGATGATGATGATAGATTAGTTACATGTTCGGCTACTATCGGAAACGGTCTACACTATTCTGCGCAAACGAAAACTACCGATTGGAATTAAACTTGAGTCAAACTATATTTACTTAACCCAAAACCAGCCGGTTATCCTATGCCACGTATACCTAGGTATGACTCGAGATTCCGCATGTTCCAACGTTGTACACGCGTCCAAACCTTGCATACCATGCTCGCCCCCGCATACCGCCTTTGGGCTGAACGGAACTATTTAAAAGTTGGAGCAAATATTCAAATGCTGGGTGCGGTGCCAGTGACAGCGGGCAAAATAATGATTGATTATGATTGATCTCGTGTTTCATGTTGGGGTGATACTCGCAAGTACTGCTCGTAGCTTGACCCCATTATTGTTATGTAGGTTACTGACAAAAGAGTGGGAAAAGTCGTGGTTGCCTATGATTTGACCTATGGCCTCTCAAGCAGAGGGTCGTGGGTTCCGGGCTCACACCTATGAGTTTTCGCAATTTATGAGCGGATGATTAACATTTGAATTTTACAATGAGCTTTGCGGTGACGGAAACATCGTGAAGGATCTTGCACACATCTGCATAGAAATTCAACGGCGTGTTTGAAGTTCCCAATCCGCACTGGACCGCGTGGGAAACACGGCACAAACCCTCTCATGAGAGCCCTGTGGCCTGCAATGGTATGTAGGCTAGGATAAAAATAAATATCACGGGACAATTCACACCAATTGACCTAGTCCCAAAGTAAGCTAAGTAAAGCTTGTGTTATGGGTACTAGGCAACGGATAAACATACTTAAATACATATTAAACACCCAAGACCCAAGAACACCGGGTGTCCATGGGCGATGGTGATTGCTTTCCATCAGGTGACCCGTCTGCTCGTTTGCCACCTCTTATATAAAAAAAATAAAAAAAGAACAAACATTCGTATTTTTCATACAAATATCTGCCCCGACACGGGAATCGAACCCGGGACCTCAAGCTTCGTAGTCAGGTTCTCTAACCACTAGGCCATCTGGTCGTCTAATTAATTAAATCAAAATTAAGACAGCAAAATGTCCAAGAATCAGTAAACATGGTAATTCTTAATAACTATGTTAGTGTACAGCAAAACAAATTAAATCTTAAATTAAGCGTGATGGTGCGGACAAGTGCAAAAATAAAGTATGGATTTAATCCTCCCATAATAAAGTATGGATTTAATCCTCCCATAATAAAGTATGGATTTAATCCTCCCATAATAAAGTATGGATTTAATCCTCCCATAATAAAGTATGGATTTAATCCTCCCATAATAACCTCAATTCGACGCATAAGAGCTACGGGGTATATGTATCAATTAATGAGCACGTTGTATGCACCCATATTTTTGCTACAAATCTGTCTAACGAAAAACAAACGTTACCCAATGCACTTTAATAACGACAGCTGTGCCTACAACACATGATTTCAACCACGATGAAACGTAATAACAACAGACAATGATCACGATGAAACCCCTTACATTTGTCCTAATCAGAACGCACATTATTTTTCCGCCCGCCATCTGTCACTCACACCGCACAAAGGCTCGCTGCGTCTCGTGACAATGCGCTGCGAGCCCGCTGCGTGCGCGCCGCGCGTGCGAGATATACGGGCTTTATATGAAAAATCTGCGACATTGTTGCGGTTTCACTTTATTTGCAAGGTTTGAAGCGATTGTGAGTGCTGCGGAATTAAATTTCTTTGTTTACAAATGCAATGCAGAATAGCAGTGAATGGCGTTAAGCGAAACTGCGAGAGATTGGAAGTCGTAGCATGCCGTGATATAAACTTATGCACGTATTTCATAGGGAAAAAATGCTTTCTTTGTACATGGAAAAAAAAAACAAGTAATTTTGTGATTGTAGAATCCTGAGAATCCATCCGTTGAAAGTAGGAGTATTTGTAGGAAAATGCTTGGCTATTCCCAAGCAGTTGACTTTATTTCAAAAAGATATTTCGACATAAACTGTAATTGAAAACATGCTATGTGATTTAAGCTGTCTACAGTAGATGGCTACTAATGTAGTACGTATGTCCTGACACATAGCACAACTATGAAGTTTCTGAATGTCGACAGTGTCAACCATACGACTAAAAATCTGTACATACTTGTTGCGTGTGACAGAATACTAAGTAAGTACTTATAGCTTTACGGGATACAGCAGCAGTTGAAATGCTACGAAGCCCCATCCAGTTAACTGCGCACTGCGCAGGTATGCTGACACTAGTAGTCTATAGCTCAATTCAGACATTTAAGAAAATTTTGCATTATCATTACATGGCATCGCTCAATATAGCACTCTAATAAATTCATTTCCTTTACGATCTTGCAACGTAATGCGACGATTTTCCTTGCAGGTCTGAAGTGGGCTTGAAATACTACCAACTTATCAATTTTATCGTTATCATGTCATCCAAAAGACTTCCACTGCTGAACAAAGGTTTCACAACGATCAGTCCTACGCTGCCCGCATTCAAGAGGGTGACTTTAACCAGATCGTCAGTCCATCTTGTTGGTCCCTGCCACGTTTTCCAGTTTGCTATTGCCACTCTAGAGCCTTACTACCCAGCAGTCGTCGGTACTACGAGCGATGTGCCTGCCAACTGCCACCTTACTGTGGCGACTCTCCGGGCTATGTCTAGTATCTTTAGTTCTGCTGCGGATCTCTTCATCCCCATCCCCCATTTTATAATAAACGGAAAACCATCAACTGTAATCATAAAATCATCTCTCAACGTCAAGTTTACCAATCTTCTTACAAAATAATACGATTACCACTCAACCAATAAATACGCGAATCTTCAAAGCCTTACAAGCTGCGAGGTAGTTTGCCAAATTTGTGACAACACCTCAGTCGTAAATTGAATGAGAGCCGCCGCCATTACCGTCAAAACGGCGTAAGGAGATTACAGCCTGACCTGACCACTACTCGAAGTAGCGGCGCGGCGATAATGTTTGGTCTTCATTGCGCGTTCCAAGCGCTTACTTCGCAGCAGTTAACTTACAGTACATGCAATGTTGTAAAAAAATGTTCGTTGCATCGCTGCTTGCGTGTAATCGTGGTAAAAGAGATCGTCCGGTGAAGCGATGCGACGGTGTGAGCGGCGGCCGCGCCGGGTCATGCCCTTCTGACTTTATTATGTAATATCTTGTAATGAAGATAATTTGGAAACCTTTGACATGTGGCGCAAGAGGGTACGAGGAAAAACTCGGAATGAGACACTAATTATGAAGAAATATTGAAGGGAATACATAGGCCGTGATGAAATTAATTCGCTTCAGTAAGTAATGGATAGTAGTAGTATCTTCTAAGTTGCTACTCTCTTGACAAAGCGGTCGTAGTTGTCGTTACACTTAGCTTTTATGACAATTTTCTTGGGGAGACAGTGTAACGGTTTTTATCAAACTTAAATCAGGCTTCTAATGTCAAGGATTTGGGCTTGAAAAGGATTTATCAGGTTTACTCTCTAAGCCGACGACAACATACAATAATTCAGTCATTTACGTGTCTACTTAGTACACGAATAAATGATAATTATGAGGTATCTATGGGGGAGAGTCTACGCCATAGGGAACTCATAATTATTTCACGATTTTGGACTAAGACCCCATTAGACCCCATTCTCTTAGAAATGTTTTCAAGGAGAAACGGATGCTAACATTAACTGGGATCTATATTTTGTAAATTTGTTTATTTGTGAAGTTTAATCACGAGTTTTTTACGAAAAAGTCATCTCTTCGAAATATTAATTTGCGCAATCAGTATAAATATAATTATGTTATTCCTAGAGCTCATAGCAAACTTATTTATAAAAGTGCTTTTTTTGCCGCTATGCGTATATTTAATAAACTACCGGTCGAAATTAAAAAAACTAGAGGGTAACAAGTTTAAAACTGTTCTTAAAAATTGGCTTATAAACAAAACTTTTTATGATGTAAAAGAATTTTTTGTTCAATTACATCATTTAATTACATGTTATATTATATTATCATTTTCAAAGGTGCTGGGACGACATAACTTGCAAATTAACCGCTGACTCCCTTCTTGACCAGTGTTGTACCGCAGAACGAGCCAGACTTCTAGCAGTAAGAACAAAAGAGGCTGGTTTCTGGCTCCACGCACACCCATCTGCAACCACTGGCACTTTTCTTGACCCCAATACTCTCCGTTTCGCAGTTTGTTTACGTCTTGGGGTCCCGGTCTGCGCTCCACATCGTTGCCCCTGCGGAAGCGATGTAGACCGGCTTGGGCACCACGGACTCTCCTGCCAGAAGAGCGCGGGCCGCTTCGCGAGACATGCTGCCCTTAACGACATTATTCGTCGGTCTCTTGCATCGGCTAACGTGCCGGCTCTCCTGGAGCCGTCAGGTATTTCAAGAGCCGACGGCAAGAGACCAGACGGTATGTCGTTGATCCCGTGGAGTATGGGAAGGGTTCTGGTGTGGGATGCAACCTGTGTAGACACACTAGCCCCTTCTCATATCCACCGGACCTCCACAAGGGCAGCAGCCGCAGCAGAGGCGGCTGAAACCGCTAAAATTGGCAAATATAGTGGTCTCGGCGCCGAATATAATTTCATCCCTTTCGGTGTCGAGACCCTTGGTCCGTGGGGCCCAGGAGCACTAAGCCTCTTCAAAGAGATTTCGAAGAGGCTTATAGATGCTACCGGTGACCGAAGAGCTGGCAGCTACCTCGCTCAAAGAATTAGCCTAGCGATTCAACGAGGTAATGCTGCCAGCATCTTCGGCACAATGCCGCAGGGGCCTTTTTTAGATCTAGTTTAGTTTTAAATTTAGTTTGTAATAATATTATTTTTGTTTGTTTAGATCTAGTTCAGTTTTTAATTTAGTTTGTAATATTTAGTTTATAATTAAGTTTTATTCTTTGTTATTTTTTCATAAATAAATGATTAATTATTACATGTGAATGTGCATAAATAGCTGAAATTAGGAAATATTAGATAATAAGTTTTTATATTGTACGTCCGAAAAGGACAAACTGTTGAGACTTATTATAAGTAACCATCATTTTATGTACACAGTTTATACAATAAAGTTCATTTCTATTTCTATTTCTATTTCTATTTCTATTTCTATTTCTATTTCTATTTCTATTTCTATTTCTATTTCTATTTCTATTTCTATTTCTATTTCTATTTCTATTTCTATTTCTATTTCTATTTCTATTTCTATTTCTATTTCTATTTCTATTTCTATTTCTATTTCTATTTCTATTTCTATTTCTATTTCTATTTCTATTTCTATTTCTATTTCTATTTCTATTTCTATTTCTATTTCTATTTCTATTTCTATTTCTATTTCTATTTCTATTTCTATTTCTATTTCTATTTCTATTTCTATTTCTATTTCTATTTCTATTTCTATTTCTATTTCTATTTCTATTTCTATTTCTATTTCTATTTCTATTTCTATTTCTATTTCTATTTCTATTTCTATTTCTATTTCTATTTCTATTTCTATTTCTATTTCTATTTCTATTTCTATTTCTATTTCTATTTCACAAATCACACAAACCCAACTATCACCACCACCATACTACACTGACGCGTTTTGAGTCTTCAGAATACCGCAACTGTTCACTGTGCTACCGAATTCCAAAAAATACCAAATGTTGTGTGTTATTGTGTACCCATTTTTTCACATAAACGTAGCTATCGCAAGGTCGCGGGTGAGCAAATTAATTGTTTCAGTTTATCATCATTATCACCCCAGCTTTTAAATATCCTACTGCAGGGCATATGCTTCCTCTCAGAATGAGTGGGATTGAGCCGTAATTCCAACAGAGTGTGGAACTTCATACACACCACTCAATTTCTTCGCAGGTATGTGCTGATTTTCTTCACTATGTTTCCTTCACCGTAAAGCTCCGCATATTAATTCCGAAAAATTAAGCAGTGCAAACCCGGGCTCGAATCTACGACCCTGCTTGAGATGCCATAGTGTACTACTAAGCTAACAGATACGATGTTAGAAAATTATACTATAGAAAATGGTAACTCTACGCCGCCGTTTCCAAGTGACGATTGTGTCAATTCATCACTGTTTTATATATTTTTTGTTACCATTCGCTATCTAAGAGATCTTAATCATAAAATTGTTGGCATACTGTTCTCAAACTGTAGAATGTGCAAGGTCTACTCCTACGTCTGGAGTTCGTAGTTACATTATTCATTTTGAATCTTCGGAAGAGCGGAAGGTGTCTACGGCGTCCTGCCGGACCCAAACCTGAATTAAAGAAGCGCTGTGATAGGATTGCAGGCTCGCGGTTTGTGGTGTAGTATACAAGGTGTGTTTTTTATTTTTTTCTTCATCCTCCCAGCCTATATACGTCCCACTGCTGGGCACAGGCTTCCTCTCAAAGTGAGAGGACTTGGGCCGTAGTTTCCACGTGAGCACAGTGCGGATTGGTAACTGCACACACATCATTGAATCTCTTAGCCTTTTTGATTACTTTTAACTTTATTGACGCTGCTGCTGAATATAGGCTTCTCCCAAGGTTCACCAAATGAACCGGTCCTTTGCTATCCACATCTGAGGCGTGCCCGCAAAATTAACCAGATCGTTGCTCCATCTTGTTGGAGGTCTAATACTCGTAGGCATACCTAGGCTAGGTATACCTACAGTGCGTCCGGTCCATGGACGCCATTCGAGAAACTTTAGGCTCCATAGGCCCTCAGTTCTACTAGCGTTGTACCCTGCTAAGTGCCACTTGAGTCTGGCGATTCTTTAGGCTACCTACATGGGTGACTATTAGGCAACATGGGTGATTAAAGATTCTTGACTCTTTAAGAGAGGCTTTTTCAGATCAAATAAAGTTAATTTCTCAAAACACTAGAAGGTATCCTAACTCGTAACATAAAAGATAATCAACTATTTTTAACGACTAATGCCTAATCCAAGTCTTTGTCTTTGTATTTGATGTGACACGGCAATGGTCAGTTTTATAGCCGCTCGCATTTTTGAGTTTTTGTAGTGAAACTTCTAATGCGAATTCCAACAAGGTTGCGTTAAACGTTTAACGCTACCATGGAGGGGGTATGAAAGCATTAGTATATGTACTGCCGAAGCAAATATTTTAATCTCGCATTGTATATATATACTAACGGATGTTAAAAACTTCGATAGTGCAATGCAGAACTCATAACTGTCTGTGCAAATGTATGAGACTTGATAAAAGCGCCATCTAGTGAGTAATTTAAACACATAGATGAATAAGTAAATTTAGTTCTTTAAGTTATTGCAATAAGGTTCATCAATATGAAACTACTATCCTACATCAATATGTATAAGTGCTTTTTTCATTTCCACATTAGGTACGAAGTTTCACTTCTTCCGTGCGGAGGAACTGCACGCACGATTTTTTTTTATTAGACTTTGCTATACTATGTGATTTATATGGGCCAAAATTTACTTTCATTGGCTCAAAGAACCCCAACCTCACAGTATCTGCATATCATCATAACTAGATAACTCCTTTAGACTTAGACGCCTATGAATAGATGCGCTAGAAACTCAGAGAATATTTTTAAAACTGAATTGCACATCCAAATAGCGACTTTCATTTCTCCACGTCGTGCACGTCGGATTTGTTTGCGTGACAAATATCATTTTGAAAAACGGCTAAGTCTGAGTCGGACTCACGAGCGAACTGTTCCACACCAAAAATATGCAATAAACACTTAATTTTTAGGGTTCCGTAGTCAACTAGGAACCCTTATAGTTTCACCATGTCTGTCCGTCTGTCTGTCGGTCTGTCTGTCCGCGGCTAAGCTCAGAGATCGTTAGTACTAGAAAGCTGTAATTTGGCATGAATATACATATCAGTCACGCCAACAAAGTGGTAAAATAAAAAATAAAAAAATAATATTTTTTAAGGTACCTCCCATAGATGTAAAGGGGGGTGATTTTTTTTTCTCGACTAATCCTATAATGTGGGGTATCGTTGGAAAGGTCTTTTAAAACCATTGTGGGGTTGCTAACATGATTTTTCTATTTAGTGATCTGTTTGCGAAATATTCTACTTTAAAGTGAAACATTTCATTTAAATCGAGCGTCCCCCCCTCTAAAATCTAAACTGTTAGGTGGAAAAATTTGAAAAAATTCAGAATGGTAGTAAATATATCAAATTTAACTAGGAAAATTATAGCGGCTAAGATTGCTTGGAAATTATTTGTAGTTTAAAAGTAAATAGTAGCCTAAGGTATAAAACATACCTAAACTTGGATGATTCCGTACCCATACGAAATCCTTAGAAAAATATTACTTGATTTTTTTGTACTGGCTACGGAACCCTACCTTGTACGTGTCCGACACGCTCTTGGCCGGTTTTTACCTATTTGTACCAGCCATAATACTCTCAGGTGCCATCCTAATTGGTCATCTCCCGTGCGATCATGCGTAGTGAGTAAACAGTTCTAGGAACCATGCTACAGCGTCGGATCCGGGAGGAGGAGGGGGAGGGTTAAGCCGGGGCACTAGTCTCGGGCGGCAGTTTCAGGGGCGCCAAAGTCATAATTATATTTAACTAATCAGCACTAACTACTACGACCCCGCTGAAACGAATTGAGATTTAAACGTGTTTTCCCATAGGAATGAGATGATTTCCCGTGGCAAAATGTAGCCAATTTAACTCTCCAGCCCTTCAACTATGTCCATAAAAAACAATCACGGCAATCCGTCGCTCAGTTTTGACCCGCGAAAAGGATAAACACAAAAACACACTTTTACATTTATAATATCAGTATGGATGTGGACATGATTGAAAATAAAGACTTGCTCTTTGCTAGGGAGCATTCAGAAGCTTGGTTGCCTCACAATCGACTTGTAAGACTTAAATCCTGGAGAGAGGGGGCGCCACTATCAATTTCTGTCCTGTTATCTATAGCATGCACCATCTTTTTCTGTCATCGTCTCATAAAATTTTGACACAAAGCAAGGTAGGTAAGCACTATCCCTTTCACTATTTCGTTCTGCTAAACGGTATAAGATGGCGACAGAAAGATAATGGTGAATTGAATGCGATAAGAAGCGCCCGCGCGTTAGAAAATAAGCGTGCTAAATCGTGTGGCTGCCATGCCAACAAATATAATACTAATATTTATCTGGAGCGTCCTAATTGACGGCTGTGCGATTATGCGCCGCGAACAAGACAGTGCAGTATTATCGCTACATCGCGCGAGTGAGGATGGCGTGTCAGTGACAAAAACCTTGTGCCATAAGACAGGTGGACTGCGTAACTTTATCAACGGGTTTCCGCTGCCACTGTGGAACCCTAGAAACCCACTGTTTGCAGAGCTCCTCAAACAGCTGAAATGAAACTGGCGAGAACGGCTAACAATGCTCCTAGAGGCACTTGAGCTCTAAACGGATGATGATGTGACATTTCAACTCCTTTTACTACAGCCATTGTGCTGCTGACAGTGAATATATATATATGTACTAGCTGTTGCCCGCGACTCCGTCTGCGTGGAATTCGTAATTTGGGCAGCTTATTTTTTTTATCCAATTTGCTTTTTCATCAATTATGGCTCTCCTTAGTTCCTCGATATAAACCCCCCCCGAAACCTCCCCCGCACTCCCCTCCAAACCCCACCCCCCACCGAACCCCCCGCACGCCCGCGTTCACATTCACCACAAGTCAAGCGTGCCTATAGAAGTTTTACTTCAAAAACCCCCGATTTTGAAACATTCTTCCGCTCCGCTCCGCTCCTATTGGTGTTAGCGTGATGATTATATAGCCTCTAGCCTTCCTCGATAAATGTGCTATCTAACACTGAAAGAATTTTTCAAATCGGATTAGTAGTTCCTGAGATTAGCGCGTTCAAACAAAAAAAACCTGTTCGATAAATTCTTAACATAGACGTATCTTTCTTATTTGTAATCCGATTCAAATGAAACAAACACTAAATGTTAATCCAAGAAAATACCTACATATCATTGAAAAACGCATCCTTCTAGGTTAAGCCGTTTCTGAGATTAGCGCGCACAAACGCACAGACAAACAGACATACAGACAAACAGACAATAATTCTAAAAATCATTGTTTTGGGTTCTATTGCGCTAATAAATAGCCCTAGTGGTAGTTTTTCTCAAATATCTTCAATGTACAGACACCGACTTGTTACAGATTTATTATATGTACTAGCTTTTGCCCGCGACTCCGTCCGCGTGGAATTAGTAATTTGGGCAGCTTATTTTTTTATCCAATTTGCTTTTTCATCAATTATGGCTCTCCTTCGATCCTTCCGGAAGAAGTGAAACTTCATAATAAACCAACCCGCTCTCAACCCGCCCCCAACAGCAATTGGGCATAAAGTTCGGAATTTTAAGTGACCAGGATGCATTGGATAGGAACGGTAATTTTCACACCCGGATGTATACCGATGGGAGCAAGATTGGTGGCAGGGTCGGTGCCGCATTGTCATTATGGCAAGGTGGCGCCGAGACTAAGGCCGTCAAGCTTGCTCTCTCGGACTATTGTACCGTGTACCAGGCCGAGCTCCTGGCGCTTCGCGAAGCAACGAATGTTGCCCTTAATAGCAAGGGGTCTTCTTTTGGGGTTTATAGCGACTCTAGGGCGGCTCTGCAAACTATTTCGAACCACCGTTGCTTCCACCCGCTGGCCGTGAGGGCTAGGGAGAACCTAAGATCTATCTCCCTCCAGGGCAAGGATATTTCCTTGTTCTGGATAAAGGCCCACGCGGGTTTGGAAGGCAACGAGAGGGCCGACCAGTTAGCAAAAGAGGCCGCTATGAACTCCAAAAGAAGACCAGATTATGATCTCTGCCCGGTATCACACATCAAGCGGATCCTGCGCATGGATGCGATTGATGTGTGGAACCAGAGATATAAAACTAGTACGTCTGCCTCGACCACTAAAATGTTCTTCCCGGATGCGGTGGAGGCACATAGAGTGGTAAGAAAGATTGTTCCCAGTGGTACTTTGACTCAGATATTGACAGGGCACGGTGGGCTCTCTGAGTACTTGTACCGGTTCAAGTGCAAAGAGGACCCATCGTGCTCTTGCGAGCCAGGGGTGCCAGAGAAGATTTCTCACCTGATTCTGGAATGTCCGATCTTTAGTGTTCAAAGATTTAATTTGGAAAATGATATAGATATGAAATTAACGGAGGGAAATATTAGAGACGTAGTAAAAGGGGCGAATAGAGACAAATTTTTGAAATATTGTAAGCAAATTGCCAGTAAAGTTATAGCTAAAAATAAAAACAGATAGTAATGTATGCTTAAATAATATATTGTATTATATTAATTTTTAGCATACACTAAATGGATGTAACATGTAATAGGTTAAGGAGTATGTAATACTGAGTAAGATTTAAAATGTTAAAATAGAATAGTTAGTAAGAACTTTGTAAACCTAGTTATGTATATTTGGATTATCATATATACTGTAGTAAAATTTATGTATAAAACAAGATTGTTAGATGTAAGAAAATTGTATATTTTTTTTGGGGTAATAAAGAAATAAAGTATTGTGCTCAGGACCCTCTCCCCTCCTGTGAAATAAAAAAGCATGACAAAGAGGACAGCTAGAAAGATTGATGTATGGTAAAGAGTATGGGGAATGGAATGTGAGATATGAATAAGTAACATGTATGATTTAAAATAGTAATAGATAGAGTAGTTAGTTAATGGAAAGTATGAACGAGGAAGGGAAAGAGAAAGATAACGTATGCGGCATGGAAGTGCGAGAAGCATTAATGATGGAACTGGAATGGATGTGTTAGTAGCCATAGACTCCGATTATGTTGGAGGTAGGAAAAAAAAAAAAAAAAAAAAAAAAAAAAAAAAAAAAAAAAAAAAAAAAAAAAAAACCCGCCCCCAACCTGCTCCCAACCCGCTCCCAACTCGCCCCCACTCCCCATCCCGCTCTCAACCCGCCCCAACCCGCTCCCAACCGGCCCCCAACTCGCTCCCAACCCGCCCCCAACCCGCTCCTAACCCGCCCCCAACCCGTCTCCAACCCGCTCTCAAGCCGCCCCCAACCCGCTCCTAACCCGCCCCCAACCCGCTCCTAACCCGCCCCCAACCCGGCCCCAACCCGCCCTATCTAACTGGGCTATCTAACACTGAAAGAATTTTCCAAATCGGAGCAGCAGTTCCCGAGATATAGAAGTTTTACTTCCAAAACCCCCGATTTGGAAACATTCTTCCGCTCCACTCCGCTCATATTAGTGTTAGCGTGATGATATATAGCCTATAGCCTTCCTCGATAAATGGGCTATCTAACATTGAAAGAATTTTTCAAATCGGAGCAGTAGTTCCTGAGATTAGCACCTATAGAAGTTTTACTTCAAAAACCCCCGATTTTTAAACATTCTTCCGCTCCGCTCCGCTCCTATTGGTGTTAGCGTGATAATATATAGCCTATAGCCTTCCTCGATAAATGGGCTATCTAACACTGAAAGAATTTTTCAAATCGGAGCAGTAGTTCCTGAGATTAGCGCGTTCAAACAAACAAACAAACAAACAAACTCTTCAGCTTTATATATAAGTATAGATATATAACTATTTTTTGTGCAGTCGTTAAATTTAATCCTGTACTAGCAGGGTAATTGTGTAACTTTTTTGACACTCGGCATCGGATTGAAATTACAGTTTTTGTATGGCTGTGACAGCTGGCTGTTTGCGATACCAATTGTCAGCCCATACAAGAACTGTTAAAATAAACGAGAGGGTGATTGCGTGGGAGTTCGACAATTAGCCTGCAGGTTAGAATCTTTTTAGCAATCGCAATCAGTATTCAGTTATTTGCCGGTGCCCAAAGGGAGAAAAGTCTCCCATAAAATTTTAAGCCATAATGATATCATTAGTCATAATCAACGTTAGTCATACAGTGATTTATTTCTGAAACGGTATTTTTTTCAGGACTTTTTTAAATGCCATCTTATAGAATGCAGTAGGTTAGGTTAGGTTTGTTTTATAACAATTCCGAAAAATAAATTGTTTCAGAAATACTAGGGGTGTTCAATAAAAAGTGAGAATGAGTATGTTATAAACAACTTTTACTAAATGTAATTTTATTTTTCGACATAGTCACCTTTTAGCATAATACACTTATTATATCTTTTTTCTAAACTTAAAATTTCATTTTTAAAAAAGGTCTCATGTTGAGTACTTAAAAAATCTTGTACAGCAGCGACTACCGCGTCGTCGTCTTCAAATTTCTGGCCTCTCGGGTATTGTTTCAATCTCGGAAATAGGTAGAAATCACTGGGAGCGAGATCTGGTGAATACAAAGGATACTTAAGGATATTGAACCCAGCATCACGAATTGCAGCCATTGCAACGATGGACTTGTGTGCCGGGGCATTGTCCTGGTGGAACAGCACAACTTTCGAGAGTTTACTTCGCCGTTTTTCGCGGATCTCATTGCGCAATGTTGCTATTTGTTTGGCGTATAAAGTGCCCGTAATAGTGGCTCCATGTTTGAGATACTCAATCATTAATACCCCTTTACCATCCCAAAAAACAGAGCCCATAACCTTACCGGCAGATGGGCCCACCTTGAATTTCTCCGGAGTTGGAGATGATGGCCTTTTCCATGTCATAGACTGCAGTTTCGTTTCAGGGTCGTAATGATGGAGCCATGTTTCGTCCACTGTTATAAATCGCGCCAAAAAAAGTTCCCGGTCTTGCTGTATCAGGTCCAAAGCTTCTTGACAAATCTCGACTCTAGTTTGTTTTTGCGTGTTAGTAAGCATTTTTGGTACCCAACGCGCAGATACCTTTTTCATACCCAAGCGTTCATGTAAAATATTATGCACGCTCCCCGTTGAAATCTTTACATTTTCAGCAATAAAACGAACCGTGACACGACGATCCGCCAAAACTGAGTTTTCAACTTTTTTCACAATTTCTTCAGTTATTGCAGTAGTAGGGCGTCCGGAGCGGGGGTCGTCCATGGTCGATGTTCTTCCATGTCTAAATTCGGCGCACCAACGTGCGACTGTCGAATACGGAGGAGCATTAGACCCTAAAGTGTCCCGCAAATCTAAATTGACTTGGTCCGTAGAAAAATTTTTCAAACACAAGTATTTGATAACGGCGCGCAGTTAAATTTTCTGCATTTTCGCTAACGTACTCAATAGCATTGCAAAGAAATTACCGTATTTTTTAGGGTTCCGTAGTCAACTAGGAACCCTTATAGTTTCGCCATGTCTGTCCGTCTGTCTGTCTGTCCGCGGCTAAGCTCAGAGATCGTTAGTACTAGAAAGCTGTAATTTGGCATGAATATACACATCAGTCACGCCAACAAAGTGGTAAAATAAAAAATAAAAAAATATTTTTTTTTAGGGTAGGGTAGGGTAGGGTAGGGTAGGGGGGACGTAAAGGGGGGTTGATTTTTTTTTCACGACTAATCCTATAGTGTGGGGTATCGTTGGATAGGTCTTTTAAAACCATTGCGGGGTTGCTAACATGATTTTTCTATTCAGCGATCTGTTTGCGAAATATTCAACTTTAAAGTGAAAATTTTCATTAAAATCGAGCGTCCCCCCCCCTCTAAAATCTAAACTGTTAGGTGGAAAAATTTGAAAAAATTCAGAATGGTAGTAAATATATCAAATTTACTAGGAAAATTATAGCGGCTAAGATTGCTTGGAAATTATTTGTAGTTTAAGAGTAAATAGTAGCCTAAGGTATAAAACATACCTAAACTTGGATGATTCCGTACACATACGAAATCCTTAGAAAAATGTTACTTGATTTTTATTTTTGTAATGGCTACGGAACCCTACCTTGTGCGTGTCCGACACGCTCTTGGCCGGTTTTTTTTAAACAAAAGACAGTTAGTTTTTTTTCATAGCAATCAGCTAGATAGATTAGCTTTACCGGCCAGTATTTAATTTCCTAATATTGAAAGAGTTTGCATCTCATTCTCACTTTATATTGAACGCCCCTCGTAAATCACTGTATGACTAACGTTGATTATGACTAATGATACATTATGACTTAAAATTTTATGGGAGTCATTATAGACCCGTTGTTTGCTCAAGTATGGTAAAAGTTGATAATTTTTTTATGCAATACTCTAGCTTTTGCCCGCGACTCTATCTGTGAAAAATACGTTTATCGATCCCCCGGGAACTATGCGATTTTCCGGGAGAAAAATATGTAACTACCACTATATACTATACTTTTACTACTACTACATTTTTCTACACTATATTTTTCTAGGGTCTCAAACTAATTCCATACAAAATTTCATCTAAATCTGAAGGCATATCCCGTGGTGCTTTGTGAATGCAACGCGTACGAGCGAGATGGCTGTTTGTCGCTGTCCATTTTGGAGAGCTGCCAAATCGGTCATTGGCCCAGATAGCCTACAAACGGACGGTGCGGCACTAATTGCCTTTATAGCATGCTGTGACACCCTGAACGCTTAGCTTAATATATCGCGCCCACATTACCATTGCATTGCGATGCCAATAAGGGATCCAGCATCATCATCATTTCAGCTGAAAGACGTCCACTGCTTAGCATAGGCCTCCCCCAAGGCTCGCCAAACAGATCGGCCCTGCGCCATCCGCATCCAACGCGATCCCGCAACCTCCATCTTGTTGGAGGCCTACCTGCACTCAAGAACCTTTCGGCACCATCGGCCAAATAATAAGGGATAAGGGATATTTGTAATCTATAAAACGTAGCCTAAGCGCAAGCTAAGCTTGAACTTCCTGTCTGCGTCTGTGTTCCCTGAACACTACAACCTGGCCGTTTTCTAGTCTAGGGTGCACGAGCATTTACTAGGCAAGCGTGCTCAATCGTAGGGCTCATTTTCGCTTTCCACCAGGCGTAATTGTGGTCAAACGCAAGCCTGTATTGTATAAAAAAATAGTTTTTGACGTTTAGAAGGAAGGAAACAATTTATTTCTGTTCAAACTTTGGATCCATTTTTGTTGGATAATGAAATTCGCCATAGCAAAACGCCAAACAAGGAGTTTTTATGAACGTCACGTAAAACAATTCAATCTCCGTTGTTATGAAGCGCAAACACTTCAAAAAGGAAAAGTGATTTTAAACGTATCCTGTGTTCATAGACGTATCATCCAATAGAGGAGAAATTTTTAAGACAAACAATTTCGTCAAGTCACCTCGAGACTTGGGCGTTCGGCCGAAAGAAGACTCGCTTATTTCAAACATAGATATATCATTTTGTACCCTCTTAGGAGATTATCTACCTTATTTACAATACAATACACAATACAATACAATGACTTTTTATTATACACCAGAAATAGTAAGCAATACAGAAAACAGGTACACAGAGAGAAAGTTAAAAGGTAAGCAATAGGCGGCCTTATCGCTTAAGAGCGATCTCTTCCAGGCAACAGAAACAAGGAAGGACTAGTTTACAGCAGGTGGTGCATCAACAGTGGATCAGAAAATTAAATACAACAAAAAATAGTACATCTACTCATACATACATCGAACATATAATAGACGTCAAAAATAAATATAGGCAGTGGGATAAACAGCCACATATAAATAAATAAATAAACTAGGTATAATAAAGTTAACTATTACAAGATGACAGATAGTGCTCCTTAAGCATAGATTTAAAGATTGACAGAGATTTTGCCCGTCGTAAGTCAATCGGTAAGGAATTCCACAACCGAATAGCCTGGACAGTATAAGAATAGACATAGAATTTGGAGTTAGAGAGAGGCACGGTAAGGAGAAAGTTCTGAGAGCATCGAATAGAAGTTACGTAGCTAAATCGCTCTTTGAGGTAGCGAGGAGTTGAAGGGTTAAAGAGAATGCCGTAAAGAAGGTGGAGAATGTGAGAGTTACGGCGAAGGCGGATTGGGAGCCACTTGAGCTGTGATCGAAAGTTAGAGACATGATCGAACTTACGTAGACCAAAAATAAACCGAATGCATAGATTTACCTTTTATTTAATACTTAAATCTTAAAATTCTCAGAGATGGACTTATCGGAGATTGAAATTAAGTTACTCATACAGGTGGCGTTTTAATTTTTTTTTTGGATTATTTCGGCAATGGCTGGGTTAGTTTGACAGAATACCTTTATAAGGGTTTTTTTACCCGACTCCCAAAGGAGTATTTTACGTATGTATAATGTATGTATCACTTTTGGCACGCCCTGCATCTGAAAGGAATTCCTGAAAACCCGATTATTTTTAATTAGCGGCAAAATTAGAAGTGACGTCATAAATAGCTATTTCGACACAAAGTATAAGAGAAAATCGTGTTTCGACGGCTCATAAAAAGCACGTAAGTTAATTGGTGTCATCATCCCTGTTCACTATAGACTTAAGAAGAGTGTAGAGCTCCAAGAAAAATCGTGCAAGTTGCACTACGTTGCGGAGCTTGATTGTCCGCTTCAAATTCATTCACATTAGGGCCGCGCAACGTAATGCAACTTGCACGATTTTCCTTGCAGGTCTAAACTGGTCTCTAAGAGCGCGCGCAGACAGAGCGCGGTCTAGAGTTCTGAGTTCCGCGTTCAGAGTTCTGCGTTCTTTCGAATTTACTGAGTCTTTTACGATAACGCAGACAGCAGGCGACTGGAATTCTCGAGCGGTCAAAACACAGAACTCTGAACGCCGAACTCGGAACTCCAGACCGCTCTCTGTCTGTGCGAGCTCTAAATAGTCTTATTACCACTCTATTAGCTAACTCCTCTGTGCCTGCGTCCATCAAGCTTCAAGGAAAATTTACACCGAAATAAATTCCAGAAAAACTCATTGGTCGGCGAGAATTCGAGCGAATCTCTCCCGATTGGGCTATTAGGCACTGAATAAATAAAACTCACAATAAATTGGCGCAAAATATTTCCTCGGAAGCGTGCGCGCGCGCCGCATGCCGATGAGGTCACGCGCTAGTTCTCATTAGGAGGTGCTCGTATTTTTCAAAACATAACGGCCGAATTTATCACCGCGCTCGAGAATCGGCCCTTATTGCTTTAATTAAATTTTGTTGAATTAATAACGTTCGAAATGGGTGTTAACGGAGAAAGTTCACGAGAGGAAGTAATGCGTAATGAAAACCTTCTTAACCCCCGACACAAAAAGAGGGGTGTTATGAGTTTGACCGCTATGTGTATGTGTGTGTGTGTGTGTGTGTGTGTGTCTGTCTGTCTGTGGCATCATAGCTCCAACGGGTCAACCGATTTGGATGCAGTGTTTTTTTATTAGAAAGCAGGTTTCTTGGCGATGTTCTTAGATATGTTTCATTGAAATCGGTTGAGCCGTTACAAAGTTATCAGCTTTTTTGTAAGCTGCGGATGGGACCTTAGAAGCATAATAATATAGGCATTTACTTTACGTTCAAACATACGTATGACACAATTGCGTTGGGGGTTTTTAAAATTTTTAATTTATAGTTATCTGTTGATAAATACAATACTATGATAATTGTATCATCATCAACATCATCATAGAAAGAAGAAAGCAAGAACATACATTTGCAACGACGTGGTTAAAGTTGTTTAGAGGTTGTTTGGTTAAAGTGTGTTTGGCGAACTTTGGTGGAGGCCTATGTTAAGCAGTGGACGTATTTCAGCTGAAATGATGATGATGATTGTCACTTTGACTTGTACGTGAAAATTAGGATCAAGCTAATATCGTAGTGTAAATTACTCCAACATACCCAATTACTCCGGAAATAGCTCGAAGAATCGCTAGACTCAAGTGGCAGTGGGCAGGGCACATCGCTCGTGGAATTGAGGTCCGATGGGGCCGAAAGGTTCCCGAGTGGCGTCCGCGGATGGAGCGGCGACCTGGTTGAGGTGGCAGGAACGCATTAGATGCGGATGACGCACGGCCGATCTGTTTGGCGAGCTTTGGGGGAGGCCTATGTTCAGCATTGAAAGTCTTTCGGCTGAAAGTTTTTCAGACGTAAGTTATTGATGAATATAGCACAGTATAAAGAAATTGAATGTATTCACAAATAATAAATAGTTAGTTAATTTTACAAAAAATAAATTCAGTCAAATAACCCACGCTCCTAGTCGCTTCTGGCGCAAAGGTGCCCATAACACTTGCGGCATTTCCGCGCTGGATCGCCAAGGAAAGCCTTTGCCTCAGAAACGATTCGGAGCGGGGATCTTCACCCCTCTGCCTAAGACGACGGCCTATGTCCTGCACAAGCCGTCTCGCTTCCTGCCCCCAGCAACCCGTCGTTTCCACCGTTAATGGGACAAAATGGTACCCCTGCCCCAAAGGGGCATACTTCTGCCGCTTCATTGCCGCCTGAAATTCGGCCGCAGCTCCAGCCGTGCGAGCAGTGCGGCCGACGTGGGAAGCGGCGAAGGTGCTGACACACGTAGCGTCCCACACCAAACACCGCCCCCTTTCCCACGGCACTAAGGTCAGTCCGTCGGGCCGTTTCCCGTCAGTGCGACTGAGGCCCGGCGGCTCAAGCACAGACGGAACGCCCGCTGACCTGAGAGCTCGCTGAACAATATCATTCAGGGCATGGTGTCACGGGTGCCTGCCGGTACATCGGCGACAACTCAGCGCATGGTGGCCGTCCGCCCCCACCATGGTACCACAAATGCAAACTCATGAGGCCGACACACCTCGCAGCCCAGGCGGAGAGCAACAGCCACGCGCACCGAGTCACCGTCGAGATGATGATGATGATAAAATTACTCCATTTACTCAACCAAACCGAATAAAAAGGATTGAGATCCAATTGTTTGTATGTTTGTTATTAAGACTCGGATTTGCGAAAAAAAAATTGCGGTTTGCTAAATGACACTGAGTCTAAATAAAATCTCCTTTTTGTTTCCATGAACCAAAGGATTTTGGCAACAAAAAGAAATTAACATAATAAAAAAACGTTTCGGGAGACTTCAGGCTGAGTTTTATTCATACCTTTATCGTAAATCAAATGTAAAAACTTTTTAGAAATGCTCAGACCTAAACTCGCGGTAGCGTATCAAGCCAAGTTCGATTTTTTTTTACAAACCAGAAGAATAGAAGAGCCTTCTTAACAACAAAGATTTTTCGATATATTAATACCGGATAATTTTTGTTGATAGATCACGATTAGCTCTGTTCGAGAATTTATTTTTTTACATTTTGAAATTTGGGTTGGATATAGTAATTCAACCAATAATTGTTCGAGTTACTATGAAAAACAAAAAAATTAAGTAATAAATATTATAATAAAAAATTCTGAAATTTGTTATTTTAACGATACTGAATGACATATTAAAATTTGTGCACTTATTAAAAATTACCCTGTATTATAATTTATAACTAAAAAATTGTGTTTATAACTTATTTTAGAATGTTTGTGTGTTCTTATAAATAAATTACATGATTATTTACAGAACTTGGCACTCTTGCTTAAAATTGAACTTGTTAATATTGAACTTGGCTCCATTTTTCACATTAACGTTCTTGATGGGATATAGATTAAAGCTGCTCTATAGAAACTATAGGAACTATTACTGCGAGCAATTTCATTCAGCGCACACAGCCTTGCTCGTGTACAAAACTTCACAACTTAAACCACATGAACAAATTAAAAGCGTACGTAACAAAGGGGTTGCAAGCAGCGCCATGCGGGCTCTTTGATGCGCCATTTTGTACAACCAGCTTTGAGTCTAAAGCGCAAGCCACACTGAAGAGACGTGGGACCGGCGCGTCGCAGTCCGCGTCGTTTGTCCGCAGGCCGCGTCTCCGCCCCGTCTCTTCTGTCTGCTTCGGATTGCGACGCTTCTATACATTTAGTATGAAAACTGATTCAAGGGCCGCCGCGACTGCCGGCTGCACCATTTCAAAACATAGTAAGGGGCATTCAGCTAATTTTACAGGAGAGCGAAAAAACATGTTTAGACTCAGCCGCACAAAATTTTGCAATATTTGTTCAAAAAGTGATACTTTTATAGTTAACTAAATTAAGACGAATATCCAGGTACTTATATTACAAGTTTTATTTGAAATAATGTCAGGCTTTTGAAATGAGCGTATTGAAAGAAAGAAAGAAAAACATTTATTCGTGACAAAGAACAAAAGAAACACCAAATACAAAAAGAGGAATCGGAAACAGATACTTATATTGTCACGAAATGGTCCCAACTCAGCATGTTGTCGGCCTTGCAGCCGACGCTGGTCTTCCGTTGGAACCAATCCGACAATTAACTAGGCAACAGCAGTAACACCGTAACAGTATAACCAAATAATAATAAAAATAATAATAGAGAGAGAGAGAGAGAGAGAGAGAGAGAGAGAGAGAGAGAGATGTTTATTTACACATATTCGATACACAGAAAATACATTTGACAGGAAAAGATACAAATAAAAATCATCGAATAGTATAAATTGGACCCCACTCAGCATAATGTTGCGGCAAGCCGCAACGCTGTTTTTCAGTGGGACCCATTTAAAAACTAAACACAAAAAAAAAACAACACATTGTGAAGACACGAACGCCAGCGGAAAATGTAGTTCGCAACAAAAACCTAAATAGGTATACAAACCGGAAGTATGTATGGCAACACTTGATCAGTTTAATCGTATCAGAACCATTAAACCGCAACAAATACATACACACATCTGAAAATATACAACACAAAACACGACTAATATAATAACAATTCACAATAAAAATTAATTAAATGTACGACACTGTATGCATAGCCCCGATTGCCTTTGCCACTCGTTGATAATTGTTTGACCACAGCAAACCTAATAAGCCTCTCTGACTTTTTCAAAACATAGTAAGTGCTTGCCACATACTAGATTTTTGAAATAGTTATGTGCCATTGTGAAATTAAGCGTGATAGGCCTTTAAATGTTTTTGTATCGCAAAATTAATTTTTTGAGAGTTACTATGTTTTGAAATGGTGCAGCCGTGCGACGCACCCGCGTCACGTGTCTCTTCTATGTGCCTTGCGCTTAAGCATCGGAGCACACAGGCCACTAGCGATAGACACAAAATGCAGCCACTTGAAGCTGGAAGCGGCTACAAACGTAATTGAAGCGCGCTTCAGCCACTTGTGGCCGGTGGTCGACACTTGCGGTCGGTGGTCGCTACTTTTTTAACCCAAGCTGTGCTGTATTATAATGGATTTCAAAGAAAGTCTTTCTTCGTCAACTGTTTAGTTAAAATTGGAATTCACAACTTGCGTCTGTGTTTTCTGAATATTACAAATCTGATGTTTTCTTTCCGTGAATCTTCTCGACACGGCGACGATAACGCAGCAGGTTTCTATTTTTGGTTTTATTTTTTATTCGCACAGTATTTGACTCAATTGAATAATATATCGTGTTTCGTTGGACAAGCACATAAATTTTAAAAAGAAATAAAAATATTAAAACAATTAAAAAATCGAATTGGATTTAAATTAAGGAATAGACTGAAGCGAAGAGAATAACACACACACACACGCACACACATTTATTTGTTCACTAAATAGATTGTGAAAATTTGTCGGAATTAGTTTTTAATTAGATTAAGTAAAATAAGAATAAGTTTGTTTATTAACGAGATAGTTAATTGTAAGTTTTCAGCTCAAGCTATTAATTGTACAATACAATTGGCCTTATGTATCAATTTAAAATTAGAATAAGTTTGATTGTAACGCTGTTGTGCTCCTTAACAAATAAATAAATAAATAAATAAGAGGGATGGGGTTTCAAACGAGTGAGTGGCGTGAGCGTTTTGTGTTGGTGTTCTCTCAGCCACAAGAACCGACAGGCGAGGACTTGCAGCGAGCAGTGGCGAAGGGTACTAAAAACCCGATTCCCCCCGTGCCGACTCCGGGATTTAGAAGTCACCAATCTCTTCTCTTCCATTACTGCAATTTCAAGAAGAGGATAAATGATTTTGAGGTCTTTTGCTCCGGCTTTACTTTCAAAAATTTTCACGCCCCGCCGCTGGTAGCGAGTGGCGACCACCAGCGTCAACCATGTGCGGCGAGTCCATATAAAATGTATGAAAACTACAGGAAATGCCTATGGGTTGGTGGCGGCGTTTTGTGGCCGTCGCCCATGGCCTGTGTGCGCCGAGCCTTAGCTTTGTGATAAGCCCTACCGTCGGCGTTTGACGACGGAAGGATCAATGTTGTCTTATTATTTTAATTTACAGCATAAACGTGGGTTTATGGCGTTCATGACAATACATGATGCTTGTTTGTTTATCTCGGCATATTTGTTTTTGTAGAAGATTATCGAATTAAAAAATGTTTTAAAATTAGTCTCGAATGTTTCATCTTGGTTGCGTGAACTGGACTGGAATAGAATTATACATTCGATTTTTTGATTCAAACTCTAAACTTTTAACATCTTCCAATGTACAGTATGAAAATATGTGTCAAGCACGTTAAAAAAATCGTAAAATGCTGGGGTAGGATTAGTTACACTAACGGCACAGCACAGGTATCGCCAAGTAACCGTGAAAGCGAGTATCTTCAAGTTATTCCGGAATACTTTATTTTAGCAAGTTGTTTAATAACTTACTGAAAATATTGTTTCTACTTACTACCGTTGGAGAGACTGCGATACAGCCCAAGTTTCGATCTCATCGAAAACTTTCTCCACCAAAAATGCCAGGCAAAAAGAAGTCCCCATTGGACCTACCTAATTGGACTGTTCAACTACGGGTGTTAAATATCCAACTGACCTTCACCCAGGAAATGCAGCTGATCTCGCAAGGTGGAAGCTCCGTCGCACATAAATACACGACCCACGTCCCACTAGTTATACATTAATCACACGACAAACCCACCGGAGCAAGGAAACGCGGATTTATGGCCCAAATTGAAAAATGGTTTCGACATCCGCGCTTCGGATCGCTGTAAAAAGCTCGGTTATACCGACCGAACAATCTACGGACGGGTTTAGTTTTAATCTATCGCGCTTTCAAACCAATTTAGACAATGTTTGGATAGCAAATAAAAGTATGTTTATTCGATATTTTCACTGCACATAACAGTTTGTTAATAGGCTCAGAAGTACTGTTTATATATGTCTAAAACGAACTGAACTGATACGTTCTGGAGTCTAGGATGAATGAGCATTTACTAGGCAAGCGTGCACTATCGTAGGCCTCATATTCGCTTCCGTTCAGATGTGGTTGTGTCAAACGCAAGCCTAAATTGTATAAAAAAATATATAAAGAAGAGTTTGAGTTTGACATGAAACTACCGTGAGACTCACTCATAGTGAAAATAAACGGATCACTCGCGTATATGAAAAAGCGAGACAGCAAGGGGTCAGCGGTGGCCGAACACTCAATGAACTCGGGCTCGACGCAATACATCCGGTTTGATAAGGGTTCCGTACTTGCGAGAGAAAAGTTTTTCATTCCGCGGAAGGTGCGTGAAGCTGTCGAGATTGGTCGTCATCCAAATTTTAACCGGGATAGTGGTTGGTCAGTGTCCCCGAGTTGGAAAACAGTGTTGAATGTGCGTACTGCATCAACGGTGAGTGTGAGCAAACCTTTACAAAGTGATGTTGTTAGTGTTGTGTGCTACCCTACATTTGACAATGACAATAAAAGTGATGATAAAACGGGGGTAGTTGTGTGTCGCTGTCAGTTGCGTCGAGTGGCCGCGCGACCAGGGCGGTAGCACGCAGTGCACGTTTGGCAGCCGCCGTGACGTGCGACTCCAAGAAGAAGGGCTACGGATTAGCCCGAAACATGTCGAGTTAAACTCGTTTTAAGACGTGAGTGATCCGTTTATTTTCACTATGAGTTTGAGTTTCAACATAATATGAATCAAGTGTGTTTTAAAAGCGGCCAAACGAACATATCAAGTATCTATAAGCACTGTTTGATTATGTGCGTGTTGAATATGTTGGAAACATGGACGTGAATGTTCCTGCATGCTGCATGTTATTTGCATGTGTTAGCAATAATACTCAACCTAGTATTGTATACATTATTTTCTAGTTATTTAATTAAAATATGTTAAGTTATTATAAAGGTTACATAGTACTAAATACTTATTATTATTAAAACAAGACTGCACATTTCCGGCGGTCAACCAATCACAGATCACAGCAGAGCTAAGCTGTGATTGGTTGATCACATGGCGGGTAGTTTTGATGGGAAAGACCGTGCAACTGGAGGGTATAAAACCACCAGTACTTTGCTTGAGCAGTCAGTCTTGTCTTAATCGCGGATAGTGAACAATTGTGGAATACTTAAGTCTATGTGAGTATATCTGTGTAAGGAGAACCAATAAAACTGTAAGTAACAAGCCCATGTTGTTCCTTATTTATACTTGTAAGTATACTATGCTCAGCTAAAGTGAATAGGATAGCTCAAGAGCCTTCTTAGACTAAATTGTGATGCACATTTATGATGTCTAATGCTTACTTACACGTACTATGTACAAATAACCGCTTATTTCCTATTCACTTTACCCAGGGCAAGCAATAAATGTGAAATAGAATTACACCGCACTAGTTAGAACGCTATATAGTTTACATCTCAGAAGTGGGATATGAACAAAGTATTTTTTTCTCTCTCTTTGGTATTGCAATATGCATCGTACCATTTGTATGCATTGTTTATTTTCTAAACTAGAGGGTGAAACACGGTAGCTTTCATAATTATTGTCTTGCGTCACATGAACTTTTTATAGCAGTATCTTGTCACAACATCTTAGACGCGACGTAAGGAACCCTTGTGTCAAGTTATGTGTTAATTAATTAACAACGATAGCCGCGCTGCTTACCACTGTCGGTCGGTACGCGTTTGTACCAGATTGACTACACCTTTGTCAAAAGGAAGACTAAATATTTGCTTCACTACTAGTTACGTAACTTTGCCGCTATAGCCGATAACCACGGTAAAAACGCACCTACCCACATAATGCTTTTAATAGTTATATCGTTAAATGGGGAAAAAAACTACTTAACGATAAGGGCGGTTATCACTATCAATGACTGATATGTATTATTGAATGGTTTAATCACCTTGTTCCGCTATTTTTATTATTAGAAGTGTTTAGTGCTCTAGCCCCATGTAACGGCGGTAACGTATGGTTGAGCTATGACTTTGCTGTGATTATTTAACGTTCCAGGATATAATGAAGGTTAACCCTGATGGCCGGGTCCTATATACCCCGACAAGTCCGACGCTTGGAGCGTCAGCATCACGACGGCCGCGCAGCGCAACGAGGCATCGGGCAGCAAGCAGGGCCACGCGGCGGGCGCGCAGCCCGTCCAGCCGCCGCTCGCAGGGACGACCCAGCCGGTGCTCACCAACCCAGCGCAGGGAGCGCAGTGGGCGCAGTCAGCGCTCGCGCAGCCAGGTCGACGGCAACCTACGTAGCAGCGCGGGCGCCCGTGCAGCTTCGAAGCGAACGCGACGTCAATCCCGCGGCGAGCTGGGACACCGCTCGCGCAGCCGAGGTGGCCGCCGCACGCGCAGCCGCCGATCACGCAGCCACCGGTCACGCAGCCGTCGGTCACGCAGCCGCCGGTCGCGCAGCCGCCGGTCGCGCAGTAGGGCCAGCCGGACCAGTAATCGGCCCAGCAAACGCCGAGCGAGCAATCCCGGCGATCAGCAGACCAAAAAAGTCGGTGAGCCCCCTAATAATACTACTATTTTGGACCTTGTCACAGCTTTAAAAATGTTAACCAATAACAATGCCAGCTTAGAGAAATTAGGTTCCGTGAACAATACTGTACCTGAATTCGATCCATGTAGAAGAGAACAGACTATGACAATTTGGTTACATAAAGTGAACGAATGCGCCACCATCTACGGTTGGACGGAGAAACAAATAATTCACTTTGCATTACCAAAATTAAAGGGCGTAGCCCAAAGATGGTATGAAGGTCTACCCTCGGTCCTCTTCTCGTGGGTCGAATGGCAGGAAAAACTCTTGTCAGCATTTCCCTCTCATGAAAATTATGGCCAGATGCTTAGCGACATGTTAGCAAAAAGGGCTCGTTTTAACGATTCGTTGGAAGAGTACTATTATGAGAAAGTAGCCCTGATAAATAGATGCGGTATTATGGGAAAGAACGCGGTCGAATGTATATTACACGGCATTGATGATCGCGCTGTCAGATTAAGCGCGGAAGCCGCGCAATACGACGACCCTGATAAATTACTAGCATACTTACGTAACGCTAAAAATATTAGGTCGCATAATGATCGTAAGTTTGTTAAAAGTGTACCTCCAAAGGGACAGGAAGGTCAGGCGCGTCCCAACTCTAGGCTTCTTAGATGCTCTAATTGTAAAAAAGATGGTCATGTTACGTCACAGTGCACACAACCCATTAAAAAATGTGGTAGGTGTTCAAGAATCGGCCACGAAACCGAACAATGTTATGCAAAACTTCCCAATGAAAAGTCAACTCTATGCGTTAAAAATGATAATGATAATGAAATTTGCCACCCCAGTGGGACCCCGATAAATCAAATCAATGTTCCGAACCCAAACGATAAATACTTTAAGGTTGCTTTAGTTAATGACACACCTGTCAAATGTTTTATCGATTTTGGTAGTGAATGTTCGATGATAGGTATTTCGGAATTTAAAAAAATTAACACCACAGACGTTGACCTGGAAACATCTAATTTACCCTTACTAAAAGGATTCGGTAATTCCATAGTAAAACCGATAGGAAAGAGGAATGTTTGCGTTGCCATAGATGACGTAGCTGCTGACGTTGAATTGCTGATTGTTGCTGATGGTGATATGCCTTTCCCTCTGTTGATCGGACAGACTTTTACGGAGCAACCACACATTTTAGTGCAAAAGACAAGTGATCGCTTGGATATAATGCAGCTCAGTCAGCTAGTATCCGTTAGTAATAAAATAAGGCTAATTTGTGATGATGACGTAGAAATTTCTGGTTTTACTACTATTCGAGTTCGCACGGAACCTCACTATGAGGGGGATGTTTTCATAGAGGGGGGCGTTCGCTGCCAGAAGGGAGCTAGTTATAACGTGCCGAGTGGTATTTACCGGATAGCTGCGAATGGGGTCGGACACGTCGCAGCGAATGCCTCCTGTGACACTCCCTTTAGATTAGGAAGAGATTTTCTAATCGCTCGCGGACGTAAAGCTCTGGAAGAAGACAGTTTAAGCGTTATGAATACTTTTCACTTGACTAATAGGGGCGATGTAGCTGACATAACAGAGGCTGACCTGAAATGTGGTAGCGGTCTGTCGCCAGCAGACAAAGACTGCCTTCTTCAATTGCTAAATCAGTACAGAACGTGTTTTGCTTTTAATCTGTCTGAATTAGGTAGTACTTCTGCAGGGGAGATGTCAATACGACTCAAAGATGATGACCCTGTGGTTTATAGGCCATATAGGTTAGCAATCTCAGAGAAAGAAAAGGTTAGGGAGATGATCTCAGAATTATTAGATAATAACATAATACGTCCATCGACCTCACCATACGCAAGCCCCATTGTTATTGTTAGGAAGAAGGGAGGTGACCTTCGTCTATGCATAGATTATAGGGCACTGAATAAGAAAACTACTAGAGAAAGCTATCCAATGCCCTTGATTGACGACCAACTCGATGTTCTGACTGGCAATAAATTTTACACTACCCTAGACCTTGCGTCAGGGTACTACCAAATACCCATACGCGAGGAAGACAAGCATAAAACCGGTTTTGTAACGCCAGATGGGCACTACGAGTTTAATCGTATGCCCTTTGGTCTTGCTAACGCACCAGCCACCTTCCAGCGTCTAATGAATCAGGTGTTAGGTCCCACTCGTCACAAAGAGGCCCTAGCGTACCTAGACGACGTCATTATACCATCTAAGGATATATCTGAAGGCATGAGTAGGTTAAAAACTGTTCTGGATCTATTCCGTGATGCAGGGCTCACTCTAAATTTGACAAAGTGTTGTTTTTTTGGCCAAAATGTTGAATTTTTGGGGTTTGAGGTATCAGAGGACGGCCTTCGTCCGGGATCGAAAAAAGTTGAAGCCGTTGAACGCTTTCCAGTGCCCCGTGACCAACATAACGTTCGCCAATTCCTTGGTCTCTCTAGCTTCTTTCGCAGATTTATACCGCGCTTCTCTGTGATTGCGAAACCATTGACCCAACTCTTAAAGAAAGACTCAAAGTTCGCGTGGGGCCCGGAACAGGAGTCTGCGTTTAGGACACTCCAACGTGAATTGGCCCAAAAACCAACATTAGCTCTGTATGACCCTTTAGCTACTACCGAACTACACACGGATGCGTGTAAGGTTGGCGTTGCAGGCATCCTCCTCCAGAGGAATAAGGAAAGTATGCTTAGGCCAGTTGCATACTTTAGTAGACAAACTACCCCAGAAGAACAAAATTATTCATCATACGACCTCGAAACCCTGGCCGTCGTTGCTTCTTTACATAAATTCAGAGTGTATTTAGTAGGCATCTCCTTCAAAATATTGACAGACTGCAACTCTTTGAGGGCTACTTTCCAAAAACGGGATATGGTGCCTCGTGTTGCAAGGTGGTGGGAGCAGATGCAGGAATATAATTTCAGCATTGAATATAGACCAGGTACAGCTATGGCTCATGTTGACGCGCTCAGTCGCAACCCCATACCAGGTTCGCCACAGTCAGTGCAACCCTCTCATAACGTCCTCCTAGCCAATGATTGTGATTGGTTGACTACCGTCCAGAGTGCAGACGATGAGGTTCAGAGAATAATACGCATCCTAAATGACCCCCAACTAGACGACGTCATTGATATTAAATCTAATTACAAACTGAAAAACAATAAATTGTTTAGGGTAACTGTAGATGGTGATAGATGGGTTGTTCCGAAAGGGGTACGTTGGCAAATTGTTAAGCAAAATCATGATGACATTGGTCATTTTGCACTAGACAAAACCCTAGAAAAGATTAAAGCTACGTATTGGTTTCCTAAGATGCGGGCTTTCGTTAGCAAATATGTAACATCATGTTTAGAGTGTGCATATTCAAAAGCGTCAGGTGGCAAGAAACCAGGATACTTGCATCCAATAGAAAAGGTCGATATTCCCTTCGACACGGTGCATGCGGACCACATCGGCCCCTTCGTACGGAGTAGTAGGGGTAACGTCTATGTATTAGTACTTATAGACTCTTTCACTAGGTACATTTATCTGAAGCCTGTTAAAAATACAAAATCACAGACATCTGTCAAGGCTCTCCGTGAATATTTCGGTATATTTAGCGTTCCCCGAAGGATTATTACGGATAGAGGCACTTCCTTCACTAGTGATACGTTTAAGAGGTTCCTTAAGGATAAAAACATTAAGCACGTTTTAAACGCCGTTGCCACACCCAGAGCAAACGGGCAAGTAGAGCGTTATAATCGGACGATACTAGATGCTCTAACTTCTAAGTGTGTTGGCACAGCCGACAACAAGTGGGACGACCACTTGCCCGACGTGCAATGGGGACTCAACAACACGTTTAATAAGGGAATCGGTCGCACACCATCCGAAGCATTATTTGGGACTAGGTTGGTAGGATCCAGTGAAAGTCGCGTACTCACTGAATTAGGCAATGACATCACTGACACCGAGCATCAGAATATAGACGAGATTAGGCAGGAAATTAATTCACACGTAAAAGCCTCACAGGATGCCCAGAAAGCGGCTTTCGATGCTCAGCGTTGTGAACCCATGAAATATCATGTTGGGGACCTAGTGCGAATCGAAAGACAGGTACCAGCCACAGGTAGCAGTAAGAAACTTATTCCGAAATATCAAGGACCTTATAAAATCATCAAAATCCTTGATCATGATAGATTCCTCATTGAAGATACCCCAGTGACCCGAAAAGTTAATAAACGTTATTCTACTGTAGTTGCGATAGACAAAATCAAGCCATGGCTTAGCTATAGCAGACCTCATGATGTCTCTTCCAGCGAAGATAACGAATCACTTAAGGATGATTAGGTAATCTATTTAGCCCCTATCTTATAAGTTTTACAATTTGCAACCAATTTAAGATGAAGGACTTTTGTGATTGATAACCAATCATTCATCATCAATGGGAAAGTAGTCATTGTATTGCTCTGAACTGGTTATTATTTGTTTGTGTCTGTTTATTTTCTTTATTTTTCAAGATTAATATAAAATACAGGCCATGAAATAATGCCTTGTGTTAATCATAGTCAGACCATGAAATAATGTTTGACATCCCCTTAGAAACGATTACAACGATTAAGAACAGGCCATGAAATAATGCCTGATCGAAATCTTATTCAGACCATGAAATAATGTCTCACCTATCTTGTCGCTTTAAGTGTTTAAGAACAGGCCATGAAATAACGCCTGATCGAAATTTCAGTCAGACCATGAAATAATGTCTGATTTGTTCTAAGTTCTGTATGGATATTTAATTAAGAAAGGCCATGAAATAAAGCCTTTACTATAGTTTATGTATTCAGACCATGAAAAACTGTCCACCTGATCCAGTATATTGTACTTGCTTGATGTAGAAATTATGTCCATGTTACCAACACATCGCTTACAATATAATATATCGCTTATAATGTTCAATCATATTTGTTTATAGTAGTAATAATTAATTATTATTAAGCAATAATCATTGACGTCTTGATTAGACTTTGGAAAAATGTATTATGTGTAACGAGGGCGTTTCAATCATAGTGGATGGCCGACTGTTAGCAATAATACTCAACCTAGTATTGTATACATTATTTTCTAGTTATTTAATTAAAATATGTTAAGTTATTATAAAGGTTACATAGTACTAAATACTTATTATTATTAAAACAAGACTGCACATTTCCGGCGGTCAACCAATCACAGATCACAGCAGAGCTAAGCTGTGATTGGTTGATCACATGGCGGGTAGTTTTGATGGGAAAGACCGTGCAACTGGAGGGTATAAAACCACCAGTACTTTGCTTGAGCAGTCAGTCTTGTCTTAATCGCGGATAGTGAACAATTGTGGAATACTTAAGTCTATGTGAGTATATCTGTGTAAGGAGAACCAATAAAACTGTAAGTAACAAGCCCATGTTGTTCCTTATTTATACTTGTAAGTATACTATGCTCAGCTAAAGTGAATAGGATAGCTCAAGAGCCTTCTTAGACTAAATTGTGATGCACATTTATGATGTCTAATGCTTACTTACACGTACTATGTACAAATAACCGCTTATTTCCTATTCACTTTACCCAGGGCAAGCAATAAATGTGAAATAGAATTACACCGCACTAGTTAGAACGCTATATAGTTTACATATGCGTGTTTGTTCGCTCCGCCGGCGGCTGATGTAACGATAACAATCCTCTAACAACACTACCTGTGCCTCTGTCGGTGTATTCTGGACACTCCGGTAACACAGTTCAACATAATAGGCATATTTTGGTGACTTCTGTTACCGAAATTTTAGTGTTTGAGGGTATGACATTTTTTGGACGTGACAACGTCTAATAAATCGATGAACGCCGGCTGCATACACGAAAAAGGATGACGCAATGTAACGTTACATGTAAATACATGTACCTAAAGAGCAGCGAAGCAGGCCAGTTGTAAGAGAGCCGAACGCTGTATAATGCGGGCTGCGGGGGTGTGTAGGAGTGCCGGGGGGGGGGAGGAGGTGGAGGCTCGCACTTCTGAGGTTTTCGAAATTTATGTGCGAAGTTACATTTGAAATTCACCATGAGCTTTACGGTGAAGGAAAACATCGTAAAGAAACCAGTATAGACCTGCGAAGAAATACAATGGTGGAACTGCGGGACAAAACCTTTCATTCTGGGAGGAGGCTTGTGCCCTGCAGTGGGACGTATACAGGTTGGGATGATGATGATGATTAAATAATCCCAACAAAAAAGATAATGACAAGCTGTACTACGAGGGGCGTTCAATATAAAGTGAGAATGAGATGCAAACTCTTTCAATATTAGAAAATTAAATACTGGCCCGGTAAAGCTAATCTATCTAGCTGATTGCTAAGAAAAAAAAAGGAACCGCCTTTTGTTTAAAAAAAAATACGGTAATTTCTTTGCAATGCTATTGAGTACGTTAGCGAAAATGGAGAAAATTTAACTGCGCGCCGTTATCAAATACTTTGTGTTTGAAAAATTTTTCTACCGACCAAGTCAATTTAGATTTGCGGGACACTTTAAGGTCTAATGCTCCTCCGTATTCGACAGTCGCACGTTGGTGCGCCGAATTTAGACATGGAAGAACATCGACCATGGACGACCCCCGCTCCGGACGCCCTACTACTGCAATAACTGAAGAAATTGTGAAAAAAGTTGAAAACTCAGTTTTGGCGGATCGTCGTGTCACGGTTCGTTTTATTGCTGAAAATGTAAAGATTTCAACGGTGAGCGTGCATAATATTTTACATGAACGCTTGGGTATGAAAAAGGTATCTGCGCGTTGGGTACCAAGAATGCTTACTGACACGCAAAAACAAACTAGAGTCGAGATTTGTCAAGAAGCTTTGGACCTGATACAGCAAGACTGGGAACTTTTTTTGGCGCGATTTATAACAATGGACGAAACATGGCTCCATCATTACGACCTTGAAACGAAACTGCAGTCTATGACATGGAAAAGGCCATCATCTCCAACTCCGAAGAAATTCAAGGTGAGCCCATCTGCCGGTAAGGTCATGGGCTCTGTTTTTTGGGATGGTAAAGGGGTATTAATGATTAAGTATCTCAAACATGGAGCCACTATTACGGGCACTTTATACGCCAAACAAATAGCTACATTGCGGAATGAGATCCGCGAAAAACGGCGAGGTAAACTCTCGAAAGTTGTGCTGTTCCACCAGGACAATGCCCCGGCACACAAGTCCATCGTTGCAATGGCTGCAATTCGTGATGCTGGGTTCAATATCCTTAAGCATCCTCTGTATTCACCAGATCTCGCTCCCAGTGATTTTTACCTATTTCCGACATTGAAACAATACCCGAGAGGCCAGAAATTTGAAGACGACGACGCGGTAGTCGCTGCAGTACAAGATTTTTTAAGTACTCAACATGAGACCTTTTTTAAAAATGAAATTTTAAGTTTAGAAAAAAGATATAATAAGTGTATTATGCTAAAAGGTGACTATGTCGAAAAATAAAATTACATTTAGTAAAAGTTGTTTATAACATACTCATTCTCACTTTTTATTGAACACCCCTAGTATTATAGTTTCAGAAGCTCCTCTAAAGATTGTTCCGAACTAGGATTTAGGAATAGATGTGTGGACCGCACCGCGCGACAGACGCGCGACAAACGATCGCATTAGGTACCCCATTACCGCACCCTATCGCTCCGGATCTACGCTGCGCCGCTGACAGTGTGCGGGGTCACGGGATTGCTGGTTAGGGACCATTAGGCAGGGTTGTAAGGATGAGCGAGGATAGAATAAATGATAGGGATGGTGACATTGAAGGCTATTGATAAGCTACGTATAGTCGACCTAGAAAGACCAGCCTAAAGCCAAATTCGGACCTGCAAAAAAAATCGTGCATGTTGAATTACATTGCGCGGCCGCAAAGCAATCTAGTTTGAAGTGGTCAATCGAACGCTGCAATGTAAAGCAACATGCGCGATTTTTCTTGCAAATCTAAACTGGGCTTAAGAATCAATATCAAAATCAAAACGTTTACTCTGCAAGTAGGACGCTAAGTGCTCTTTTACATGTCACTTTTTTAAAACTACCAGTGCTTTCGTAAGGACCATCATTGCCAAGAAGATTGCGCCGCATGAAACTTGGCAGAAAGTCATATTTTCATACAAAAATAAAATAAATACCTAATTACAAACAAAATAAACATAAAAACATTTTAATTTTATTCATGAGCATGATTTGACTACATAATGAACTATGATAAGTTGAGTTGTTTAAACTCGCCTTTTGTGGCTGAATTTGTGCATGGTACTTTATTGATTTTACTTATATACTCATAAAATATTTCCCTTAGGTTATTTAGGTAGGCCTAAATTCTTTATTCAAATAATTAACAAAATTCCATTAAAATCAATAACAATAATTAAAACTTAACTAACTATAAACGCTAAATTATCATTAAAATCACAATTAAAAAAAGAATATCACAATTAAAATCAAAATTAAATTTAAATTCAATGTCTAAATTAAAAAAGAAAATTAAATTAAGAGACAAATACAATTAAACTTCAATAACTTAAAATAAAACAAATCCCATGTCAAAAAAAAACTTTAACCCTTAACCACGTTAGTGCGGTCTCACAGACCATGGATTATTATTATTAAAAAAGAAAATTAAATTAAGAGACAAATACAATTAAACTTATTGAAGTTATTGAACTTAAAATAAAACAAAATAAATAAAACAAATCCCATGTCAAAAAAAAAACTTTAAATGTTACCCCCCGCATCGTACCTGGCCCAAACGTGCCCGTCACCCCAGCGGCATTGCCCCGCTGTATGGCCAACAAGATCCGCTGCACCAAGTACGACCCGGAACACATAAAAACTACAGTATAAAATTAAAAAAAAATACAGGGATGTATAGGGTCCCTTAGTTATGAAACTTAAACTAACCTCTTAACTATATCTACGTTTAGTGGAAGAGTATGCTTCCAACCTCATCGAAAAAATAAATTGGAGCACACACACAAATCACACAAACAGAACTATCATCACCACCAGTGTAGTTTGGTGTTGGTGATAGTAAAGTTGGGTTTATGTGATTTGTGTGGAACTGCATAAACACACATTTCTTGCACAAGCAAAACTATTATAAGATCGCGGGTAATCAAAGTAATTGTTTCAGTAAAATTTTACCTTTTCTGCAAATACGAGCAAATTGCATAAGAATAAGAAGTCAGTTTATGTAAATAGGAATGTTCCTACACATAAACTGAACGGCTGCTCTGTGGGGGCTATAAGTGGGTCCTATCGGGCGATCTCCGACTCACGACGAGGCTAATGCTTTGACTAGCTTTATAATAATATGGCCGTAGGATCGCTACGTGACGCGTAGTTCAAACGGCGAGTGGTCAGCATTATCCTGAATTGTCCAGGACGAAAAAGTAGTGCGATAAACGTTTTTGTCGTGAATTATACAAATGGTAACCAATCTCGACGAGGCCTTCTATTGAAAAACACTTTTGAAAAATAAGTTACAACAATTATTTATCAACTAGCTATTAGATCAGTCAGTAACGGTTGCTTTTTATTGTAGACTGTGAAAATTAATAACAAGGACAAGGTCAAAGTGAAAAACAAGTACGGATTATTCACGTCTCAAAACGATTTTAACTCGACATGCTTCGGGCTAATCCGCAGCTCTTTCTCTCGGAGGAACTACACGCCGCCGCTCTGCTTATAGACGTGAGTAATCCGTATTTTTTCACGATGAGTCCCACGGTAATTTCATGATTAAAGTGACATTATGTTCATTGCATTCTTTTGGTTTCACTAGTACCTAATAGTTAAAAGAATTTTTCAATAAACAGACTCGTCAAGATTGTTTACCCTTTTTTACCTGACTGCCGAAGGGTTACTTCACCGATAAGGAGTTGCTATTAAGTTTGAAGAGATTTATCAAGCGACCAGTAGCTGCATGGAATCTAATGTCACTATGCATGCCTTTGACTGCATTCATCGTTGCATTATATATTGAAGGTCTGTCCTGGACATTTTATAAGTTCGCTTTAAATGTTTAGTCTTTTTTTGGATTTCTTTCTTTAGGTTCAGTTATTTTATAGTTACCTATTGAATATTTTGTATTGTTTCAATTTTTTTCAGTTATTCCGCAGGCGGGTTTTTTGATTTTTTTCATTATTATTTTCTAATGCTAAAATTAACGAAGTATAGTAACAAAGAAAATGTATGCGATAATACACTGTATGGACAGCCAATGCGTCTGTCAGAGTCTTAAGACAGATTCCTGAGCCCCTCAGAAGTAAGAAACGTTATTTGAATCACGGGTCAAAACGGCAACTTTAATTTACTATCTCTCAAAAAAAAATTGTAAGTACTTTATGAAAACGACTAACGACCGCTTTAGCCTAGTTGGTAGTGACCCTGCCTACGAAGCAGGAGGTCCTGGGTTCAAATCCCGGTAAGGGCATTTATTTGTGTGATGAGCACGAATATTTGTTCCTGAGTTATGGATGTTTTCTATGTATTTAAGTATTTATTTATCTATATAAGTATGTTTATCGTCGTCTAGTACCCATAGTACAAGCTTTGCTTAGTTTGGGACTAGGTCGATTTGTGTAAGATTGTCCCCTAATATTTATTTATTTAAAACGAGGACTTAGATCGAGCTGGCAACATTTCAATAGGTCAAGTCACGATTTTTATTGTCTAAGTAGTTTACAAAGGCAGATCATTAACAACATCTAATTTATGTTGGATAGAAGGCACAGATTCGCACAAAACATCTCACAGAGCGCCATTAATAGCGGTAACTGGAAAAGCGGAAAGATTACGAACGTACAAATTAAATGCAATTCCAGCTTTGAACTTTGAACGACAATCGTTCTCTACAAAGCAACAAAAAAGCATTTGAACACAAAGAACTGAAATCCATTACGCGAAATGTGTCGGTAACGAGGGTAAAAAAACAAATGCATTATGCGTCCGAGCCAGTGTTGGCGAGCTAGTTACAAAAAAATCACAGTGAAAAATAACAGTGACTTTGTACGATATACGTTTTGGCAGAGGCTAAACATATTTTGCGAATCAATTCAACTAGTACGGCAAGTGTATTTATTTACTTGGACTGCCGTGTCAGGCCTAAGTAACGTATCTCCAAAAACGACGATTAGAGAAAAACGCGATCAAAGTTTTTGTTTTTGTTCATCTCATTGCTTGTTTACTAATGAAGTTTAAAATTTGAAATTTACACAGTAGGTTAGAAATATTATTGTGACGATGTATTTTCAATTTTAACAGTGTGCTACGAATCAATAGGAAAAAAGACGGTTTTTAAAGTTTACACGGCCTTACTTTTCATACAAAATTCTGTAACGCAAAGTTGCGTATCTGAATATACGTTAGTTAAGCGTGACCATGCTCTTTTTATTACCCAAAACTGTGTAATGGCTATGACCTGTATCTTTACTTACATTACTTTTGGGAACCAAGAAACAGAACATTTAAGTAAATTAAAAGTGGGTAGGCTCTTTTATCTAGTCCCGTTATTTTATTTTATAGATATACAAATAGGTAAGAAGGTTAATAATAAGTAAAGTGGAAGCTAGAAAACTTTTTATTGAATTTTATCACAGTAACAGGATTTCTATTAATTCTTAACTTTTAGGTATCTTTTTTAATAAATAATACTTATAAGGTCTTATAACAAAATATTATTATCTTTTCTTCCACTCCCTCCCCTCTAGTTAAACATACTCTTAATAAAATTATAATCAATATAGCTCTCCTTGGTTTCAGAGGGTAGCTACATATCAAAATATATAAAGTTTAAAATTAATAATGGACGAAAATACATAATGGTCATTTGATATAATTCTTGGAAATTCTCAACTTTACAGGATAAACCAACCATAATAAACCTAACCTAACGTAAACCAATCTGTAGATTACAAGATTAAAAAAGTTCGTTTTATCAATAGTTTCAAACAAAATTTTAGTATATATTATGACCATCAGGTATTTCGTCCATTATTCGTTTTAAACTTTATATATTTTGATACGTTCCCGTTTAAGAAGGTGTTACGTATTATGAAATATAATTAAAATGCCTATTATAACATATAACAACAACCTGATTTGAATTAAACTGCACCAAAAGATTTTTCAATTTCGATTCTGCGGGCGAGTTCTGTATGACCTATCTAACGTATTTGAAATACGGGAGATATCCATTACAAGTGCGTACAAAAATCCCAGATACGTTAGTTCGGCTATCGGTGTTTTTATTGAATTATGGCATAAAATGAAAATCTTCGATATGTATCAGATAGTATAGCATCAAAAATGACGATTTAGCACTGTTAAGCGTAACTAACGTATCTCAAGTTACGTTACTTAGGCCTGACACGGCAGTGGAGTGATTTCCACGTACAATAACGTATCATCGGCCTATACTTATTAATAACCGTCTTAAAAATCAGTTGACTTTCTTCGTATACCATAAATCAGGAGAGGCCAACTTGATTAGACCCAAGATCTACTGTTTACTGATAACCCTGGGCGATCTACCAATGTCATAAACGCGGCAGTTGGTGATTAAATACGTTGCGCAGTCTGTTCTATGTATTTATATTTTTTGCCTTGCCGCTATCGACTGGTCTAATATTATAGCCGATCAAACAGTTAGGCACCTCTGCCTTAGATCATGCGATGCGTTATTTATTATGATACCAAAATGTTATCGTAGCGTGAGTGACAGAGACACCTAAAAAACAAAGAATTGACCTGCGTGATTTCGTAACGTTGTTTCTAGTGAAATAAACAGATAACTCACGTCTTTAGTCGAGGGTACGCATTTGGCAGCAGCCGCCGTGGCGAGTGCTCCTAGAAAAAGTGAGTTATCCGTTTATTTCACTATGAGTGGTGTCACGGTAGTTTCATGTTCAACGTTGTTCCTCCTTCGCATGTCACTGTGATAAGTTCAGAAGGCGGATCACTGTGATTTTTTCGCTGTGACATTTTCGTCCATCTCTAGTTCAATCCGTGGCCGGTTTGTGCCGGATACTGCTATCGGCACGGCGCTCCGGGGCACGTGCACTGACGTGGATCCAGTGACCGTCGATACTGGCTGAATGAGGCTGACACGTTGAAAAGGATATTGGAAAGCGGGTACCTATGTTCTTGGCAATTGCGCTGTTATTGCGTATTGTAGTGGAGCAATACCCTTATGGCAGGTTTAGACAGGGTCAGTAACTGATTTTGAATTCGAAACAAGTCAGTGCTGACCCGAGAAATACCCAATGTAAATTGAAAGTCAGCGCTGACCTCCCACCGCTGTACTGATTTCAAATCATTTAACACTGGGTATTTCTCGGGTCAGCGCTGACTTGTCTCGAATTCGAAGTCAGTTACTGACCCTGTCTAAACCTGCCTTTGTTGTGAATTGCTATGTAGCAGTTTTGGCTAACCACGACGGACGCGAGGTAGCTCACGAAAGTCGCCCGCACAACGCCTAGGTCACTGTAAATATCGAGGACGCTGCTGCCCGTACTTCGGTATTACTGGCCGCAATTTTAGGATATACTTTTATTTAATTACTTACGGGCTGAAAAAATCGTGATACTAAATTAGTACTTTAACTCAGTTGATGCTGGGCTTCATAACGCATTATCTCAATTGTTAAAATTAGTCGGATCAAATTTAGGATGTTCATACTTCGTTGTAATGAAATCACAAAGTCAATGTATGGACACCTCAAAATAAATAAGACTAATTATAATATTGAGTTAATTAATTATATTGGTCAGCATTAACTGAGTTAGAATTAGAAACTTTGTATCCAATTTTGTATCCAGATTTTAATTTCACCTAGTATTTAAATTTAAAAACTGCAACAAAATATGAGCAACCAACCAGTACCTCCGGCACTGATCTCGCTGTCAATACATTTCAAAGTTTTTGAGACATTTTGAACTCTAATACACTCAGCAGACAGCCAGTTTATGGTAATCCCATTTGCCGAATAAAACTGCCGAAACATCGACCTGATGCCGTATTGTCTAACGCTTCTGACGCTTGCCTTCGCTTTCACCATCTCTTTCTGCCATCAACTTGTAGCGTTAGACAGTAAGAAATAGTGATTGCGAACGCAAGCGTCAGAAGCGTTAGACAATAAGCATGCTGACTGTCCGGCCGTCGCCCTGTTTCCGAACTGGAAGGGTTGAGCCCTCTGAGAGCTAGCATCGGACGTTAATGGCTCGGCCACAACCTCGCGCGACCGGTGGTGTCGCGAGTGTTTTATCTTCATTGCGCGGCCGAGACGCTCGTGGCTCCGTGGTTACCTGGCGGCACACGCAATGTATGTACTGATAAGTAAAACGCTCGCCACGCCGCCGGTCACCCGCAATCCTGGCTGGGCCTTAAAGCATTAGGCTTAAAAGAAGATGCACGGTCGGAATGATTCTACGAGAAGTGGCCACAGCCGTGTTAGCCTATTGTTTGACAAATGGCCTCTTAGCAGAGGGTGGTGGGTTCGAGTCCGGGCTTGCGCCTCTGAATTTTTCGGAATTACGGCGCGAAATTACCCATATTTCGAATTGACGATGAGTTTTAAGCTGAAAGAAAACATCAAGAGGAATCCCGTAAAGAAATTCAAGGCGTGTTGAAGTTCCCAATCCGAAATAGGCCCGCGAGGAAACATTTTGACAGGAGGCTTGTGTCATCTCCTACTAGCTGAATGGGCAACATGGCAAGAGTTGCATCGTAACATCTCAGTATCGCATCAAGTATTATAATGACTGTACACTACGCAATATGACAAATGTAAACATCAACCTTATACATCGTGAAATTTTAGTGGTTGTTTTCCCGAAACGAGGTGATTTAGTATCGATTGTACAATCGATTTATAATTACTATTTTGACTAGAGTCAAAAATCCAATTGTGAAAAACGAAAGTCGAAAATGACCGCACACCAATAGTAACGCTTCGTTGGTACAAGTAGCGTACGATCGTACGATAGGTTAGGTACCAACGAAGCCTTACTATTGGTTTGCGGTCATTTTCGACATTCGTTTTTCACAATTGGATTTTTGACTCTAGTCAAAATAGTAATTATAAATCGATTGTACAATCGATACTAAATCACCTCGTTTCGGGAAAACAACCACTAAAATTTCACGGTGTATTTAGTGGCGTACTGTTAGGATAGTCTACTTCTATCTACTAATATATAAAAATCTCGTGTCACGGTGTTTGTTACCGAACTCCTCCGAAACGGCTTGGCCGATTTTTATGAAACATTTTTCTCTACAAGTTAAGTATGAAGTATCTTTTTCTATTTATTTTTTTTATTTTCTTCAACTTCATTTTTTTTTTTAATACTTTTACGGTCATCCCGTGAAACCATATATTTCAAACTAAATACAAACTGAAATATAGATGCACAGAAAAAACCCCAGAAAAAAGACCAATGCTGGGAATCGAACCCAGGTCCTCAGCGTTCCGTGCTGCGTGCTTACCCCTACACCATCACTGGTCTAGAAGTTAGCGACGAATCTTTCCCATACATCGTACACTTCAGTCTGTTATAATCACATTTAGGCAGTGATAAAGCGCATCTATGTTTTTCTCTACACTCGGTAGGTCTGAGAGTAGGTCGTAGGCTATTCCCCCCCCCCATTCTTCGCGGACGGAGTCGCGGGCAACAGCTAGTAATATATAAATATTTTTGACGCCTTGGTAACGTATGATATATTATTAAATTATTTATGAGTTGTACCAAGTTGTACTTATTCAATATTTATGTGTAGGTAGGTATCTCCATTAAAATGTTCAATTCTACGAAGTAATTTTTAAAACTTTATACCTACCAAAATAAAATTGTATTTTACGATAGCTTTTGCACAGCGTTTTTGTGCATCAAACGTTTGATCCGAAGCACGCGCGGAAATAATTGATTTATTCATCGTGCCGCAAAATCGAGCCTTTTACATGGGATTTTTTAATGCTGGGATATTGGTTATTTGACCCGTATAATATTAATTCTCATTTAATTTTAACCTTTTGACCGCCAGCGTCGGCTATAGACGACAGTACGGTAATACAAAATTAAACCTACCCGCATCCGCATAAGAATCAATTTTGTTCCAAACATAAAACGATGCGTGGCGGTCAAAAGGTTAAACTCTGCTTCCATTGAAATCCGCGCAAGAACTAAAGTCACGGACATAGCTCGAAGAATCGCCAGACTCAAGTGGCAGTGGGCAGGGCACATCGCTTTCTTTCTTTATTTCTTTCAAATAATGCATTGTAGGTTGATAGGCAAGATGGAGCAACCACCTGGTTAAGGTTGAAGGAAGGCGTTGAATACAGATGGCGCCGGATCGGTCTATGGTGAACCTTGGGGATCTATGTTCAGCAGTGGACGTCTCTCAGCTGAAACGATGATGATTATAGTTTATCTCCAATATTATTATTTTTTAAGATTATTTTAAAGCGAAAAAGTTTTTCGGGTGCGCCGGTGGGATTCGAACCCACGTCTCCTGGGTATGCGCCCCAACGGGTGTTCTACCAATTGAGCCACGTCGCATCCAACCGACTCCCCCGAAATTCTTAATCGCTTACATATGCCAACAGTTTTAAATAATCTTAGATTCGGTGAGCAGCCATACTGCTAATAAAATAAATAATATTATTATTATTATTATTATTATTTTCTTTTTTTCTTTTTTTGACGGTGGAAGCATTCTACACTTCCACTGAACATAGATATAGTTAGTTAAGATGTAGGTATAGTTTTAGTTTTTTTTTTAACTAAGGGACCCAATACATCCCTGTATTGTTTTTTTTATATAATTATTATTTTTTTTTATTTAATTCTATATTTGTATGGATTTTTAGTTTGTAATTTATTATATTTTAATTTGAAAAGATGACTTCCTGCCAAGTTTCTTGCGGCGCATTCTTCTTGGCAATGATGGTCCTTACGAAAGCGCTGGTAGTTTTAAAAAAAGTGAAATGTAAAAGAGCCCTTTGTGGCCTAATTGCAGAATAAACGTTTTGATTTTGATTTTTTGATCAATTCATCCATACGCTAAATACATTCCTTTCTCGCCTGTCAACCGCGAGCTCTCGCATGTAATTTCGGACGAAAATTTAAAAAACTCAGAGATGTGATCCCGGGCTAGAATCCACAACCCTGTGCTTGAGAGACCATAGGCCAAACCACTAGGCCGCCACGGCTTTTTGATTATTGATTGAATCATCATTCATCATCATCATACCAGCCGAAAGACGTCTACTACTGAACATAGGCCTCCCCAAGTCTCGCCAAATAGATCTGCCCTGCGTCATCCGCATCCAACGCGTTCCCGCAACCTTAACCAGGTCGTCGCTCCATCTTCTTGGAGGTCTTCCTGTCCGCGGACGCCACTTGAAAACCTCTCGTCCCCATCGGGCGTCAATTCGTCATTCATCATCCTATCATCCTAGCCTATATACGTCCCACTGTAGGGCACAGGCCTCCTCTCAGAATGTGAGGGCTTTTTTTTATCGTAGTTCCCACGCGGGCTCAGTGCAGATTGGGAAATTCACACACACCATTGAATTTCTTCGGAGGTTTCCTTCACCGTAAAGCTGATGGTTTTAAAATGTAATTTCGCACATAAATTCCGAAAAACTCAGAGAAATTCGTAACTGATTGAATACAAACGTACAATAGAGTACAGTCAAGGGCAAAAATATGTATACACTTTAGTACCCTGTCACTTTAACCACTGTGACAGTTCATATAATATGGCAGTTCAAATATGACGAAAATAGACAAGGTACTAAAGTGTATACATATTTTTGCCCTTGACTGTACAATAGATATTATAACTTTACAATACATATAGATAAACTAGTGAACTCGATCGGCAAATACCCGAAGTTGGTGTGAACTCAAATACTGACAGTGGGAATGTAAATCGTGGGTAATCTGCCCGAAGGGGGCTACGTCTGGGTTGCATGTTGCCTCCGGGTACAGGCGGAAGCGGGACGTTAACTGTCTCGGATTTTTGGAGATAGACCGCCTCCTGGCTGTTTTGAGTGTTAAATCTTTCTTGCTTGCTCTGCTTTTAAATTTTTCGAAAGGCGCTAGAAGTGCCATCGTAAACCGGTCATCTCGCAAGCTCTTTGATTTCTTGTGGATTTCCGCTAAGTTAATTTCTTTAATTTGTCGATTCTGGATAATATCTTGTTTTTAGTCATTTATATTTGCATAATATGTTGATAAATTATACTGAACCATGACTAGATAACCGACATAATTATTATTGATGTGTATTTTTTTTAATTTTCGTTACTTTAAAGCGATATCTAGCAGGTCAAATAAGGTTAATTTCTCTTAGGTACCTTACTTAGTGTCGTAGCTCTTATTATTTAAAATAAAACCGAGAATTAAACACACACACACACACTTTTTTGTTCGCGTCTGTTCTGTGGACATAGCAAAAGTTAAAGGTCTTAGCCATTATTTTTTAGTCAATCTACATCGGCGTGTACATTTTTAATAAATCTTATGTTTGATGACTCGGAATCGCTAATTTTGCGTCCACAGAAGGGACAACTTTTGTTTCTTATGGTTTGTCTGACTGCGATTTCAATATTTATATTTCATGCATGAAACAGAGTAGGTACGAGATATGTAGCTTTTATTTTTGTATCTACTAAAGAATTTTTTAGAGTTAACAGAATAAAAAAATCATCAGCTACATCAGGGCTTGGGTCGTAGTTCCCACGTGGGCCCACTGCAGATTGGGAACTTCACACAAAACATGAAATTTCTTCGGAGGTTTCCATCACCTTAAAGCTCCTGGCATGGTTTTAAAATGTAAGTTCGCACGTAAATTGCGAAAAACTCAAAAGGTGCCGGTCGAGATTTGAACCCACGATCCTCTGCTTGAGAGGCCATAGGTCAAACCACAAGACCACCCCTGCTTAAAAACTCAAAAGGTGCCGGTCGAGATTTGAACCCACGATCCTCTGCTTGAGAGGCCATAGGTCAAACCACTAGACCACCCCTGCTTAAAAACTCAAAAGGTGCCGGTCGAGATTTGAACCCACGATCCTCTGCTTGAGAGGCCATAGGTCAAACCACTAGACCACCCCTGCTTAAAAACTCAAAAGGTGCCGGTCGAGATTTGAACCCACGATCCTCTGCTTGAGAGGCCATAGGTCAAACCACTAGACCACCCCTGCTTAAAAACTCAAAAGGTGCCGGTCGAGATTTGAACCCACGATCCTCTGCTTGAGAGGCCATAGGTCAAACCACTAGACCACCCCTGCTTAAAAACTCAAAAGGTGCCGGTCGAGATTTGAACCCACGATCCTCTGCTTGAGAGGCCATAGGTCAAACCACTAGACCACCCCTGCTTAAAAACTCAAAAGGTGCCGGTCGAGATTTGAACCCACGATCCTCTGCTTGAGAGGCCATAGGTCAAACCACTAGACCACCCCTGCTTAAAAACTCAAAAGGTGCCGGTCGAGATTTGAACTCACGATCCTCTGCTTGAGAGGCCATAGGTCAAACCACTAGACCAGGGGTTCCCAATTTTTTTGTGTCAAGGAACCCTAATTGATTACATTTTTCCTAGCGGAACCCTTCTTTGATAACACCTTAAAATAGGTATAAATGAAAAACAATTAAACATGAAAATATTATAATAAATATTTTTTACGGAACCCTTATTGCCCTTCCACGGAACCCCAGGGTTCCGCGGACCACCTTTCGGGAACCGCTGCACTAGACCACCCCTGCTTAAAAACTCAAAAGGTGCCGGTCGAGATTTGAACTCACGATCCTCTGCTTGAGAGGCCATAGGTCAAACCACTAGACCACCCCTGCTTAAAAACTCAAAAGGTGCCGGTCGAGATTTGAACTCACGATCCTCTGCTTGAGAGGCCATAGGTCAAACCACTAGACCACCCCTGCTTAAAAACTCAAAAGGTGCCGGTCGAGATTTGAACCCACGATCCTCTGCTTGAGAGGCCATAGGTCAAACCACTAGACCACCCCTGCTTAAAAACTCAAAAGGTGCCGGTCGAGATTTGAACCCACGATCCTCTGCTTGAGAGGCCATAGGTCAAACCACTAGACCACCCCTGCTTAAAAACTCAAAAGGTGCCGGTCGAGATTTGAACTCACGATCCTCTGCTTGAGAGGCCATAGGTCAAACTACTAGACCACCCCTGCTTAAAAACTCAAAAGGTGCCGGTCGAGATTTGAACTCACGATCCTCTGCTTGAGAGGCCATAGGTCAAACCACTAGACCACCCCTGCTTAAAAACTCAAAAGGTGCCGGTCGAGATTTGAACTCACGATCCTCTGCTTGAGAGGCCATAGGTCAAACCACTATACCACCCCTGCTTAAAAACTCAAAAGGTGCCGGTCGAGATTTGAACTCACGATCCTCTGCTTGAGAGGCCATAGGTCAAACCACTAGACCACCCCTGCTTAAACGGCTAAAAAAACCCTAATTGTAAGGTTAAACTAAATATGCACGTAGTTTATCTGAAATCAGTCTTGATGTTTTGTGATATGATAAACATAAGGTTCATAGATCAAAATACACTCTTGAGACCTTACTTTTAAGCTGACCGCAGACCTCGTCACGAGTCAATACCCTATTGTGAGGCCACACGCCGATACCCGGCAACATCCAGCTCTCATCGCTCTTCGGGGACGCATCATCGTTACACTTGGCATAATTCCGACTGTTGACCCCGCGATGGACCCCAAGAGGCAACAGAATATAATTCAAAATGGGCTTATGCATATGGATTTGTTTGTTGGGCGTAATTAATAGTTTTCGGGTCAGGTGGTTCCGAATTAAGTGCTACATGCTACCTTTCCAGTGATACGGAAGGGTTAATTAATTCTCGTTTCAGTTATTTTGAGTGAAATAGTTATTGTTGGGTGAAGATCCAAAAATTGGATATTTAACACCAATAGTTAAAATAGTGTGAAGTATATAGTGTGTAATTGTACGATAGATAATCAATGACGTATTTTTATGGAACTTCTTGTCTTATTTTAGTTTGGGCAATGCTTTTGTTTGTCCGTCTGTCTGTTTCTCTACAGGCCGGATTTCTCAACTGATTTTCGTGAAACTTTATGAGCAGGTTCGACAATTATTTATATAAAATTTTAATCGATTAATTATTTGCAATTTGTTTCAAAACGGCGAAGCTGGGAACTAAGGTGCGTGGTGAACATTTATGTATTTATTGCGAGGTGCTACTGCTTGTATAAATCTCTACCGCTACCACGCTTTATCTTTCTCTCTCTTTTCCTTTCCTTATTTGGTTCACCAACAATTACTTCAATTTCACTTAGCTTAGACGGGCAAACTGTAACAATCACTTACCTTACAAGTAACCACAGCATGCAATTATATAGAAAAAAAAAAGTTCTTAACTGTGAGTTTCGCTTATAAGTTTAGTTCTTATCAGCTTTTCATTGACTCAAGCTTATATGATGTTAACTATATTTACTAGACTAGTAGTGACGTACACATTGTATTAGTATGAAGTAGTACTTAGTAGAGTAGGCAAGTTCTTTGTTAACACTAGATTTAGCTTCGGTAATTCCAAGTTTAAATAAAAAGTCAATCCTGTGCATCATCTTTTTTAAAAACACACGGTAATAACGAAAAGAATACGAACGGACGCTGAATATTCACCCAGGCCGCGATAATTGCATCTCTTTTCAAAGCCACCTGAACTGACGAGACAGCAACGAACGAGGACCGGCATGCTATGAAGGCTTTACCGGTTCTAAGAACTTCAAGTTGTTATCCGAGGATGTAAGCCGATGAGTAGCTCCACAAAGCCCCGCATTAGCAGGCGCGTCACGCCGCACGAAGGATTTATAATTAATCCTCTCTGAGAGCGGTGATTGAATTACAAACTATTGTTAAACTGGTCTTAAATCTGGGAGTACGCGGCTACTAACTTAAGTCCGGCGCTAATTAAATCTGAGTGTGTAATGGGTCGCATTTTATCCGGTCGAAGATGAAATGCATTCGTTATCGATAGATCTTTTCCGATGTGAAATTGAATTAGAAGTTGATACGTATTAACTTGATACTTGACTAGAGGGCGATGGAGAGGGCTATGCTCGGAGTTTCTTTACGGGATCGCATTAGAAATGATGAAATCCGCGCAAGAACTACAGTCACCGACATAGCTCGAAGAATCGTCAGGCTCAAGTGCCAGTGGGCAGGGCATATCGCTTGTAGAACTGATATCCGATGGGGCAAAAAGTTTCTCGTGTGGCGTCCACGGATCGGAAGACGCAGTGTAGGTAGGCGTCCAACAAGATGGAGCGACGAACTGGTTAAGGTTGCGGGATCGCGTTAGATGCGGATAGCGAGGGACCAATCTGTTTGGCGAGCCTTGGGGAGGCCTATGTTCAGCAGTGGACGTCTTTTGATATAAATTTTGAAAAACTCAGAGGTGCGAGGCCGGGTTTGAACCCAAAACCCTCTGCTTGAGAGGCTATACTTACAAAACTGAAAAGTTCCCGCACTGAACGTTTTTCAAAGAAAGCAACCATTTGTTTTATGGAACCGCACGTAGCATCGATGCAATAGAGTATCCATCCACTACGCCTTCTTGGTTGGTTCTTTTAATCGAAGATTAATCCTCAATCATCTCAATTACATTATGAGTGTTAACGGCAGGCCGTTCGATCAATAAACGGCTCAGCCGTCAGTGTCACGCGGTGGTGATTCATCGCGGTGTGCGTGTGTGCGCGGAGTGTGGCCGCCCGGTAAATGTTTGCACGACTGATTGAACCTCATCCACTCGTTCGTTAACAGTGGCGACGATTTACAGGTAATTGATAGTTTCACCCAGAAGCAAAGTGATAGTAGCTTCATCTACCGTTGATAGATCAGTCAATCATCATCATCATCATCATATATGTACTGTCACATTTGGGAGGCAATTTTTCTTCATGCTATGATGAAAATCCGAAAACTTGTCCCGATATTCTCACGGATTTGAGGATAATCAACCGCTTACTCCAAAAACATGACATTTAGCATGTGCAGTCTTCGAGCTTCGTACGTAACCGTTTAATTGCTGTAAATTTTTATGGTAATTTAGTAAAATCCGCAACTAAACCGAAAAAAGTCGCGGGAAAAAGCTAGAGCAGAATAAAAAAAAAGTTACGAGATTTTTAAGATTTAGAAGTTAACCAACGTCGAAGGTATCTCATCCCTTTCGCAGTGCGGGAATAATACCCACCTTTTGTGTTTGATTCGTTTGGAACTTCGTAAGGGTCAGCATTAACACTGTAAGGGGATACATTCGTCTCCAGTCCTTTCTTGTGGACCATTTTCACAGGTCAAATATTGCCGCAAGATTATGTGACGTGGTGACTATTGATTCAAGTTACAAGGATTTAGACAATCCGTGTCTAATCAGCTGTGTGGCTACACAGTATCCACTTCATTTATTGCAAAATTTTATTTTAAAGTACTCTTTAAATCTGACTTTACATACTCAATACCAATCAATACTCAATTTTTATTGCTCTCCCATAATGTATGTATGTATGCCCATTAGCAACGATCTGGGAGACATTTGTAAATACAGGTTTTTAGGTTTAGATTAAGTTAATTTAAGTTTTTTTTATTTTTGTGTTTTAAAATATGTTTCTGTAAATATGTACATTTTGTGTAAATAAAGTTGTGTCATGTATGTTACACATGTTATATTATAGGTATAGAATTATGATCATCGTGGACCCTGTTGGGCATTGCAAACGTTTAGATGAGAGAGCATCTTTAATTATAATTACATACTTTTAGAGATCGGATTGATTTGAAAATAAGTGCAAATTTTAATGACAATGCAAGTTCAAACAACATAGAGTCTGCAAAAAAATTGTGCTAAAAATGTCTTTTTTCAACAAATACTTATCCGAGTCCGACGAATGATTGATAACTTATTTTTCTACATAAGACGGTGTAAAACGCACGCTCGTTTAAGTATAAACTGATTGACTAGCTACCACCTACATCATAGTGCGAAAAGGGGTGAATAAGTTGCGAGTAAATTGCCACCATTTGCGAATTTGAAGCAATTTGTAGCACTTTTCGGGGTACATCTTCTACTTCACATTTTTGAAGTGACATTGCTCTGCCATGTTTTTCGACCGTGAAAATGAAGTTGGCTGTTGGCTTTACGCCGTGAGTGTATTAACTACAGGCTCATTCCAAAACGACTTAAGTACTTAGATAAATTGTTTTGTTATGAAAATCAAGCATACGATAGTAAGTATTATATTAATAAAAACAGACCAAGTGCGAGTCGGACTTGCGCACTAAGAAAGAGTTTAATACAAAATAATGCGCTTGAAACGGCCGTTTCAATAAAAAAACCAGGGTTTCAGAAGCCTACTTCTAAGCGACATGTAGGTATAATATTGTGGGGTCATTTTATTTTGGCTATTGGAACTTTCAACTTTATTTAATTTTTATTGTTTGCTGTCGTATCGGCGATAATGTATGTAAATTATGTACAAATTTCAGCTTCTTACGTTCTTGTAATCTTACGATTCTTTAGATACATCCCTGTGACAGACAGACGAACAAAATATGTGAATATTTGTAAAAGACCTCTACTGTAGTTATTGTTATTTTAATGAATAAATAAATAATGAATAATGAATATAGCGACATTAATATAGGCCTCCGTTTGTTACCCTTTGGGTACCCTAAAAACGAAAGAACTTAAAGTGATCCTGGACGTTTTTCCTTTACATTTACCGACTAAATTATTCGGTTCAGTTTTTGTTTACTCGCAACCCCGAAATAATTGGAACATAGTTGCCAAATAATATCAGTTCCCAATAAACTAACTTTTAATTAACGCTTAAAGTTGTATATCGCTCGAAGCACCGCTTTATCCCGTTAGTGATAGGGTCGAGATTGCGTCCGCGCGCCTCGTTTGGCCAACACGCAAATATTTGCCGGACGTGTGGCGGCCATGATGGGTCAACTGAAGCGTTTAATACGTGCGAAGCGGGGTGGGCGTGGAGAGTGGGGAGTGGGCAGTGGGCAAGTGGAGCAGAAGACCTCAACAAAGCGTGAAGGACACTGATACGAGGAACTTTTCTTCTCGCGAGTTTAACGAAGCGAATATTATACACAAATATTTGCGCTCGGATGTTTAGCGACTGACAAGTTTGTTAAGGTTTTTTGCGCCGTACAATACACTGTATTTCGTTGTTATATTGTAATGGTATTTCAGGAACATTCATAATCAGTTAGTCAGTGGAGGATTTTGATACATTCACACTTCCCAAAGAAATATGATAAATCATCAGCACACTAACCCAGCCTTTATACATCCCACTGCAGGGCACAGCCCTCCTCTCAGAATGAAAGGGCCTTATTTCACACGCGGGCCCATTGCGGATTGGGAACTTCACACACACCATTGAATTTCTTCGAGGTGTATGCGCATGCGGCTTTTCTCACGATTTAATTCACTGCTAATACTTTATGATTAATATTATCTTCGAACTACCTTTTAAGATGGAGCGACGACCTGGTTAAGGTAGTGGGATCGCGTTGGATGCGGATGGCACGGGACCGATCTTTTTGGCGAGCCTTGGGTGAGGCCTATGTTCAGCAGTGGACTTCTTTCGGCTGAAATGATGATGATGATGACCTTTTATCTGCGACGTCGTTCGCGCAAGGGCCGCAAGCCACACAGCAGAGACGTAGAACAGGGGCGCGCCGCGTCGCGGCGCCCCTTGAAGCAATTTTCATACTAAACAAGTTAGCTATGAAGTATATATGATTTCATACTAAATTTATAGAAGCGTCGCGATCCAAAGCAGACAGGAGAGACGGGGCGGAGACGCGGCCTGCTGACAAACGACGCCGACTGCGACGCGTCCCTGTCCCACGTACCGTCTGTGTAGCTTGCGCCTAACATTAATGGACGATTCCCGTTCTCTATCCCGCGCAAAATTCCGAAAATCGCGACCTAATGATATGTACCTCCGCAAAGTAACGCCTGATTCAATAAAATTAAATTATTTATTTATTTACAATAACCTAAACAATAACATTCATTTTGTTACCTATTTTTAGGACTGTTACGTCTACCAGCGGTGGGCGTGAAAATTTTTGCAAGTAACGCCTGAGCAAAAAAATCTAAAAACCCCATTTATCCTCTCCTCGAAAGTGCAGTATTAATTGAAAAGAAGCGTTTGATAACTTTTCTATTCTATAGTATAGTCAACCCAGGCGGAATCGGGTTGTTAGTATAGATAATTACCGAGAGCGTGGAATTGCATAGGTAGTGGTATTATGTATTTATAGGTATTGGAGAGAGAGATCTCTATATTGTTGTCTCTCTCACTAAATAATTTATTGAATCAGGCGTTACTTTGCGGAGGTCCATATTAATGAACTAAAACAATTACTTTGCTCACCCGCGACCTTACAATAGTTACGTTTATGCAAGAAATGTGCGTTCATGCAGTTCCTCCACCTCCACACTGTACGAACACACACAAATCACATAAACCCAACCATCACCACCACCAAGCTACACTGACGCGTTTCGAACTCAACCAGAGCTCATCTTCAGAGTTACCACAACCGTATGCTATGCTACCAAACGTTAAACTAACAAACCAAAACAAATGTTTTAACTTGTCACTGTAACTTCTCAAGTACCCACTTTATTTTTCTTATTCTCAAACTACCCCACAAAAATTAACTTTTATTGACATATTTAAAACTACCTTGAATTTTTTGTTTATTTATTTATAAGGCATATTTAATTAATACTAACTGTTCAAATTCGACCCAAGCCGCAGTAAAGGAGAAGATACTAAATTTACTTGTTCATTAATAATAGACCCCATAGTGTTGTACCTAATTATTTCCATGCATTCCAGAGCATCCAGACGCAACCCCTTGCCTCAATAATGTAACACTTCATAAGAATCTGAATCTAACAATGAATGATTTGATTCCAACAAATGTTTTGCAAAATTCGATCTATCTGGATGCTCATTCCTATATGCCGAAACATGCTCTTTAAATCTAGTATTAAAACTTCGGCCTGTCTGTCCTACGTATATCCCATTGCAGTCATTACAAGTAAGCTTGTATACCCCCGATCTAGTTCCCTTATCTACCTGTTCTTTGTGGTTACATAGCCTAGAGTACAAAGAGTTGTTTGTCTGATAAGATTTATGGCATTTTAAAATCAAACAATATTAATGTTGCCTTTAAGACTAACAACTCTTTGTACTCTAGGCTATGTAACCACAAAGAACAGGTAGATAAGGGAACTAGATCGGGGGTATACAAGCTTACTTGTAATGACTGCAATGGGATATACGTAGGACAGACAGGCCGAAGTTTTAATACTAGATTTAAAGAGCATGTTTCGGCATATAGGAATGAGCATCCAGATAGATCGAATTTTGCAAAACATTTGTTGGAATCAAATCATTCATTGTTAGATTCAGATTCTTATGAAGTGTTACATTATTGCGGCAAGGGGTTGCGTCTGGATGCTCTGGAATGCATGGAAATAATTAGGTACAACACTATAGGGTCTATTATTAATGAACAAGTAAATTTAGTATCTTCTCCTTTACTGCGGCTTGGGTCGAATTTGAACAGTTAGTATTAATTAAATATGCCTTATAAATAAATAAACAAAAAAAAAATTTAAGGTAGTTTTAAATATGTCAATAAAAGTTAATTTTTGTGGGGTAGTTTGAGAATAAGAAAAATAAAGTGGGTACTTGAGAAGTTACAGTGACAAGTTAAAACATTTGTTTTGGTTTGTTAGTTTAACGTTTGGTAGCATAGCATACGGTTGTGGTAACTCTGAAGATGAGCTCTGGTTGAGTTCGAAACGCGTCAGTGTAGCTTGGTGGTGGTGATGGTTGGGTTTATGTGATTTGTGTGTGCTCGTACAGTGTGGAGGTGGAGGAACTGCATGAACGCACATTTCTTGCATAAACGTAACTATTGTAAGGTCGCGGGTGAGCAAAGTAATTGTTTTAGTTCTCTCACTAAAGTGGAATGCCTGTAAACACACACAATACCACATATGCAATTCTACGCTTTCGGTAATTTATCTATACCCTTCGCAACGTCTACCATCTTAGTACAAACAAAATAACTACAGAACTATAAAAACACTGTAGGATTCTATTTATTTGTCTGTATTCTGTTATTAAGAACATCAAAAGCGGTGCTCGAAGACGAGCCCTTAAGTATTGAGGTTCCCGTTTGAGTGTCGTCTGAAACTCTCCTTAACTCGGGGAAGGTTCGAAAGGATGTACAGAATGCTATCGATATCGATAAATTACTATCTACAGAATAATAATCAGGAAACGGGATCGCATTAGAAATGATGAAATCCGTGCAAGAACTAAAGCCACCGACATAGCTCGAAGAATCGCCAGACTCAAGTGGCAGTGGGCAGGGCACATCGCTCGTGGAACTGATGGCCGACGGGGCAAAAACGGCGTCCACGGACCGGAAGACGCAGTGTAGGTAGGCCTCCAACAAGATGGAGCGACGACCTTGTTGATGCGGATGGCACGGGACCGATCTATTTGGAGAGCATTGGGGGAGGCCTTTGTTCAGCAGTGAGCGTCTTTCGGCTGAAATGATGATGATGATGATGATGATGAATAAGAAACACGAGTCATTCGCGTATTAGTCAAGATATGCTCGATATGCGGACTACCGAATGGCCTACCTAGTGGTTAAAGAACCTTATTACGAAGCTTGAAGTCCCGGGTTGTGTGAAAAATACGAATGCCTGTGATCGAGTCTTGAATGTTTAGTATCTATTTAAGTATGTTTATCCGTTGCCTTGTACCCATAAAGGGTCATTTACCCTCTATTTGTCCGGTCACCATTAACTTCTCCACATTGTCCGCTCCCCTACGCGCTACATGACCGAAGTACCGCACAACACGTTGTAGGCAGATCGAAGATAAACGCTGTGTTTTCTCCAATTTAAGCGCAGAATTTTGCTTCAGCGCAGAAACGTTTGTACAGTGGACAGTCCATAGTATCCTTAATATAGCAACGCCACGCCAGCACCTCATTTCAAAGGATTCCTCTCTTTGTCTATCAGCCGAGCGACTTTAAGTGTCCATGTCTCTGCCTGCACCATAAAGCGTGGATGGAGAAAACAAGTGTGCTAAATAGGTAAGCATAAATATCAAATCACAAGCTTCACAATAAGGGAGATGACCGGTGTCTGGCACAAGAATAACAAAAGATATATAAAAAGTCTATGGAATAAATACAATAAATAAGAGACAGTTTAATTTCGATATTAATCCACCGTTCTGCGTCAGAACCGTTGGTTGAATTTCATTGCATTCAATCAGCAAAATGTATTCAGATAATTGTTTTGCGGAGTATGGTTTATTACTTTATTTTCGCAAAGCACACAGAAGAATTCGGGAGTTATTTTAATAATTAACGCAACATATTTATGTATGTATGGGTGTTATTTTACTAAAAAAAACGAAGATGAGGCTTGAGGATTAATAATAACCCTCCGGCAGTCGGGTAAAAATCTGTGTACTTACAAAACCCAATATAATACCCTAGTAGCTAAGTCAGAAGATTTTTGATACTTAAAACAACACGAATTACAGTTGTAATTTTCTATTACACTTCTTACATTTCAAATCAAAAATTGCGAAAAATAATTAATTACTAACGAACGATTTACATAAAAGTTTTTACCCGGTATTTGTGACCGGTTTTTCAAGCTTCATGGCACTCATAATAAAATTAATATGACACGCAAAAGCTGCGACCAACCATTTTGATTCCAATTCAAAAGAAAAACCACATTAAAAACTGAAACCTCGAAATCCCTTTTACAACTACACTCGGGCGGCTGATGCATGTAATTAAAAGTAGACTGTAACATATCACGATCCAGTATAACTAGGTCCACAGCTGCGTTTATTTGAGCTGGTTTGGTGGAGGTGCGGGGGTCTTGTTACGTTGGTTTGGGGGGGTAGGGGGGCAGCCGCGATGCTCTGATATTGCAGCGGGATGATATGATGATTTGTGCTGAAGAGCTCGGAACTTATCGGAAATTATTTTCCCGTTGGAATTATGTGTGAATGCGAGATTTTGTGGAGTCGGATAGCGTGTGTGTAGATTAGGTAACTTTAATTGGTGCTCCTAGGTTAGTAAGTGGGAATCTGTTATTTGTGTTCACTGGGATATTTCTGCTATTAGCTGTGTTGATAGGATTTACTAGGAAACTAAAACTACAACTAAAAGACTAAAAGACTTTCACAAACTTTGTATCATGAAATTATAAACAGCTATATTTAGTACGGGCGTACTTAGAATGACTCCCAAAATATATAAAAAAATTATAGCTTTGGCTATGTACAGTCAGCAACAAAAATATGAATACACCAAAAGTACCAAAAATATGCATCCACGACTCTATTACCAGGGCATAAAGGCGTGTATACATATTTTTGGTACTTTAAGTGTATTCATATTTTTGTTGCTGACTGTACATAAAATACACGAATTTTGAGTGAAAAGCCGGACTACCACTAAAATGAATTCTTAGAACGTAAATACACAAATCTGTATTTACAAATATCTCCCAGATTGCTGGACATTATGGGCACGTAAATAAGTTTTTAATAATTATGAATTAAAGGAAAATCTAATAATAATAAAACACGACGTGTATGCGCGTTACAGGTTAACGGAGGGAAATATTTGTATTCCCTGGGGCACTACATAGTGGAACTCAAAAAATGTAGTTCAATACCAAATTAATGTTAACGATGTTGAACTCATTTAATGAGTAAATGATTATGATACAATTACGATTCAATAATGTTGTCCACAAACAGTATAATTTATGTAGAGAAACGCACCTTGCTAATTCATAATAACTATAAATTAAAAATTTTAAAAACCCCCAACGCAATTATGTCACTGTCAATGCCCGTTATGCGTCTAAGATCTCTTCCGCAGCTAACAAAAGAGCTGATAACTTTGAAACGGCTGTACCGATTTTGATAAAACATATCTAAGAACCATCGCCAAGAAACCTGCTTTCTATTAAAAATAACCGCATCCAAATCGGTGCACCCGCTTAAGAGCTATGATGCCACAGACAGACAGACAGACAGACACACACACATAGCGGTCAAACTTATAACACCCCTCTTTTTGTATCGGGGGTTAAAAAGTATGTCAATTGATTGATGGTATCATACACCCTTTTATGTTATTGCTTTTTATTCACAAAGTTGAAGATGTTATGATTATTAACCAGTAGATTGCAAACAATGATTGTGATTCAGCGACACTGTTTTAGTTACTTCGAGCACAGCACGTTTTGCGGGTAAGTTTAATTTTTTATAGGGGTCACAAACGAAAGCGGAGAGCGTTTTTGGTTGTTAACTGCAGGTATTAAAAGAAAGAGTATTTAAAAAAATGAAAATACTAGTAAATCTTTTTCTCATTTCAAAAGTACTCTGTAACTTTCATAAACTTAACAGTGTTCCACGCGCAATCAATACAAGACATAATCGGCACTCCTTATTGGAGGTTAAACTTAAATGGACTTTTTTGCTGCAAATTTTATTGCTCCGAGTAGGTTTATCAGTTTTATTAAGATAAAATAATAATAAAAAATGTGTATGATCCTTACGTTAAAATTCTGTTGCGTAATTTCGACAAACCATGCTTAGATTGGGTCATTATTCGAACGTTTCAAGCGCCTCACTTTCATTTTCACTTTTTACGAATTAGTTTTACATTTTGATGGCATTTTTGGTTATTTATTAGAGGTCCCGTACTTCAACCAGATATCTGGAAACCGTATGATACCTGGTTTACACTCGCGTACGAGTGGCGAGACGAACTGCGGGACGAGCCACGAGACGAGAGTGTGAACAGGCGCGCCTTGCGCCTCGTCTCGTGATTTGCCATGATTTTGAGGCTCGCGTCTGGAGCGAGACGACGAGGCGAGGCGCGAGGCGAGGTGACGAGGCGAGAGTGTAAATCAGGTATCAGAGTCTTTTGCCATTTGTAATAAATTGTGTCCACGAAAGTGAAAATTACATTTTGCCAAGTTTCTAGCGGCGCATTCTTCTTGGCAATGGCCGTCTTTCCAAAAGCGCTAGTAGTTTAAAAAAGTGACATGTAATTGTGGCCATACACCTTCCTTCCTATCATAATAATAATAATAATAATAAGTCATCGCAGGGCGGCTTGTGGCGAGCTGTTGGTGCGTAGCGACACCACGAACCCGAGAACTCCAGGGGTACACATACGAGGGGCGTTCAATATAAAGTGAGAATGAGATGCAAACTTTCAATATTAGGAAATTAAATACTGGCCGGTAAAGCTAATCTATCTAGCTGATTGCTATGAAAAAAAAAACTAACTGTCTTTTGTTTAAAAAAAATACGGTAATTTCATTGCAATGCTATTGAGTACGTTAGCGAAAATGGAGAAAATTTAACTGCGCGCCGTTATCAAATACTTGTGTTTGAAAAATTTTTCTACGGACCAAGTCAATTTAGATTTGCGGGACAATTTAGGGTCTAATGCTCCTCCGTATTCGACAGTCGCACGTTGGTGCGCCGAATTTAGACATGGAAGAACATCGACCATGGACGACCCCCGCTCCGGACGTAACTACAACAATAACTGAAGAAATTGTGAAAAAAGTTGAAAACTCAGTTTTTGCGGACCGTCGTGTCACGGTTCGTTTTATTGCTGAAAATGTAAAGATTTCAACGGTGAGCGAGCATAATATTTTACATGAACGCTTGGGTATGAAAAAGGTATCTGCGCTTTGGGTACCAAGAATGCTTACTGACACGTAAAAACAAACTATAGAGTCGAGATTTGTCAAGAAGCTTTGGACCTGATACAGCAAGACCGGGAACTTTTTTTGGCGCGATTTATAACAATGGACGAAACATGGCTCCATCATTACGACCCTGAAACGAAACTGCAGTCTATGACATGGAAAAGGCCATCATCTCCAACTCTGAAGAAATTCAAGGTGGGCCCATCTGCCGGTAAGGTCATATGGGCTCTGTTTTTTGGGATGGTAAAGGGGTATTAATGATTGAGTATCTCAAACATGGAGCCACTATTACGGGCACTTTATACGCCAAACAAATAGCAACCTTGCGCAATGAGATCCGCGAAAAACGGCGAGGTAAACTCTCGAAGGTTGTGCTGTTCCACCTGGACAATACCCCGGCACACAAGTCCATCGTTGCAATGGCTGCAATTCGTGATGCTGGGTTCAATATCCTTAAGCATCCTCTGTATTTACCAGATCTCGCTCCCAGTGATTTCTACCTATTTCCGAGATTGAAACAACACCCGAGAGGCCAGAAATTTGAAGACGACGACGCGGTAGTCGCTGCAGTACAAGATTTTTTAAGTACTCAAGATGAGACCTGTTTTAAAAATGAAATTTTAAGTTTAGAAAAAAGATATAATAAGTGTATTATGCAAGTTAAGTATGAAGTATCTTTTTCTATTTATTTTTTTATTTTCTTCAACTTCATTTTTTATTACTTTTACGGTCATCCCGTGAAACCATATATTTCAAACTAAATACAAACTGAAATATAGATGCACAGAAAAAACCCCAGAAAAAAGACCAATGCTGGGAATCGAACCCAGGTCCTCAGCGTTCCGTACTGCGTGCTTACCCCTACACCATCACTGGTCTAGAAGTTAGCGACGAATCTTTCCCATACATCGTACACTTCAGTCTGTTATAATCACATTTAGGCAGTGATAAAGCGCATCTATGTTATGCCCTCTATCTATGTTATGTCGCTAACTTCTAGACCAGTGATGGTGTAGGGGTAAGCACGCAGCACGGAACGCTGAGGACCTGGGTTCGATTCCCAGCATTGGTCTTTTTTCTGGGGTTTTTTCTGAAGAAAGAAAGAAAGAAAGAAAGAAGACATTTATTCACTTTTACAAGACACACAAATACAAGAAAGTACACACAAATTCATACAAATAAACAAGGTTCACAAAACAACGAAGTAATAAATACACAGATCTGCATGTGTGTCCATGCAAAAGTGAAACGGTCGCTGACTCAGCATTATGCTGAGGCGTTAGACGCCTGCTGCTTCTGTGCATCTATATTTCAGTTTGTATTTAGTTTGAAATATATGGTTTCACGGGATGACCGTAAAAGTAATAAAAAATGAAGTTGAAGAAAATAAAAATAAATAGAAAAAGATACTTCATACTTAATTTATTGAATCAGGCGTTACTTTGCGGAGGTCCATATTAATGAACTAAAACAATTACTTTGCTCACCCGCGACCTTACAATAGTTACGTTTATGCAAGAAATGTGCGTTCATGCAGTTCCTCCACCTCCACACTGTACGAACACACACAAATCACATAAACCCAACCATCACCACCACCAAGCTACACTGACGCGTTTCGAACTCAACCAGAGCTCATCTTCAGAGTTACCACAACCGTATGCTATGCTACCAAACGTTAAACTGCATACGGTTGTGGTAACTCTGAAGATGAGCTCTGGTTGAGTTCGAAACGCGTCAGTGTAGCTTGGTGGTGGTGATGGTTGGGTTTATGTGATTTGTGTGTGTTCGTACAGTGTGGAGGTGGAGGAACTGCATGAACGCACATTTCTTGCATAAACGTAACTATTGTAAGGTCGCGGGTGAGCAAAGTAATTGTTTTAGTTCACTTCATACTTAACTTGTAAAAGTTGGCCTAGTAGCGCCATCTCTTGGTCCAGGTGAGCGGGTAGCTCCGAAGGAGTGTTGAAGTCGTCATCTAATCGCCATGACGCTATCGATTGGATCAATTAGAACTGACAGTTGATTAGAAGTGACTGGCATGACAGTTTTACTTGACGGCACAATCGAATATCGATTCTTTTGGCTTGATCATGGCGATTGGATCATGCCGATTGGACTGTGTATGGCGGTTGGCGATCGTCAGTTCAGTCAGGACAAACATTTTGGCGTAATCCTCAATTCTTATAATAAATTTGTATGAGTAAACTGTTTTCTTTTCATTAACCACTGTTTGCACCACTCTGTATAAAACAGAAGAGTGACAGGGACAGCACGATACGAAATTACAATTTCGAATTTCGTAGTAGCCCCCTAATACCGCAGTTCGCTCGTAACTTAACGACGTAACGGCGGTCACGTACAACTGCATACATTCAAAACACACCGTTTTACTAGTAATGGAATTTTTGATACCGCATCGGTCGCACCGCCTAATGTCCGTGGGAAGCCATTGTCTCTGCAGACCTCCTAATATTTCAACAGCGTAAAGCAGGTGCAAGTTAAAAATTTACAAGGCTGAAAGACCGAATTGCTGGACGTTTTTTGCAGCGTCTTGTGTCTGGATAGTAGGCCAAGGACTCCCCTTTTGCTTCACTCTGTGGAAAGATGTTCTACACATCTCATCTTTTGATTTTAGTTAGAAATTCATCATCATTATCCCAGTATATATACGTCCCACTGTTGAAGGCACAGGACGGCATAGGCCTCCTCTCAGAATGAGAGGGGTTGTGCCGTAGTTCCCACGCGGGCCCAGTGCGGATTGGGAACTTCACACATCATTGAACTGAAACAATTACTTTGCTCACGCGACCTTACGATAGTAAAGATAGATAGTAGTAGCGTAGTGTTAGTGTCTAACATTTGGTAGCATAGCGTACGGTTGTGACCTACTCTGAAGATTGAGTTCTTGATTAAGTTCAAAACGCGTCAATGTAGTCTGGTGGTGGTGGTTTGTGTGATTTGTGTGTGTTCGTACAGTGTGGAGGTGGAGGAACTGCATGAACACACATTGTTTTGTATAAACGTAGCTATCATAAAGTTTAGTCATGCAAAGTAATTGTTTCAGGTCATTCATAAGATTGTTAGTTTGTAAAAGGTATAAGATGAAACTTGGCATACAGACGAAGATCCCAGTAACGCTTTCCTCTGGGACAATATATTCATTTTAAATTAAAATAGAAGGCGTTGTCCAAAGACTTGGAATACAGTCAACCAATTTGATTCCTAGGCCACTAAAGAACCATGTCATAATGATTCAATTTTTTTTTTTATTGATAGAGGGAGGCAAACGAGCAAGTGGGTCACCTGTTGGTAAGCGATCACCACCACCCATGAGAACCAGAAACCCCAGTAGGGTCACTAGTCCGTTGCCGGCCTTTAAGGGAACAATACACTCTTTTCTTGAAGGACCCGATGTCATAGTTAGTTTAGTTAGTTTAGTTAGTGTAATTGGTTTATTTTCTACGCCAGTGATTATCAATATACACTGACGAGCAAAAATAAAGGGTCGGTTACAAAAATGACGATAACTACAAAACCCGCTGTGATAGCTTCTTCGAGTGAGTTTAGTAAAGAGTTTTATTCTTAACAAGAAAATGCTTAATTGAGAATAAAACTCTTTACTAAACTCATTTTACTCAAAGAAGCTATCACAGCGGGTTTTGTAGTTATCGTCATTTTTGTAACCGACCCTTTATTTTTGCTCGTCAGTGTATGTCATGATGACATCTCGATCTTTGCCAACTTGTGTCATCAATAATGAATAGAAAAAAAAAGATATGAATAGATAACTATAAATTAAAAAAAATAAAAACCTCCAACAAAATGAAGTGTAAAATAACTTCCGCAGCATACAAAAGAGCTGATAACTTTGAAACGGCTGCACCGATTTTGATGAAACATGTCTAAGAATAAACCAACGGGTAAAAACATAAAAGACCGACCTAAGCACCCCCCAGTGCCCAGCGGGAGAATGCATGCTCCTCTCCCGGCCTTCCAGCAAATGGCTGAGGCAGGACACTGTGGGTAAATTAAGTCCCCTCCCTACCCCTCCCCTCCTCAAAATATAAAGCACACGTTTTTTGTATTAATAATCAATAGAGAAGGGGACTTGTGACCGGGTTTTTTAGTCCGTGCAAGTCGGACACTGTCTGGGCCCTCCATTCCCAGTTCGTCCGAAGGGATTTTTCCCGAGCACAAGTCACTCTTCCTACCCTAAAGTAAAAAATAGCAAAGACTTCGCGTCTTTGGCCCCTCTGGCGACTCATTCAAAAAAAAAAACATGTCTAAGAACCATCGCCAAGAAATTAAACCCGTATAAATTTTATGATGCCACATATAGACAGACGGACGGACAGACACACACACACACACACACACACACACACACACACACACACACACACACACACACACACACATAGCGGTCAAACGTATAACACCCCTCTTTTTGAGTCGGGAGTTAAAAAGGAGTTTGCTTGTGTATTGTAATTTGAATTGTCACTATCCGTCTGTCAAAACTTTTTTTTTCTCATGGTCATGGAGCGAAAACATTTCTAAACTCTTCACGTTCATTGCATGTTGTGATCGGAATGTTGATAATCGTTTGACCCGCACTGACGTTGTAATTATCTAGGTAGTTAATGTGACAAGACTCTATAGTGACCTAGGAATCAAATTGGTTGACTGTATTACCTCGGCTTTTGAGATGGCGGTGTCGTCAATAATAGTTGGCGTATTCTGAGCGACGTTGCTTTAAAAATACTACCGTTAAATTTATATAAAATATAGGATTATTATATCATTTTGCACAAAAAGGGTTGCGTGGGAGCACAAAGTCGGTTTTAATTATCCGCTGACGAAGCGGCGCGCTGTAAATATTAACGTGCGTCATCGAGGGAAATTCAGCAGAATAACGTTTTTACAATATTTTAATTTTTAACAACGCGGCAACAACTTATGAACAGTTATATTGTTTGAAATTTGTCTATATAATAGTAAATTACATTGCGGAGAACAATCCTGTATACTAGACGCGAGAAAATGATTGAAAATTTGATACGGCACTTCAGCTTCTAAGACCATTTTAGAAGGAAAGATCGAGGGAAGGAGTGGAAGAAGTCGTCCTAAGCGCAGCTATATGGATCAAGTAACGGAAAGAACTGATGTCGTGTCGTAACAGTAGGTCAAGGAGATGGCTCATAGGAGGAATGAGTAGAATATACTCCACCGACAAGTATGTTACTCTTAAGTTTGGACGATGAATAGAAAATTACACCTCTAAAGGCTAATATCGTTTCAGTTACGTATTTAGTTAGTTTAGGTGTGCAAAAGATAGATAGACTCCAGAACACCACGCTGCACTTAAAAGCACGCATACCCGTGATGAAAAAAGTCTGCTTAGTTAAGCTAAGCTAAGTTAAGTTAAGTCTGCGTAGTTAGTTAAGTTTGGTAGGTGCCGGAGAGCAGCCAGCGACGATAAGGCACACGAAAGAGATGGCAAGACGATTTGGACGTGAACACAAAAGTCTGGCCTCACATTGTCCTAGAACTTGTAGAAGACCTAGATCTTTAGAGCCATAAAACACTGGCGATTTGCGAACGTATTTGAAGTGGAGTGACTCCGTTTGCTCCGCTTCTTATACGTCCGCAATTCGCCAGTGTTATATTGGCTCTTAATTACTCTCAAACTTATTGCAGAAAACGAAGACAGAGTAGGTAAAATCTGTACTTTAGTTAAGGACTTACCGGCGAGGGCGAGCAGCACTGCGCACGCACACCACATGGCGCAGGCGCCGGCGCTGCAGACAACAGAATCATCTTTAGATATTTATAACGTGGCCCGTAGCCGTAAAGTTTTTTTTACGTTTTATATCGAGATATCAATTAAATTAAATGGTGTGTATATAAAGTTCCATTTGTCAGATCAAGTTCTGTTACATTTGAAAGCTCAAATCTGGATCTCTATGGTTTTGCATAATTTAACAAGTCAAATTAGGTAGTATCATTCTTCATAGTCAACGTTAGTCATAAAGTGATTTATTTCTGAAACGGTTTTTTTTTTCGCAATTGTTACAAAACAAACCTAACCCAACCTTCTGCATTCTATAATATCTTTAGAAATATATCAGTGTATGACACGTTGATTATGAAGAATGATGCATTATGACTTATTAAATTATGCGAAACCAAGGGATCCCCTCAAATCTATTAACACCATAAGACATCGCTACTAACTAGGATGTTCTTCGTGCTTCTTCTACTACAACTGAAAGCCATACGAACAACCAAACGATAGAAGAAAAGTGTTCAAGTTTTGATACTGATACTTCATGTCTGTACTGGCTGTTTCCCGCAACTTTGTCAGTAAATAAGTCGTTTATCGCTATCCCACGAGAACCATGCAATTTTCTGGAATAAAACTATTCTATCTCCTTCAGGTTTTGAACTATCTCACTTTAATTCGGTTAGCAATTTAAGAGTTAAAAGGTAACAGACATACAGTTACTTAATGAACTGAAACAATTACTTTACTCACCCGCGACCTTACGATAAGGACCTTGCGTAACGATAAGTATGGTCTGCTTCAGCTTATTATCCAGGGGAAGATACAAGGCCGCAGACCACCTGGCAGAAGACGTACCTCCTGGTTAAGAAACCTTAGAGACTGGTTCGGGATGAGTACCAGATCCCTCTTTCGGGCGGCAGTCTCTAAAATAAAGATAGCTCTTATGATCGCCGACTTCCGGTAGGAGAGGACTACAAGAAGAAGAAGAAGGCCTTACGATAGTTACGTTTATGAAAGAAATGGTGGTGGTGATAGTTGGGTTTGTGTGATTTGTGTGTGTTCGTACAGTGTAGAGGTGGAGGAACTGCATGAACACGCATTTCTTACCATAAGGTCGCGGGTGAGCAAAGTAATGGTTTCAGTTCATTGATATGGAACTCCGCAAAGTAACGCCTGATTCAATAAATTAGATAGTTACTTTTGCATTTATAATTTTAATGTGGATGTTTAGCTACAAAACGTTAGTCTGTCAATTAAAACTAAATTAAACTAAACCAACTAATTAAAGTTTAAGAATCAAGTAAGCAGAAAATGAAAAGGTTTTTACTTACCTGCTTTTTTAATAAAAATTATGTGGTATTTTCTCTCAAAGTACTTCTTTTTATTATGATGTTTATAATTATAGTTGTTTGTGCCATGTTTTAAATACGTTAAGAACCTTAGACAAGTAAACGTTGATATTTTCCTCAACAAACTGAGTCTTACAAAATATCCAATTAGAATTTTAGTTGGTTAGTTGTTTAATTTAAAATACTCTGACAATTTGTGTTCAATTAGTTTTAGTAAAGTTTAGTTGCTTTGTCTTTTCCATTAATTCTAATGTATACTGTTGACTCAATGTAATTGAAGAAACTTGAATTTGTTCACAAACAATAATTGAAGTTTAAAATTACGCGGTAAACTAAGCTTTTAACGATGGGACTTTATATGTATATGTGTAAACTTTCAATTATAGTTTATGGTTTACTTTAAAAGCTATATATATTACGCATCAAACTACTAGGTAAGACATCGATTTCTAAATGTTGTTGAGTTGGTTTATAGACAAGATAATTAAGCGAAAAAAATTAAGATTTTTTTTTATATTTTTTTACACCCTTGCATTAAAAATGGTAATGTTTTTAAGTGAAAAAAAATTGTGTTCCTAACACAGCCTAATGCTAGAAAATTTAATGCATCAACAATTATATTTTTAATTATTCTTAAATAATGTATGAAAATTCTTAATAATCCAGCATTAAATGAATTATAAATACTAATTTTGTACAGTCAAGTGTAAAAACATGGGTGCATACAACTTGGTCATAAATATGTCTCATATTATTCCGTCGAATTAAGGTATCGATCGGTGCATAATTATGAGCTGATTGAATCGGTACATATTTATGCACTTGACCGTACCATGTAAAAATTTTGACACAGTATTAGTTTAACTTTGTGACACAAAACTATGTAAATAAAACGTTAAATGGTCACAGTAAGTAATTCTAATTCAAACTGAAACTCTAATAACAATAGGGATGTTCACATTACCAATCAACTGACGTACTTTTTATGAGCTGTTAAAACAATTCTCCCATAGAGCTTGAATGACAATAGCAACTTTATGACGTCACTTGTTCGCCAACTCAATCAACTAACTATTATACGAAATATCTAATTTTGCAGTTAATCGTAAATTTATTTGGTTTTCAGGGCTAAAATAAAGTGTTTTTTACTGAAGTCGTGTTTTCAAATTATTTTTTAATGGCGTCAACCATCCCTATTCAATAACTTAATAACAACAACATCAAAAAAAAGTCCCAAAAAAATATTTTTTATTGTTTTCTTTTTACATTTTGTTGAAACAGCACATACTATTACAAAGATAACTGTTCTCAATGAACTTACATTTTCCGGTCAGCTCAACGGTTAAGCTCGAACAGCATGGCACTCACAAACAATCCACAAAGTCGCGATCGTAGCTCGGGCTACGGCGTAGCGGCGTAGACCGCTCGCGTAGACGGCCGCGGCGCGAATGCCGCCCCACGCGGCACCAGCCTCATCTAAACAAAACTTTTTTCCACTTCCCATGCTCATAAACTTTGTATGAAGAGATGCGTATAGTCTGGTAGTTACCAGAGGTCGGAAACAAAATACTGTCGCAACCAAACTAGTGTTCGAAACATTTTTAAGTACCTGTATCGATATCGACATTTGTGTAATAAACTGACCCACCTTACGATAGCTACGTTTATGTAAAAAATTCGTATTCATGCACTTGCTCCACCTCCACACTGTATAAACACACACAAACCCAACTATCACCACCACCAGCTAGTCTTCTTCTAATATAATAAAAATCTTGTGTCACAGTGATTGTTATCGAACTCCTTCGAAACAGCTCGACCGATTTTCATGAAATTTTTTTCTCTATATTCGGGAGGTCTGTAAATAAGTTGTAGGGTAATTTTATGCCCCTTTTATTCGCAGGTGGAGTCGCAGGCAACAGCTAGTCTTATTTAAGTATGACGGAACATGACGTAAACAAAAACAATTGCAATGTCGTGTAAATTTTCTTCATATACTAGCTGTTGCCCGCGACTCCATCTGCGGAAAATTAGTTTATCGCTAGCCTGCGGGAACTATGCAATTTTCCGGAATAAAAACTCTTGTCCTATGTCCCAGGATTTCAAACTATCTCCATTCCAAATTTAATCCAAATCGGTTCAACGGTTAGAGCGCGAAGCGATAAAGAAAGAGTTATTTTCGAATTTATAATATTATAAGCTATCCTATCTTTCAAGTTGGATCAAACTGCACACGGTGTGCAAATTTTATTAAAATCGGTTAAGTAGTTTAGAAGTCCATCGCGGACAAACAACGTTACGCGTAATTTATATTATATTAAGATTTCAAACTATTTATTATGTTGTGAACGATAAAGAATGTTCGTATTGTATTGTATTGCATTTTTATTGTTAAATTAATCGAAGTCTATCACAAAACGCGCCTACATAACCTGTTCATATTTCTACATGCATCCAACACTGGCTGTCTGGAAGAAATCGCTTTTGAACGATAACACCACCTAATTGTCGTTCTATATTTTTATTTAAACAATTTTCTCTACTGTTTTTGGTGTCCAATAAAGAATATTTGTATTGTAGTTACTGTAAAACCCATTTTACCCTCGACTTAATTTCTATCTTCACCTTCAGCTCAGTCTTGAGTAAAATGGCACGTCTTATTCACTTGTTGCATACCTACTCACAATACCTAACATTACAAGTACGAATGTTCGTGAGTGTGTGACCGCCAGCATACGTAGAGATAATCTACGATAACATGGCCCGCCCCTCCACAATTCAAGAAGTCTTCAATGTATTGTGAAAGTATTTACAAAGCACACCAAAACTTTCAACGCATGTGTGCGTGTTGAGACAGCCGTAAAACAAAAGCAGATACTACTAAATAAAAATTATTTCGTAAATATGTGACTTAACACATTGAAATAGTAATGTGGAGGGGCGGGCCATGTTATCGTAGTTTATCTCTATGTTTGTTACTCTTTCCTGTTAAAATTACTGGTCATAATTTGAGTTAGATTTGGGATGAAGATAGTTAGATCTCTTTAATAACATATTGTTAGTTACTTTTTGTACTAATATTGCCTGCCACAAAATCAGGATCAAGAGCAGAGGGTGTCCTAGAGTGGAGATCACGTTTGGGAAAGCGTAGTATGGGACGCCGTGCGACACGTTGGACTGATGACCTTAGAAGGACAACTGGCACTTGGTGGATGAGGGAAACCCAGGATCGCGAATGTTGGCACAATATGACGGAGGCCTACGTCCAGCAGTAGACGGACAATGGCTGTAGATAGATAGATTGGTAGATATACTCACCTTAACCGCTCAGTCTAGGTATGTCAAATTTTTCATAGGTATCCAGCATGCAACGGAAATGATTCTTCATAGACCAGGATATCATCCTTAAAAGTTTCCATAGGAAATAAATGCAGATACGTAAGCCCCAACAAAATGGAGGGACGACTACGGTGGTAAATGCTGTGTGAATGTGTTGAACGTGGATGGCGCAGGACCGATCTGTTTGTCGAACCTTGGCCTATGTTCACCAGTGGACGTCTTTCGGCTGAAATGATGATGATGATGATGACGAAACCTCGGGTAAAGACTAAACAATTAATTTTACCAAGTAGACACTATTGAGTTATCGATGTTCGAATATTCATACAAACTCAAATTGTGCCATGTCAATATCTCCAACTTAATTTGGGAATTAAATTTAGAACATCTAACTAGATTCCGTCTTAACATAAATAACAATTTAGCAACAGTATTCAAATGTTTGTCAATAAAACTTCGCGAACAATTGGGCCGCCGCCTGAATTAATTGAAAGCACAATAGGCACAAGACAATGGGCCCTAATCTCAACAGAGCACTCGCGGTTCATTACCATAGATAATGACAATCCTAATAAGTGCAAAAATCGAATGGCAGCCACAGACGTAGCGAGTTACTTGAGCAAATTAAGATATCCTATTATCTCGCCTCATCCGTTTTTCGTTTAATTCTTATTTCGCCTCATTCTGTATTCGTCACTCATTTTTTCGTCTTGTTTGCTATATCCGTCATTATCTTATTTTGATCAAATTCTGTAACTTGTCTCTCTCTTGACCACCTCCACACTGTACGAACACACAAATCACTCAAACACATCTATCGCTACCACGACACTAACTCAACCAGAGCTCATCTTCAGAGCAAAACTCTCTCAAGAAAAAGCTCTTTCTTGTTTCATTGGAACAAAGATGAACTTCAAAAACTATCCCACGAAGATACAGAGAAACTATTGGTTATGTCGAAATGAACATTTTTCATATTTGGTTATTTATAGTGTTTTGTAATTTAGCTAAGTTATTAAGTACTACTGTATTTTGCAAGTGTTAATTTAAGATAGTTTATAAGTCCTTTTCGCCTGAAACACAGGAACATCCTAGTTCAGGCATAAGTGTTTCTTACCTTTTGTATGTTTAGACTAAAGATGTTATATTGTAAAAGTATTTTTGAATAAAGATTTTTTTTTTTTTTATTGAAAGACAAATTAGAAATTCACGCAGGTATCAGCCATTACGTGTTAACTTATGGTATAATTACTATCATCCAATTATGATCATCAGTTACTTACCTAAAGCTGTCTTTTATTCAGAGACGTGAGACAGAATAAAATTGAGATGATGTTAGAGACATCAAGTTCGGTCTAGCGAGCCATATTAGGGTTCGGGCGAGGAAATATGTTATTAGTATGTTAATATTATTTTAAGTTACCTATATTATCTTGAAGTCAGGGTCGCCGTCATCCAAATTTATGTGGAAGACTACAGTATTATTAGCTTTCACTTTTATTTCGCTTTTTTCTAAAGAAACAATGAATAAAGCGCTAGTTCCCTATAACGTGGGAATCATGTTAATTTTTTGGAAGAAGTCAATTGCAGGTTTTAAGAGTTTCGGTACAATTCCAACAGGCTGCAGCGGCTGCAGGCCGCAGTATTGCCGCGCTCGGAATGATTTCCATACAAACCAGGGGTCCCTTGCAATCTGCGGTTACAGTTAGCGGCCTGCAGCCCGTCTCGGACTTGTACCTTTAATGTTCCTGACTGTCTGTTGATAGATCAGTCAGTCAAGACACCATTTTATTAAATATAGGTACAGTAAGTTTATTTCCACTTTGACACTCGGCAATTCTAGACATACTTCGAGAGAGATCGGAAATGCAGTACTTAAGGCTGAGGATTTGTGTATAATTAATAATGACATTAAATAGGTTTGGATATTTTATGTGATTAAATTCTAGGATTATATGACTATATGAGGACTATATGAGAAAACATGATTAAACTGACGTCTCTGTGTCAAAGTGGAAATAATCTTACTGTAACAACCATTGAACGTGGCAAAATTCCACTTGAAAATAAAATAAACAAGCACTTCCAAAAAGTAACAAAGCTAAAAACAAAATAAGTATCAACAGTGGAGCACAACTACCCGCAAACAGTTTAGTTGGAGAAAGTATCGCCACGTGCCTCTACACGCCGTAGAGAAGGCAGCTTGCGGAGAATCGACATTTTGCTGCAAGATAAAACTCTCAGAGGCATCGGAGCAGCTACCAGCAATCAGCAGTAGTGACTTTTGACTGTAATGCCAAAAATACAGTGATTTCATCAGTGACAAAACTATGGTGTAATAGTTAAGTGTGCACGGGCGATTATTCCGTAAATATTACAGATAGCTGTTGTCCGCGGCTTCGCCCCGTTGTAGTTTTTCTTAATTTTTTCTTTCATAAGAAGCTTCTCCTGACAATGACGAACACAACAAAAAAAGAATTAGTGAAATCTGTCCAGCCGTTCATGCGTGATGCCGTGACCAAGGGAAATAGGGATTCATTTTTATATATATAGATATCAAAAACTATAAGCTGACATCGAAACGTACGTTACATAATGAGTAAAACAGTGTACAGTACAACTTATATTACAGACATATATTTCAATTTCAAATGAACGTCATTTCTTATTTGATATTATGTAATAAATGCATTACATTATATTAAAAATTAAAAACTACAGAAACGATTTAAAAAGTATTTTATCTCGAAATGGTTTTCGATTTACTATACATTACGTAACAATAGACATCCCCCATTGTCACAGGATCGGGAATAAACGAGATTTGCATGGTTTAATCCCTATCTCCGTAACTATGATTGCAGTAGTACATACACAACAGATATGGCTCACTGATGTACCTGCACAAAAAACGCGTTTTAGAAGCGCAGGAAATGCAATTGACCAATCGGCTTGCTCCATGCACGGCGCTTTTTTAGGGTTCCGTAGTCAAGTAGGAACCCTTATAGTTTCGCCATGTCTGTCCGTCTGTCTGTCTGTCCGCGGCTAAGCTCAGAGATCGTTAGTACTAGAAAGCTGTAATTTGGCATGAATATACATATCAGTCATGCCAACAAAGTGGTAAAATAAAAAATAAAAAAATAATTTTTTTTAGGGTACCTCCCATAGGCGTAAAGGGGGGGTGATTTTTTTTTTCTCAACTAAACCTATAGTGTGGGGTATCGTTGGATAGGTCTTTTAAAACCATTGCGGGGTTGCTAACATGATTTTTCTATTCAGTGATCTGTTTGCGAAATATTCAACTTTAAAGTGAAAACTTTCATTAAAATCGAGTGTTCCCCCCCTCTAAAATCTAAACTGTTAGGTGGAAAAATTTGAAAAAATTCAGAATAGTAGTAAATATATCAAATTTACTAGGAAAATTATAGCGGCTAAGATTGCTTGCAAATTATTTGTAGTTTAAGAATAAATAGTAGCCTAAGGTATAAAACATACCGAAACTTGGATGATTCCGTACACATACGAAATCCTTAGAAAAATATTACTTGATTTTTTCGTAATGGCTACGGAACCCTACCTTGAGCGTGTCCGACACGCTCTTGGCCGGTTTTTATTTCCTGTTGGTGGGTTGCTGCCGCCATATTTAATATTACTCACATATTAGTCAGCTGCCATACTTTCGATTGAATGAGGCAGATAACAGGTGCACTGTAATTTGCACCATGTCACTATTATGACATTAGAATGATTTAAAGTTTGAATCGTATCTTCGCCTACTTAATAGTTGGCTAGTTCGTTCGCGTTTGCGCAGCCTACAATGCACGACGCGCCATATAAAGTGTGTACTAGTACTAGACACTTCAAATTTGGCATACGTGTGGATAATAACAGTAAAAAACTTATTTAAGGATTTTGAAAATTCCCACAGTTCTAATCTTTGTCTCCTTTAGAACTGAGCGCGCCTGGCGGCCGCAGATACGCGCAAATCCCGCGACTTTCCGCGCCGCTGTCGGCCGACTTAACAATCACTCAACATTTATTTGCAGAACTCGACGATACCTTTATCCAGACAAGAGCTACAATATTTGTTGGCTCACGGCTTAGGCAAGCGCCTTTTGTTTTGTTTATTTGTTTACCTCCCGACGTTTAGGTACCTTGTTATATTTGTTGTATTGCTGTTTCGTGAATGTAGTTACTGTTGTCATTATCGTCCTCTTTTATCCAGGTTTGGTTATTTTGGTGTTGTTTAGCTGTGTCTAAAATGCTTAAATAATGTTTTTTTTTACCAAATTGCGGGGCCTTGGGAGTTGATTTAAAACGTAATTGAAAAAGGATAAAAAGACCCATGGCTGAAAACCACATCATTTTTTTTTATATCTATCTATGTCTTAGCTTGATGTATTATACCAACATAGGCTTATGCCTTGATCACACGTACCGAGTAAACGGGCGAGACAGTGCTCTCGGCCGAGTACTCGGTGCGTATAAACAAGGCAGCGCTTGTTTGTGTCGCCCGTTTACTCAGTACGTGTGTGATCAAGGCATTAAGGTTACAATTGTTGCTAACACATTATGGATATTTAATTTCCGAAATAAATTATTATTATTATTATTAAAATCGGACTACTACTTTTGGTTTTGCGCAAACAAATTTTTACTGCAGTGCCTCCTGGTAAGTTTTTATCGGAACACCTATCTAAGAATATACACCAATCAAACCGGAACCCATTACCGAAAATCGCATTAAATCGGACCAGTAGTTTTGGAGATAGCAACATTGGTTTGCACAAACATCCTCTCACCCAAACGCATATACCTTCTTCGTACCGTCGTGGGTAAAAAAACTCAGATGTACAGCTGACATAGTCACTAGCTTTAAGTACCTATATGTCCCTATTATTATATCACTACTACTAATAAACTACACTTTTTTTTCTATGGGATATAATCCCGATTCTTTACAATAAGCTGATTCTTTGCAATAGGCCACACAACCGTATGAGAGTGAGGATCGTTTAATCTCGTTAGCCCTCGGCTTCTCGAGTGAGGTGGATGATCGCTCTCTCATGGGAACCAGAGGCAAGCTATTACAAAATGCAAGAATCGCGCAAACTGCGTTACATTGCGGCCCCGCTGAGCCGTGTACTTGTTTACAATCGATCGCCCGCGGGAATGCAAAGCAACACTCGGGATTCACGCAGCACCGTAAGGTTTTATTGGGAAAGACGTCAGATTCAGGAGCGTTTTTGTTGGCGTTACAATATTGGCCCTCACTTTTCAATCGGTACACCTATCTCGCCGTGTTCAAAGGAATAATGCTATCAATGAAAAGTTTGACGGGAAAATGTGGAATCAAGGTCTGAATTGTAGTATAGTGGGGCAAGAGCTGAGGATAAAAACGTTATGGCATAAAAAAGGTCGGATTCTCTTGTATTCAAACAGATCATTATCTCGGCCTACATACATCCCACTGAAGGATATAGGCCTCCTCTCAGAATGAGAGGGCTCGAGCCGTACTTTACCGAAGTAAACCAGTAGATATAAACTTTTTCTCAAATATGCAATGAAATATTGACGTTATGTTCCTTATAATAGGCCGCGAAGTATGACGTTGCAGGAGTGGCTAGACGAGAGGTCAACAATGGAATTTCACAACATTTCCGGCCTAGGCCGGCAAAGTGATCTTTTTAGGGTTTCGTACCCAAAGGGTAAAAACGGGACCCTATAATATTACTGAGACTTCGCTGTCCAATGTATACTTTTTGGTACATTATGACATTCTGCCACTACCTACGCTTATTAAAAATGAATATTTATGAATTATCTCTGTTTTCTATTAAACCGAGTTGGAAATAAATTGAAATAAATAGTAATAAATGTGTTAGTTTCTATTTTTTTTCTAGTTTACTTATAATTTCTCTAAAAATAGAATTTTGATTTTATTTTTGGAGTTTTTTTTAATTATTTATTGCATGTTTGAGAAAAGCACTAAACAAACCTCTGCCGCGAACTTTCCTCTGCCTCGGCCGTCTATAACTACCTACTCGGCCGGCAATCCGTTATTAGCAGCCTCGGCAGTAATGTACCAAATTTATAATACAGCATTGTTAGGTATACGTTTCAACATTACGTGGAGACATCAAAACGATTTAGATTTCCGGTACCCTAAAATAACTTCAATTAAATCACAATCCTTGTTCATACTAACAAACTTCCCAACTCTCTAACACCAAGGATTATGCACTCCCTGGAATTTCATAGAACAGAACTTGTTCGATGAACTAACTCAGCCAATAACGCCACTGAAAAGTTTCCACGAACGAGTAATCCTTCGAGTCGCGATCCAATCATAGCGCCGGATAACCGGTCGGGATTACAACCGGTTATAACCGGGTATAACTGGTTATAGCCGGTTATTGCGTCTTTGTTATAGGACGGGATAGGTCGAATTGCGTATCGATGGATTCGGTTTAACGGTGAAATTGATATCTTAAAGCCGAGTTGGTATTTATAAAATATCGGCAGTTATTTTCACCATTATCATCCCACCCTATATTACGTCCCAATGCGGGTTTCCTCTCAGAATGAGAGGGCTTGGGTCGTAGCTCGTTGATTGGAAACTTCACACGCACCATTGAATTTATTCTCAGGTGTTTGCAGGTTTCCTTGACCGTAAAGGTCATGTTAAATTTAAAATGTAATTTTGCAGAAAATTTTTGAAACGCTCAGAGGTGGGAGCTCTGGCTCGAACCCACGATCCTCTGCTTGAGAGGCCACGGGTCAAGCCACTAGGCCCCAAACTCAAAGACAAAAGCTGGTAGGTATCGGGCCACTTATCGGGCGATCGGGTGAGACGTCAAGTTATACTAGTCCTCGAAAAAAAACCATGTCACAGTTAAATGACATTTCGGCCTCATTGTAGCGCCGAGGTCACAAGTAGGCTGCTCGTTAAATAAATAAATAAATAAATAAATATTAGGGGACAATCTTACACACATCGACCTAGTCCCAAACTAAGCAAAGCTTGTACTATGGGTACTAGACGACGATAAACATACTTATATAGACAAATAAATACTTAAATACATAGAAAACATCCATAACTCAGGAACAAATATTCGTGCTCATCACACAAATAAATGCCCTTACCGGGATTTGAACCCAGGACCTCTTGCTTCGTAGGCAGGGTCACTACCAACTAGGCTAAGGCGGTCGTTAACTGATGACCACGTCCACAAGGCTCTGCCCGCAAAAAATCAAAGATGCGCTCTTTTCTCACTGTCTGCATGCTATTCAAAAACACAACGTCACAGCTATACAGTATAATGTATAGCTAAACTAATTTAATGTTCCGACAGGCGATCGTTAAACACACAAAAAATTTCACGATTCAAAAATAAAGATGAGCCAGTATCTTCTTATTCCGTCCCCAAGGAAAGAAAACTTAAACAGCGCGTAAAGTGATCATTCTCTGCTTCCTAATAAAAACCTATTTCACGATTGGGATCGAAAGCAGGACAATGATTTATTTCCTCTACCAAACCAACACTAACCAAAACAGCTTTAAATCAATCCTGTAAAGTCTAGATTGGTTTTTCGCAAACAAAGCAATAACTTCGCTGCATCAGGCTTCGATATCTCTTTGTTTAAAATCACTATCAAACTATGCAGCTACAGAATACCATTCTCTCCTTTAATTTTGCTTTGAAAAAGAGTCAGGCTAGTCCCTACAAAATAATAAACCCCTACAAAATATTGCTTGTTTAATTAATAGCAAAATTATGCGCTATGCTCGGAGTTTCTCTGCGGGATCGCATTAGAAATGATGAAATCCGTGCAAGAACTAAAGTCACTAACATAGCTCGAAGAATCGCCAGGCTCAAATTTAGTGGCAGTGGGCAGGGCACATCGCTCGTAGAACTGATGGCCGATGGGGCAAAAAGGTTCTCGAGTGGCATCCACGGACCGGAAGACGCAGTGTAGGTAGGCTTCAAGATGGAGCGACGACCTGGTTAAGGTTGCGAGATCGCGTTGAATGCGGGTGGCGCAGGTTCGATCTGTTTGGCGAGCCTTGGTGGAGGCCTGTGTTCAGCAGTCAAGTGGACGTCTTTCGGCTGAAATGATGATGATGATGAAAATTATGGGAAAATGAAATAGTAGCAATCATAAACAAAGTTGACGCTCAAATAACAACACATTGGAGTGTGCGGCGCTTATAAAGGCGACAACAGTACGTAATACAGGTATGCAAATTTTTTTTCGTAATGGCTACGGAACCCTATTTTTATGATGACAGATTTTTATACAATATAGGCTTACGTTTAACCACAATCACACCTGATGGAAAGTGAAGATGAAGCCTCCGATGTAGCATAAATTTCATGGATATAAGTTTTCTATTCTTATAAAACTTTGAAATCTACATCTACATCTACATCTACACTAATCTACACTAATATTATAAAGAGGACAGATTTATATTTTTGTATTTTGTATTTTTGTATGTAATGAATAAACTCAAAACTACTGGACCGATTTCAAAAATTCTTTTTCCGTTAGAAAGCTACATTATCACTGAGTAACATAGGCTATATTTATTACTAGAAAAAATTAGAGATCCTCAGTAAATCTTACTAATACCAACCCAAGGTGTAAAAAAATTAGCCATAAAATGTCTATCATCGCATGCGCTGCGGAAAGTATTGATGATAGAACAAAAAAATGTTCTACAATATTATAGAACGTATCAATATCTACAAAAAACTTCGCGAGACCATATGACCAATTATTGTAGTTACGTCACTATTACTACTTTTTTACATTTTAAAAGATGATAGAAATGCCTATCAAAATCAGACCATGTTTTCCACACCTTTGTATTAATTCTTATCCAAATTAATTATTTCGTATTCAAGACTGGTTCAATACCTGTTGATTTATTTTTGAATTATCGAAATCGGACATTCCGTTCAAAAAATATTACGAAATTTAAAATGTCAATATAAATAAATGCCTTAGTTTTTAATTTTGGAAATGATGACAAACTAGCGACCCGCCCCGGCTTCGCTCGGGTGCAATTATGCATGTATTATACATTATAAACCTTCCTCTTGAATCACTCTATCTATTAAAAAAAACCGCATCAAAATCCGTTGCGTAGTTTTAAAGATCTAAGCATACATAGGGACAGACAGACAGACAGCGGGAAGCGACTTTGTTATAATACTATGTAGTGATAGTGATTGAGTCATGTAGGTACGTTATAATTAGCATACTTATACATAAGTTTAATTATCTTTATTTATCCCAAAATGTTTATAAAGATAATAGATTAGTGTAGATAAAATAAACATTCCAAATAAAATACAGATCATTTCGGTGGGACCTGCCTGCCAATTAAAAAAATTAGGGTCAATTTATGATTGCTCACGGACATGAGGTTCAAAGTAGCTTTACGTTTCGCTAAGCATGACATTGAAGAGGTTAAAAAACCACTAGAGAATTATAAGAGTAGATTATTATAGCTAGACCGTTTAAATGTGTCTTCGCCCGCGCGGTACAGGGGCTGGGGAGTATGATTAGAAAGGGGCCGAGAGAGGTGCGTTTCATAAAACAATTTCATAAAACTCGCGAGATCTACTACAGCTCACAGAGCCAGCAGTCTATCCATACTAATTCCATACTAATATTATAAATCCGAAAGTGTATCTGTCTGTCTGTTTGTCTGTCTGTCTGTCTGTCTGACTGTCTGTTACCTCTTCACGCTTAAACCGCTGAACCGATTTAGATGAAATTTAGTATACAGATAGTTTGAGTCCCGGGAAAGGACATAGAATAGTTTTTATCCCGGAAATCGCCCTTTAAGGAGGTGAAAAGGGGGGTGAAACTTTGTATGGAGAATCAATAACCACTTAACCGATTAAGACGAAATTTGGTATGCTTCCACGCATCCTTGATTGCTTGCATGCTTGCTTGCTTCCATGCCTGCTTGCATGTCTGCTTCCATGCCTGCTAGCATGCCTGCCTGCATGCTCGCTTACATGCCTGCATGCCTGCTTGCATGCTCGCTAGCATGCCTGCTTGGATGCTCGCTTGCATGCTCGCTTGCATGTTTGCTTGCATGCTTGCTTGCATGCTTGCTTGCATGCTTGCTTGCATGCTTGCTTGCATGCTTGCTTGCATGCTTGCTTGGATGTTTGCTCGCATGCTCGCTAGAATCCTGTTTGGATTCTCGCTAGCATGCTTGCTTTCATACTTTCTTACAAGCTTGCTTGCTTGCATGCTGCTTGCACGCTTGCTTGCATGCTTGCTTGCATGATTGTTTGCGTGCTTGCTTGCATGCTTGCTTGCATGCTTGCTTGCATGATTGTTTGCGTGCTTGCTTGCGTGCTTGCTTGCATGCTTGCTTGCATGCTTGCCTGTATGCTAGCTTGGATGTTTGCTCGCATGCTCGCTAGAATCCTGCTTGGATTCTCGCTTGCATGCTTGCTTTCATGCTTTCTTGCAAGCTTGCTTACATACTGCTTGCATGCTTGCTTGCATGATTGTTTGCGTGCTTGCTTGCATGCTTGCTTGCTTGCTTGCATGCTTGCTTGCATGTTTGCTTGCTTGCATGCTTGCTTGCATGCTCGCTAGAATCCTGCTTGGATCCTCGCTTACATGCTTTCTTGCATGCTTGAATGCTTCCTTGCATGCTTTTTTGCAAGCTTGCATGCTTGCTTGCATGCTGCTTGCATGCTTGCGTGCATGCTTGCTTCAGGCTTGCTTGCATAATTGTTTGCTTCTCTGAAATATTTATGGTTCACGCTAGCAATGCCGCGGGTAAAAGCTATATTAGATAAAGTGATTCAAGAGGAAGGTTTATAAGTATGATACATGCATAATATAGTTGTACCCGTGCGAAGCCGGGGCGGGTCGCTAGTAGTGTATAATAAGATACGTTCGGGTTTTTGCAATGGCAGGACGAGTATGTATGTTGTAGCTGTTGGGGCTTAATTTATAGAAAGAAAGAAAGAAGAAAGAAAATACATTTATTTACAACATCACAAGACACAATATTTTTCAAAACAAAAAGGCAATACTAAAGCTAAAGATAGAATGTGTCATTGCGGTTGCAAATCGCAATTTATAATTGATATACTTGACCACATCCCGCGCCACACGCTAGACATGTGCAAAAATCCGTAAATTAGGGGGAAATAGTAAGATAAGATAAGAAGATAAGATAAGATATTCTTTATTTGCAGAAAAAGGGTTAGTTACATGTCTTATTATTATCTATATATATAAAAGAAGAAACTGACTGACTGACTGACATATCAACGCACAGCCCAAACCACTGGGCCTAGATATTCAAAATTTGGCATGTAGGTTCCTTATAAGGTCTAGGGGTGCACTAAGAAAGGATTTTTCAAAATTCACACCCTAAGGGGGTGAAACGGGGGTCCAAAGTGTGTATGGGGAAACAAGATTAGTTCGACTATATTATTCGAAACTTCACAGAAGTACTCCTAATGATAAATGAGTAAACACGTGTTTCAGGTTTTTTGAGAATTCAACCCCTAAAAGGGGTGACAAAGTCTGAAAATAAACATGGGTGTTGTTTCTATGGTTTATCGGGTCGCTGGTTATGAAAACAACAACGGTTTTAAAATCCGAGGTGGCAGACGTAAAATACCATCTCCCTGGATGGGGTGCGATGGGGTTGAAATGTCTAAATAAACTAAATTACTGTTGATATATCAACGCACAGCCCAAACCACTGGACCTAGAGACTTGAAATTTTGCACATAGATACCTTATACAATGTAGGCATCCACTAAGGAAGGATTTTTGGGAATTCCCTCGGGAACGGGAAAAAACGGGATTTATATATTCGATTCCGAGTGACCCTATCTCAGTAACTATAATAACTAGACTCTTCAAATTTGATACACAAGTAGGTATTACATTAGTTAAAACATTAATTTCAGGATTTTTCACAATTCCCACGGGATAAGGAAAAAACGAGATTTACATATTCAGTTCAACGGGATCCTATGAACTATAATTACTAGGCTCTTCAAATTTGGCATAGAAGTAGGTAAAAAACAGTTTTAAGGATTTTCGGAAATTCCCACGGGATAAGGAAAACACGGGATTTTTCGTTTTACTGGTCGTAGAAAGCTGAAATTCGGCATGTAGGTTGCTTAGGGAGTGTAGAGGAGCATTGAGAGAGGACTTTCCCAAATTCTTACGGGAACGGGAAAAAACGGGATTTTTCGTTTTACTGGTCGTAGAAAGCTGAAATTCGGCATGTAGGTTGTTTGGGGAGTTTAGAGGAGCATTGAGAGAGGACTTTCCAAAATTCCCACGGGAACGGGAAAAACGGGATTTTTCGTTTTACTAGTCATAGAAAGCTGAAATTTGGCAAGTGGGTTCCTTGGGAGTGTAGGGGAGCATTAAGAAAACATTTCCCGAAATTCTTACGGGAACGGGAAAAAACGAGATTTTGCGTTTTACTGGTTGTAGAAAGCAAAAATTTTAAAATTCATAATTTTATACTGTAAGTAGGCCGCAAAGGGCTCTTTAACCGACTTCTAAAAAAGGAGGAGGTTATGCATTCCACTTTTTTTTATGTAGGTATGTTCACCGATTTCTCGGTCAATTGTGGACCTGCTTGCTTGCTTGTCTGTATGCTTGCTTGCTTGATATCTTGGTTCTTGGTAATACTCATAGTATACGCGAGCGAAGCCGCGGGCAAAAGCTAGTGTTAGATATATTGTTCCATCTTTTCAATACTCAACGTATTTAACGACCGCTTTAACCTAGTTGGTAGTGACCCTGCCTACGAAGCAAGAGGTCCTGGGTTCGAATCCCGGTAAGGGCATTTATTTGTGTGATGAGCACGAATATTTGTACCTGAGTTATGGATGTTTTCTATGTATTTAAGTATTTATTTATCTATACAAGTATGTTTATCGTCATCTAGTACCCATAGTACAAGCTTTGCTTAGTTTGGGACTAGGTCGATTTGTGTAAAATTGTCCCCTAATTATATATATATTTTTTTTATTTTTTTATTTTTTATTTAATACCGTAAGTCCCCGATACAGCTCAGAGAATTTGCAGACTCAAGTGGCAGTGGACAAGGCACCTCACTCGTAGAACTGATGGCCGATGGGGCCAAAAGGTTCTCGAGTGGCGTCCACGGATCGGGAGACGCAGTGTAAGGTTCCAACAAGATGGAGCTTAGTGACTGCCTGGTTAAGGCTACGGGAACGCGTTGGATGCGCATGGCGCAGACCAGTCTGTTTGGCGAACCTCGGGGAGGACTATGGTCAGCCGTGGAGTTCTGAAGTCCGCAGAGAATTTCTTGACTGAAATGATTTATTTTGATATAATAAATAATAAAAGAAAATACAATATTAATTAAATAAATTATTAATGATTTATTGATGATTTATTGTATCTATGTGTATATAAATATACAGGGTTATTGCTAAGTCGACCTATTCCCGTTAAGGGGTTATGGGGGAGGTCATTTGCAATCATTTTTGTCCCATAAAGCCCTATGCGAAAATTAACCATTTCTGAGATAATTGAAATTTAAATTTTTTGCAAAAATAGTCGGAAACGCATCTTCAAAAATTTATTAAAAAAAAAGTTGGCCATTTTAATCAATTTTTTTTATTTTCTTATGTACAAGATAAAATAGCTATTCTTATGCAATATTAAGAGTGTCATTTTAAAAAGCTAGAAACAAGTGCATGTTTGACGTACAATCTGCACGCCAAATGTAATAGTAAAATTTTCTGTTCTTGTGACATTCATTTTGAACAATCTGATAAAAACACTTATTTTTTTTACTTTTTTGTCCTGCGTTCTTAAACGTTTACAGATAATTATACTTTTAATATTGCATAAGAATAGCTATTTTATCATGTACATAAGAAAATAAAAAAAGTTGATTAAATGGCCAACTTTTTTTTTAATAAATTTTTGAAGATGCGTTTCCTACTATTTTTGCAAAAAACTTAAATTTCAATTATCTCAGAAATGGTTAATTTTCGCATAGGGCTTTATGGGACAAAAATGATTGCAAATGACCTCCCCCATAACCCCTTAACGGGAATAGGTCGACTTACCAATAACCCTGTATAAACGGATTATGTGGAAATTTGAAACACAGTATAGCTATTATGAAATTCCCATAGGATAGGAAATAAACAGGATTATATATTACCTCAAAGTGACCCAAGTTCCGTAACTAAGTATTATTTAGTAGAAAATTATTTGTAACAATTTAAAAATCCTCACGGGTTAAGGTAAAAATAGTGTTTACATTTACCAACTAATTTCGATGATGATGATAATTATATTTATAGGTAGTGCTTTGGCGGATTTTTGTTTTACTCAACGAAAGAGATGAAGAAGCTTTTATTACAAACTTGAATTCGGCGCGGACGAAATCGCAGACAAAATCTGGTTGTAATATAAATTATTGTGGACTCTTCATACGGATTTTTTAGCATGAGAGCGGGCAACACTGCTCTCGATACCGTCCAATCGAATTGCATGTTGCATAATGAACATATTTATGTCGCTAATCCCGTGCCGGGTCGCGGTGGTGGGATTACCGGGCTCGGCCGGCTAATAACCCCGTTTTGCAGGTTTGAGTGTGTAATAGAGAGCTGCGTTATGGTGTGGAAATTAAATGCGTGGCTTCTATTATATAATCATCATCGTTTAAGCTGAAAAACGGCGAAAGCTGAACGAGGGTCGTCAAACAGACCGGTTTTGCGTGGTACTTTTTCGTCGTAGTATTAAAATAATCTTCATCATTTCAGGCGAAATAAGTACACTGCTGAACATAGGCTTCCGCCAAGGCTCACCAAACAAATCGGTCCCGCGCCATCCACATCCAACTCGATCCCGCAACCTTAATTAGGTTCTCGCCCCATCTTAGACGACCAGATGGCCTAGTGGTTAGAGAACCTGACTACGAAGCTTGAGGTCCCGGGTTCGATTCCCGTGTCGGGGCAGATATTTGTATGAAAAATACGAATGTTTGTTCTCGGGTCTTGGGTGTTTAATATGTATTTAAGTATGTATCTATCTATATAAGTATGTTTATCCGTTGCCTTAGTACCCATAACACAAGCTTTACTTAGCTTACTTTGGGACTAAGTCAATTGGTGTGAACTGTCCCATGATATTTATTTATTTATTTATTTATATTTATCTTTTTGAAGGCCTACCTACACTGCGCCTTCCGGTCCGTAGACGCCACTCGAGAACCTTTTGGCCCCATCGGCTACGATTACAGTCGGTTCTACAAGCGATGTGCTCTGCCCACTGCCACTTGAGTCTGCTGATTACAGTCGGTTCTACAAGCGATGTGCTCTGCCCACTGCCACTTGAGTCTGCTGATTACAGTCGGTTCTACAAGCGATGTGCTCTGCCCACTGCCACTTGAGTCTGCTGATTACAGTCGGTTCTACAAGCGATGTGCTCTGCCCACTGCCACTTGAGTCTGCTGATTACAGTCGGTTCTACAAGCGATGTGCTCTGCCCACTGCCACTTGAGTCTGCTGATTACAGTCGGTTCTACAAGCGATGTGCTCTGCCCACTGCCACTTGAGTCTGCTGATTACAGTCGGTTCTACAAGCGATGTGCTCTGCCCACTGCCACTTGAGTCTGCTGATTACAGTCGGTTCTACAAGCGATGTGCTCTGCCCACTGCCACTTGAGTCTGCTGATTACAGTCGGTTCTACAAGCGATGTGCTCTGCCCACTGCCACTTGAGTCTGCTGATTACAGTCGGTTCTACAAGCGATGTGCTCTGCCCACTGCCACTTGAGTCTGCTGATTACAGTCGGTTCTACAAGCGATGTGCTCTGCCCACTGCCACTTGAGTCTGCTGATTACAGTCGGTTCTACAAGCGATGTGCTCTGCCCACTGCCACTTGAGTCTGCTGATTACAGTCGGTTCTACAAGCGATGTGCTCTGCCCACTGCCACTTGAGTCTGCTGATTACAGTCGGTTCTACAAGCGATGTGCTCTGCCCACTGCCACTTGAGTCTGCTGATTCTTCGAGCTATGTCGGTTACTTCAGTTCTTGCGAGGATTTCATCATTTCTAATGCCTACAATAGGGATGTTTCCTAGGTAAAAAAATAATAAATCTTATTAGTCCGTATTTTACATTATCAAAAAATATTAGACATGTAATTTTTCTTTTGACAATTAAACAAAAAATGACGAAGATATGGCGCGTTGAAGTTCCGCGTGACGAGGCGTGACGTCACTTGTTCCTAAAACGCTCATACAAAGTGTAGGAACAAGTGACGTCACGCGAAACTTCAACGCGCCATATCTTCGTAATTTTTTGTTTAATTGACAAAATAAAAAATACGTGTCCAATATTTTTTGATAATCTAAAAGACTGACTAGTTAGGAAAGTAGCCTATTTATAAACTTATGCTTTATATTACTATCATTCTGCAACAGTGAATTTATTGTTGGAACATAGCAATTCCATTTCTCCCTATAATTTCGAAACCCTTCCAAACTTAAACAAAACACACATCAACTAACATCAAACCTTTTGTATGCGTATAAACTTGGTAGAAATGTAAGCAAGCAATTAAATGGGCGAGTTACTCGCAAGTAAATTTAACTTGTAGGGTCCGGCGCTTGACCGCGGGCGTTGGCGTCGAACTCGAGCCACTCGAAAGTCAATCCAAGACGTTTTGTAAGTGTGATACAGTCAGTAAAAGCATCATCATCATCATTCCAGTCTATATACGTCCCACTGCAGGGCACAGGCTTCCTCTCAGAATGAGAGGGCTTGGGCCGTAGTTCCCACGCGGGCCCAGTGCGGATTTGGAACTTCATACACACCATTGATTTTTGAAGTGAAACTTCTAATGGGACTTCCAACAAGCGTTGCGTTAAATGCGTTGCGTCAAATACGCAACGCAACGCAAGTTGACGTTTACGAGACGTTTGTTTTTGAAGTAAAACTTCTATAGGCACTTGAGAGCGGGTTGGGGGCGGGTTCGGAGCGGGTTGGGGGCGGGTTGAGAGCGAGTCGGGGGCGGGTTGGGAGCGGGTGGGGGCGAGTTGGGGGCGGGTTGGGGGCGGGTTGAGAGCGAGTTGGGGGCGGGTTAGGAGCGGGTTGGGGGCGGATTAAGAGCGGGTTGGTTTATTATGAAGTTTCGCTTCTTCCGCGCGGAGGGACTCCACGCACTGTTTTGTTTTTTTTTTCCTTACGATGTTTTCCTTCACCGGAAAGCTTATGGTAAATTTTAAATGTAATTTCACACATCAATTCTGAAAAACTCAGAGGTGCGAGCCGGAATTTGAATTCACGACCCTCTGCTTGAGAGGCCATAGGTCAAACCGCTAGGCCACCAAGGCTTTTTAAGTAAAAGCATACGAAGCATCAAAAATTTAATCTAGAAAAAAATAAAATGGACTGTAGGAGAATGTTACAATCTAAATGCTACGTACGGGAATTGAAGCAGATGAATAAAGACGGAGCAGAATAAAAGCTTCCGAACAGAGCTCGAAATTCTTACCTATTATCATAGGGTTGTCACTCGGTAAAAAAAAAATTAAGAATCAAAATATTTTATTCAAACAAGTACCTAAATATCTAATATCTGTATATCTACAAACACTACATCAGGTAGGCATCTTTAAAAACAACCGAACACCCGAACTATGTAGCTAAACGCTAAACGGTCGCATCGTCGCTGGCGGCACACCTGAACTTTGTCTACTCACTGAGCTAGTTCAAACCGGTTTGTCTCCGAGCGGGCGCCGGTGCACGCCCCCCCCCCCCCCGTCCTGTCTGTACAGGTCACGCACACATATGTTGTGCGTGTAGTAGTGTAATGCGTGCGCGGCGTTGTTTGAAGTTTTTATTCTGCTCCGTATTTATTCATGTGATTGAAGTTCGAAGGAAGAAAATTGAAAGTTTTTTTATGCACCCGACATGAGAAACCTCGCTAGTGCGATGTAGGATGTAGCGTTTTTAGGGTTCCGTGCTAACGGGACCTTATTACTGAGGCTCCACGCCACGCGTGGAACCGACAGCACAAGCCCTCTCATTCTGAGAAGAGGCCTGTGCTCTGCAGAGCGTATATTATAGGCTGAGTTTAGATGGGACGTGTGTCTATTGTATTTATGTTGTTACGTTGTCTCAGGCTGCGTAACAGAAAAGTTAAGGAATACCTTGCTAAAACTTTTTCAAGCCTTCTCCTCTTGGGTACTTTTAAAGGTACAACCGTACTATTTCCCTATTCCAATCAGTTCCAGATATACAATAAACGCTTACACGTACTTGTGGTGTACAGACGAGGTTAAGGATATCTTTACACTTTACTTCCTTGTCGCAGTCACTTCGCGTTTGAACGTTTATATGAAATTGCCAGAAAGCATACAGTGACAAGGCACTAAAGTGTAAAGATATCTTTCACTTCGACTGTACGTATAAAAGCCTGGATGTGATCGAAATGCTTTAATGACCAGTCGCACCAATCCGACAGTGACACGACGACACGACCAAACACGCCTTAGCGTCACGATCTACGAATTCGATCATTGACAATTGTCACGTTAGTGAAATAGGGGCCTTTATTACTGCAACTATTTTGATAAAATAAATCAAATATCACAGGAAAATTAACACCAATTGACTTAGTCCCAAAGTAAGCTAAGCAAAGCTTGTGTTATGGGTACTAAACAACGGATAAACACACTTGTATAGATAGATACATACTTAAATACATATTTAAACACCCAAGACCCGAGAACAAACATTCCTATTTTCATAGAAATATCTGCCCCGACACGGGAATCGAACCCGGAACCTCAAGCTTCGTAGTCAGGTTCTCTAATGACTAGGCCATCTGGTCGTCTAAAATTCTGGTTGTCTGGTTGTCTATTTTGTAATCTATAATCGAAACTAATTCATATTTCATAAGTTCCCACACGAGTTGGTCAATATAAATACTTTGCACCAGCCTGCGGTATACGCCATTTCAATAAACTGACAGAATAGTAAAACACAAAATACCCCACGAAGCGATGTATTTCATGCGAGCGTCGTAACTACGTTTGTGTCGTAGCAGCTATGTTATGGACAGTTTGGATCAGATATTGAATATTATGTATCATTGTGGTAAACGAACGTTTATCTATTCAAAATAAAGTACCTAGTATGTTACGAGTAAGCGAGCTGACAGTTGCATCAATTTTATAAAGTTACTAGCTGTTGCCCGCGACTTCATCTGCGACGAATACGATACGGGCATAAAAAATAGCCTACGACCTATTCTCAGACCTACCGAATATAGAGAAAAAAGTTTAATAAAAATCGGTCAAGCCGTTTCGGAGGAGTTCGATAACAAACACCGTGACATGAGATTTTTATATGTATATTAGAAGATTAGATATTTTTCGTTGCTAATGGCGTCTGATTACCTTGGTTTTAGATAAAGATTTACTTTACGTACTACAACGTAAAAAGTATTTTTATGTTGGCTATTTTCAGCCTGCATAAGGGCGCTACTTACAGGCTCGAAAAGTAAAAAAATAATTATTCTCTGACTTGGTGCTTTTTGGGTAGCAAGTCACCTCGCGTTAAAGAGGTAATTAATGTTGCCAACTTGTTGAGAACTATCGTTCAAGGCTCATGCCTTTGCATTGCTTTTAACAAACATTTAAAACCAAAATATAATCGATGCAGCAAATAAATAAATAAAAAAAATAATAAATATCAAGGGACAATCCACACCAATTGACCTAGTCCCAAAGTAAGCTTAGCAAAGCTTGTGTTATGGGTACTAAGCAACGGATAAACATACTTATATAGATAGATACATACTTAAATACATATTAAACACCCAAGACCCGAGAACAAACATTCGTATTTTTGATACAAATATCTGCCCCGACACAGGAATCGAACCCGAGACCTCAAGCTTCGTAGTCAGGTTCTCTAACCACTTGGCCATCTGGTCGTCTAAAATTAATTTCAAATGGTTGAAAGTCACATGCAAATAAAAAATAGAAACTTAAAATCATTTGACATAATGCCCAGGCAGGCGGTATGATTACCTACATTATTTTGTAACATTCAAAGCTACCAAAACTAGAATTTAACACTCTGTCGTAATGTCTGCTCTCGCGAAACTGTCAGGGCATTAAAAGGGATAAGGCAATATAGTAATAAAATAGACTCGTTTTCCCGATGGACTAGCATGAACGTTAACGCCAGAAAGATATTTATGACGTTTTAATCTACTACGTTAGTGTAAGTAATGCCACTTCGCATAGGGAAATGTTTGTACTGTACGGTCAAGTGCAAAAATAAGTATCGATTTAATCCTCCCATCGTTATATACTATACCTTAATTCGACGATATAATTAAGAGCTATGGGACATATTTATGAGCAAGTTGTGTGCACCCATATTTTCACACTTGACTGTACATTATGAATGGATCCGAAAAAAATACCAATGTGAAATCGTCATGGCTGTCATAGCATAGAAAAAGTAGAGATGGAGTAGTAATAGATTTTGGGGGTCAAAATCGCTCGCGTCCGTAGGTTTACCTTCAAGACCCTACACGTGACCCCTGGGTGGTACAACTGATGGTAGGCTGCGGCTGCGGCTGGCCACCACCCAAGAGGTTGAGCCAGGTCGCCAAGCGACTCTCGTCGTGTTCCGGCCTGTTGCCTATGAAGCCATTCTGGAGGAAAGGTCTAAGCACTAAACTTTCCCTCTTCCACTCCCGCATCAACTAGCGTGCTCGAAAATAGCAGGGCCTGCTATAAACTAGTATGCCACTAAACAGCATGCTTAATTGTAGCATGTCCTATACACATTTGAGGGTAGGCTGCCATAGAGAGATCTCTCTCCAGGCAGATATTATGGGGCCGAAGTCCAATGGATGAAAGTTGGAAGTTGTATTTATGCAGGCGAGTTGAGAAACTTTGATAGCGTGATGTAGGATTGGGGAACCTATCGATGTTTAGAAAAATATATTTCCGAAGGTTTAGAATCCCGAAAACTTCATTTGTCCGAAAGCATTTTTTTCTGAAACAGTAAATATTTCAGGATTTATTTCAGGACCATCGTGTAGAACTTCTACAGTATACATAATAATATAATATTTACAGTTTCAGAAAAAAATGCTTTCGGACAAATGAAGTTTTCGGGATAAAACAACCCTAACCTAACCTAAAGGGTTCTACAGTAGAACCCTTTAGGTTAGGTTAGGGTTGTTTTATAAAAATCCTGAAATATTTACAGTTTCAGAAAAAAATGCATTCGGATAAATGAAGCATTCGGGATTTTAAATATTCGGAAAAAAATATTTCTATATATTGATAGGTAACCGACCGGAGGTCGATACGAATTGCAGTGGAGTGCAGTCTGTGCGTCATGTGGGCACTTGCAAGGGCCAGTCGCTCAGAGCCTCGTCGGCGAGCATTGTTGTTCCTCTGCTACTTGTGAATGCATGCCTGTTGCGTGATTGCTCGGAGCCTTGTTGGCGAGCGTTGGTTGATTGATTGGCAAGTGGAAGTAGCGGGAGGAGGATTTGCGAACTGTAGACACCAGGCAGATAATAGATACATGCTAATGGTGCACAGTGCGGTGAGTATGGCTTGCTGTGAGACTGCGTCATTCGTCTTGTGTGTCTGAAGTTTGCGATTTTTGTCCAATATCGTGGGTCACCAATTTGGGGGTAAGCTGCCATAGAGAGATCTCTCTCCAGGCAGATATTATGCCTGGGGACCGAAGTCCAATGGATGAAAGTTGGAAGTTGTATTTATGCAGCCGAGTTGAGAAACTTCGATAGCGTGATGTAGGATTGTAGTGATTAGTTCCTTATGTGATGACTAGATGGCGCTAGTAGTTGCTACACACACACGCCAGTAGGTAGCATTTGCTCGTTAGTAGTATGCATTCTTGCTAGTAATGAGCAGAGCATGTGTTACAGTAGCATAGTATTTAAGAGTGAAAGAGACGAATTTCGAATTTAGTAGTAGCCCCCCTGAACCATGCGCGTATGCGCGACGCAGCACCTAACAAATTTACCCCTCCGCGTATTTCATGCCGCAAGTTGGTGATCGAGCTTTTTGAGGCGGGCTCGTTAGCTAATTTTACGATAGACTTCCATGTATATTTGTTACGAGCTAATGCTACGAGTAATGGTGTGACGAGCGTTTTCTCCGTTATCCGTTGCCTAGTAACCGTAACACAAGCTTTTTCAATGGTGTGTGTTTGAAGTTCCCAATGGCCCACAAGGGACTACAAACAATCACATGGGACCTTAATTCTAAGAGGAGACCTGGTCCCAAAAGTGAGACGTATATAGATAGCCCTAGCGTTGTAAGATTGTACGACAATTTGTATATAAATTGAAACAGTCTCCGACTTCAATTTAGCTCTATCCAAAGTTACTAATTGAATTATTTTATTATTAGCCTGTCAGTAACGAGTTGGGAACAAGTGATCTTGACAGCTCGGCCTTGCAAATAAAGTTGTTTTGTCGAAATCTATACTATTGTTTGCTTTGCTACTAGAAAGAACCTACAATTGTTTTTAACTAGCTTTAGATCATAGTGATATTAAACGGGAACGAAAAGTTTTGTGAGTCAGAGCGAACATGGTCGCGTGCAAGTTTGCGCGCTGTAAAAGAGGTAAAGGTAACTTTGTTTAGGGGCTACTTCACCTTCCTATACACGTGCAGCCTGTGGCTGCGGTACACGCAAATTATGTTATTTGTAGGACTTAAATAAAATAGAGTTCCTTTTGTCACTAGATTTTAACCAACTTAACATTGTGGTAGTTATAATATCCACCTTAACCGAGTCTCTCATTCTAACTAATTACTGCAGGCAGCATCGACGCTCTCGCAGTGGCCCACTCATTTGACGGATACGCAAATTCAGCGTCTGGGCCTTTTTTCGCCAAAGCGTTGATGTTGTTAGAATGTTTACATTATAAGGGACTTATTAACTATAGTAATTTAATATAATTATGTTTGTATAGTTGTCATGTAGGTACGTTTATATTATATAACACGCAGCGGGCCTACGGGGCTCTTCTCAGGTCCAATTTAATAATGCGTACGTACCGGGTGTAGCTGGGCCTGCCTCGTTTTGCCTTCGTTTTTTAGCGCATCAGGGATGATCGCAGAAGCTAGAGTTGACTGTTTTTATGCCACCAGCGCGAGAGGGCGGCATCCCTGGTGCGCCGGGTGCGCGGCAGTTCCAACATTTTGATATGGTGGTGGACAGAAGTGACTGCCCTTACAAGTAATTTGTGTCATTGTTAGGGGCCACATGCTTCGTAGTCAGTGGATTCATTTTATACTAAGACTTTAACGGATTAGCTCGTTGAAATGGTAATGGGCATGCCATAATATATAGCACGCAGAAAAGATGGTCAGATGGAAAGTTCTTGAATGGAGACTACGGACTGGCAAGCGCAGCGTGCGACGTCCACCAACGAGATGGATGGACGATTTGGTGAAGCTCGCAGGTTCAGGTGAGGGTGGATGCAAGTCGCTTCCAACCGTAATGATTGGGCGTCAATGAGGCAGGCCTAGAGGCCTAAACAGTGGATGTCCTGCGGCCGAAATGATGATGAATGATGAAGAGTTTTTTAAACATATGAATACCTTCGTGAGCGCGCATCCTGTAGCAGCCGCCGTGGCGTGTGCTCCGAGAGGAAAGGTCATGAAATACCCCGCAATATGTCGAGCTCAGCTCTATTAAAGACGTGAGTTATCCCTATATTTCAATATCAACTTTAAGGTTAATTCATACTTTGTGTCAATGAGAAAAAGGTGGTTACGTATCAAAATATCTAAAATTAAAAAACCTAACGTAAAATAACCTACGTTCAAAATACCTAAAATCTAAATACCTAATGATTTTAAATACCTAAGCAACTAACACCTACCTACGAATTACCTAAGTTTAAAATACCTAATGGAGTAAATGTCTAATGTTCAAAATATCAACAGCTATGACACCTAAGTTTGATACACCAAAATTTGAAATACCAAATGGTCAAAATACCTAAATTAAACGAACATCGCTTATTTTTCGGCGAGCGAGCGAAGCGAGCGAGCAAGACGGTTCGGGGCGGAAGCGACTCAGAATGGTTAGGTTCAAAGGCTAATGCGGGAGCATAGCGGAGCGAAGCTCCCGCATTAGCCTTTGGTGTTGGTTATTTTTTTTATGACCACGTGAAAAATCTAATTTGTTTGATAAAATTTGGTATATGATTTACATTTAGGTACATTTCATAATGTTAAAGACAATAATACCTAAGGAAAAAATAATCATTTTCTGTGCTGTTACAAAAAAAATCCTAACATCTGCCTTAAAAAGTCTTGCTCGCTCGCTTCGCTCGCTCGCTGCCAGCGAGATACCGGTTAGGATATACGAAAGCTTTCGGTATTTTGAATATAAGTGAAAAAATCATTAGGTATTTAGATTTTAGGTATTTTGAACGTAGGTTATTTTACGTTAGGTTTTTTAATTTTAGATATTTTGATACGTAACCGAAAAAGGTAGGTACTTACTTAGTCTTATCATGAGCACCTTGTAGTTTAAACCCATACGTAATGAACTTTTTGTGAAGCCCGATAACAGTGTGGGTAAACATTTTAGCTTCTTTATATTTTCACTGCATCGCAAGAGTACCTAACTTTGTTTTGTTTAAAGGCTCTCACAATTATATCAGCTCGGGGCAAAATCTAATTTGCTCCGTGCAGCTTCAAAGGCATCATATGGTATTATGATATGATGTGATGCGGTATGTAGGGCGGCGCGCGTCATGCAGCCATATTGATCCGCTGCAATTATTCGTATCTGTTATTATGTGGTGCGAGTGTCCATGTTGATGGGTAGGACATTTGTCTTTAGATGTGCATTTAGGTTTGCTTATGTTAACTGGGGATATTATTATTTATTAGCATGTTGGCTCATACATAAATCTGCTTCTTTCATTTATTTTATCAGGCGTTACTTTTCGGAGGTCCATATCAATGGACTGAAACAATTACTTTGCTCACCCGCGACCTTAAAGCTAAGCTAAGCTAAGTTTCCGTACCCCGTGCGAATTTTGAAAAATCCTGAAATTAGTTTTTAGCTGTTACAATTACACTTTCACGCAAAAGAGTCTAGTCCAGTGATCTTAAAAACTGCGATGGAGTCCTGTTGAATTGAATATTATAAATACTTTTTTCCTGTTCACGCCAGAAAGTTTCACCAAAAGATGCCTTACGTTTATATAAATTAAGTCAATTTTGTATTGTAAATCTTCATACCCAATCCCACATCTCTCATATCACGACATATTTCACTCAACCAATCAGAACTCTCACATAGCGCGTTTCCATTCCTTGATTAATACCGGACACCGAATACGTAGTTCATACATATTTCCATTCCATCTACTCGAAGCTCAACAATTTGATTTGTAATTAACTAAATAAATTTTCTATTCTTTCTATAAAAGTTATCTATAGTTTCTCACCTTGTTCGTATGCTGGACATTTTCTTATTTCTTGGGAATTTTAAGAAATCTGTCCTTGCCTACATCGTCAAGCAACCTTCATAGCTTCATGCAAAATTTAAGTCTTCTAGAGGCAAAGAAGCAAGCGTTTAGACTGGGCGGTGATGAGTCAGTGATACGGGTCTTCTCTTTTTATACTCCAGACTCGAGTGGTAATAGGTAAGGCATATCGCTCATAGACCTGATGGCCGATGGTTTAAAAGGTTGTCGAATGGCATGCACCGACCAGAAGACGAAGAGGACGAAGTATATGTCCATCAACATGGAGCGACGACTTGGTTAAGGTTGCGGGAACACGTTGAATCCGGACGACGTAGCATCAGTCTGTTTGGCTTTGGGTGGACATGTTCAGCAGCGGACGTCTTTCGGCTGAAGTGATAATGGTCATGATGATGTTTATGCAGATGTAACGTCCAACTGTTGTTTACCATCATCATCTTTATCATGTTGTGCTTTTACTAATCCAAACTTGGATGTAGGCCCCTTCCCTTTTCTTGCACTCTTGATGATCCTATGTCTCATCCAGTCCTGGCCTCCGTGCCGTCGAATGTCGTCCACCCAGCGCTGCGGTGGTCTGCCGCGCACCCTAGTGTCCGCTCTGTGTCTGCACTCAAGGACCCGCCTTGTCCAGCGACTCTCGGCATTCCCGCAATGTGTCCTGCCCATGCCCACTTTTTCTTTGCTATGAGAGCCCTGACGTCTTTCACTTTGGTCTGTTTGTAAACTAATTGAAATGATTGTACTGTAGGTGTCCCAGAGCGTGGGAAACGCTTGTAGTGCGTGGTCTCCGCGTCCATCTCCATACGCTAAATATTGGTATAATATTATTATATCCACACCGCAATCATCGGGCGCGGTCCGGCAGCGTCCTGGGGGGTTACTACGAAATTCGAAGTTCGAAGTTCGGATCGTGCGGTCCCTCTCACTCTCGTAATAAATACCTTTAGCGTGAGCGGAACGGCGTGAAACGAAGTTCGAATTTCGCGCTTCGTAGTATAGGGCCTGACCTGAATGCCGGCTTCTGTAAATACAAGTGCAACGATACGGACTAAACCAAGACTAAACATTATCCAATGCCTAGAACGCATCTAACGCATTTTTACCCATTTTGGTATTTGCCGTAAGTAGTAACTAAGCCGTGGTGGCCTAGTGGCTTGAAGCCGTGAAGGCCTAGCGGTTTGACCTCTCAAGCAGAGGGTCGTGGGTTCAAATCCCGGTTCGCACCTCTGAGTTTTTCGAAATTTATGTGCAAAATTGCATTTGAAATTTACCATGAGCTTAAGGCTGCGTATCCACCGCAGCTGTGCGAGGATGCGTTGCGAGGGATGTGTTTGTCATGAACCAATAAAACACTTCATTCACTTAGGCCCTTTTAAATGAAGTGTTTCTATTGGTTCATGAAAAACACATCCCTCGCAACACATCCTCGCACAGCTCCGGTGGATACGCAGCCTTACGGTGAAGGAAAACATCGTGAGGAAACCTGCATATACCTGCGAAGAAATTCAATGGTGCGTGTGAAGTTTCCAATCTGCACTGGGCCCGCGTGAGAACTACGACGGCCCAAGCCCTCTCATTCTGAGATGAGGCCTGCGCCCTACAGTGGGACGTGCTGGGATGAATGAATATACATTTCGTCTGTCTATTTATTATGGTACACACAGACGGACGTATAGGGTAGCGACATTAATAGGGCTCCGTTTGGCCTCCTGAGGTACGGAACCCTAGAAAAATAAACCACATGGATTGCGGAAGGAAACACTCACTCTATTCCTCTTAGGCAGTGGTCTCCTAAAAACTTACAGCGTCGCGTCGTACGCTGCACAATGCTTACTATAGAAATGTACTGCTGGGGTCTCCTTTATAATATGTCAACGCTGGCGTCTTGACGCCGTACGCGGCATTAAAACGCTGTTCGCTGCGTCTCTTGTTCTTTCGACGACGGAGACGTATTGACCGCTGACGCTGTGTGTTGCGTTCCGACGTCAATCGCTGCTTTAAATAGGAGACCATAGCCTTACTATTAATTCTGTGTCACTAAATTTTAATTTCAGAGACCTGACGGCAGTTGCGGGATCCGGAAAAACTCCGAAATTGAGGAGCTAGTTGCTGAACCCAATATAATTGGAGTGACCAGAGATCACAGGCTTCGGTGGCTTGGCCACCTCGAGCGCATGGAGGACGGTCGTGCAGTGAAGTGGGCCTACCAGGGTAGGCCAACAGGGCGGCGTCCCGTTGGTCGCCCTGGATACCGTTGGGCAGATGTGGTAGAGGCGGATCTCCGCGAGCTAAGGGTTGGTGACTGGCGAGAGACGCCACAGGACCGGGATCTTTGGCGTGCACTTGTGTTGGAGGCCAAGACACACTTGGGGTCGTTGCGCCAGAGAAGTAAGTAGTATGTAAATTTTTATAATACGCTATGCAATTACACCAGCTTATAAGATTCTTCTGTTCACGCGTTACCTGTGTATTAACAGCAGACAAAGAAGTTGTTAAAAGTAGGACGTAGCGCTAAAAGAAGGGCAGGTGCTGCTAGAGACTTTTTAATGCATGTAATATTAAAAATTAACATAACACGCTTCTTGCGGTAACTTCTCGGATATAGTGCTTTCTAAATAGAGCAGCAGACTTCAATACAAAGTAATGTTGTTAAAAACTAACCGAATCGAGTATTATTTAAAATTTAACAAGTTTGCTTCTTCCATGGTTTCTCTTTTGATTTGATTATTTTGTTTATACCACTATTTATAAAAAGGAATTACCAATCATATTATGTAAATCAATTACGTTCATTAAAACTATCTTAAGACATTCTCCATATAATTAACAAACTTGATAATATTTAGCAAGAATATTCAAATTATTTAATAGATCGTATCGTCGCATGATTACTTTCCCGTCCTCAGCAAGTTGAACTTTAGATCAAAATTTCACCACTATTAATTAACACAACTCAAACATCCAAAACGCTATTAGCACCCAGATAAACCTCTTATTTATCTTCATCAACTCCATCTAAACTCCGATCAAGAGCTGCCAAACTGTCCTCCAAGTCCTGCTATTGTCTCTTAATTATTTTTTCGTCGGGAATTAATCGAGCTGTGCGACCCCTCGAATGCCCAGTATCTTCTGGATCTATGGGGAGTTGTCTCCGATTGGTGTCGGGAGTGACGAGTGCTTGCGGCTCTTCAGAAGTTCGGTACTCGAGGACAATGCTGCTTAATGCCGGGGGACGCTATTGTTTTGCACAATGAAGACGTCCCGGACTAAGTTGTTGATCTGGGCTTTCCAATTAATATTTCTAAATAATTTGACATGTTTTGATACAATGTTTACTTAAGATATTTAATAGAATTTGTGTAATTATAAAAAAGTAATAATGATTAAAGATAAAGATAAAAATAAATATATTTATTAAATAATTTGAATATGAATTCAAAATGTAAAAATAAAGAAGTTTCATGAAGCGTAGATAAGTTTTTTTAAAAGACATGAATAAAACGTTGGCTGACTTGAAACCTCTTTAGCCTGAAATGACGTACCTACTAACTTGTTTGCAAATTTTTAAACTAAACTTATGGATATGGAGGAAAAACTATACGTAAATCCACAACTCCCGTAAGAACAATTTGGGCCAGTGTCCTTTAGTATACAGGCATAGAATAACATCATTGACGAGCAAGTGTGATGCTGATGGCATACCTTTTTTTTGGTACGGAAAATGTGCCTTATGCATCCAGCTCTGTTCGGGGAGACAGAGGGTATGTGGGGTCTCCCATAAGGGGCATACCCACTAAAAATTACCCGAATTCCCTCGTTCGCATTGTGAAAACCACGGGAGAGCATGTAGACATCGCAACGCCCACTGGCCGCCCCGGGATGGGGCTCCTCTTATCGACTCGGCTTTTACCCCTCGGTGCGCGAGTGTGGTGGGCCAATTTTTTTAGTTGTATGTTTTGACTTTTTTATTTGGAAAATTGTATGTGATTTCTGCTCAGAATCACGAGCTTCTTCGATCCTAATAGGAGAGCAAAAGTGTCCCAAGTTTTTCAAGTAAAACAACCATTTTCATAGACTTCGTATGGCCGCAACTAAATGGAAGAATCGAAAATTATATGGAAGTTTTGGGACGCTTTTGACTACTAGGTTCTAGGATCGAAAAAGCTTCTGATTCTGAGCAGAAATCACATATAATTTTCCAAATTAAAAAAAAAGTCAAAAAATACAACAAAAAAATCGTGCGTGCAGCTCCTCCGCGCGGAAGAAGTGAAACTTCGTAATGTGGAAATGAAAAAGGCACTTATACATCAATATGAACCTTATTGCAATAACCCAAAGCAAAGAAGCGGCATACATAACTCGTCGCTAGATGGCGTTGCTCCTCGTGCGCACGTTTTTTTAATAATTTTTCTTGACTTTTCGTAATTCACAAAGATATTCAAAATTTTTTTTACTTAATACGTTTAAAATGCTTTACTATACGATCTACCATTAATATAGTTTTTATTTTTACTAGTTTACATACTAAGCCACGCAATTTGTTCTGGATCGCACTGACGAAGTTTTTAACATCCGTTAGTATATATACAATGCGAACGTCTCGTAAACGTCAACCTGCGTTGCGTTGCGTTGCGTTGCGTATTTAACGCAACGCTTGTTGGAAGTCGCATTAGAAGTTTCACTTCAATAAAAAACGTTTAACAGTAACAGCATCGTAATACGACGATCCAAGCGATGCTCCAGGTGCAGTCCCGTTTACGGCCGCGACCGCCACTCGGCGCCGGCGCAGTTGGCTCATTACCGCCGGTTTTACTGCAAGCGCATGCAGCAAACAAACCGAACAGAGACTAAGGTTCAGACAACCGTAGGTACTATTAGTTCAGTCAACGTCATAAATAAAATAAAAAAATAATAAAAAAAAATATCATGGGACAATTTACACCAATTGGGATGCACCAAAAAAAATAACCTATAGTTTTTATATTTTTTTTGGAAAGAATAGGATATTTTAAGATACCATTTTCATCGATTTTGAATTTGGTTGAGTATTTATTTTTTTATAATTTTTTTAAGAAATACGTTGGATGACGTCACAGTGAGAGAGCCACGGTCCATTGCCTAGAAAATTTAAAGTCGTACATAACATAATCTGTGGCACTACTGATTTGTCTTGTCACTGTCAATAATACAAGCACGGCTTAGGGTCCTAAATGAACCATAGCAAATAGTTTTATTTATTTCTCTACTTTTAGCTTCGATTATTTCTATTTGTTTAATGGTGTGATAGTAAATAGATATTTTTTATTAAAATCTGATATTTAAATTCTTTTATATTTACTTGTAACGTAGTAATTTAATAATTAAATTTGTAAAAATACATTGGAAATACTCGTATACATTTCGGACTTTACGATAAATGACAACTGTTTAAAGCCAGGTGCGCATCATGTGATTAAAGTTCTGTCTTTGTCACTCTTTGCTATTATAAGCAGGACAGCAACATTCCAAACTGTCAATTTGCTTTAAAGTGTAGACCTGCTTTATATCTGCCTTTGCGACGATTCACTGCAGGGGTCAAATGAAGGTCATTACTTAAAATTTCTTTATTTAATTCAGTTTATCATATTTTCGGAATCTGATTTCTGAAAACGCTTCACAAAGCCTATTTCTCCAAACAGTTTTCGATTTATTATACGTTGTCAAAAATTGGGACATCCCAATTGACCTAGTGCCAAAGTAAGCTAAGTAAAGCTTGTAGTATGGGTACTAGGCAACGGATAAACATACTTATATAGATAGATACATACTTAAATACATATTAAACACCCAAGACCCGAGAACAAACATTCGTATCATACAAATATCTGCCCCGATACGGGAATCGAACCCGGGAACCTCAAGCTTCGTAGTCAGGTTCTCTAACCACTAGGCCACCTGGTCGTCAAAACTCGTCGTCGTGGAAATAAATGACTGTAACTTGTCGTTTTCAGTCGTTACATAATTTCGTATGGGTTTTCAAACATGATGTTAAAGTGACAAGGTACCAAAGTGATCTCTTATCACCCGACTGTCGGAGGAGGGTTATGTTTTTCAAACGTATGTACCACATTTTCAAAATACTACATCACATACCCATATACCAGATGTCCAAAATAAGACATTTCACCAAAAAAAAAGTCCTTGTGTAATCTTCGATTTTGTAATGTGGTATAATGAGAATCTGGTAAGCTAGAAACAAAAAAATCTGATATTTTGGGAAAGTGGTATTTTAAGCACCGACATGCTCTTGGCCGGTTTTTATTTTTATTTAATTCAATACTCCTGTGCCAATCCTACCCATATAAGTTAATTTTATGCATGCTCTTTAGAGACTTTGTCTCTGTTCTGTTTCCTTACTGATATCTTGTGAGCGCTAACAGCCAAGTGTAAGTGCTGTTTGACGACGCTGGTCGAGCTTCTTGCGTTGTTGCGATAACTTAAATAACTTATTTATGTCGTATAAACACCACTTACGACATAGCTCGCAGAATTGCCAGACTCAAGTGGCACAGTGGCAGTGGGCAGGGCACATCGCTCGTAGAACTGAACTGACTGAGAAAAAGTTTCTCGAGTGGCGTCCACGGACCGGAAGACGCAGTGAAGGTAGGCCTCCAACAAGAAGGAGCGACGACCTGGTTAAGGTAGCGGGATCGCTTTGGATGCGGATGGCACGGGACCGATCTGTTTGGCGAGCCTTGGGGGAGGCCTATGTTCAGCAGTGGATGTCTGTTGGCTGAAACGATGATAATGATGATTTCTTATCTTCGTCTGTCTCTGAAAATAGAGACAATTAATACAGAAAATATTCACAAGCAACCGGATCCCCGCGACAATGGCCCATTTACAAACAACGGCTACTGCCGTCTAAAAATAGGCGCGTATTGAAGCCCAATTATTATTCAGTTGGGCGAAATTCGTAATTGAGTATTGTCGCTCGCCCGTGCCGTTTGTCAGCGCCGCCGCGTGCGCAGAGGCCGCAGCCACACCACTCGCGTAGAAACGAGCGGTTTCTTTATTTTTACAAGCTTTTATTTAGCTCGCCCAGTTTGTTTTATTAATTATTCTTGTGTCAAATTTAAGTAAAGTCAAGTTTAACTGAAGTAAAGTCAGCTAAAAAGCTTGCTTTAAAAATGAAATTTTTAACAATTCTTATTTCATATACTTTTTTTCTGTATTTTATTATTTGTGGTGTACAGTCAGGTGTAAAAATATGAACCTATTCAAATTTTCAAAAATAAGTACCACAGACTCTTACTCCGACGCAATAAGGCCGTTGTTACGGACAGCCACCCGAAATTTGTAATTAGTATTTAGATTAGTCGATTTAATTATTTAAGTTTTAGTAAATGTTTACATAGCTTGTAGACCGAAATAGCCGACCGCATGGTGGCGGGAATTCTCAGCGCGTCGCCAAAAAAAAGACTGTAAACCCAGGTACCGACTACCCGGTGGCCGGGTTTTCCCAGCGCGTCGGCCGAAAAGCACGTGTTGGGAATACCCAACAGCCAAGGGGTGAGGGCAGCTTCCTTGGCTCTGCGACTATAAAATAAAGGAGGCACCTTCGCCCGTCCAGTTAGTTACGAAAAGTTACGAGTAGTTAGTCGACCGCAGCCACTTGCGACGGTCTTGACTGCGATCCCACTGCGATTGGCTGCGCTACCGGCTCGGTTAATTACGATTACGTTACGATACGAAGCGAACCGAATATACAGTCCACTTTAACCGACCGTGCGTTGTTTCACTTTTCTCCCACCGACGTCACCGAGAGGAAAGCTGCAGCGCACGCCCAGCTGTGAACCCGAGGCTGTTCGACGAGTGTGTCTGGTCCTACGAATCGACTAGGACCGGGGACCCGTCGCCAACAGCCGTAGTAACATATTTTTGAGTGGTTCGAATAGACACTTATTTTTGCACTTGACTGTACAATAAAGAGTCATTGTATTGTAAGGTACGTGTCCACCTAATCCGTTGTCGGCCGAAGTATGTTTTGGCGTCATGGTCCGAACTCAGCCGATCGAATAAAAAAAAATATCACGGGACAATTCACACCAATTGACCTAGCCCCAAAGTAAGCAAAGCAAAGCTTGTGTTATGGGTGCTAGACAACGGATAAACATACTTATATCCATAGATACATACTTAAATACATATTAAACACCCAAGACCCGAGAACAAACATTCGTATTTTTGATACAAATATCTGCCCCGACACGGGAATCGAACCCGGGACCTCAAGCTTCGTAGTCAGGTTCTCTAACTACTAGGCCATCTGGTCGTCAAAATCAAACGTATGTAAAGGAACGAGAGCACCTAACACCTGCTACGGTACGTTAACACCACGGAAGCCTAGTATGGATTAATAAAGAAGGTAAAAACGCTCGATTTTATTTGCCAAGCGGGCTGTTTGCTCTAGACCAGTGGCTGTGGCATGAGAGAGAGCGATTTAATTAAACGTATTTATCGATTTGCCGCCGCCCGCCCGTGCGAGGCCCACTTCGAAATTCGGCGAACTATAGTAATTATGTCGGTGAATCATCATCATGCGTCCCACTGCTGAGCACAAGCCTACTGCCAGCAATAGAGGGCTTCGGTTGTATTTTCCACGAAGGTACATAGCGGATTGGAAACTTTACAAGCGCTGTAGTTGTTTACCCGGGTTCGAAAAGCTTGTGGTAAAATTTCGATTGCGCATAAATAAATAAATAAATATAAATAAAATATTAGGGGACAATCTTACACAAATCGACCTAGTCCCAAACTAAGCAAAGCTTGTACTATATGTACTAGACGACGATAAAATCATCCATAACTCAGGAACAAATATTCGTGCTCATCACACAAATAAATGCCCTTACCGGGATTCGAACCCAGGACCTCTTGCTTCGTAGGCAGGGTCACTACCAACTAGGCTAAAGCGGTCGTTACATGTTGAAAATGAAGCCATGGTGGCCTAGCGGTTTGACCTACGGCCTCTCAAGCAGAGGGTCATGCGTTGAAATCCCGGCTCGCACCTCTGAGTTTTTCGGAATTTATGTGCGAAATTACATTTGAAATTTACCACCAGCTTTACGGTGAAGGATAACATCGTGAGGAAACCTGTATATTCAATGGTGTGAGTGAAGTTCCCAATCCGCACTGGGCCCGCGTGGGAACTACGGCCCAAGCCCTCTCATTCTGAGAGAGGGCCTGTGCCCTCCAGTGGGACGTATATAGGCTGGGATGATGTTTGCTCATTATCATTATAAAGTTGGGAATACAAGAATGTTAACGTACGGGAACATTATTCATTTTCGTCAGTAAAAAGTGCCTGTAGTTATTAGTTAGTTGGTTGCTTATTAATAGTCTGTATTTTATGCAACTGTATCGTAATAGGGGTCCTTAAAACGCGAGTGTGGTTTCATGAAACGATGTAGCCAAGTTTCATAAAGGGTCACATATGAGTGTTTTAAGGCCTAATTACGTACAGTTGCATACAAATATTTAAACTTTATTATTTTATTTTTACAACTTCATTTTTTTTTCACGGGAAATACGGGAATATATGGTTTCACGGGATGACCGTAAAAGTAATAAAAAAAAATGAAGTTGGAAAAATAAAAAATAAATAGAAAAAGATACTTCATACTTAACTTGTAAAAGTTGGCTTAGTAGCGCCATCTCTTGGTCCAGGTGAGCGGTTAGCTCCGAAGGAGTGTTAAAGTCTCTCGGTAGAGGGCATAACATAGATGCGCGCTTTATCACTGCTTAATGTGATTATAACAGACTGAAGTGTACGATGTATGGGAAAGATTCGTCGCTAACTTCTAGACCAGTGATGGTGTAGGGGTAAGCACGCAGCACGGAACGCTGAGGACCTGGGTTCGATTCCCAGCCTTGGTCTTTTTTCTGGGGTTTTTTCTGTGCATCTATATTTCAGTTTGTATTTAGTTTGAAATATTTAAACTCTTTGTCAAAAATTTGTCGAATTGTCGAATCTTCATTCTTTGATCTTTGTTTGAATTTCACTGACACCCTGCCTCCTTTATTCTATTAGTAGAATTCTACTTTCTGTAAACTTCGAATTTCTGCTACTTTACTGCCTTCTTCATTTCATCAATTCTGTTCTGTATGTAAGCTTTCATTTTCACCCACATCTTGCCTTCTTCATTTTGTCGATTCTATGTTCTATGGAAGATTAGAATTTTGCTCACACCATGCCTCCTTCATTCTATCAATTTTACGTTCTATGAAACATCGAATTTCACTAATATCCTGCCTTCCTCATTTTGTTGCTATGTTCTATGGAAGCTTAGAATTTGGCCTACACCCTGCCTCCTTCATTTTATCAATTCTATGTTCTAGGTAAGTTTCAAATGTATAGTTTTGTACCTTTTATTTATCGATATTAACTCAATGGTTGTCTGTAACACTAATTAATTAAATCGACAGGTACAGAATAACAAATTTAACAATTAATTGTGCCGAGCTCAGGCTGTCAACAAACGTATCGCTTACAAAGACACAACTAATTAAATTATTTACAGATCAGACGAATAACGGCGGCTCGTCGAATTACGTTGATTTCGAAATTAACTGAACCTGCCCACTACGTACAGTCAAGTGTAAAAATATGAACTTATTCAAAGTTTGAAAAATAAGTACCACAGACTCTTATTCCGAAGCAATAAGGCCGTAGTAACATATTTTGAGTGGTTCGAATAGATACTTATTTTTGTACTTGACTGTACAGTCGGGGTACGAAAACCTTCGTCATTTTAAAAATATTCCTTTATCAAGTCAAAGACTCATAGTAACTTAAAAAATAGGTAATGTCAATGCAATAATCTGCTTCGTTTGAAATAAAATGTCGACAGGACTGACAATAAAATTGTCTTGGCGCAAGCAAAAAGTTCCCAATCCGCACTGGCCCGCGTGGGAACTACGGCCCAAGCCCTCTTATTCTGATAGGAGGCCTGTGCCCTACAGTGAAACGTATATATATGCCACGATACAGGCCTAGTCCTAGTGTGGAGTCATTGCTATTTCTTTTTGTATGTATTGTTCTCATATGGTTAATAAAAATTTACTTTACTTTACTTACTTTACTATTAGGCTGGGATGATGATGATGATGAAGCAAATATTAACTGTTAGGGTACGAACCTTTTCTTACCCCGACTGTACAGTGGAATCAACTGAATCGTGACCCACTGAACCTTTTCTTACCCCGACCGAACAGTGGAATCAACTGAATCGTGACCCACTGAACCTTTTCTTACCCCGACCGAACAGTGGAATCAACTGAATCGTGACCCACTGAACCTTTTCTTACCCCGACCGAACAGTGGAATCAACTGAATCGTGACCCACTGAACCTTTTCTTACCCCGACCGAACAGTGGAATCAACTGAATCGTGACCCACTGAACCTTTTCTTACCCCGACCGAACAGTGGAATCAACTGAATCGTGACCCACTGAACCTTTTCTTACCCCGACCGAACAGTGGAATCAACTGAATCGTGACCCACTGAACCTTTTCTTACCCCGACCGAACAGTGGAATCAACTGAATCGTGACCCACTGAACCTTTTCTTACCCCGACTGTACAGTGGATTCAACTGAATCGTGACCCACTGAACCTTTTCACAGAAAATGCCACAATGACATCGAATTGCTTGTCAAGTCATTATAACGCTTACTGTGGAAACGTTCTGCGATAGGTCAGGAATCAAATAATTCGTTTGTACAAAAGAATGCCAGTGTCTCTTTTGCTTGTTAATATCAAAAATCTAAGTCAGAAATTTGTTTTTCAATAACCTCATTCCAATTACATGGTTCTCTATCGTTTCCCTGAACTTCATATGCCATAATGTATCGTTTTACTAGTTTTCATTTGACACAATTTAACTTATTTCTGAAACAGTATTTTCTTCACAATTGTTATGAAACAACTCTAACCTAGTTAGATAGGTTAAGTAGTAGTTACCTCTACTCTACCTCTCATACTAAATACTCTTTACCTATACAACTGCCGGCTCGCAGCCGAACTAGCCACTTCAATTGACAAATTACCGTATATTGAGTTTGACATTATTGAGCTCCTTCGAGTCCAGGAGTGAGACTTATGCAGTCTGTCAGCTGACAAGTTACCTCCAATTACTGCCCGCCAATGAGCAAGGCTTGGCCGCAAAGCCTCCGGGAAGGATGAACGAGATGGAATACAACTTCTCCTTTGTGCAATCCGGGAAGACGTTTACATGCAAATGTTTTTCCCGCTTTTTACACGCTTTATATTAGCTTCACCTGTATGTTTGTATGTATGTTTGTATGTATGTTTGTATGTTTGTTTGTAACCGACTCCTAAGGGCGCGATTTTGACCCACTTCCCGGTTTCCGATTGAGCTGAAATTTTGCACATATGTGTAAATTGGATGACAATGCAACATTATTGTAACATGGAGCTGATCTGATGACGGTGCTGGATGGTGGCCATAGGAACTATGTAATAAAACAACACAATCCCGTCTAGTTTGGGCTCGTTTGATTCGTCTTGACAAGCACTTTGATCCCAGATGGTAACCAGGGTCTGATGATGGAGCTGGAAGATGGCCAAAGGCACTCCACAATAAAACGACACAACCCCATCGAGTTTGGGCTCGTTTGATTCGTCTTGACGAGCACTTTGATCCCATATGGTAACCAGGGTCTGATGATGGAGCTGGAAGATGGCCAAAGGCACTCCACAATAAAACGACACAACCCCATCGAGTTTGGGCTCGTTTGATTCGCCTTGACGAGCACTTTGATCCCATATGGTAACCAGGGTCTGATGATGGAGCTGGAAGATGGCCAAAGGCACTCCACAATAAAACGACACAACCCCATCGAGTTTGGGCTCGTTTGATTCGTCTTGACGAGCACTTTGATCCCATATGGTAACCAGGGTCTGATGATGGAGCTGGAAGATGGCCAAAGGCACTCCACAATAAAACGAAACAACCCCATCGAGTTTGGGCTCGTTTGATTCGTTTTGACGAGTACTTTGGTCCTAGATGGTAATAAGGGTCTGATGATGGAGCTGGAAGGTGGGTAGGTGGTGGGGTGGGGGGGAATGGGGTATGGGGTAAGGAGGTCGGGGGTTTAGAGGGTTGGGGGTTAGGGTGTGGCGGTTGGGGTTAGGGGATGGGGGGGGGGGGGGTTACGGGAAATAGGGTGGGAGTGTTGGGGGTTCGAGGGTAAGTGATTTTGGGGGGTTGTGGGAAATGGGGAGGGTGTAAGAAGCCTAGATGGTAACAAGGGTTTGATGATGGAACTGTAAGGGGGGGGTAGGGGGGTAGGTGGCGGGGTGGGGGGTGTGGTAGGGGTTGGGGGAGCAGGTGGCGGGGTGGGGAGTGGGGGGGTGGGAGGGGGGGGGTTTCCGGGGGTTTGGGGGTTTCGGTTATAGAGGGGTTGGGTTTAGGTGGTTCGGGGGTTTGTAAAATGAGGAGGGGGGTAAGGGGGGTTTAGGGGATTGGGGGTAAGGGTGTGGGGTTTGGGGAGGGTTTGGGGAAATGGGGTGGGGGATGTTGGGGGGTTGCGTTTAGGGGGTTTGGGGGTTGTAAGTGAGGGGGGTAAAGTTAGAAAGAAAAAAAATACAACTTAAAAATAGAAAATAAATAATAGTTTAAAAAAACTAAAAAACAAGCTTTAAAAAATAAAAAATAAATTTTAATAAATTTCAATTCACTATTCTTACAGTGCAGTAAAAAATCATAATAAGCAATCATTATATTGTTATATCCAGATCAAAATTTGTAAGCAATTCTAAATATTGATAAGATAAATAATAATAGTTTAAAATATTTTATGGTAAAAAAAGCGTGGGGTGCTTTTTAAGATGTTATCAAAATGATAATCCTTGACAATTGACACCATGCACCCCACGCTTTTTTTACAATAAAATATTTTAAACTATTATTATTTATTTTATAAATATTTAGAATTGTTTACAAATTTTGATCTGGATATAACAATATAATAATTGCTTATTAAGATTTTTTACTGCACTATAAGAATAGTGAATTAAAATTTATTAAAATTTTTTTTTTTTTTTAAAGCGTGTTTTTTAGTTTTTTTAAACTATTATTGACATTCATCATCATGATCCCAGCCTGTTCACGATGATTTTTCAATCAATATTCGGCACCACTTTTAAGTCGCATTAACATGAAACGAATCACTGTATAATAAAAATCGTTGTTACCCTACACATGATTTAGTGTATGAGCTTAAAACTTCTTTGACAAGTTAGTTTCTTACAAACTTTGACGTGAGACCTGTCAAATTTCCCGCCAAAGCTGACACTTGACGAAACTATTATACTTCAACAAAATATGAACGATGGCCATGCTTTCAGTGGATGGAGGATGTTTCAATTTTTTTTTTCAATTGAACATAGAATTAATTGCTTGAGATCACCCATTAAATTTAATCTAGGGATTAATATTTTTCAACTCCTGATCACTGATTAAAAATCACCGTTTACTGGAGTGAACCTTACGTGTTTACCTGCAAAGAAAATTCAGTGGTGTGAGCGAAATTTCCAATCTGCTCTGGACCTCTCTTCCCGAGAGGAGGCCTGTGCCTTGCAGTAGGACGTGCATGGGCTGGGACTAGGTTGATGATGACGCTCATTTAAAGGTATTCATCATCATCATTTCAGCCGAAAGACGTCCACTGCTGAACATAACCCCCAAGGCTCGCCAAACAGATCGGCCCCGTGCCATCCGCATTCAACGCGATCCCGCAACATTAACCAGGTCGTCGCTCCATCTTGTTAGAGGCCTACCTACACTGCGTCTTCCGGTCCGTGGACGCCACTCGAGAACCTTTCGGCCCCATCGGCCGTCAGTTTTACAGGCGATGTGCCCTGCCCACTGCCACTTGAGTCTGGCGATTCTTCGAGCTATGTCGGTTGACTTTCACCGACATAGCTTGACTGACTTAAAAGTATTACTCGTAGATAAATATAAATCAATGTCTCACAAGTTTGTCTAGAGTGTCGTGAATTGTAAATGTCCCTACCGGACCGTTCCTTGCACTATTCACTAAACGGTAAAATTGAATTATTGTCAGGAAGAACCTCCCTGGCCCTCCAGCGCCCCCTCGCGTTGCAAGCTCTCTGCGAGAAGGAATTCCCTTCCGCTAAAGGAAATTTCGAGAGGCTCTATTTGGAGAATCTTCAGTTGCTCGTGGCACTTACCGCGCGAGATTTTGCCATACAGTGATTTATTTCTGAAACGGTATTTTTTTCAGGACTTTTTTAAATGCCATCTTATAGAATGCAGCAGGTTAGGTTAGGTTTGTTTTGTAACAATTCCGAAAAATAAATTGTTTCAGAAATAACTCACTGTATGACTAACGCTGCCGTGTCATGACAAAAACTGTATCTAAAAAACATTTTAACAAAAAAATTATACCGCCGAAAAAACTGAAAAGCAAAAAATAATACCTTTTTGTTCGACCTTAATCTAGGTACCAGTTTTAAGTCGGTGCCTCAGCACGAGCCAGGAGGAGTGATAGAAGCCAATTAGGTAGAAGATTATAGGTCCACTCCTCCTGGCTAGTGCTGAGGCACCGACTTCAAACTGGTACCTAGATTAAGGTCAAACAAAAAGGTATTATTTATTGCTTTTCTGTTTTTTCGGCGGTGTAATTTTTTTGTTAAAAAGTTTTTATTTTATACTTTTTTCCCATCCTTGGGGTATTTTTTTCCAAACTTATATAATACTAACTTCAAGGTATACCCTATCCAATAAAAAATAATTATGAAAATCAGACTACTCTGTAAAAAGTTATGCCTGGTCATAAAGTACAATCAGTGGCTGAACAATCAATCATCCCCTGTTTTTCTACCCTTAGGGTAGGAATATAATTTCCAAATTTAAATTGGCCCACCCTCGGGGTATACGCTTTCCAATAAAAAAAGAATCATCAAAATCGGTCCACTCTGTAAAAAGTTAAGCGTGATCATACATAAAAAAAAATATACGCGTCGACTTGAGAACCTCCTCCGTTTTTTCGTCGGTTGAAAACACCTATTTTTCAGAAATCGCAAAAACTTTTGCTTTCTTGAATTGGCTACAGAACAGTGAATATTGATCTGATTGCAATAAAATTTGGACAAATTACGAATAATGTGCTACTAGTTGTACAAAGAAAAATAATATTAAAATTTTTACTTTTTACCTGAATTTTCAAGCAAAAACGTGTTATGTCGTAATGTGCTTTATCAATAATATACGAGAGTTGCTATAACATAACACTGTAACGTGATACTTAATGACATTATACTCATAAGAAAATGCTACTTTAAATTTAATTTAGTAATATAAAATATTGCTAACATCACAATTCAAAACTAACATGTTCATCTTAATATATTTCCTAAGTCTTTAGAGAGGATGATTACCTTGAAGAAGTCCCGACTTACAATAAACAAGGACTTGGACTAATTTCTCGTGTGATTGTTGCGACAAAACACTGTAACTCAAGAGTTAAGATCAAGATGTGAGTTTGTTTTGGAAAAACACGGTATCTAGGGATAATACAGTGTTTATTCGAATCAAGACCCTACGTTTTAAGAGTTACAGTGTAAATTGCAATGACGTTTTTCAATGTTTTTGATAGAAAATCAGTTACTCTAAGCATGCATATATAGATTAGGGTCCGAATAGTTAATTTAACGGTGTTAGCACAAAACACTGTAACTCGAGTTAGTGTATTGTCATGACACGGCAGGTTCGTTGATTATGACTAATGATACATTATGACTTAAAAATTTATGGGAGTCATTATAGACCCGTATTTTTATTATGCGAACCAATTTGAAGCGGGTAAAAGACGTGCAAACTTTTAAAAAGTTACATAAGGAACATTGCAATTCAAAAAAAAAAAACAATCTGTAAGTGGACCTAGAAGACTAGTCATCTACCTTACCTACATATGTAATAATATGTATGTATACCTACTTAACTGGGCGTCTACCACTCCTGCGACAACAACGAACAAGACGTGTAAATAGCACAGCAAAACCAGAATATTTCACTATTCCAGAGACACGACATCATTGACCAAGATAATGTTTATGGTCTTCAAATAAACTAATTATGTGAAACTCAAAAAGAATGTCTAAGATTCCAGAATTAACAATTAAATACTAGCTTGTTATTAACAAGTTGAATAATAGCTTGTACAGTATGACTAACGTTGATTATGAATAATGTTACATTATGACTTCAAATTTTATGGGAGAAAAGGGGCACCGTAAAAATACAATGCATAGATGAATGCAATTTTGAGGTATTCGACAAATCATATTTGTAGATTTTTTTTTTACTTTTAAGTTTGTATTAAAATGCATGGATGAATGGATGTTTATTTTCAATAAAATTTAGCACACAGATAGTTTATAATCTGAATTAACTTATAAATACTTTTTTAGCCGGAAAATGGTTCCTGCGGAATAGCGATAAAAATAATCTTCGCGGACAACAACAGCTATTTTGTTTATATTAATAACAATAAATTTAATGTTTTATATATTTGACGGCGAGAGACGAAACGGAGCGGTAGGTGGATCATCACCGTCGTCTCGTGGTGGAGTTTCCATGTTAGTGGGCGATACAGAGAAACGCAGATTAAGTACCTTGCAACGTGTAATTATTTGGAATCACAGTAGGTAGGTACTTGCAGGAGTGACTGTGAACGTGACAGGTTCGATGGAGTAGGAAATGACCGTTCTCAACGGCGGTCGGCAATCAAGTGAACATCGACTCTGTCCTCGTGTAATGGCGCCAAAGCGATACTCGCCCCACCACACTGCGTTCACTGCACTTTACAATTTAATTCAACCAATCAGAGATAAGATCCGGTACTAGGTAGTCAAATCAGCTATAATAATTTATTGAATCAGGCGTTACTTTGCGGAGGTCCATATTAATGAACTAAAACAATTACTTTGCTCACCCGCGACCTTTAGGTTTAGGTCGCGGGTGAGCAAAGTAATTGTTTTAGTTCAGCTATAATGCTACCAATACGAGGGGCGTTCAATATAAAGTGAGAATGAGATGCAAACTCTTTCAATATTAGGAAATTAAATACTGGCCGGTAAAGCTAATCTATCTAGCTGATTGCTATGAAAAAAAAAATAACTGTCTTTTGTTTAAAAAAAAATACGGTAATTTCTTTGCAATGCTATTGAGTACGTTAGCGAAAATGGAGAAAATTGAACTGCGCGCCGTTATCAAATACTTGTGATTGAAAAATTTTTCTACGGACCAAGTCAATTTGGATTTGCGGGACACTTTAGGGTCTAATGCTCCTCCATATTCGACAGTCGCACGTTGGTGCGCCGAATTTAGACGTGGAAGAACATCGACAATGGACGACCCCCGCTCCGGACCCCTACTACAGCAGTAACTGAAGAAATTGTGAAAAAAGTCGAAAACTCAGTTTTGGCGGATCGTCGTGTCACGGATCGTTTTATTGCTGAAAATGTAAAGATTTCAACGGGGAGCGTGCATAATATTTTACACGAACGCTTGGGTATGAAAAAGGTATCTGCGCGTTGGGTACCAAGAATGCTTACTGACACGCAAAAACAAACTAGACTAGAGATTTGTCAAGAAGCTTTGAACCTGATGCAGCAAGACCGGGAACTTTTTTTGGCGCGATTTATAACAATGGACGAAACATGGCTCCATCATTACGACCCAGAAACGAAACTGCAGTCTATGACATGGAAAAGGCCATCATCTCCAACTCCGAAGAAATTCAAGGTGAGCCCATCTGCTGGTAAGGTCATGGGCTCTGTTTTTTGGGATGGTAAAGGGGTATTAATGATTGAGTATCTCGAGCATGGAGCCACTATTACGGGCACATTATACGCCAAACAAATAGCAACATTGCGCAATGAGATCCGCGAAAAACGGCGAGGTAAACTCTCGAAAGTTGTGCTGTTCCACCAGGACAATGCCCCGGCACACAAGTCCGCCGTTGCAATGGCTGCAATTCGTGATGCTGGGTTCGATATCCTTAAGCATCCTCCGTATTCACCAGATCTCGCTCCCAGTGATTTCTACCTATTTCCGAGATTGAAACAATACCTGAGAGGCCAGAAATTTGAAGACGACGATGCGGTAGTCGCTGCAGTACAAGATTTTTTAAGTACTCAAGATGAGACCTTTTTTAAAAATGAAATTTTAAGTTTAGAGAAAAGATTTAATAAGTGTATTATGCTAAAAGGTGACTATGTCGAAAAATAAAATTACATTTAGTAAAAGTTGTTTATAACATACTCGTTCTCACTTTTTATTGAACGCCCCTAGTATAACGCGCGCGACGACATATTTATATTATTATGGATACATAGTTATTTTAGCGAAAAAATTAAAATAAGTATGCAAACAACAGCTTTTTTATTATGATTTTTTTTTATTTTTTGACTAAAAAGGTACCTATGTAACTAAAGAGCCATCTGTGGGAAGACAGCTGAAATAACTGAACCTTGTTCTCCCTAGAGCCGCGATGCGCTGCTCTACGGAGCTTTTCATTTTGGTTTGCAAAAGTTTAACTATTTCTCGCCTGGCGGCGCTGCGTAGCAAGTTTCACTGTCGAAGTAATTTTGCTATTCGTCCATAGATGACACTAAGAAATGTTTGGGACGTGTTTGATTCAGTTACGTGAAATGAGATTATGGGATCTTTGTACCGTGACTCAACTTTAGAAACCTATTTGGCGCTTTGATATCTATGAATAATTTACTCTCTATGCAAAAAGGATTTCAGTTTTACTCGGTCGAGGCTCTGAAGGAATCGAAGGCTTTGTTTCAACTTGTATATTTTATACTTTCATGTTTGTTTCTGAGAATTACTCATTTGGTTGGGGGTTACGTGGAAAGCTTTCCGAGACTTTTGAAAATAGGTAATTTTGATAGATTCTGATGTGCTCTTTTCGAAGAATTTTTTGAGGATATCCTATTCTGCTTTCCGACTCGTTCTACGATAAAATTTCCTACAATTATGTCCAAGCAACTTTTTTCGTAAAACCAATAGTTTCGGCGTACGGTCAGCATCAAAAGTAGCTGGCCACTTGTATGTATGTATGTATGTATGTAAAACTCTTTATTGTACATAAAACATGAAAATAACTAGTTAACAAGAGATACAGATGTATAAAGGCGAACTTATCCCTTAAAGGGATCTCTTCCAGTTAACCTTAGAACGATTGACAGGACATTAGAGACAAGAGTAGGCATACATTGCTGAGTAAAAAAAAAAAAAAGAGCCGAAATCAAAAATAAACCCAAACTAACAAAACATAAACAATACCCATACTTACAAAGAATACACACAAGTACACACATATATTATATAATGAATACAATAGACTAATACATATCATACCAACATAAATAGACTACATAAAAACTACAAATACTTACATTAATATACGCATATACACTAAACAAAGAACACAACAGAGGTAGTCTCAATTTAAGAGGAACTGTCAAGCCAGTACGCCCCTAAGCGATTCCGGAAGATGGCTATTGACTGCGACCGCCTGATGTCACTCGGCAACCGATTCCACAGACTAACAGCGTGCACGGAGAAGGATTTGGAATAGGATTTGGATTTAGATATAGGAAAGGCTAGCAAAAGATTATCACTTGACCGCAACCGGTTCCCAGACCCAGCAGCCAAGTAATCAAATCTTTCGGAGAGGTAGGAAGGGGACTGTGGTTTAAAAAGGACATTAAAAAGCAACGACAGGATGTGAATATTCCGGCGCAGACGAATTGGGAGCCACTTCAGCTGAGCGCGAAAACAGGACACGTGATCGTATATACGGAGACCGAAAATAAAGCGTATGCATACGTTCGTATAACACAGTTCGTACTTGTTCGTTATAACACAATTTTATTGTCAATCAAGTATAATGTTTTGCACCTAACTCTACAGCGACAAGGTACAAAAGTGACCAGCTACTTTTGATGCTTACTGTACGATCGCCGAAAAGAGTGTAATTTAAGACGCGTTTTCGCTGAATAATTTGCTTCCACAACACTTGTCAGATTGGGAACTATCTGGGCATAGAGGCTAGTCAGTTTCAGTACTAGTATCATCACCATCACCAGCCGGAAGACGTTCACTGTTGAATAAAGGGCTCTTATATCCACGGTTGACCGCAACTGCAATGTCACTCCGCCTAGTGATCGAATCGATTTGAAATTACTCCGTCTGTTTTTAAAACCAAAACGAAATGATGCACAAACTTCATCATTTCAGCCTAAAGACGTCCACTGCTGAACATAGGCCTCCCCCAAGGCTCGCCTTCCCGCAACCTTAACCAGGTCGTCGCTCCATGTTGTTAGAGGCCTACCTACACTGCGTATTCCGGTCCGTGGACGCCACTCCAGAACCTTTTTGCCCCATCGGCCATCAGTTCTACGAGCGATGTGCCCTGCCCACTGCCACTTGAGTCTGGTGATTCTTCGAGATATATCAGTGACTTTAGTTTTTGCGCGGATTTCATCATTTGTAATGCGATCCTGCAGAGAAACTCCGAGCATAGCCCTCTCCTCTCCTCTCTTTAAAATAACATTAAAACTGCCTTAATATATCAGTAACATCGTTATAAGCAAGACACGATACAATATCAACCCTCTCATGTGTCCTCGACTCGTAATGAGGGACTCGAGAGCCCTCGGCCGGCCGGGATAGCGTCTAGTGATGAGTGTGTGCGCGTGAACGGGAGAGCGGGTATCGGTTACAGCTGGAGAATTGGACCAGTGAGGGTAATTGTACTTCAGATTACTACATTGCTGGATAAAACCCGTCTGCTCGTTTGCCACCTCTTATATAAAAAAAAAATAAAAAAAAAAAAAAAAATGAAGATGCGATATTGTCTGTTAAAAAGTATTTTTAGTGTTGCCGTGCCGTGATGACTGACAGCACTGAGACATGGCCGCTAACGAGCCTCATAAGAAAGCTCAAAGTCACTCAGAGAGCGATGGAGAGGGCTATGCTTGGAGTTCCTCTGCGAGATATCGCATTAGAAATGATGAAATCCGCGCAAGAACTAAAGTCATCGACAGCTCGAAGAATCGCCAGATTCAAGTGGCAGTGGGCAGGGCACGTCGCTCGTAGAACTCATGGCCGATGGGGAAAAAAGGTTCTCGAGTGGCGTCCAACAAGATAGAGCGACGACCTGGTTAAGGTTGCGGGATCGCGTTGGATGCGGATGGCGCGGGACCGATCTGTTTGGCGAGCCTTTGGGGAGGCCTATATTCAGCAGTGGGCGTCTTTCGGCTGAAATGATAATGATGAAAACACCTAAATCTTTAAATATAAGAACGGGTAAACTGAAAAAAAAACATTTTACACGCAACAACTATTTTAAGAAGAGCTGTTGAGCCAGTTAACCCTCAAGCGAATCTGCGGGGTAGCCACCGAATGCGATTTTTTTACATACAGTACGCTTAGTATAAGTTTTACTTCACCAAAATACTTCTCAATCGCGTTTACGTAAAAATTTCAATTCTATGGAAACATGGACGCGCGCGCGCGGAGGCACTGTCCATGTTTCCCTAGTAATTGATTTTTTTACGTAAACGCGATCGAGAAGTATTTTGGTGAGGTAAAACTTATTCTAAGCGTACAAACAGATCTACGATGTTATTTAATTAAATCTTAAATGGGTGAATCAGCTTTTTAGTGCCGCCGGTTGTGGTTACACTTGTCCCTGGGACAACCTGTATTTTTCTATGAAACAGTATGAATTGTCACTTGGACAACCGTGGACAGAGTCAATAACACAAATAAGTTGATTCACCCAAATTTTAACACACTCGCTATTTGAAACTAGGGATGGCCAATGCAGATTGGTAGGTACAGCTCGCGCGATAAGAGTTTGGCTTTGACCGTTATTGCGCATTGGGTATCAACGGGGGTGCGGGGTATGCGCAGTAATCCCCTCCACCCGAAGGTCAAAGCCAAACTCTTATCGCGCGAGCTGTACTATTTCCAAACATCCAATTTCATATTTTGAATTTTGTATTTCTTTAAAAATTAAACTGCCGTGAGACTCACTCACAGTGAAAATATATGGATCACTCACGTCTTAAAACGAGTTTAACTTGACATGTTTCGGGCTAATCCGTAGCCCTTCTTCCCGGAGTCACACATCACGGCTGAAGCGGTGGCGGCTGGCAGGTTGGCTGTCGTTGTACCTCTTTGTTTAGTTACGTTTAGTCTTAGATTATTTGTACACTAGATAGAATGTCAGTAGCAAACAATTACGGTCGCTTTACGTCATTCAGACTGACATGAATGACAAATAAAATAAATAAATAAATAAAAATAAATATCACGGGACAATTCACACCAATTGACCTGGTCCCAAAGTTGTCTAGGTAAAGCTTGTGTTATGGGTACTAGGCAACGGATAAATAAATATATATCATACTTATATAGATAGATACATACTTAAATGCATATTAAACACCCAAGACCCGAGAACAAAGATTCGTATTTTTCATACTAATATCTGCCCTGACACGGGAATCGAACCCGGGACCTCAAGCTTCATAGTCAGGTTTTCTAACCATTAGGCCATCTGGTCGTCAAGCCAACAATTGGCTTATATTTTTCGGGACGTCTTCATGCCGCCTAACCTCTATCTAGTGTATAAATAATCTAAGCCAGTGTTTACCATTTAGAAAAAAAATGCTGCAAATAATAGACGCAACCATATAGGTACAATTTGAATTAGAACTTTCGGTATCCTAATAAAGTAGGTGAAATATGTTTATTTTCGGACTTTTTAAAGGAAAATTTCGACGAACAGATCCAACATGAGAGCAAATCAATCAGGAGCTAAAAAACCTCAAAAAGGGTCGGGAATAAACAACTCAGACGGAGAGGGGGAGGTCACTCGTGACATCTGACACAACTTTTCACTCACAATTTTTTTCATGTGCTTGCTTTTTTTAGATCGACTAAGGTAGTGCCTTGAGTGGAGTTATAATTTTTTAAGCAGGGTTGCATTATTCCGCCTTTTTAGGGTTCCGTAGTCAACTAGAAACCCTTATAGTTTCGCCATGTCTGTCCGTCTGTCTGTCTGTCCGTCCGCGGCTAAGATCAGAGACTGTTAGTACTAGAAAACTGTAATTACCATGAATATATATATCAGTCACGCCGACAAAGTGATTAAACAAAAAAAAAAAAAAAAAATTTTTAGGGTACCTTCCATAGACGTAAAGTGGGGTGATTTTTTTTTCTCGACTAACCCTACAGTGTGGGATATCGTTGGATAGGTATTTTAAAACCATTGCGGGATTGCTAACATGATTTTTCTATTCAGTGATCTGTTTGAGAAATATTCAACTTTAAAGTGAAAATTTTCAAAAAATCGACCGTCCCCCCCCCTCTAAAATCTAAACCTGTTGGGTGGAAAAATTTGAAAAAAATCAGAATTTTAGTAAATATATCAAATTTACTAGGAAAATTATAGCGGCTAGGATTGCTTGGAAATTATTTGTAGTTTAAGAGTAAATAGTAGCCTAAGGTATAAAACATACCTAAACTTGGATGATTCCGTACACATACGAAATCCTTAAAGAAATATTACTTGATTTTTTCGTAATGGCTACGGAACCCTACCTTGGACTTGTCCGACACGCTCTTGGCCGGTTTTTTTTTTAACTTATAAACAGGTAAAAGGGTCAGCGGTGGTCCATGTTGCTATCTTTACTCCCATAAATATCAATAATATGTGTTTGGTAGCATAGCGTACGGTTGTGGTACCTACTCTGGTTGAGTTCGAAACGCGTCAGTGCAGTTTAGTGGTGGTGGTAGTTTTGTGTGATTTGTGTGTGTTTGTACAGTGTAAGGTGGAGAAACTGCATGAACACGCATTTCTTACATAAACGTAACTATCGTAAAGTCGCGGGTGAGCAAAGTAATTGTTTCAGTTCATTGGTTTGTGTAATATTAGACACGGCGCTGCTTCGCCATTTCGCCAGTTCTGTTTGCTTGAACTTGGCTTGACACAGTGCCGCGTATCTAGACCTTACGCGGGCGAAGCCACGAGCTAAGTTTACTGCTGCTTAAGTCAGTCAGTCCCACGGTACAGTCAAGGAATTTAATTTCCAATCCACCTAAGTTTAAATAATCGTACAGCAAACTGTCATAATTAAGAAGGTTTCGGACCGTTCTGTCCGTTTCCCAAAATATCCGTTCCAAAATAACAGTTACTTTAAATCACCGTAGGCATAAAGACCCGTTTCTCATAGTACAGTATATCAAAACACCCGTTTCTCATAGCATCATTATGCCTAAAAATCCGTCTCTCATGATACTCCCGTATGCCCAAAAGACCCGTTTCTCATAGCATCAGTATGCCTAAAAATCCGTCTCTCATGATACTCCCGTATGCCCAAAACACCCGTTTCTCATAGCATCAGTATGCCTAAAAATCCGTCTCTCATGACACTCCCGTATGCCCAAAAGACCCGTTTCTCATAGCATCAGTATGCCTAAAAATCCGTCTCTCATGACACTCCCGTATGCCCAAAAGACCCGTTTCTCATAGCATCAGTATTTCAAAACACCGGGTTCTCATAGCATCCGTGTGTTAAAACACTCAGTTCTCATAAAATCCGTATTTAGGATAAGGTAATGATGAGAAGAGATGTTTTTAGGAACGGGTGTTTTGGGAACGGATATCAGAGACAAGCACATTTTGGAAGACATTTATATCGGAAAACTGCTTATTTAGGAAAAGGCAATAACGGGATCGGATATTTTGGAAACGAATGTTTTGGGAAACGGATAGAACGGTCCGAAACGCATAAGAGCTAGCTACGATGTTGCTTTGACGTGAAGCATTTGAAATTTCGACCTGAATGCATTGCGAATGTTTAACGACATTTTTACGAAATGGGTAGGAAATTAAATTCTTTGATTGTACTTTTTTATAGCCATGGATACTTTACGTAACTGAATCAAACCGGTGACTCAGACCCATTCTTGCTCAAGCCGCTGTCAGCATCACGTGGCGATAAAGCCGTATCCGTGTCTTTCCGAAAAATGACGAATGCCTCCAAAGAACGCGCACAAAGAGCTCCAACTGCTCCGGAACAGATAGCTGCCAGCTCCACGACCCTCGTCACGGCCCTTCAGCCGATAACTGAAAAACTTATGCCTAATCACAAGAAAAAAAACTTTATTTTTCTCATATTAAAGCTCATCTTATATTGGGCTAGCGCTTCACGTATCACACTTCAGTTTTGGAAGCGTCTAGTGTACACTGTCGGACACGAATAGGGCACAATGGAATTAAATGGACAGTTCCGTGCGTCAATAGTACATTGTTGTAGAGGCTGGAAAGTAAGCAATAGATGGACGAGTTTGTTTGAGGGCCGACGCGTAGCGGAGGCCCTCGAAAGTACGAGTCCATCTATTGCACTTTTGGCCGAGACTAAACATTGTGCTTTTCACGACTAATGCGAGGAAATCATTATCATCATCATCATCATAATCATCCATCCATCCATCCCGTCCATCCCGTCCATCCTGTCCATCCCGTCCATCCCGTCCATCCGACCATCCGTCCATCTATCCCGTCTATCCCGTCCATCCATCCATCCCGTCCATCCCGTCCATCCCGTCCATCCATCCATCCGTCCCGTCCATCCCGTCTATCCCATCCATCCTGTCCATCACGTCCATCTGCCCATCCGTCCATTCTGTCCATCCCATCCATCCCGTCCATCCCGTCCATTCCGTCCATCCATCCCGTCCATCCGTCCATTCCGTCCATCCCGTCCATCCCGTCCATCCGTCCATCCGTCCATCCTGTCCATCCCGTCCATCTGCCCATCCGTCCATTCTGTCCATCCCGTCCAACCCGTCCATCCCGTCCATCCCGTCCATTCCGGCCATCCCGTCCATTCCGTCCATCCCGTCCATCCGTCCCGTCCGTCCCGTCCATCCTGTCCATCCCGTCCAACCCGTCCATCCCGTCCATCCCGTCCATCCCGTTCATCCCGTCCAACCCGTCTATCCCGTCCAACCCGTCCATCCCGTCCATTCCGTCCATCCGTCCATCCATCCCGTCCATCCGTCCATTCCGTCCATCCCGTCCATCCCGTCCATCCGTCCATCCGTCCCGTCCATCCCGTCCATGCTGTCCATCCCGTCCAACCCGTCCATCCCGTCCATCCCGTCCATCCCGTCCATCCCGTCCAACCCGTCTATCCCGTCCAACCCGGCCATCCCGTCCATTCCGTCCATCCCGTCCATCCGTCCCGTCCATCCCGTCCATCTTGTCCATCCCGTCCAACCCGTCCATCCCGTCCATCCCGTCCATCCCGTCCATCCCGTCCAACCCGTCTATCCCGTCCAACCCGTCCATCCCGTCCATTCCGTCCATCCGTCCATCCGTCCATCCATCCCGTCCATCCGTCCATTCCGTCCATCCCGTCCATCCCGTCCATCCGTCCATCCGTCCCGTCCATCCCGTCCATGCTGTCCATCCCGTCCAACCCGTCCATCCCGTCCATCCCGTCCATCCCGTCCAACCCGTCTATCCCGTCCAACCCGTCCATCCCGTCCATTCCGTCCATCCGTCCATCCGTCCATCCGTCCATCCATCCCGTCCATCCGTCCATTCCGTCCATCCCGTCCATCCCGTCCATCCGTCCATCCGTCCATCCTGACCATCCCGTCCATCTGTCCATCCGTCCATTCTGTCCATCCCGTCCATCCCGTCCATCCGTCCATCCAGTCCGTCTGTCCGTCCGTCCGTCCGTCCGTCCGTCCGTCCGTCCGTCCGTCCGTCCGTCCGTCCGTCCGTCCGTCCGTCCGTCCGTCCGTCCATCCATTCATCCATCCATCCATCGCATGCAGCAGACGATTACTGTTGATTGGTCCAATAATGTCGTTTCAGCACGCCAGGAATGAAATTCAGAAATTATCTTTCAAAAAGTCGTATCGTACAATGAAATACGTATACTGATACGTCCTGTTTTCGATTAGTGTAACTTTGTTGTCGTGTTTGTGCGCCATAAATGAGTCAGCTGTTAAATGTACATATATAGGCAGTTTTGAGTACTGGATTTAGGTTATCTATGGCCACATTTTCGAGCAGTGTCGTGAAAATTTAAGTGGTGCTTGGAGTCGAATTGCTTTTGCTTTTTCTGCAGGGCCTTTTGTGGAGTACTAGGGTGGAATGTCGTGTTTTGTGTTGCTTGGTATTGTCAGGGAAAACATTCTTCAAAGTAAATGTTTGTTTACATTGTTTACCTACTCGTCCCATCTTTTTTATCTTCAAGTATGCTCTCCTACTCTACTAACGCCGGCTTGCGCGGACGGTTAACTACTTTACTCCGAGTTACCTGCTAACCCAGGGTTGCCGATTTATTGTTTTAACCCTGAACTGTGCAAGTGGCCCTAGATACAGAATCTTACTAACATTGTAAATGTCTGTATGTTTGATTTATAGTAAAATTCCAAAAACTATGACCGCCAAATACATCCAAAATTCAAATTAATTTTCTATAGAACAATATAGTAATATCCAAGACGTATTATAAAATTAATGATTAAGTATAATATCATGGACAGGAAAGTTGGAAATAGTTCTGATTTGCATTAGCGATTCCTAGATCCGCAAATGACACACTGTCTTTGTTTTTTATGTCTATTTGTAATAATATTGATGTATCTTGTGGTGATGTGAGTAAATGTATTTTTTTTTCTTTCTTTCTTTAGTTTCAAATTGCTTATAAGCAAGAAAAAAACTAAAGTGTTAAATAAATGTCATGTTAATTTCAAATGTATAGTATACTAGCGACCCGCCCCGGCTTCGCACGGGTGTAACTTTGAAAAATAGGTGTGAAAAATAAAGGAAGTCTATAATTTAAGGTGGTAAGTTTATATATTTACCTCTTTTTCCCCAAACTACACCCACACGAAGTCGGGGCGCGTCGCTAGTTTTATGAACAAAATTTCGACCCGTACATTTATTTTAATTTAAACGATCGTATTCTGTTAATCACGCCAACTGTCAAACGACTGGCAGTTATGTCAAACGCCATAAGGTTACATTAGAAAAGTTATTATGGACGGTAATTTTTCTTTTATTTCCTAATTTTCCGCGCAATTTTCTTAATTTTTTCTTTCATAAGAACCTTCTCCTGACAATGACGAACACAACAAAAAAATAATTAGTGAAATCGGTCCAGCCGTTCATGCGTGATGCCGTGACCAAGGGAAATAGGGATTCATTTTTATATATTATATAAGATGTAATTAAATAACATTGAAGATCTTTATCTGTTTTTCAAAAATGTACCTTGTTGAGTTATTGTTCGTTCTTCCCATAGGAGTTTTCCGAATTGGTGTTAGATTTTTCGACATTAATATGTGCAGCCTTTTAATAAAGCCTAGGTTTGTAAGCTTTTGACGTTGCTTGATGCGGATATTATCTCATGTATTTGCATGACTTGTTATATTATTAGGTTGACGAAGCCTGTGGTAGATATTTTTACGTCAGATGAAGTTTTTTGTATGAATAAATATTTAATAACACTTTTTAATAAAGATATATTTACTTTGACCTCGACTATGACAGACAACCATCTTACCTTGCAAATAAAAAACGGGTAATTGTAAACAATTCGCAACATTTTGTCCCGCCATGTACATCGATATCAGTGTCGGCCGGTAGTGTCACCGGTAAAGAAACGGACTTTGAAACCCATCGATTATTAATCGACTAACCATTACCCGTGGCATTGCTCGCTTTTTCATTTTCCGGGATTTTTTAATACCCAAATGGCATTCCAAAAATTTAATTGTGAATCCCGTGGGAATATCGGTATAAAAACTTGCTTACACATTAGGGCCGTTACAGACGAACTGCGTTCTAACTGTAACTACCGACTTCCCATAAGCTAGCCGTACACGAACGGATATGCCCGCCAGATCTTCCTAACAGACGCGCCTGGCGGGCAGACTTGTGCGTGTATGTTGACCGCCGGATGCCGCCATACACGAACGGATATGCCCGCCAGATCTTCCTAACAGACGCGCCTGGCGGGCAGACTTGTGCGTGTATGCCGGCATCCGGCGGTCATATTCGTGTCTGTTCTCACCATACACGCACAGGTCTGCCCACCAGGCGCGTCTGTTGGGCAGATCCGGCGCGCATATCCGTGCGTGTATGGCTAGCTATACATTTCAGGAGCAGCTAGCGTGCAGTTTGTGTGTAGTTTTGCCGACTGCAATGCAAGTGTAATGGAAGTTGTATGGGCAGTCGGCAGTTGGCAGTTACCTTGGAGTTGGAATGCAGTCCGTCCGTAATGGCCCGTGTTCCGGATGTCTAGAAACCTACATACTAAATTTCATTTAAATCGATTTAACCGTTTTAGCACCGGTTTTAGCAGAAGAACTTGTGAACTTTCGCATTTGTAATATTAGTCGGTATCAAAATAGGTTTCTCGGACTCTTCGAGGGGTCACAAGTCATCGTCGCCATCTCAATAAATGGTAATCTACCACTGCACTTCCTGCAACATACAGTGAAATCGTGGAATTAACGGAATTGCCGGAACGCAGCTGTGTCTAGTGCAAGTTTGATTACATTTCGGCGGTCAATTGACCACTTCAAAATCGTTAGCCTTACTGCCTTGCAATGTAATACAACTTGCACAATTTTTCTTGTTGGTCTAAACTTGGCTTTATAAACTCCGCTAGGATTCACGAAGAGACGGCCGTGTTCAAAACAAGTGATCGTGCGTCGGCTGCCGGCGGCGGGCAATTAGCAGTTGGAATTGGGACCCTTTGTGCCGCTGCGTTTGACAGGTCAAAGGGCTCGTCAACTCTTCACGAGTATTTGTTCCCTATCGCGATATCTACGCGAACTGACTCTGCATTTCTTTCCAGACAAGCAGGTCGGTAAAAAAGTTGGTCGAGTGCGAGTTGAACATCAAGGTCATACACACCGTAAAAAACAAAAGTTGTGTGACAATGTGTAAGTATCCTCTACCCTCATCCTCGTCCGCGTAATACCGAACTACCCTCAATCTCCTGTACTCTGAGACAAGCGCCTTGGAGCATTGTACTTCCGAATACTGAACTGATCGCGCGCGTCATGTGACTGGTCCAATAGCTTGGCCAAGTTCTGCGCTTTGTGAACTGCCTAGTGTTTACCGTGAGTGACTGGATATCCTCAGTCCGGGCCCGTAACAAGACATCGAACTTTTGGACAATTGTGTACCGGAACCGATCCTCATCAGCCGTGAGTACCACCCTGATCCTGTGTTATTACCTCGTCCATTACACATTTTCACAGTTGTCTCTCCTTTTGACACAAAGCAAACAGCAAACTAAAGATTTATTTTGATAGGCGAAAAGCTGACCAGTGTCCCACACCCAGGTGTAGACTTGACTAAAAAAACTGGGCTATAGGCCCTTAACTTTAGCCATACCCACAGGAGAGACGCGAACAAGGAGCAAGGGCGGCCGTTGTGCCGCGCGCGTACCAGTAACAGTGCCCCGTATTTATTTTGCTGTACGGTTTGCACTGCTTAGAGGCGCGCGTAACACCGCTCTCGTCTGCCTTCTTCCTGTTTATTCCCCTAAATTCAAGTCTAGGGTGGATGAGCATTTACTAGGCAAGCGTGCTCATCTTCGCTTTCCATCAGGCGTGATGGTGATCAAACGCAAGCCTATATTGTATTAAAAAAAAGTGAATGACCCGTACCGAAAGGGTTCCGTGCTCCGTGTACCGATAAAACGTTTTTTGTCGATAGCTGTAAATTACAAGCTTTTATTCAACTTGCAACGTTTGTGTGAGTTTAAAGGTAGGTAACGTTATGGTTTCAAAGTTTGCGAACCATTTTTTGATCACTTCCTGCAGGGTGATTGTGTAACTTTTTTGACACTCGGCATCGGATTGAAATTACAGTTTTTGTATGGCTGTGACAGCTGGCTGTTTCCGATACCAATTGTCAGCTCATACAAGAACTGTCGAAATGAACGCGATGGCGATTGCGAGGGAGTTAGATAATAATTAGCCTGCTGATTAAGCAGAAATTTGCTCCGGCCAGGATCGTTCGGCATTGAGTTGAAACTTGGTCCAAAATTAGTACTAGTTGCCATAAATAAATGAAAAAGAAACCCGTGATCGTGATGGAACTGCGTCGAAATGTCGAGCTCATTAAATAAATGAATTAATCATGGGACGACTGACATCAATTGACCTAGTCCCAAACTAAGCAAAGCTTGCACTATTGATATAGGTAACGCCAGGTCACGCACACAACAATACGTCATGTAATGACAGCGGGATTTTGACATTTATTCGTACCGATAACAAGTTTAACTGACTCAACATAGAATTACAAGATTGAATAAAAATGTCTTCAACCTATTTCTTTAAAAATAATTTAGGAAAATACATCTAGTTCAAACAAAGCAGAAAATAAAATATTTTGATCTATTTTACATAAATCAGATAAGCATATTTTTCGGTATTTATAAAATACCGATTTATTTCTTGCGAATATTTCTTATCAGTTTCAAATTGTTTTATTTCAAAAAAAGATTATAATAATATGAAAAAAGAAAAATTATAATATGCATAAGTATTTCATCATAAGATCATATAACTCACATTTTCATTCACTCAGTCATTTCATTCCTTCACTATCTTTTTTGCAATCAGTACTTTATGTAGCTGTGTGTGTAATCATTCGCCTCAACTCTCGTGGCGTTACGTATACTAGACAAAGTATAAACAAAAACATACAGTCGGGGTAAGAAAAGGTTCGTCACCTTAAAGTTGACATTAAGCTGCGTACGGACTGCGCGCACATTACGCGTACCCTACGCGAGCCCGGGTACGCGTAATGCGTAATGTGCGCGCAGTCCGTACGCAGCTTGACATTTGCTTGCACCAAGGCATAGTCAGTCCTTTCAACATTTTATTTCAAACGAAACAGAATATCGCATTGACGTTTCCAATTTTTCAAAGGGTAGTAAGAGTCTATGACGTGATAAAGAAATCAGTTTAATAATTGACGAAGGTTTTTGTACCCTGACATACAATACATAATAATATTTAACATCCAAAACTCCAGCACAAAATATTCGCTTTTTTCACATATCTGCACCGACCGGGAATCGTACCCGGAACCTCAAGCTTCATAGTCAGGTAACCACTGGTCTATCCGGTCGTCATTAAAAGCAATCACAGTTAATATTCCGTAGCAAATATGTCTAAAGTAATTAACTGTTAATCATTCATTCATTCGGTAAGGGCATTTATTTGTGTGATGAGCACGAATATTTGTTCCTGAGTTATGGATGTTTTCTATGTATTTAAGTATTTATTTATCTATATAAGTATGTTTACCGTTGTCTAGTATCCATAGTACAAGCTTTGCTTAGTTTGGGACTAGGTCGATTTGTGTAAGATTGTCCCCTAATATTTATTATTATTATGTTGGTACGGATTTCCGATCACGGGCCCATGGGGACCCGGTCATTTGAAAGGCATTCATGGGGCCAAAGCCAGCATGAAGAGGCCTTTGGTACCATATAATATAAATGAGATGGGCGCAACTATGGAGGTCTATCCCCTAATATACCATGAGGATGTGCTAGCGGACAGTCCTCCACAGTTGCCAATCTATTGCCAGGTAGGAATCGACATGGAATTGGCTATGGGGTTGGGATGTTGTGGACAGGATTACCGGGCTATGGAGTGAGATAACGGACACCTACCATTTCAATATCTCATAAACTGAACTTTTGGTAGGCGGTGACTCGCCATTCACTAAATGGGCCCCTCAAACTATTGCCCACTCGGGGCAACGAGGCGGCAACATTGGTGTGAACGGCTAAGGATGGAGAGGTGTTCCTGGACTTTAAACTTCAAAATGCCAACTCGCCACTTACGGAAACACATCCATCCTTCGAGCATTTAGCTCTTGCGCTCCACTCTAGGCGGCCAACAAAGGCAAACTAGAGGCGGGGTGGGTGTGTAACTGTGTGTGAGTGTGTGTATAAGTGCATTATTATTATTATTATTATTATTCTCTTAAAATAACCCATCTCCGACGTGGAGTAAATTGTCGTCATCAACGTACATAATGAATCGCTAATTTCCAGACGTGTTTATTGTCAAGCAAAAACTAGTTTTTTAATGATAAATGAATACATTATTATAACAGCAGAGTGTATTGTACGCCTTACACACCTGTAGAACATCCTATTCTACAACATTAAACAAACACGGTGTCTAAAAATAGCTACTAAAACAGTATTGGTTCCAATAAACATGTTTACTGTTACGGCGGAACGATTTCTGGTTGGTTATTGGTAAGCTTGTCTTTGTTTTTGTTTGTGAAATATTATTGTCCCAGAGAAAATTTATTATTTCATCACCATCATTCATCATCATTTCAACCGAAAGACGGCCTGCTGAACATACGGGTCCCCGAGGTTCGCCAAACAGGTCGGTCCTGCGCCAACCAGGACCCAATTGCATATCAAAGTACAACTTATATTACAAGCGGAACTCCCTCTCTATTTAATATAACTGAAGCGAGAGTTCCGCTTGTAATATAAGTTGTATAGTCGACCAAGAGACTCTTCTACCACCCTAAGGTTCAATGTCAGTTGTATGACTTAAGACGTCAAAGGCTATTTTCACTTACAAGTCAATGTGACAATCGGCCTTATTGGTTTTATTCTGATGGAGGAACTGTCACAAAAAATGGTAAAGCACTTACTTTGTTATGCAATTGGGCCCTGCCTGTGTGAAAAAAAATTTAGTTGTATTTAATACTTTAGATGAAGAAGGTTAAGCTACTGCATTGTTACGAGTACTGACAATAAATTCTGTACTCAGTAAATTTGTCATTCAGGCATTCAGCCAAGCATCATGTAACCGCTGTGTAAGTTATGTTGTTGTGTTATTGTGTAGTGTTTGTGTTATGTCGGTTTCGTGTCGAGAAGTCGTGTTTGTGTAAATGTCTTATTGGTTGCTATGTACTGGTAGAGAAGTTGGATTTAAGTAGGAATCGGCGTTCTTGTCTTTCTAGTACAACTTAGCATTGTTTCACTTGATTGCATTTTTTTTGTGTGTGCATTGTTTTGTGAAAAAATAAAGTTTATCTTATCTTATCTTGCTATAGAACAATTATCTAAAATAAATTTATAGATCTTTATAGTTAGAAAAAAATCAAAACCCCAACGCAATAAGGTCACACAACATGTTTAAAAGTAAAGTAAACAAGTAAGTAAACGCGTCTAACATCCCTAGCGCAGCTAGCAAAAGAGCTGACAAGTTTGAAAAGGCAGACCCAATTATGATGAAACATAATGTTAGAATCATCGCCAAGAAACCTGCTTTCAAATAAAAAAACCGCATCCGAATCGGTTCACCCGTGCAGCTAGCAGCTATGATGCACAGACAGACACACACACACACACACACACACACACACACACACACACACACACACACACACACACACACACACACACACACACACACACACACACACACACAGACACTATTGCGGTCAAACTTATAACACCCCTCTTTTTATGTCGGGAGTTATTTTCTGCTAAACTTTATTTTATTTGGTGACCCGTCATAAACTAGCATTTTAAAATACTGCGGCAATGCCCGGTAATAAGAAAGAGAAAGTGAAGTGACCGCCGGCTCGCGTCCATCCGCCTCTCATTATGAGTCGAAAGCAAGCTCGTTCCACTTTCATACGTCATTCATTCGACGTCCATGTTCCTATTGGCCAGTGGCGGGCCGGAGGGGGGATCACCACGGGGCTTACTTATTATCCATCAAACTGTTTACACAAAATATCCTTTAGTTGCAGTAGTTCTGTCGATTTGTCCGGGCCGAAATGCTGCAACACTTTTAGTCTCAGTAGTCCGATTATAACGTCAAACCGAACTGCTGGGAAGCCTTTAGTTGCAGTAGTGGGTGCGCCAAAGTTGAACTAATTTTTTAACGTCGATTATCGGAAGTCCGAAAATGTTGTTCCTAAAAATTTACATCCTAATAATCACTACTCATAACTACTCTGTTCCTAACGTTCTGAATCCCTAATCATTCAACTTCATAATGTCCGTTGCAATAAACATCTATCATACTACTATTTGTTTTCCTATATTTTCTCAACATAACCATCTTTTACACTATTATTCATCATCATATCTATTTTATGTAGATTTGTTTTTATTCATAAAATTTAACATTATATACATTAAACTTCATAATGTCCGTTGCAATAAACATCTATCATACTACTATTTCTTTTCCGATATTTTCTCAACATAACCATCTTTTACACTAATATTTATCATCATATCTTTTTTATGGATATTTGTTTTTATTCATAAAATTGAACATTATTATACATTTAACTTCATAATGTTCGTTGCAATAAACATATCATACTACTATTTGTTTTCATGTATTTCCTCAACATAGCCATCTTTTACACTATTATTCATCATCATATCATTTTTTACACCCTTTCGTATACCCTAATCGGTACCTTACTGGCAAGCGAGCGAGCGAAGCGAGCGAGCAAGACCTTTTAGGGCAGAAGCGACTCGGATAGGTTAGGTTCAGAAGGCTAAGGCGGGAGCGAAGCGTAGCGTAGCTCCCGCTTTAGCCTTCGGTGTTAGGTATTTTTTTTGTAACAGCACAGAAAATGATTATTTCCATTAGGTAACCCATACAGTTGAAGTGCCGAAAATCATAAAATATAATGCATCAAAATATATAAAGTACCGTACCGGTACCGTAAGTAGGCATACCCTCAAATAAGAATCATAAATATCACAGATTGAATAACATTGAATGATTTTTAAAACAGCACTACCTACCTATTAATAACAGGAGTAATAATATTATAAAAAAAAATACTTTATGATTAAGAATGTTATGAAAAAAAAATTGTAGGAGTAATACATAAAGTTTCAACAGTGAAGTTATTACTTAAAATTTTCGGAAACTGAGTGTTATGGACTACGTTAATAGTAAAATAAATTGTAGGAACGAAAACTTTAGGAAACAAAATTTTAGTAACAGTGATCATTATGAAAGTAAATTTTCGGAAAACTGAGTGTTATAGACTACGTTAATAGTAAAATAAATTGTAGGAACGAAAACTTTAGGAATCAAAACATTAGGAACAGTGATCATTAGGAGTACAAATCGATAGGAAAATTATGTTTCGGAAAACTGAGTGTTATAGACTACGTTAATAGTAAAATAAATTGTAGGAAACAAAATTTAAGGAAACAAAACTTTAGGAACAGTGATCATTAGGAGTACAAATCGTTAGGAAAATCAATTTCGGGTGATGAACTTTAGCGAACCCAATATGGACCCGCAGTAGTTCGGTTGATTGTGCTCGACCGAACTTCTGCCAACCCTTTAGTCTCATAAGTTCGGTTATGCCTTCGATCAACAATACATTGTTGTTGTTGTTGTATTGTTGTTGTTGTATTTGTTGTTGTTGTATTGTTGATCGAAGGGTTATGACGTCAAACCGAACTACTGAGAATTGAAACGACTCAAAAGCGCGGTTAAGAGTATAGCTAAATACACAATCTATGAAAAATTATAGCTAATTAATTTTATTTGCAACGTTGCTATTTTATTGTAATCAAAGTGAAGAGTGTAAAACTCTAGCATTAAACTCATTTTCCCCTCGATGTAGCTATTTGAACGTCTCGGGTAAGATGGCTCGTTTTATGCTCTTGTTGTACAATCTAATATTTAAACGTTATTTTGAGTCGTTTCAATTTTCAGTAGTTCGGTTTGACGTCATAACATAACCGAACTACTGAGACAAAAAGTGTTGCAGCAGTTCGGCCCGGACAAATCAACCGAACTACTGGAACTGGTACTAAAGCCAAAATATAATTTTAACAGTTCGTAACAATGTATTAACAATATTCATCATTAAGAGAAAAAATAGAATAAGTTTTTTTTAATGAACTAAAACAATTACTTTGCTCACCCGCGACCTTTTTTTTAAGTTTAATGCCATGATGCCGGGTCACTTTATGTGGAATGAAAATTAGTGAAAAGAGCATATTATTCCAGGCCTAGGCGTGCAATTTTGTATAAAATTCCATTAACCACCTCTCGTCTAGCCGCGCCTGAAACGCGATACTTTGCGGCTTATTATAAGGAACACAACGTCAATATTTCATAGCATATTTGAGAAAATTTAATTATTATTAATTTGAAAAGTACTAAATATATACACATTTTTTTGATTTTGAATGTGGACATTTCAAAAGATAGACTACCACAAGAGATACTACTTCTGTTTCTTACAACGTGTATCACCCTGTGTATTATTGGAGGCGTATAGTAGTAGCGGAATGAAAAGGTTCGTTACTTTTCGACCTTAACTCATTGACATAGGGTCGAAAAGTGACGAATCTTTTCTTTTCACGACTGTACCTATAGTTCTAGGAGAAAAGTTTTGCTCTATTTAACTCTGGGACGTGTACCACGAGTTTGGTAAATAACTGAGCTCGGGCCGCCATAGAAGTTCGTGGAGACAGCTTCGAATAAACACTGACACTACACAGCTACACAGAGGGACTGCATTCCGCAATGCAACCACAACCGCAAAACTGCACACAAGCTGTATTACTAACTGTGACGGAAATATTTGGGCGGTCGGCAGTCGCAGTTATATTCCGTGTGCAGTCCTTAGGCCGTATTATCTAACACTTCTGACGCTTACCTTCGCATACAACATCCTTTTCTATATTTCATACTAAATTAAGTAGCTTAAGTTTCTGATTGGGGCACATGTAACTTAGCGCAGTTTAACCCCTCCAAAACACAAGTTTGCGTATTTACTGCCAAATAACACCCGTTCGTCGCTGCTCCATGCTTCCAAGGATCACCCGTCAACACTTCGGAGAGTATTGGGATCCTCGGTGTCGATATTTCGAGCACAGTCCAATTTGCGATCACCTGGAAAATAAAACCAAGTCGGCTGCTAGAATGTTGGGCGTGCCTGGCCGCTCTAAGCGATACTTCACTCCGAAGCAGCGGCTTCAGATATATAGGGTGAGGCCACACGAGCGTAATTTTGTGAGTTGTGAGCGGCACAATTTCGGTTGCGCCATACATTGTGTCACGTGAGTGTCACGTGATGGCCCGCACATTGTATGGCACGAACCGAAATTCTGCCGCTCACGACTCACAAAATTACGCTCGTGTGGCCCATAAAGCCCAGGTTCGGCCGAGGTTGGAGTATTGCTCTCATCTCTGGGCTGGCGCATCCCAATATCAGCTGCTTCCACTTGATCGCATACAGCGCAGGGCGTCCCGAGTCGTCGGCAACCCCTCACTCTCCGATAAACTCGATCCTCTTGCTCTCCGCAGAGACGTTAGCTCCCTTTGCGTATTCTATAAGATCTACAACGGGGAATGCTCTGAGGAAATCTTTGACCTCATTCCAGTTGCGGGGTTCCATTACAGATCCACCCGTCGTAAGCGTTCATTTCATCGTCATCATGTTGATGAATGGCAGTCTTCGACGGTGTGTTTTAAGCGGTCTTTTTTGCCACGAACTTGCAAAATCTGGAACGAGCTTCCCGCTGGGGTCTTCCCTTTAAGAGGGGATTGTACAATTTTCTGCAGGCCCGACAACGCACTGGCATCGCGTAAAGCGCTGCGGGTGTCTATGGACAGTGGTGATCATTTGACATCAGGTGACCCACTAGTTCATTTTGTCTGGCCTCTTTAACATAAAAAAAGATCCCTCGGTGCGAGAGTCCGACTCGTACTTAGCCGGTTTTCTTATTAGAAATGTGTTGGAATTATTGATTATCGGTGTCTAATACTCTATTATGACTATGACGAAGGAGACTCGTGACGCATTCTACGTCATCTTCTGCTTGTAGCGATAAAAAATTTAATGCGAAACTAATGCGAATCAAATGACAAGATCAAATTTTTCCATGCGCGTGAGTCGCTTTAACTTTGCATATCTAATTATATACTCGTAATATACGCCACCAATCATGTTTGTCCACATAGTATAGCACTGGTGGATACGGGTACAACTTATGGTCCATTTTTAGAGTTCCGCACCTTGAAAGGAAAAAGCGGAACGTGAGCGGAACCCTTATAGGATCACTTTGTTGTCCGTCCGTCCATCCGTCCGTCTGTCAAGACCCTTTTTCTCAGGAACGCGTGGAGGTATCAAGCTGAAATGTATATCAAATACACAGGTATCAGATCTACTGTCACTTGGAGCTGTGAAAAAATCAAACTTCTAAGCCAGGGGTCACCAATTAATTTCGCTCGGGGTCCGTTTTAAGAAATGAAATGACCATCGCGGTCCGCACACAACTTTAAAAAAAATATTAAACATGTAATTACGGAAATGACAAAGTTATTTCAAGTAAGTTTCAAGTCTTTCTCGCTTGTTAGCTCGTTACTTCGCTCGGCCGTTTCCGAATTGATGTCAAAAAAGAAAATAAGGGGGATACATTTTTTGGTTACTGCAAGTTGGTGTGTTCTCGCGGTCCGCACAAAATGGGTCGGCGGTCCGCCATTTGGTGACCCCTGTTCTAAGCCAACGCAATCAAAAGATACAGCCATTTATGCCGCAAATTTTCGACACACGCAAGGGAATCAAAACCTACAGGGTACTTCCCGTGAACTCAGAATCTTAAAATTTGGTACGAAGCAAGGTCTTATAGCACAGATAAAGGAAAAATTACGAAAAGCATAAATTTTTTTGTCTGTCTGTCTATATCAATAACCAATCTACAATGATCCCACACTGCGCACATTTTGCTTTGGAGCAGGGGTCTGCTAAGACTGGATTTTCATAGATACATATAAATTGGCACGGAACCCTCGGGCGCGAGTGCAACTCGCACTTGGCCGGTTTTTTATTTTGTTGTATCTTTATACTTTTTTTTAATTCGGAAAGTTTTTATGTGATTTCTACTCAAGATGAGCTCTTTCGATCCTACTAGGTAGGAGAAAAAAAGTTTTCCAAGTGTGTGTGTGTGTGTGTGTTTTTTTTTCGTTCCGTTACCATTTTTCATAGACTTTTTTTGACCGTAACGGAATTGAAGAATCGAAAATTATTATAAAAGTTTTGGGACACTTTTTTTCACACCTTTGGCCTCATCTTCACTTTTCATCAGGTGAGATAGTGGTCAATCACGGGTCAGTTTTATGTATAAAAAAACCAGTTGTCTGTAAAGTCGGTTTACGGACGAGAGTTTAACGTGACAACGTCAAAACAAAACATTCAAAAACCAGGCGGTCACCCATCCAAGTAACTGACCGCGCCCGAAGTTGCTTCACCTCGGTGATCGGACGAGAACCGGTGTTTTGTCAAATATCTTGAAAACGGTGCATCCTACGGCAAAATCAATGAAATTTTCATCCCCCCTTTAAAACCCCACATTCCTTACACCCTAATTTAGATAATACACAAGCCAAAGCAGTTTCCACTAGTGAATCTTCTAATATACATATAAAAATCTCGTGTCGCTGTGATTGTTATCGAACTCCTCCGAAAAGGCCTGACCGATTTTGATAAAACTTTTTTGTCTATAATATTTCGGTAGGTCTGAGAACAGGTCGTAGGCTACTTTCTATACCCTATTCTTAGCGCGGACTGAGTCGCGGGCAACAGCTAATTATTATAATATTTTGGTTGCTCAGACAAAACTTGTTTGTACAATTGACTAATTACATTCCTAAAATGGTTTAAAGGAAACGTTTTGTGCGTATTAAACAAATTACAGCGTTTAAAATAAACATGCTTTTAAAATGTTTTTACTTTTAAATTGATACCGTTTTCTCAGTGGCGTTCTGATTGTTGCAAGAAGTCCATCCATTGCTATATCCATTGAGCTTTATGTCAGCAAAACACGGGCCGGCTATCGTGCGCCGTGTCACCGCCCATTGTTGGGCACCGGAGTGGAACTCCATCGGAACCAGTTGGCTACAGCGTAGTTTTATCTCCACGTTTAAAACTAACTGTGACCGCAGCTTTATAGAAATCCAGGCGACTCGCCTGACTCCAGATAATGAAATATTAAAATGCTGGCGCTTTTTAGGGTTCCTGAGCCAAAATGGCAAAAACGGAACCCTTATTTGTCTGAAAGTTTGTCACTTTCCAAATACTTTGCAAGCACCTACCTAACCTTCTATCCAGACTGCACATTACTACCTTCTATCCGGACATATATTAATTGTACCTATTCTTCGCAAAAGCCCGATGCTCTTAATTCAGGGCATTTATTGGAGAAAATGTCAATGTTTTTGATTCGCATTTATTTAGTTTCAAATTCTAATAATGGAAATTTGACCTGGATCTTACGAGAATATAATTATAACTATTGTTATAAATTCGCTTCTGTAGCACAAAATAAACTGTTTATTACGTCAAATTCAAACGTGTATTGGGACTTCTTTAAAATACGGTTCACTGCGGGGCTCTCGCGGATCAACATGGATTAATCTTGAATCACTGCAGATGAAACTTCACCACTCAGAAAAACTAATCACAAAATTTTGATACTTCGTAGTTCTGCTCTGAAAGTTAATACGGGTAAGATACACTGATCAAATATATTTTTTTTGCTAGGGTATGGAGCAAAGTCTAGTTTTTGCAGGCAGCCCACGTGACACGAATTCTATGTAATGTGGGCTGTCTGTCTGCCTCATTGACCTGGTTTGCTTTCCCCGTTATTTCTGCGGAGCAAAAACTTGGGTCCTAACAAAGGATATCTAATATCTTTAAACGAGCAATTCTTGTATATATATATATATATATATATATATAATCAGGATCTCGGAAACGGCTCCAACGATTTCGATGAAATTTGGTAAGTGGGGGTTTTCGGGGATGAAAAACTGATCTAGCTATGTTTCATTTTCAGAAAACCGCTTTTACTCGTGTTTTCCGGCTATTTTGTTTGCATTAGAATACAAAGCTAAATTTCACCGGCTTCGAGCAGATCATAATAGCACAGTAGAAATCGGGTGGTCGCGGACCCAGCCGACCTCGGTTCGATTCCACGTTTTTTTAAAGGATTTTAGTTTCTTTTTCAAGTTTATTTTTCATGAGAAAACGCCAAGTTTCTTCTTTTGTGAGAAAAAGTTACTTTTTTGTGAGTAAAAGTATTATAGGGTACGTGCAGTAACTATAGGCGGCAGCACTTATGCGACAAAAGAGACACTATGCGGACAGTAAAACAAACTTATCAAGGTAAAGCATTCAAATTGATGGCACCATTATTGCACCAGTTGGCAGCACCGTCTATGTGCACGTTCCCTATTGGGAGCAATGAACAAGAAAAACCGGTTGTCTGTAAAGTCGGTTTACGGACGATAGTTTAACGTGACTCACCCCCCACCCCCTCCGATTTTTGTGTCAAATATCTTGAAAACGGTGCATCCTACGGCAAAATCAATGAAATTTTCATCCCCCCTTTGATGCCCCCACGCTCCCTCCCACGCATCCCCCCCGCACCCCCTCCCCCCTCTCACCCCCCAACCCCTCCGGTGTTTTTGTCAAATATCTTGAAAACGGTGCATCCTACGGAAAAATCAATGAAATTTTCATCCCCCCCTGAAAGCCCCGAACCCCCTCCCCCGCAAATATATAATCAGGATCTCGGAAACGGCTCCAACGATTTCGATGAAATTGGTATGTGGGGGTTTTCGGGGATGAAAAATTGATCTAGCTTGGTCTTATCTCTGGGAAAACGCTTGGTACCGAGTTTCTGCCCGAGCAGAGCTCGGTCGCCCAGGTATGTTAATAAAATACAAGTCGCCCAGAAGAAAGTAGAAAGGAAGCTCGTGGCGGTTGTTGTAAGGAGAGACCGTAAGACGAACACCTGGCTTAGAGAGCACAGTAAAGATGCAGATGCCGTAAGACGAGTGGCAAGTCTTAAGCTATGTGCAGGACACATAACCCGAAAACTCGTGGGCCAAAGCGTTCTTGGAGTTCGGGTCTTGGGACGCAAAAACATCTAGAGGAAGACCACAAAGTCGTGAAAGGATGACTTCAAGGTCTGCATGGACGATTTGGATGCAAGTGGTACAGGAAAGAAGAAAATGGAAGTATCTAACGGAGGCCTAGAAGATGGTTGAATAAGGGTGAGAATAAGAAGACAAGAGAGACTTGGTGTACCAAGATGAAGGAAAGGGTAAAAATAAGAGAAAAGAGACTTCGTTGTTCGCATACATTGCTTAGTAAAAATATCCGGCGACATTTATTGCAGCTGCAGCTGAACCTGATTTGTAGCGGTAATAGATAGCGTCGTTTCTGCTTGTCGTGAATGCATTATGCATAATATTTTTTACAATTTATATGTGCACTTTCGTCAATGCCATAGAATAAATTGAATCTGTTAATTTTATTTTAAATGCAAATCTGGGTTTGACTTTGCTGTGGTGCGCTAAACTTTTTTGAAGATTTTTATTTTGTAACATTTTTTCCTGTGCTATCAAACTATCAAACTGCGCTATCAAACTGTTTATTTATTTGTACAAACTGTTAAGACTCCATAGCAGTTTTTGTTTATTATTAACATTATTATCTAGCCTGGATTGATGTCCCACTGCTCTGGGCAAAGGCCTCCTCCCATGTCCTCCATTTCTTCCGATCCAAACCAGCCTGAGGCCAGTCGTCGAGAAATATGTCCAGGTCGTCCCGCCACCGCCGTCTAGGCAGTTTTTAAGCCACAAAAATAATAATCAAATAGGACTATTTTTAAAACTTAGACACTCGAAAATACTTTTTATTGAAATTATATTTTTCAAGTAGTCAACCAAAATTACAGGCGTAATTCTCTATTTCTCTAATCATATTTCAAACACAATTAGTCTACTTTAGGTAACTTAATTGTAGGTAACCATTTTAAAATTATATTCAGTTTTTAAGTAATCCGCGCGCGTGTAAAATTATATTTGGCACGCGACAGGCAAGTTACGTTTTAAAATTTAATTAATCATCAATTAAAGTGATAAAAACACCAGTTTCCGTAAATATGTCGGTATAAGAATCACTAAAAGTACATACAGCGCCAAAAACAGTGGATTACATTTGACTACCTATGTCATATTCAATTATTTGTCAATCTTTTATAGCGTTACGTAAGTTTTTTTTATGTTAGAGAGGCCAGACAAACGAACTAGTGGGTCACCTGATATTAAATGAACACCACTGTCTATAGACAATCGCAGCGCTTTACGCGATACCAGTGCGTTGTCGGCCCTAACTGACTAAGTGACTGTAAAGCGACAAGGTCCAAGGGTTTTCCGATCCAATTCCGATCCTAACCATTAAAACAAAACATGACGTCAAATAAGAAACATCTTCTGTGCAAAACATTTATTGTACCTTAAATCTTATTTATATTGGAGGTTTGGGGCGAAATAAAAGTATTTTCAATGAAATTAATAATATGAATAACTTTATTTCTTTTAATTTGCTCTTAGAAGTATAAGTCCGCCTTACACGGTCTTGTCGCGGTAAGTTTAACAAAAGGGTTGTGTTTCAAAGCTAGTGTAATACAGGGTAATTTTTTAATAAGTGCACAAATTTTAATATGTAATTCAGTGTCGTTAAAATAACAAATTTCAGTATCTTTCGCATTTTTCGTTATAATATTAATCACTTATTTTTTTGTTTTTCATAGTAATTCGGCCAATTATTTGATGAATTACTATGAACAATACAAATTTTAAAATTAAAAAAAAAATCTTTAACAGATAATCGTGATCTATCAACGATACTGAATCACGTATCAAAATTTGTGCGCTGATTAAAAAACGACCCTGTATATATTTATCACACCTAGCGACCCGCCCCGGCTTCGCACGGGTGCAATCAATGCTGATACTAAATATACAATGATATACTACAGAATGTCTTTATTACAACGTTCACAGCTTTTTTGTCATAAGACCTTATTAAACGCACGCGCCGCCTCCAGAAAAAAGATCAGCGAGCGAGGGAAGATTTTAAACAATCTAATACAGAGTGATTTTAGAGACGAACGACATCAGTCCTACACAACTCAGTAAATGCATACAAGTATGATTACTATTTTACGTAAAAAAAACAATAATTGGTTTTTAATTAATACACTATCTTTTTCTAGCAACTTTGTGCGCGCAATCGAGTCATGAATCGCCAAATGTGACTAAAGGGTCCATATCGGGTTACATAAAATGTTTAATCATAACATAATTCATCATTTGGCAAAACTTCTTACTCTTATTCTAACCTAAGCTATAAATTTCTACAGAACATTTAAAAAATTATGGAAAATTAACGGATTCGACGGCAAAAAAATTAAAATATCAATTGCATGGTTTCAAAGTAAAACCAACTTTTTTTAATTAACATTACTGGAGTGTTGTTAACGCACATCTCATACGATGAAAAACCAAAACAAAAGAACACTAACATAACTAATTACTGCTACAAAATGCTAGCTAGCTTGAAATATGTATGCAAATATGCATGAAAACTTTCAAAATATGCAACATGAAAAATACCCCTAAATATCTTACTAAATGCTCCTTTCACCCACTCAAAGGTTGACTGGTAGAGATCCCTTAAAGGGATAAGTTCGCCTTTGTACATCAATTTCAACGGTTGTCAATAATGGTTTTCTTTTTTTTCCTTATTTTGTACAATAAAGAGTTTACATACATACATACATACATGAAATCAAAAAATAAATAGAATTCTTTATTTAAAAATCACATAGAATTAATAAGATATCAACAGTAAATTAAGTACCATTAAATTTGTTTTCAAATTACCATGGACTCATAATAATACCTAAAATTTTAAATTGTCTCGTTAATAAAGTATTATGAAATTTAGTGGTTTTAAGCCCAAAGCCACTAAAATCGTAATTTTAATCACTCTAAATATTATTACAAGTGGAAGACGACCGTTCCACATCCACTGATGCAATCGAGCGTATTTTAATTTAGGTGCTATGTTAGCACTTATTGTTTCTGTCTTACCCAGAAATATTGTGGTTTACCCAGTGAAAAATATGCATCATCCCAAGATTTAAGGTAAAATATGCAGTAGATGAAAATGGGCTAAAAATGCAATTGCATATAATCCGGTCTCTAATGATATAATAATCTAGGCCGTGTAAAATGAAATACGCTGTCCAAAATTTCTATTAAACGGTATTTGCGCTTGATGCCAAAATGTTTCTACCTTTCAATGGCAATTTTGGACGGCGCAAACCAAACTTTGCATGGTTTTAAAATTCTTCTAATGAGAACTATTAATAGCAACGGTTATTTATAAATCTAATACATTATAGCAAGCCGCAATATCATGACTCATATTCTACAGTAAATTAAATGACTAAGACAATCATACCGGCTTAACATCTCATTTCACACTCTTAGTGATAATTTAATTCCAAATTTTCAGTACCATCCTTTCATTTACATATTACTAAACAAATATTTGTATCTTAATTTAGGAACTAGGTTCAGCGTCACCTAGTTATTTTCGTCCTAATAATAATAATGAAACTGATTTCATTCATTGCCCTACAAAATAGTACTTTCACCTACCGGATCATGGCAGTTCGTATGACTGAATACATTTTTTGTCAGTTTCGTGATGAGAAAAGTCCTGACCTGACGGTATACTTTAAATTGAAAATACCCATTATAATAGGTACTTACCACTTTTCACAACTTTTTACAATCTGCGCTTATCCGAAAAGTGTCCCGTTAATTTCAAAACAAAATTATTTTAAAACTTTATAAAAAAAAAGTTTGTACATGTTACATTATATCTTACATCACACTTTTTTGAATACCTATTTAGCATTACAACTATATTGTAACATAACAGCAGTTATTTTCCACTTTTTCAAAGAAGCTACCCACTGAACTAGCACTCTGGCCAGAACCAATACCTACATGGATATCATATCATACTAATTAACTTCCCTAAACAGCTTTTGGACACCACGGAATCCATCAGCCTGTTTAAAACGAGAGTATTAAAAATCAGTCTACAGCGACTTAGTATACTCGGGCATCATCTTTTTCCTCTGCTTCATCATGTGCCCGAAAAGCATCGGGAATATCGGCACGTACAACAACATGTAGAATATTAGGAAATAATAGTACAACACGCTAAATATGGCGTGATATTGGTTCGAGAACGTAACGACGTCGTTTAGGACGGGGATCGCCCAGTACTTGGTAGCAGCCATGTCGCTTAAAGAGTGGTAGATACAGAGCAGCTCCCCCGTTACTCCTAGGGGGTAGAGCAAGTAGAACGTGGAGTATCGCAGGAATAATAAGGACGGAGGGACTTGCGAGACGGCGTTGACGGCGTAGTAGCTGTAGCGGATGATCTCTGTGACTGACCAAGCCAGTACGCACAGCACGAAGCCCGGGGAGCGCGTGGCTTCTTCAGACACCAACAGAACGCCGGTTACGAGGAATACTCGGGACACCACCTGGGCTAGCGTGAGGAAAACACTAGTCCGCACGATGCCAAGACACACGTGCAGCACTTCCAAAGCCGCCGCGTTCTGGAAAATCACCAGGAGCCATTTGATCTCTCGCCAGAAGTCATCCAGCGCGCCACGGTTCAGGAAATACGCCAGCGTCCGCAGCAGCAGAAACGTCCACCCTACGATCTGGGCCCCGTTGTACGCGAAAAGGTACGCCTCGAGCGCCTGAGATCTCGTTTTGGCCGTCATCACGCTATCTTGCCTATCCGGCGTATGCGCATAAATATGAGCAATGATTATAATCAACACTTGTTCTAAAAAGTTTCCGATTTCGCCACGAAGCACTTTTACTTGATGTTGCCGAGTGGGAGTGGGTCGGCCGAGTTCGCGACGGAAGAATGATCTATGCGTTTAAGTTATTAAGTTGGTTTTTCGAATGGCGCGTATGCTTGGTACTCGCGACGCGACCGGTCGCGCCTGCAGCTGCGAGTGTTCTAACGCGAGTAACGGGCCAAAATTAGAAACACCAGTATCTATTTCGCGTTACGTTAATTTGAATAAAAAAAATAAACACCATGGACGTCAATGCCGTAACTTGGACGACAGACCAAGAACGCTTTGCTTCACTCTGTTTGCTACTCGTTTCTATTTTTTTACTGATTTTTACAAATTCTTACGGGATAAGGAAAAAATGGGATTTGGTGCGCGAGTCGGAATCGTACTTGGCCGATTTTCACTTCTGAGGGGCTCCGTAATCTGTCTTACGGGTCTCGCGCAATTGCCGTTCGGTCGACCAAGAACGGTCTACCAGTTTTGACAAAAGTTTCTGTGAGATCTAAATATTCCTGAGTGAAATCATCATAATTAGCAGTCACTGTCATTCAAAATCAAAACGTTTATTCTGCAAATAGGCCGCAAAGGGCTCTTTTACATGTCACTTTTTTTAAACTACCAGCGCTTTCGTAAGGACCATCATTGCCAAGAAGAATGCGCCGCAAGAAACTTGGCAGGAAGTCATCTTTTCAAATTAAAATATAATAAATTACAAACTAAAAAACCATACAAATATAGAATTAAATAAAAAATAATAATAATTATATAAAAAAAAAACAATACAGGGATGTATTGGGTCCCTTAGTTAAAAAAAAAAAAACTAAAACTATACCTACATCTTAACTAACTATATCTACTAGGGGCGTTCAATAAAAAGTGAGAATGAGTATGTTATAAACAACTTTTACTAAATGTCATTTTATTTTTCGACATAGTCACCTTTTAGCATAATACACTTAGTATATCTTTTTTCTAAACTTAAAATTCCATTTTTAAACAAGAGCGTGTCGGACACGCACAAAAAAGGGTTCCGTAGCCATTACAAAAAAATAAAGTAATATTTTTCTAAGGATTTCGTATGTATACGGAATCATCCAAGTTTAGGTATGTTTTATACCTTAGGCTACTATTTACTCTTAAACTACAAATAATTTCCAAGCAATCTTAGCCGCTATAATTTTCCTAGTAAATTTGATATATTTACTACCATTCTGAATTTTTTCAAATTTTTCCACCTAACAGTTTAGATTTTAGAGGGGGGGGGACGCTCGATGTTAATGAAAATTTCCACTTTAAAGTTGAATATTTCGCAAACAGATCACTGAATAGAAAAATCATGTTAACATTCCTGCAATGGTTTTAAAAGACCTATCCAACGATACCCCACACTATAGGATAAGTCGAGAAAAAAAAAATCACCCCCCCTTTACGTCTATGGGAGGTACCCTAAAAAAATTTATTTTTTTATTTTTTATTTTACCGCTTTGTTGGCGTGACTGATATGTATATTCATGCCAAATTACAGCTTTCTAGTACTAACGTTCTCTGAGCTTAGCCGCGGACAGACAGACAGACAGACAGACAGACGGACAGACATGGCGAAACTATAAGGAACCCTAAAAAGGTCTCATCTTGAGTACTTAAAAAATCTTGTACTGTTGCTATTTGTTTGACGTATAATGTGCCCGTAATAGTGGCTCTATGCTCGAGATACTCAATCATTAATACCCCTTTACCATCCCAAAAAACAGAGCCCATGACCTTACCGGCAGATGGGCTCACCTTGAATTTCTTCGGAGTTGGAGATGATGGCCTTTTCCATGTCATAGACTGCAGTTTCGTTTCTGGGTCGTAATGATGGAGCCATGTTTCGTCCATTGTTATAAATCGCGTCAAAAAAAGTTCCCGGTCTTGCTGCATCAGGTTCAAAGCTTCTTGACAAATCTCTAGTCTAGTTTGTTTTTGCGTGTCAGTAAGCATTCTTGGTAACCAACGCGCAGATACCTTTTACATACCCAAGCGTTCATGTAAAATATTATGCACGCTCCCCGTTGAAATCTTTACATTTTCAGCAATAAAACGAACCGTGACACGACGATCCGCCAAAACTGAGTTTTCGACTTTTTTCACAATTTCTTCAATTACTGCTGTAGTAGGGCGTCCGGAGCGGGGGTCGTCCATTGTCGATGTTCTTCCACGTCTAAATTCAGCGCACCAACGTGCGACTGTCGAATACGGAGGAGCATTAGACCCTAAAGTGTCCCGCAAATCCAAATTGACTTGGTCCGTAGAAAAATTTTTCAAACACAAGTATTTGATGACGGCGCGCAGTTCAATTTTCTCCATTTTCGCTAACGTACTCAATAGCATTGCAAAGAAATTACCGTATATTTTTTTAAACAAAAGATAGTTAGTTTTTTTTTCATAGCAATCAGCTAGATAGATTAGCTTTACCGGCCAGTATTTAATTTCGTAATATTAAAAGAGTTTGCATCTCATTCTCACTTTATATTTAACGCCCCTCGTATGTTCAGTGGAAGTGTAGAATGCTTCCACCGTCAAAAAAGAGAAAATAAAAAAAATAATAATATTGGAGATACCTAGTCTTCCAATGTCACAATAATTAAAAATGAATCTGTTAAAACACATTTCAGGTCAAGTAACCATTAAACTTTTGGATTCCAAAGGCAAGCTTACGCCTGCCTCCCCCAAAGTTGGCTCACACGCCAACTTATAATTATTGCAAGGGAAAATCGATCTTTTTGTATCATGACGTGCAAATGAACTTCAAACGTAAGGTTACCACCTTATCATATTATTTTAGAGTAGATTAAACCATCATTGTGTAGAGTTTAGAGAGTAGAGTGAAGGAAAACATCATTAGGAAACCTGGATACACTTGCGAAGAAATTCAATGATGTGTGTTAAGTTCCCAACCGAACTGGGGCCCCGTGGGAATTACAACCCAAGCCCACTCATTCTAAGAGGCCTGTGCCCTGCAGTGGGACGTATAAATAGGCAGGGATGATGAATGAATATCCATAATTGGCCAAGACATCAATACAATACAATACAAATATTCTTTATTGATCACCAAAAACAGTACAGTGACATTACAAAAATAAAAATTCAGGTAGACAATAGGCGGTCTTATCGCTAAAAAGCGATCTCTTCCAGACAACCAATTACTCAGAAATTAATAAATATCAACAGACGAATGTAGGTGGCAGAAATAACAGACAAGAGAAACGCAGTATTACTTAATAGACAACAAACAATAAAAACAATACAAATATAATATAAATTATATAAATAAACAAATACATTCAATATAATACTTATACACTACATATACTTAATACAAAATATCAATGGAAAAAAATGTCAAAAGGCCGCATGTGAGAAAAGGATTTAAAAAGGAAATTAAAGAAACAATATACTTAAACAAAAAAGAAAAAGAATAAAGAAGGTTCAAAGAGCGAGGATTACGTTAGTGACAAATAGTGAGCCTTTAGAAGGTTTTTAAAAATGGGAAGGGATTTTGCTTGCCTTAACGACAAAGGAAGAGAATTCCAAAGACGAATGGCGGTCATAGTAAAGGAGTTATGATAGAATTTGAAGGAAGAAGGAGGAACAGTAAGAAGAAAATTTTGTGCAGAGCGAATAGAGGACATAAACATAAAACGCTCTTGAAGATATTGAGGAGTTGCAGGATTGAAGAGTATGCTGTACAGAAGAGAAAGAATGTGAGTATTACGGCGAAAACGGATGGGGAGCCACTTGAGATGGGCGCGATAGTAGGAAACGTGGTCATACTTCCGCAAACCAAATATGAACCGAATACAGACATTTTGGATACGCTCAAGCTTATTCAATTGCTCCTCTGTAAGATCTAAATAGGAAACATCGGCGTAATCTAAAATAGGAAGAAGGAGAGAATTAGCCAACGCAATCTTGGTAGCGAGCGGGAGAAAGTTGCGAAGCCGCCTCAGAGACCTCACAGCAGCAAACATCTTCCTGCTAACCTCATTAAAGACAGACATCAATGACCGATGCCCAGTGCCGGCTTAACTACTGCTCTTCCCGGACGGATCTAGAAAGAAACCCCGGACTTGGGCACACGAAGTCACCCGGCACGCACTATTCCCGCCTTAAACACAAAGTTTCTTTTGACATCACCGTAATGCCACCGTAAATAAGCCCAAGTATACGATTTGCCATAAACCTTTGCCCCGAGCGGGCCGGTCCGTATTTTACCCTTCCAATGTAGTTATTGCAGAGGTGTCGCGGCCAAATTACACGCTCCCCGATTCCCTACCCTAATAAAATGTAACAAAATGTAAACAGTAATTTCATTTGTGAGCCGCTTCATACGAGACGGCGCCGCCACGTGAAACTGCTGAGTGCGCAAATACATACACGTAGCTTAATAAATAACTAATAACATACCTGTGACGGAGCGCCATAACAACTCGGTTGCCACCGGTTCGCCTACGATTTGGCGTGACGTCAGCGATGACGTGTGGTGCAAAATTTTGTGTACACTTTCGCAGCATTGCATCTGAAAAAAACAAGCTTTTACATAAACACAACTAAAACAATTTAGAATAATTTAATAATGATAAGAAAATAGCCCATGTAAGAATTAAATATTTGCGTTTTTATCACAGGCCCAATTTTTTGTATAAAAGCGTATGCGCATATACCTACACCTTTTTTTTATTTCAGTCTCTTGACGTCAATGTGACACGCTCTTATTAAAAAAATTGGGAATGTGATAAACATACAACGATTTAATACATGGTCTATTTTCTTAACGGAATTAAATTATTTTCAACTTTTTAGTTCTTTTTATTAACATGTACTTAATAAATATTAATTCGGTATAATAATACACATTCATCAAATTAAGTATCAAGATTACATGATTTTATTGAAAAACATTATAAATATTTTTTTTTTTTCGTGTAAATACTGTCATTATACATTATTAAATTTGAATTAGATAACTTTCATTACCGACTTCTGCTATTGTGACGTGAGGTTGTATACGATTAAGCAAATGTCTTTTATTGTGTTTAATACACATGATTAAACGATCATTGATTAATAAAAATAAAACCTCAGTGTACTTGTTAATGATATGGTTTGCTGTCGTTCCAGTTTGTCAACGCCCAAACAGTCAAAAGAGGTGTGTACTTACCAAGAATCCTACCCACCTATTGCCAATGCCGGCAGGGGTCAGGGTTCGCATAAAATCACTGTCTAACTAGTTTGTCGTCTCAGCTCTGCTTAGCTCTCAACCTGTCTAAAGACTAAAGATGTTCAATGTGACACGTCCAAGGATTTTCTGAAGTTATTTACCGCTAATTTTTTTCTTTACAGAATACCAACCTAAAAAAGATTAAGTTTTTTTTGTCTCTAAGATAAGGAAGTCGAAAGACGCATCGAAAACACCTGGAAGAGCTACTGGTCCATGAAAGAGCTTATGAAGAGAAACTTCCGTTAACACTTAAGCGAAAACTCGTCGACATGTGTATCCTGCCCGTCCTAACCTACAGTGCCCAAACATGGTCTCTGTTCGAAAGTCAAAAGTCCAAGCTTAAGGTTTGCCAAAGAGCAATAGAGCGCAGCATATTAGGTGTGAAAAGGCTAGATAAAATCCGGAACACCACGCTGCGCTCAAAAACACGCATAACCGACGTTGGGAAAAAGGCTGCTAAGCTAAAATGGGATTGGGCCAGACATGTTTGTCGTATGCACCCACAAAGATGGGCTCACACAGTCACTTGGTGGGTGCCGGAGAACGGCCAGCGACGACAAGGCAGACCAAGAAGGAGATGGCGGGACGATTTCGACGTGTACGCAAGGGACTGGCCTGACATTGCGCCGGACCGGGAGTTGTGGAGGTCAAGAGGGGAGGCCTTTGCCCAGCAGTGGGACACTATAACAGGCTAATAAAAAAAAATAAAAAAAAATCTCAACTGTCCCTCAAACAACAAAATCCAGCTGCAAGTTGTAGGTGTATTCGCCGTTGACATTGATGATTAGTGCTTTCCATTCCAGGAGCTTGAAGGCGTCTTCCAGAGCGGCAGTAAACAGTTTCGGAGATGTGACATCCAGGGGGATGTCAGGGGAGGAACAAAGTTCGAAGCCGATTACCTTGAAAACAGGCGTGAGACATAGTAGCATTCTTTACACAAATACTTAAACACTTCGATGTACCGGTAGTCAATACAACACCACTGGAGGTACTCGAGCACCGCCCATGTTTCGACCGAATCAAAGGCTTTCTCGTAGTCTATAAACGCTAGACATAGAGGCAAGTTATACTCTTCGGTCTTCTGTATAACTTGCCGTAGCGTATGTAACTATTATGTGATCTACGATAACCTTTTCGGAACCCGGCCCGACCTGACCTGGATATTTAAATTAATCTTTAATAAACATTTGAAAACACTACGTTGACGGATTCAGTTCTCCGCAATCCTGAGATCCTTGAGTCTTGAAATTACGAGAAATGCGATGTGATTGTATATTGTTTTTTTCGAGACTGAAGAAACTAAAGAAACCAAATGCGACCAAGTGCGCAACGTTCATGTACTTATAATTGTTTTTTTAGTTAATGTCGTTACGACCACTGGTCGTGATCGTGGCCGTCCAGTGCGCGAGGTGCCTAATAGTTCCTTCGTGTCGGAGCCGTGTCGTGAGCGCGCGGTGCGAAACGGCGCCCGTAAGCTGCCACACGCAATGGACTTGAATTCGTATTGGTCAGTGAAATTACGCCAAGCGCGTCTGATGAAATTTTAACGGCCCGGACAGGACTACGCGCGATCAGCGAGCGTTTTCTCTGTTCATTGCGCGGCTGAGACGCTGGCCACACACTTGGCTGTACACGCATAAGTAATAAGGGGCTGTTAGTATACGTGTAGTCGTGTGTCCATAAAAATAGACGCACTCAGCCACCTGGTGGGTACTTACCTCTCGACGGCACCGATGGGAAGGCAGACCGAGGCGGAGATGGCGAGTCGACCTGGACTGGAATTAATGAATATAATCATGGATCGGATGTTTGGATGTAATTCCGATCCGCATTGGCGATCCCTAGTCTTAAATAGCGTATCTACTGTGTTAAAAAATTTAGTTGTATTAAGTACTTTAGATGTATGTAATTGAATAACAATGTAGATCTGATTGAAAAAAATATTTTATGCCTTTTTAAGTTTCTTGCCGGTTTCTTCTCAACAGAGTTTTTCCGAACCGCTGGTAGATTCTTCGACATTCATAGGAGCATCCAATTGATGCCTAAATTGAAAAAAGAATTTTGGCTTTGACTTTGATGCGGAACTGAAGGAGTGTTCAATAGTTCTGTGTGGGGAGATGTAGAGGTCAAGAGGAGACGCCTGTGCCCTGCAGCGGGACGTGTATAGGTCGGGATGATGATGAAGATTAGTTACGTTTGTCTGCCCAGAACTAGGTTCGTTTGAAGAAACATATCATAGAGCGTAGAAATCGCGCTGCAGGTTGCGCGTGGTCGTGACCGAAGCGAGGGTCGGCTTTATGAAGCTATAGGTCGCGGTTGGAGCCGGATCCTCGAAGTTAGCCAATTAAGTTTGCATATTTATAAATAAATATATATGTAATCATGTGACAATTGACACTAATAGACTTTTAGTCCCAAACTAAGCAAAGCTTGTACTATGAGTACTGGACAACGGATAAACATACTCAAGGGCGGATCCAGGATTTTTTTCTGGGAGGGGCACAAGGGGCAGACAGGCAAAAAAAAACAACAATAACTGTTAGAAATAAACTTGAAGTATCATACTCCACAGTACACAAAAATACCGTCTGAGGGGGGGGGGCACGTGCACCGTGCCTCCCCCCCCCCCCTTAAATCCGCCCTTGAACATACAATATAGATAAATACATATTAAACATCCAAGAATCGAGCACACAGATAAGCAAAGAGAAACCTTGAGCTTTCTTGTAAAGGATTCACACTACTTTAATTATGTTTTTTCGGAAAAAAAATTAAAATCAAAATAGTTTTTTCACAGTAATATGGTAGAAAAGATATTCCGAGATTTAAATAAGAACTGCATATTACACCATTCCTGATGTGTGAATCTTTAGTAAAACCGCTTAAGTATAGTCGACCATGTAAGTGCTTTACCATTTTTTGTGACAGTTCCTCCATCAGAATAAAACCAATAAGGCCGATTGTCAGATTGACTTGTAAGTGAAAATAGCCTTTGACGTCTTAAGTCATACAACTGACATTGAACCTTAGGGTGGTAAAGGAGTTTCTTGGTCGACTATACATAGAAGAAAAACCTTAATTGATAAAGAACTGATTAATGGAGTTTCTCATTAATGGTCGGCGTAACAGCCACGCATGTAGATCTGTTTTGAATTTATTTAAAGGCAGATCACAAAGGTCTCTGGGTAGCCTATTAAAAACTCTAATGGCCATAATATAGGAATTTCTTTTATACATTTGCAACTTCAGTTTTAGAAGGAACAATTTATTAATATTTCAATTCCTTTGTGTTCTGTTACTTACATCTGTATTTTTTTTAAACAAATACTGATATTGCTTCACAAATATTGTCAGTTACTTAATATATAGGCACGGTAGTGTAAGTAGATTTAATTTTACAAAAAGGGGCTTGCATGCGTCCGTTATACAAGCACCACAAATAGCTCTCACACACTTTTTTTGTAGAATGAACACCTAATTTACGTGCACCGAGTTACCCCATAATAACAGTTGGCTAAGGGTTAGTTCACACGTAAATAAATATGACGTTCACGATATGAACTGATCCTATCATTTCAATAAAATGAGTTCTGCAGTTAGATGTTTTTGAGCACAGCGAGTAGTGTACAATATTCAGTCTCAAAATTATATAATGTCCTCCCTGCGCAGGCCACTCACTGACTTTCAAGGGACCTCATCAACCGCGTCGGATTAAAATATGTAAATAAAATAGGAAAAGTTTTGGCCTTGCCAAATATAAATGGCGGGTGAGGGAGCGAGCGGCGGATCAGGGGGGCTACTATGAAATTCGAAAATTAAATTTCGTATCGTGCTATCCCTTTCACTCCTCCGCTTAATATCTTTAGAGTAAACGGAACGGCATAATACGAACTCCAAAAATCTAATTCGTGGTATAAAGCCAGGACCAGGACTGCTGTCTCATTAAAAAGAGGTGGAGGAAGACAGAGGCAATGTAACCAACTTATTCTGATGAAATTAAACCTTGAAGAGGGTTCTCCTATTGTAACCCGTAAAATTATAATCCTATTTTCAGTCCCACTATTTTCACTAGCCCTAAAATATAAAAGCCGATTTATTTATCTTCCTAACTATTCATTAACCCTAATTTTACAGCGTTCCGAATTTACTTTTGTACCAAGCCGAAATAGCACTTCGCCGGCCGCGGCCGCAGCGCGCTCGTTTTGCTCGCTAGGCTCGCACGCTAGGGCTAGTGAAAATTAGACGAAATTATATCTAAAGTTGGTAGGTGTAACGTGTAACGAAATTAGTACTAACGTTATTAAGTGAAGTAGGGGAACCTCATCTCATCATCATCTCAGCCTAAACTTATGTATACGCCTAACTGCAGGGCTTCTTCTCGGAATGAGAAGGGTTAAGCTGTAGTTCCCACGGGGGTCCATAGCGGATTGTGAACTTCACATACACCATTATATTTTTTAGCAAGTGTGTGAAGTTCCCAATCCGCACTGGCCCCACGTGGGAACTACGGTCCAAGTCCTCTCAACAAGGCTTGAGAATGCAATGTGTATTCAGGCCGGAAATAGTATTCGTTACACTGTTTTAAACTTTCGTGATTTTCACTCATAATTACTAAACTAAACGGGACTTATCACGCAATAAATATTTATTTATTTACCTCGACGTTTCGGCCACATTGCAGCAGCCGTGGTCACGAGTTTACAATGTGAGTTGCTGCAATGTGGCCGAAACGTCGAGGTAAATAAATAAATATTTATATTGCGTGATAAGTCCCGTTTGGTACGAGTATAGTAATTATGAGTATTCGTTAAATCAATTTTTTTTCCTAGCACATTGCTCCGTTTCCCCAGCTTCCGCAGTCGACTTTTACTTCCACGGCAAGAAACCCAAACGCTGCCTTGGCTCTAGAATGTTCCTCTAGTTGTCCCTTGGCGACATTTCGTATTCGCACTTGCTAACTGCCAACTTTTAAACCCACAGTTTAACCGCCATAAGGCCCATAAGTTTGTACTACTTACCAAGATACACTCGAACTTTTGAGACTAAGCTGTTGCCCGCGACTTATTTTGCGAATAATATGTAGATAGATAGAAGATAGAAATCATTTATTCAAATAAAAACAAATACAATTTAAATTCCAATAAATGCGCCAAACTGGAGTGACCAGTTTGTTGGCGCGCCACGCTCAAATCACATTACTACTTAACAAAGTTTATAAGGTTAGAGTTATTCTAATGCTAATGATATTAGAATTAATAATTAGCGAAGAAATGCATATTAACAATAAGACTATATTACTAGCTATAAGACTGTATTACTAGCTGTTGATGAATTAGTTTATCACTGTCCCGCGGGAAGTATGCAAGTTTCTGGGATTAAACTCATCATCATCATCATCATTTCAGCCGAAAGACGTCCACTGTTGAACATAAGCCGCCCCAAGGCTCGCCAAATAGATCGGCCCTGAGCCATCCGCATCCTGGCCCTATACTACGAAGCGCGAAATTCGAACTTCGTTTCATGCCGTTCCGCTCACACTAATGGTATTTATTACGAGAGTGAGAGGGACCGCACGATCCGAACTTCGAACTTCGAATTTCGTAGTAACCCCCCAGTACGTTCCCGCTACCTTCGCCAGGGTCGCTCCATCTTGTTGGAGGCCTACCTACACTGCGTCTTCTGGTCCGCGGACGCCACTCGAGAACCTTTCGGCCCCATCGGCCGTCAGTTCTATGGGCGATGTGCCCTGCCCACTGCCACTTAAGTCTAGCGATTCTTCGAGCTATGTCCGTGACTTTAGTTCTTGCGCGGATTAAACTATCCTATGTTATTCCTAAGGTCTCAAACCCGTTCATCAAAAAATGAATGTAAATCCGTTCAGCCGGTATTGCGTGATTGAGTGACAAACATCCAAACATCTTCACGAACTTTCACATTTTAATATTAAGTGGGATAATAAGGTGACCTCTTTGAATTCTCTGCGGACGGAGTCGCGGACAAAAGCTAGTTCCTTTATATCTAACGTTCATTATATCTAATGTTATGAACGTTATCAGAGGCTACAGGCTATTTTATTGGTTAAGGCGTCATAGTTGGCCTAGATTATTTAATTACAGTAAAATATCTGCTGACTACGTCAGAAACTTCTGAGTTATCTAGAACTTATAAGCAAAATTACTTTTAAAATTTAACACGAATTTTACGGTGAAGAAAAAAATTCAGTATTCCCAAAGACTATTTTATACTCTGGGGATGTCAAAATGAAAACAATGCAACTTGTTTACATAAGACCTTGTTATTTGGCGGAAAACTACGTAAGTTTATTTATCTAGGTATTTATTTTTCTGTTTTTGTAACTAAAATAAAATGAAAAATTCGTTCGGAAAAACCTAGTTGACAAGAATACGTCAATAAACTTAACAAGGTATATGTATGTATATTTTTTAAAGAGATCTAAATACAGTTTTATTAAATTCCGTAAATCGGAAGTATTTCAAATTGGCGTTTCCTCCACGATGACGATATTATATTATCATCTGAAAATCGCAAGTGTGAGAGGTACTCGCAATTTATATTAATGCAGCGCCCCTTCCAGTCCAGCGTTTTGAACATATCCTCCAATGCATTTGTGAACAATTTGGGGGACATAACGTTCTCTCGTCTCACACCACGATGCAAGGGGATTGGTTCAGACTGCCGGTTCTGGACTTAGACGGCCAAGTACTGTAGCGGCGTTGTAAAGACCTCTCAACACTTGGATGTATCGCCAATCGACTTGGCATCGCTGCAAAGATTCCAGAACAGACCAGATCTCGATCGAGTCAAAGGCCTTTTCATAGTCTACAATCGCTAAGCACAAAGGCCTGGGACAGCTGGTCCCCCTCTCGATAGTATAGAAGGTGGCCTGATTCAAGTGTTAGCGTGTCCTCCTCATCTCTTCGCCCCTTATTTTCTCGAGTTCGACTTCGAGTTGTGCCAGATGCTCGTCGAGCCGTAACGTGCGTGCGTTGTACGTTGCCAAGGTCAATTGTTTTCAGCGGCATTCCGTAACCCGGGGATTCTTCGCACCCCCTACCCTGCTGTTACCGTGACCGCCGCCTTGATCAGGAATAGCAGGACGGCCGGGAACTGGGGGCCGTGGTTCGTGCTGACTTACCATTTGGTCGGGTTTTCTCTAATTGCCACGCTGAGCAGGCGGGTTGGAAATCGCAGTACAGGGTTATTTGTAATTCACTAGCATCCTTTTAACCCTAAACTCCTACCACTTAAACAAATGTTTTTTTGTTTTACGGCTTTTGTCATAACTTAATATTTTTGGTGTAATAACGTTTTGAAAATTTGAGTTTACCTATTATTTTTACGATACTCTGTGTATTTGTATGGGAAAAAAAGTGTTTAATTTTAAAAAGTCGTAGAACAAAAAACATTTGTTTGAGTGATAGGAATTCAGGGTTAAGAGGATGTCAGTGAATTAAAAATAACCCTGTATAATCACACCGGTATCGCTGCAGCCCGACACCGGTGGGGCCGATATATACTTGGTCACAGATGTCTCTTAGTCGCCTTTTACGACACCCGCAAGAAGAGTTGGGGGAGTGCTATTTTTAAGGTCCCGTAGGGGCTGTCGCGACAAATGCTGCAGAGTTTCTTCACTTGTTAACACCCAGGGACACAGTTCCAAACAAACTATTGTGTAAACTATTGTGCAATGGGATATACGTAGGACAGACAGGCCGAAGTTTTAATACTAGATTTAAAGAGCATGTTTCGGCATATAGGAATGAGCATCCAGATAGATCGAATTTTGCAAAACATTTGTTGGAATCAAATCATTCATTGTTAGATTCAGATTCTTATGAAGTGTTACATTATTGCGGCAAGGGGTTGCGTCTGGATGCGCTGGAATGCATGGAAATAATTAGGTACAACACTATGGGGTCTATTATTAATGAACAGGTAAATTTAGTATCTTCTCCTTTACTGCGGCTTGGGTCGAATTTGAACAGTTAGTATTAATTAAATATGCCTTATAAATAAATAAACAAAAAATTCAAGGTAGTTTTATAATATGTCAATAAAAGTTAATTTTTGTGGGGTAGTTTGAGAATAAGAAAAATAAAGTGGGTACTTGAGAAGTTACAGTGACAAGTTAAAACATTTGTTTTGGTTTGTTAGTTTAACATTTGGTAGCATAGCATACGGTTGTGGTAACTCTGAAGATGAGCTCTGGTTGAGTTCGAAACGCGTCAGTGTAGCTTGGTGGTGGTGATGGTTGGGTTTATGTGATTTGTGTGTGTTCGTACAGTGTGGAGGTGGAGGAACTGCATGAACGCACATTTCTTGCATAAACGTAACTATTGTAAGGTCGCGGGTGAGCAAAGTAATTGTTTTAGTTCATTAATATGGACCTCCGCAAAGTAACGCCTGATTCAATAAACTATTGTGTCTAAAGTATTAAATGGAACAAAGAAGTTTAATTTACTTATTTGAGAACGACGCTCTCAGTTCAAGATAAAAAAGTTACCACAAAATTTATAACTGGTGGCTCTGTAATCTGGAGACCGAGCGTGTTTCTCGAAAAGGGTGAAAATATGAAATTTTCTACGACCATGGCTCCGCTGTTTCGATTTAGAAAATTTATAAAGAGGATAGATTTGTAGTTTTGTATGTAACGAATAACTACTGGACCGATTTCAAAAATTCTTTTGCCGTTAGAAAGCTACATTACCACTTAGTGACATAGGCTACTTTTTAATTAATTTATCGCGGGCGATGCTGCGGACGGAAGGTTATAGACTGAATAATTTGCTTACAGTTATTTTCTACCTTTTAATTTGGTTTTATATTATACTACCGACCCGCCCCGGCTTCGCACGGGTGCAACTATATTATGCATGTATTATACATATAAACCTTCCTCTTCAATTACTCTATCTATTAAAAAAACCGTATCAAAATCAGTTGCGTAGTTTTAAAGATCTAAGCACACATAGGGACAGACAGACAGCGGGAAGCGACTTTGTTTTATACTATGTAGTGAAGCGTATTTTTTAGTTTTTAAAACTATTGTTTATTGAGCAGACTGCGCTGAGAAAATAATGAATTTATGGCTTTATAGCCAATTAATAATTTATTGAATCAGGCGTTACTTTACGGAGGTCCATATTAATGGACTAAAACAGTTGCTTTGCTCACCCGCGACCTTCATAACTAAGCTATGGCTAGGGCTTCTTCTTAAGGTCGCGGGTGAGCAAAGTAATTGTTTCAGTTCATTGCTTTATAGTCATTTATTTCTATTATTCGCTTGGTCTGCTAAAAAGCTTAATCATATAATTATATATTGTGGAGTTGCAATTGTGATTCCGGCGCGGTCGGACGCTTCGTGTAGCGATAGCGACCATCGCCGGCATACGTATAGTATTTATTTACAAGTGTGACCTAGTTATTGTTATTACCTACTGACTATGGCGAAGCGCTCCAAAACTAAGGTGCTTAATAATATCTTGGCGTTTGTCCAGGGGCATTGTGGTATCATCGACGAGCCCAACCTGGCGGAGATCTGCTCTTCCACTTATACGGAGGAGGAGGTGGTCGCCGCCAAGGGGCTGCTCAGTATCTCTTCTGGCCTGACCTCTGTGCGTCTTGCGGCGCGTGGAAGCGGCTCTGTGAAGAAGCATATTCAGGACATATTTCGGCTGTTTACTGAAACGGATCCGGATGACGTCCCAACTTACGTGCCGAAAGTCCCCAACAGGATGCCGCGAGTGACGTTTGAGCACGTCGACGTCACGCGCCTTCTTAAGGACATCGTGCTTCTGCGAGCGGATGTGACCGCCATCCAGAAGAGGTTGGATACGTCGGAACGTGAGAATGCCGATCTGCGAGGAGCGTTGACCTCATTGCGCGATGCATCGGCCGAGGCGGCGCGAGCACGGTCGTATCAGCGAAATGTGACACCGCGTCGTCGCATCCCAGCTATTGCGCAAAATGTTGACTCGTCGAATGGCATGAAGGCAACTACTACTGACCAGCCGCGGGTTAATGAACCCATTGTCAACGTGCCGCCCCGCTCCGGGTCGCCTGCGCCGGCTCCCGCTGCTCCCACTTCGTCTCGGGTGCAAAAGGGTTCCAACGCGCAGGCGTCTCGCCGCCCGCCGCGCCGCCGGCCCCCATTGGCTGCAAAGGAATCGCAAGGGCAACGGGCGGCCGCCGATCAACCAGCGCTGAACGTAATTGTGAATAGTGATGGCTTCACTCCGGTGGTGAATCGGAAACACCGTCTAAAGCGCAATCGCAATCAGCGTGGGACCATTCCTGCAGCGTCGTCCTGTATCGAAGCTGCAGTACCGTTAGTGGACATTTACCTGTCTCGGTTGGACAAGAAGACGACGACGGAGAAGGTCTTCGAGCATGTCCGCGAGGCAGCACGGGGTCGGTTACAGGGACCCCAGCTCCAGCTGTTCATCTACCCGCTCGAGTTTCAAAGGGCTAACAACTTCAGCTCGTTTAGGCTCCAAGTGCCTGCCAAGCACCAGCAGGTGTTCCTGCGCTCCGACTTTTGGCCAGAGGGTGTGGTGTTCCGTCGTTTTAGGGAAGCGACGAAGACGTTTTTCAAAAATCCCTAAATAGTTATTTAAGTTTTGTTTGTATTTTTTGAATTTTACTGCGCGTTGATGTATACTGTAATGCTGTAATTTTTATTGATGAATAAATAAATAAATAAATAAATAAATATGATTCTCAGTGGGTACCGGAGTTGATTCGGCCCATTCGTCTCGCGGCGGGCGGCCGTCGGCAGAAGCGCTGTTTCATCGCCGTCGCTGCACTTCTTTCTTTTATGATAAAGCTAAGATTTATGACCCGATTGGGATCTATAAAGGCGACTGGAGTTTTAGTTTCTAAAATTTGAGGCGTTGAATCAGGCGTGACGTGACAGTTTTAGGTAGGGGGATGAGATTGGATGTATTGAGATAATACAGGGTGTGTACCTATTAAATATTAAATAATAGACAAGCTCAGGTTGGTCCTCAGGTTGGTTGGTTGGTTGAACTTTAGGTCTAGTAGAAGTTAATAATCGAACTCTCCCTTTTTAGGGTCCCGGAGCCAAAATGGCAAAACGGAACGGAACGGAGTTTACTGAGAACTGAACATTATAGGCAGTCCCCCTTCATGTAAGAGTCCGACCCGCACTTGACCGGTTTTTAAGCTATTGCATAGCTTTTATCGCGAGCTTTGAGCGCGGCGACTGAATCAAGAAATTCTGTAACGAAAAAACCTAACACCCCCCTCTGACCGGCACAGCGGTGCGGCGTTGAAAGCCGTGCATCGTCTAACGTCGTTTCAGTTCGGCAGACTTCGGCACGGAAATCGCACGCGCACGGATCGAGACGAGCTGCTCCGAAATCGGACGAATACGTAAGCAGGTGTTTGTGAGAAAGTATATAGGTGTATAGGTAGGTATCTATCATCTATGTACAAGAGTGAATAGCTGTACGCGTAAAATTTATGTATAAAGTGTTTTAAATATGAATAAACAAGAATAGAGAATACTTGAATTAATATCAAAGAAAAAACTTGAATTAATATCAAAGAAAAAAAATTGAATTAATATCAAACAAAAAAAATACTGCATAAATAAAATAAATAAATAATTATAATTGCATAAATTGATAAAATTGATAAAAAATGCTATGCAATAGCTTTATTTTGTATGTCTTGCAGATACCAAGACCTACCTATATGTATACTTTTTTCTAACTGTTGTAGTGCTTTCTTTTACATTTGTGAATGTTGGGATTATATATGATATACAATGTATAGTCGACCAAGAAACTCCTTTACCACCCTAAAGTTCAATGTCAGTTGTATGACTTAAGACATCAAACCTATTTTCACTTACAAGTCAATGTGACAATCAGCCTTATTGTTTTTATTCTGATGTAGGAACTGTCACAAAAAATGGTAAAGCACTTACTTGGTCGACTATACATTTAAAAGCACATTGACGAGAATAAAGCTGACTTCATCCTTGATTCTCTCAACGCTACGAAACCTAACGTTGTGAATGCTGTTTATTTTTCTAAAATAATAAATCCCATCAATTACCATTTCATGTAAAATGTTGCCAAGAAGAGACCATGTTCCTTGTACTGTTATAAAGTTGTCAGATTTCATACACCTAGAGCCAAGCTTCCTAAAACGCCCTAACCTCACAAACTTTACACCTTAGTCAAAATTTCGGACTTGGCCGTTTGGCTACTGTCACACCTAAAGTAGTTTTTTTTTCTTATTAAGGTATGGTCGTCATGTCATGGTTTTGTATGTATGTATGTATGTAAAACTCTTTCTTGCACGTAAAACATGAAAATTAACATTTAACAAGAGAAACAGATGTACAAAGGTGAACTTATCCCTTAAAGGGATCTCTTCCAGTTAACCTTTGAACGATTGACAGGACACCAGAGACAAGAGTAGGCATACAATGCAGAGTAAAAAGAGTCGAAATCAAAAGTAAACCCAAACCAATAAACTTAATATAATCAATACACAAACATACAAAGAATACACGCAAGTACACACTAAAATATAATATATCATAAATACAAAAGACTAATACATATCATATCAACATAAATAGACTAACTACATAAAAATTTAAAAATTACATAAATACTCGGCAACCGATTCCACAGACTAACAGCGTGCACGGAGAAGGATTTGGAATAGGATTTGGATTTAGTTACAGGAAAAGCTAACGAAAGATTATTACTTGACCGCAACCGGTTCCCAGATCCAGCAGCCAAGTAATTAAATCTTTCGAAAAGGTAGGAAGGGGACTGTGGTTTAAAAAGGACATTAAAAAGCAACGACAAGATGTGAACATTACGGCGCAGACGAATTGGGAGTCACTTCAGCTGAGCGCGAAAACAGGACACAGGACAGGACAGGACAGGTTTTATGGCTCTTACTCCGCGTTTATGGACAGACGCAATTCCTCGCTCGTCTCCAGTGGGCAGGCAGCTTAATTCGTAGTTTTTCAAACTACGTAGAGCCAGTTTGACTACATCCTGCTTAGTGCAACGAGACACCCTTGGGGAATACGCTTTCCAATAAAAAAATAATCATTAAAATCCGACTACTCTGTAATAAGTTATGCGTGGTCATATAGTACAATCAGTAACTGAACAATCAATCATCCCCTGTTTTTCTACCCTTAGGGTAGGAATATTGTTTCCAAATTTAAATGGGACCACCCTCGGAGTATACGCTTTCCAATAAAAAAAGAATCATCAAAATCGGCCTGCTCTGTAAAAAGTTATGCGTGATCATACATAAAAAAAAATATATCATCGCATTGAGAACCTCCTCCTTTTGTTTTCGTCGGTTGAAAATAAGTATCTATTCGAACCACTCAAAAATATGTTACTACGGCTTTATTGCGTCGGAATAGGAGTTTGTGGTACTTATTTTTGAAACTTTGAATAAGTTCATATTTTTACACTTGACTGTACATACACTGACGAGCAAAAATAAAGGGTTGGTTACAAAAATAACGATAACTACAAAACCCGCTGTGATAGCTTCTTCGAGTAAAATGAGTTTAGTAAAGAGTTTTGTTCTCAATTAAACTTTTTTTTGTTAAGAGTAAAACTCTTTACTAAACTCATTTTACACGAAGAAGCTATCACAGCGGGTTTTGTAGTTATCGTCATTTTTGTAACCGACCCTTTATTTTTGCTCGTCTGTGTAGATGTAAATACTTAGTGTTATAGATATTGTAATTGACAAATAACAATTACAATGTCAGAGAGAAAAATTAATTGCGTTTTTATTCATGTTAATTTAGATTGAAAACCAGGGATTCTTTAAAAACGTAGAGTAAATTTAGTGAAGAGATTTTTTTTATTCAACTTTGAAGCCATGACCGAGACAGCCTTGCGTGATAACTTATGAGATAATATTTTCAAACTTCATAATAATATTAGTACCATAGTTTTGCATTATCACCAAACTAACATAACATATTATCTAGGAGACGAGACGTCCTTCAAACATCCCTAAATAGAATAAGAATAAGGAATCTTTATTTCGCATAAGTAACACGTACATGCTAAGAAGAAAAATAAAAACAATAATTAAAAATAGGAATAAGAAAAAGCGAAAAAGGAGTCCACTCAGCACTCGTCGAGTCACTAAAGGTGGCTCGACGCTGATATTATGTGGATCCTTTGTTTTATTTAAGTTTTATTGTCTTTTTAGGGTTCCGTAGTCAACTAGGAACCCTTATAGTTTCGCCATGTCTGTCCGTCTGTCTGTCTGTCTGTCTGTCTGTCTGTCCGCGGCTAAGCTCAGAGACTGTTAGTACTAGAAAGCTGTAATTTGGCATCAATATATATATCAGTCACGCCGACAAAGTGATTGAATAAAATGTGAGTGATTGATTAAATGTACAATGTGAAATGCAATAAATAAATAAATAAATAAATAAATAAATAAATAAATAAATAAATAAATAAATAAAATTGTAAAAAAAATTTTTTTAGGGTACCTCCCATAGACGTAAAGTGGGGGTGATTTTTTTTTCTCGGCTAACCCTATAGTGTGGGGTATCGTTGGATAGGTCTTTTAAAATCATTGCGGGGTTGCTAACATGATTTTTCTATCCAGTGATCTGTTTGCGAAATATTCAACTTTAAAGTGAAAATTTTCATTAAAATCGGCCGTCCCCCCCCCTCTAAAATCTAAACTGTTGGGTGGAAAACAGAAGGGTAGTAAATATATCAAATTTACTAGGAAAATTATAGCGGCTAAGATTGCTTGGAAATTATTTGTAGTTTAAGAGTAAATAGTAGCCTAAGGTATAAAACATACCTAAACTTGGATGATTCCCGTACACATACGAAATCCTTAGAAAAATATTACTTGATTTTTTCGTAATGGCTACGGAACCCTACCTTGGGCGCGTCCGACACGCTCTTGGCCGGTTTTTTATTTGTATTTTTGAATTTCACAGCGCATTGGTGATAATTATATTGTAATTTATTGATTAATGAATAAATAATAAATATGTATCCCAAATTTCAGCTCGATCGGAGACTAGGAAGCTGGAAGTGGTTGAAAAATGCGTAGCAAATTTCTAAACCTCAACTTACGTACATGTTTTCATACATACATACAAACATAATTACATATGTATGTACATACTAACGTAAGAACATTGGAAGTTAAATGAAAGCTTGTAAAAACGCGCCGCGTAATCCACATCCAAATGGTGTAGAAACGAATTATTCAGCGAAAACGCGTGTTAAATTACCTACACTTTGTAAACACTCGCACAGTCGTACGCCGAAAGTATTAATTTTACGAATAAAATTGTTAGAAGATAAATTATACGAAATTTTCTTTAGTTTATCGCAGAATAAGACAGAAAGAAGATTATTCGTCGAAAAATGCTATAAGACGCCATGTTTCCAATATGGCGGCGCGAGCGGCAAACTTGAAATGCGAAAAGAGTACATCAAAATATATCTATCAAATTGCCCATTTTCAAAACTCCTATAAAACTTTCCTGGTAGAACTATCAGATGACTGGATTAATCGTGCCATTCCGTTCACGCTAATTGTATGAAACAGTTAAATGAAAGGGACGACATGATACAAACTTTAAATTTGGGAGCAGCTCCCTGCGCCTGCGCCGGTGAGGCGTGCCGCCTTGTCTTGCTCTAATTGAATCCGCTGCGCCTCCAAAACATGCCGCCTGGCGCCAGCGACGAGTGACCAGCGGTTAATATTCTGCACCACAAATCCGGTTGCCACGCGATATAGGCTTTGCCTTCGCGGGACCAATGGCAAGCAGCCTTGTAAATGTTTAACTTTTTAATGAACCATTTATTTTGATTTTTTTTTATATTAACAAATGACGGGAGGAAAACGAGCAAGCGGGTCATCTGATGGAAAATGATCATCACCGCCCATAAATATCAACATCTCAAAGAGAGTCTGATCTGTTGCCGGCTTTTAAAAAAGGAGAGGGATAGGAAAGGGGGAGGAGTAGAGGTATTGGGACCCCGGCGTTCTCACTGATTAAGGAGTACTGCTGCTTCACGTCGGTATTCCGCTTTAATACTTCAAATACGATTAAACTGATTAAGTGTTGCCATACATGCTTCCGGCTCGTATTTAAGTTTCCTCCATTTTCCGCTAGCGTTCGTGTCGTCACAATGGGTATGTATGTCTTTGTGTTTAGCGTTTGATTTTTAAATGGGTCTCACTGAAAGACAACGCTTGACGCAATATTATGCTGAATTGGGTCCAATTTATACTATTCGATGTTTTTTTATTTGTTTCTTTTTTCTGTGTGTCGACTAGGTATGTGTATAGAGACCTGTCTCGTAACTAATATTCTCATTTTATTATTTAAAAAAAATCCTCCGAGGCTCGCCAAACAGTTCGCTCCGGCGCCATCCGCGTACAACGCGTTCCCGCAACCTTAACCATATCGTCGCTCCATCTTGTTGAAGGCCTACCTACAATGCGTCTTCTTGTCCATGGACGCCACTCGACAACCTTTTGGCCCCTGGGCCATCAGTTCTACAAGCTACGTGCCCTGCCCGCATCATTGACATTATGTGTCATTTATACTTAATACTTGTTAATTTCATTTTATCAACCGACGAAAACAAAAGGAGGAGGTTCTCAATTAGACGTGTATATATTTTTTTTTATGTATGATCACGCATAACTTTTTACAGAGTAGTCCGATTTTGATGATTCTTTTTTTATTGGAAAGCGTATACCCCGAGGATGGTTCCATTTAAATTTGAAAACAATATTCCTACCCTAAGGGTAGAAAATCAGGGGATGATTGATTGTTCAGTTACTGATTGTACTATATGACCACGCATAACTTATTACAGAGTAGTCAGATTTTGATGATTCTTTTTTTATTGGAAAGCGTATACCCCAAGGGTGGTCCCATTTAAATTTGGAAATAATATTCTTACCCTAAGGGTAGGAAAACAGGGAATGATTGACTAACTTTTTACAGAGTAGTCTGATTTTCATAATTCTTTTTTATTGGATAGATATACCCATACCTTGAAGTTGGTATTATAAATTTGGAAAAAAAATTACCTCAAGGATGGAAAAAAGTATAAAATAAAAACGTTTTAACAAAAAATTAAACCGCCGAAAAAATTGAAAAGCAAAAAATAATACCTTTTTTGTTTGACCTTAATCTAGGTACCAGTTTGAAGTCGGTGCCTCAGCACGAGCCACGAGGAGTGTTAGAAGCCAATCAGGTAGACGATTATAGGTCCACTCCTCCTGGCTAAGTGCTGAGGCACCCACTTCAAACTGGTACCTAGTTTAAGGTCAAACAAAAAAGGTATTATTTTTTGCTTTTCAGTTTTTTCGGCGGTTTAATTTTTTGTTAAAAAGTTTTTTTAGTAACCCCGTAAGTCCTCACTTTATATATATAGTGCTTCAGACCGAGCCAAGAATTCCCAGTTTTCTGGATTTATCACTTTAATACCGTGCCCCGCTCGACGCTCGTGGCCTACTCCCTTCTACGTGGGAAGCAGATAGCAGATCCGCCGCCGCTAATACCATTGTGTCTATCGACTGCATCGCCCACCCTCCTTGATCTCACCTTTTCTGTACCAGCCACCCTCTTGCCTCGTCCTCTCCCTCTCAAGTCCCACGTATTAGACAAAGACAGTTCAATCTTCCCTCTGAACTTGACACATTTGTGAAGTAGGGACTTTATTAAGCTGACTGGTGCAAGCAATCCTTTTAATCTTACTACCTACTTATAACAATAAACGTGCATGTTTGCATGTTTGTTCCGCCGTCATGCAAAAACAGCTAAATGGATTTGGTTGAAATTTAAACACAAATAAATTATAAGCAGGATCTTCATACTTAATTTTATTTATTCATTCATGCATTTGTTCCTTTGTTAAATTCAAATAAATTAAAGCGTGAAAAGCGTATCTTTTTGACGTGACAACGTCTAATAAATCTATGAACGCCGGCTGCACGCACGAAAAAGGATGACGCAATGTAACGTACATGTACGTACATGCCCAGTACAAGAGAGAAAAATGTGTGAATGTTTAGTTATGACGTTGTCACCTTAAACTATCGGCCGTAAACCGACTTTAGAGACAACCGGTTTTTTTAATGAGATTTTGTTCATCTAGCAATGAAAAAGTCGTTGACGTAAAACGCCGGCAGTCCAAACGTTTTGGGTTTTTGATTTTACGCAGGTAGCAAGTTATTAGAGCGGTAAATACGTAATGCTAATGCCCAAATAAGATTCTGAAGTCACTTTGATGCTGGAACAAATATAAAATATCTCATAACGCGTATTTATTTTAAAACCGGATTTTAAATAGCCCTATTTAGGTTTCCATAGACAAATAATGTTAGTCATAATTTTTGTAAGTAATTTTTTTTTCAGTCGGAACCGTAAATTTTTCACAATTTTTTAAATAGTCCTCCTGAAGAGCTCTATAGGTTTTTGGTTTGTTTTATAAATTTTGTGCAATTAATGAATTCAAAGTAAAAAGAGTTAGGTATGAATAACAATACATTATGATTATGACCTTCAACAATTGTGCAACCCGATATAGACACATATTTTACATCATCATCACCCCAGCCTATATACGTCCCACTGCAAGGCACAGGCCTCCTCTCAGAATGAGAGAGCTTGGGCCGTAGTTCACACGCGGGCCCAGTGCGGATTGGGAATCACACACACCATTCAATTTCTTCGCAGCAGGTGTATGCAGGTTTCCTCGCAATGTTTTCCTTCACCGTAAAGCTCATGGTAAATTTCAAATGTAATTTTGTACATACATAAATTTCGAAAAACTCACGGGTGCGAGCCGGGTTTTGAACCCACGACCCTCTGCTTGAGACGCCATAGGTCAAACCGCTAGGCCACCACTAATCTAAATTATAATTATTACTCCCGCAATACAGACATCAATAAAAGTTAGTTATACTCGTGTTGCTGCTCACTCGACAACAGTTTAGAGTAAGTGGTCACAGCTCAGCTTACACAGCCACTCTTCTCCTGTCAAGCACCCAGTGTCCTTTGCGAGCTGCCAAATCCGCTCTACACTCATTAGGCGATTTCATTAAAAAGGAGGAAGCGAACTATACTATAGTCAACGAATTGGTTTCCGTAGTCACAAGCTGAAAACTCGAGAAGGAAACAATAAATTTTAGACGTTGCCTCATCGACTGGCTCTTGAGGAATTACTTTTATAGTGTTAAAATGTACCTAGAGCAACAACAATAATAATAATATGTAATAATTGAATTCAATTCATTTATTTAAATAGTTTTAGTACATGATTAAATAAATAAATAAATAAAATGTCATGGGACAATTCACACCAATTGACCTAGTCCCAAAGTAAGCTTAGCAAAGCTTGTGTTATGGGTACTAAGAAACGGATAAACATACTTATATAGATAGATACATACTTAAATACATATTAAACACCCAAGACCCGAGAACAAACATTCGTATTTTTCATACAAATATCTGCCCCGACACGGGAATCGAACCCGGGACCTCAAGCTTGCTGTTTCCCGCGACTCCGTCCGCGAAGAATGGTGGGGGGGGATAATAAATAGCCTACGACCTATTCTCAGACCTACCGAGAGTGTAGAGAAAAAAGTTTCATAAAAATTGGCCCAGCCGTTTCGGAGGAGTTCGGTAACAAACACCGTGACACGAGATTTTTATGTATTAGAAGATTATTAGTAGGCACTTTACTTAATCTATGTTACGTATTATCTAGGTTACTATACTAATGGCTCGACTTTAGTGTCTAACCGCCTTTACGCCTTCTACAACAAGACTAACAGGTCACTACTAGAATGTAATGCCTAAACTAGGATACATAAGTAGCCTGCATGTATCATGCAGGCTGCAGCATGGATACTTATAATAATAGGATAATAATAAGTACAATTATATTATTTTCTCTCTCTCTCTCTATTTTTATTTTGCTGTGTAATTCTAACATTGTTTAGAAATTATTTCGTAACGTTTTTTTTTAAAATTTAATATTATGACGTATTGTAATCATTAGCACGCCATGCAGGCCGAATACAATAGTCATTAACTGCATTCAAGCAAATAAACATTTCTGATTTCAAGAAGAGATTAGAAGTTAGGTACGTTTATTATGTATAGTGTGTGTGTGTTCAGTCTAACATTTGGTAGCATGGTGAACGGTTGCGATACTCTGAAGATGAGCTCTGTACCTCTACCATGAGCTTACACTATCACCGCCACCAAACTACACTGACGTGTCTCGAACTCAACCAGTACCTCTACCATGAGTTTACACTAGTTTACGTGACCGTACTCACTAGCGACGGCGTAAATGATTTGTATGGAGAATTGTACTTCCGTAAGTGACCGCTAGAGGCGCTGTACAATTCTCCATACAAATAATTTACGCCGTCGCTAGCGAGTACGGTCACGTAAACTATGTAAACTCATGGTAGAGGTACTGGTTGAGTTCGAGACAAGTCAGTGTAGTTTGGTGGCGGTGATAGTTGGGTTTGTGTGATTTGTATGTGTTCGTACAATGTGGAGGTGGAACAAACATTTCTTGCATAAACCTAATATAATAAGGTCGCGGACGAGCAAAGTAATTGTTTCTGTTTAAACGGTTCTAAAGCCCAGTTTAAATCTGCAGGAAAAAAGGAATAGTTTCATTACAACATTACGCCAATCAAATGGCCGTTTCAAAGCAGTTCAATTTGTAGCTGCGCAATGTAATGCAACTTGCGCAGCTTTTTGTACATTATGGCGTCCCAGCCCTATATAGACGCGGCGAAGCCGCTGTGCATTCGCGCCGAATCCGTTGCGCATTCGCACCACTTCTAATACGATCGCAAATCCCTAGTGTAATACTCGCATGACTCTAAAAGCAAACCTGGAAAGTGAATAAGAGCTGTATCAGAGATAATAGCCGTCGGAAACACGTTTACTTTTCATCTCGATGGCCATTACCGCCTAACACAATAAAAGGGCAATAACCGCGGGCGCCGGCGGCGCGGCCGACCGCGATATTGGGAGATTACGGCCGCCGGACCGGACCGGGGGCGGCGCGTGGACCGGAAACGGCACGCGGACTCAACCAGAAAGTTGGACTTCATCTTTTTGCGAGACAGGTTTTAAAGCCAATAAAGTTGACTTAGTAGTTTTGTGGTATTTAACTATTAGATTTTTAACCCCGACACATAAAGAGGGTGTTATAAGCTTGACCACTATGTTATATATGGGCCATTCTACTTTTAAGTAACCATTAATCTTTTGTGAAATATAAGGCATCCCTGGTAATTTTTTTGAAGTATAAATAACTTATATAAAAACTGAAATAACTAAATTTAATATTTAAAAGCAAAAAAACTTTAAATTTAAAGATATTTTGTAAAAAAAATTGGTAACTCAGCGGAGAATACACCAATTTCCATACAAATGGCGGGGACATGCATGTCCACTGCGTTACCTACTTTATACATAATAAAGATTACTTCTTATAAATAGTGATAATTTTAAATGTAAGCTTAATTATGTCCCTATTTAAATTTTTAATGATAAAACCGAGCACTTTACAGTTTTTGTAAAAAAAATATTTGAAGAGCACATTACTAAAAATGACTGGTCAACGAAAAGTATATATAGCCGATTTGTTTCCGTTCATTGATATGAACCTCCGCAAAGTAACGCCTGATTCAATAAATTATTTAAATATAGGTACTTAAAAGAATTGCTCGTTTGATTGTTTATACACATATTACACATAATCATATAACATACATACATAAATATACATATACGCTCAAAAAACATAACCCTCCTTCGACAGTCGGGTAATTTAACGACCTATGCTCTTAGTTCAGTCAGTCAATAACAATAACAAACAACACGTTTAACAGTGTCTTTGAAAGGCAGAAAGATTAAAACATTTGTAGCTTAACACAAGTCTTAATGTATGCAACTTAATTGGCCTCTGTTTAATTTATTGAATTAGTTAAGTATGGGGAGGTCCATAATTAATGAACTGAAACAATTAGGTACTTTGCTCACCCGCGACCTTACGATTGTTACGTTTATGTAAGAAATGCGTGCGAGCGTAAACACGTAACTATCGTAAGGTCGCGGGTGAGCAAAGTAATTCTGTGGCTCTAGTGAAAAAGGGGTTAAGTCTGCAGAAATTAACCAGCTGATTTCGACTTAGCCCCCTTTACACATAAAAAAGAAAATAGCTGTTTAATTTCTGCAGAATTAACCCCTTTTTCACTAGAGCCACAGAATTGTTTCAGTTCATTGGCCATTGGCGGGTGGGGTTCATTGGCGGGATCGCATCAGAAATGATGAAATCCGCGCAAGAACTAAAGTCACGGACATAGCTCGAAGAATCGCTAGACTTAAGTGGCAGTGGGCAGGGCACATCGCCCGTAGAACTGACGGCCGATGGGGCCGAAAGGTTCTCGAGTGGCGTCCGCGGACCGGAAGACGCAGTGTAGGTAGGCCTCCAACAAGATGGAGCGACGATCTGGTGAAGGTAGCGGGAACGCATTGTATGCGGATGGCGCAGGGCCGATCTGTTTGGCGAGCCTTGGGGGAGGCCTATGTTCAGCAGTGGACGTCTTTCGGTTGAAATGATGATGATGATGATTGGCCTCTATTTATTAAAGTTATCTCACCAGCTAAGGACTTATCACTCTTATCAGTTTCAAATTGCTTTCCCTAGCCATTTAAATAAAAGTTTAAATATTTTTGTTCGCGAGCGCCAATATCACGGGGCGCATCTCCGCCGCCGCGGGGTGAAGTTTTAAATTGCGGATCCTCGCGGTGCAGCGATCACCGCCGCTGCTTCCGGCACTAATCTACTACATTCTGCATACAGGTAACACCACGAGAGTTGAGGCGAATGATTACACACACAGCTACATAAAGTAGGATTGCAAAAAAGTAGTGCATGAATGAAATGAGTGAGTGAATGAAAATGTGAGTTATAATGATCTTATGATGAAATATTTACGCAATACTATGTATGCATATTATATTTTTTTCTTTTTTCAAATAACCTATTTTTGAAATAAATAATTTGAAACTGATAAGAAATATTCGCAACAATAAAAATCGGTATTTTATAAATAGTGAAAAATATGATTATCTAAATTGAAATAAAATAGATCAAAATATTTTATTTTCTGTTTTGTTTGAGCTAGTGTTCAGGTACATGGAGGACGTAAGTCAAACACAGACGCAGGATGCAGACTAGTTTATTGAACGAACAACTGAGCTACCCACATGCATTAACAATAACAATCTACCCACAGCTAGATGTATTTTCCTAAATAATTCTTAACAAAATAGGTTGAAGAAATTTTTAGTCAATCTTGTAATTCTATGTTGAGTCTGTTGAACTTGCTATCGGTACGAATAATGTCAAAATCTCGTCGTCACTACATGACGTGTTGTTGTGTGCGTGACCTCAACTCTCGTTGCGTTTCCTATACGTAATATGGTTCCTAGGCACAAGCCATACAGAAGAGAAATGCGACGGGGGCGCGTCGCAGTCGGCGTTGTTTGTTCGCAGGCGCCGTCTCCGCCCCGTCTCTTCTGTCTGCTTTGGGCGCAAGCCACACAGAAGAGACGTGGGACGGGGGCGAGTCACAGTCGCCCCTTGAATCAGTTATCATTATTATTTATTTATTTATTTATTTATTTTCCATAACTATTCTACCATTACAGATTTTCTTAACCTAATGCGATAGAATATTAAAAAAAAACCTTAAATTAACTTAACTAATTATAACCTATTTATTTATAATAGCACAACACAAACAGCGTTATCCTTGTGAATTCACTCAGAGAACAAGAGAAAATATCAATCCGTTGGGCTATGAGGTTAGGTTATCTTACTAAATGTCAGTGGCGAAGGGTACTAACAACCCGATTCCCAGGGGGGGCACACTTACATATATCACACTTTTCATGCGACTACAGCGATCTCTGGTTGTTTGGTAAAGAACTAAATTAGCGGCCATCTTGGTTGACTTGTCAAACTTGTCAGTTGTCATTCATCGGCCATGGCCATGGCGTACCAAATTGTACGATCAAGTACTTTAATTGATAGGTCACTTGCCAGTGTTCGTATTTTGGCCGTATAGTGCAAATCGGGTTTAGCCGCTTATACTTCGTATATGCTGATTTGAATTAGACGGCTGAAATACGAATAGTGGCAATTAGCCTATCAATTAAAATTACGCGTAATTATAGCTGTACATCACTACCAACATATACATATAGATAGGTATACATCTATAGATACGTCACATTAGTTCTTCACCAGGGCGTAGGGCAGCAGCACCTTCCATACATGCATATTTGACCATAGAGTTGCCACTCTTGTTCATATAATATTACAATACTCTTTGCCGATTCCCCCCGGGTTAACCAAACTTTCGAAGTTACCAAACACTTCTTTTCCATTACTGCACTTTCAAGAAAAGAATAATGAGGTTTTAAGTTTTTTTTGCTCCAGCTTTACTTGCAAAAATGTTCACGCCCCGCCTCTGCTAAGCGTCGCGATTAGATGAAATTTTAAGTATCCTTCGCCTCCCTTCCAAAAACAGTACTATAACACAAGAAGTCTCATTCAACACTTGTAACTAGTGCCACTTGATTAAGTTACACCACGCCAAAGTTTCCAACTAGAAAATACAATATAAAAGTGTAAAGTGGTTGAAAACTCGGGCGAGTTTTTCCAAAGTGCTCAGTTTGTTTTAGCCGCAGACACGGAGCTGATAGGATCTCGGTGATAATGCTCTTTGTCTCAACTCCCACCCCCCCCTTCCCCCTCCCCGCACCAAATGAACTGCGACTTTAATCCCACTTTAATAATGCCCGAGAGTTTCGAATTCGCTAAGTACTTTATAGGTATTAAGATTGCAGTTTAGATGCTGTTCAGTGAGGTTGTGTTCAGGAGCGTTTCATTAGTAGTAATTTGATTAATAATACTGCTGGAGATGTTTATTTTTAATTAGTTGTTTGTTTACTTGTTACGTTTTGAAAACGGTCCTTTGAGGCTAATTTGGATACAAGATTGCTTCAATTAAGCTATTAATGCCGTGGTGGTTGCCTGATTCACAAGTTCAAAATCGTGAAAACAAGAGATTAAGCTCCTAAAAATATCTATGATAGCACATTGGATGCGGAATGACTTACAAAAAATGATTTTCACGATTTTAATGCACATATAAAATTTCAATTGTTATTTATGAAAGTAAACTTTCACATTTTAAGAAATTATCTAAACAGATTCTTAGAGAAGAGGAAATTTCAAATAAAAAAGTCTTAACTCACTAAGTTTCTTACTATTTACAATTTTAATTTAACGTTGAATATTGTTTTTTTTTGACAAACCCAGTCACGTAGTTGGGATAGTCAAAAAAAATTGCCAGTGGTTTTATATTTTTTTTTAGTTTGTAATTTGGATTACGTATTCCAAATTACAACCCAGTCCGATTCGGAAGTTGGCTAAATAAGATTCGCAAGATTTGTTTTATACTAACATGGAAAAGTAAATAAAGACAGGATGTTTTCGCACATACGTAATTACGTATAACTAAGTGTAGTACCTAAAGCGATAGGTCTCAGCGTGTAGAGGAACAATAACGCAGAAATTACTTATCTTATTAATTAAGACTACAGACAATAATATATTAACAAAGAACAATACCCTTTAATAGCAACACAATTCCTAGTAAAGTTACTCGTAGAGTTTGCGATGATTTTTTTTTTTTTTTAATATAAATAAATAAATAAATATTAGGGGACAATCTTACACAAATCGACCTAGTCCCGAACTAAGCAAAGCTTGTACTATGGGTACTAGACGACGATAAACATACTTAAATAGATAAATAAATACTTAAATACATAGAAAACATCCATAACTCAGGAACAAATATTCGTGCTCATCACACAAATAAATGCCCTTACCGGGATTTGAACCCAGGACCTCTTGCTTCGTAGGCAGAGTCACTACGAACTAGGCTAAAGCGGTCGTTTATCTGATTAGTTAGTTGATTACATCTATAAGGTAAACGTCCCTGTGCTCGACACTCACCCAATACATGGCACCTCCAATCTTATATCATAGTAAGAGAGTTGACAGATGGCTGTCATCTACTGGGCGTTGAGGCGTCGAGCATTGGTACTTATGCTTACGTTACATACAAAAAAGTTCTTACTGATCGACTAACTAACTCACCAACGAGCAGTCCTAGTGCTTTGGGCCTAGAAGGCTGAAATTTTACGAAGAGGTTTACTTTATAATAAAAACAAGGAATCAGGACGGATTTTTTTAGGTTCCCATGACCCTATCTCCGTTACTATGATTATTAGACTCATTAAATTTGATCTGCAAGTAGGTAATTTATAATCATCATCATCATTTCAGCCGAAAGACGTCCACTGCTGAACATAGGCCTCCCCCAAGGCTCGCCAAACTGATCGGCCCTGCGCCATCCGCATCCAATGCGTTCCCGCTACCTTCACCAGGTCGTCGCTCCATCTTGTTAATTAATTAAAAACAGAAAAAAACTAATTTCAGGAATTTTGAAACTGACTAAATGATATCGATGATGATGATGGATTTTTGGACGCTTCTTTATCGGCTTTTTGCTTTATTGAATGAAACAGATGACGAAGCTTTACGTCAAATATGAATCTTGTGCGTACTAAGGTTACAGGCAAAAGCTATTTGAAATCAATATGAAGCTCCAGATCAGATCGTAACTTACCGGAACAAAATTATAATACACCCAGGCAAAATTTTTCCATTCGATGTGGAGTGAAAAATACAATTTATGGTAATTATTCTTTCTCATGAATGGCAAAACAGGTGGCCGGTCAACAAAAATGCTACAAAGAAAACCCTAATAAACCCCAGAACATAAATAACGGCCAGAACCGTCCGGCGGAATTCATGGCTTCGTTCCAGCTGATTAATAATTCATACAGTAATCAACGCACCATAATTCCATCCCTTATCTAAATATATAAATAAGTACATTTCTTTCTGCGTTAGTAAATATTGTTATCAGCCCCGACGGCCTGTTAATTGCCCTTTGTCCCTGTTTCGTCATTCGAAGCGAGTTAGTTATCTCGACGTCCAATTATTCGAGTTCAGGACAATTTTGTTTGTTTGCTACAAACAAACTAAATAATTTTTAGGGAAAAGATAATAAATAAGCTAGGCGTATCGATAATTCTTACGGTTACACGAGTATAAATAACATTTCGCCCGTATTCTCCGGCATGATATATTTTTCTCTATATTTCAAACTAAATACAAACTGAAATATAGATGCACAGAAAAAACCCCAGAAAAAAGACCAATGCTGGGAATCGAACCCAGGTCCTCAGCGTTCCGTGCTGCGTGCTTACCCCTACACCATCACTGGTCTAGAAGTTAGCGACGAATCTTTCCCATACATCGTACACTTCAGTCTGTTATAATCACATTAGGCAGTGACTAACTTCTAGACCAGTGATGGTGTAGGGGTAAGCACGCAGCACGGAACGCTGAGGACCTGGGTTCGATTCCCAGCATTGGTCTTTTTTCTGGGGTTTTTTCTGTGCATCTATATTTCAGTTTGTATTTAGTTTGAAATATATGGTTTCACGGGATGACCGTAAAAGTAATAAAAAAATGAAGTTGAAGAAAATAAAAAAATAAATAGAAAAAGATACTTCATACTTAACTTGTATATTTTTCTCTATTCGGCGACGGGTTTTCTAGTATAGTACTCGCAGAGCTAATTGAATGAGCGAGTGAGAAATGCGAGTGAGTGAGACATGCGTGCAAAGCGTCTCCGTTTCAGATTGGATGAAATTGATTCCGTATGCTTGTCCAAATTTTCAGCTATGCTCCTTTGTAGCCGTGAAATTTCGTGGATGATAATTATTATATACATTTTTTCTGATTAAGTTTTTGGAATTTCTTCTAAATGGTGGAGCGATAAGGGTTGAAAAAAGTAAAAAATTAAAATCATAATTCAACCATTTAAAAAAAACAGTCCTGGTCTACAGTGCACAGCCACCAGTAAACCAGTATCAACTTGGAAACTATCACAAAACTATTAATTCAATCTAAGATTATGTATGTATGTATGTAAAATACTGTGCAAAAAACACATACAATTAAATGATAACAACATAAGCAAATGTACCAGAGACAAAGGGTCGATTCCAGTTAACCTTTGAACGATAGACAGGACGTCAGGAACAAAAGTAGACGTTCGATGAAAAGTGAAAAGAAACGAATACACTACCTTACACTGTTACAAACATGCTGCCGTAAAGTTTATCTATGTTAGTAAACACCTAGAAGTTATTTAGCAAATAATTTGGCAGGCGCAGGCGCGTTGGGATTACGGCGTAATGGAGCCACCAGGAGCGCCGCCTTTGTCCTGCGCTTTAGCGGCAATAGCAGTGGGGCTGCGCGTGCGCATCTTTGCGATTTATTCAACTAATTGACCCATTATTGTGGTGTGAGCTGGTGTGTGTTATCCTCTTCACACTCTATGAAATAAATCTCTGTGTGTGTGTAGTACCAACACATGTCGCGTCGCACGTAATCGTCGATCCGAGCGAGCACGATTGCTAGTTTATTTCTTCGAACGAAGCATAGCATTATAAAGAAGATAAGCGATCTTAACGTGTCTTTTTATTGAAAAATACTTTTTAAATAAACCGACTAATAACGATAATAACCAAGTCCAAAAAACCGCTAAAATAATTACTTTGATCTTTTTGAAGACGGGGCCTCAGCTCGAGATAGCTGGAGTGGTAGAATCTCAATATAGTAAGTATAATGTAGGTAATGTAGGTGACTAGGTCCACTCCTGCTGGCTCATGCTGAGGCACCGACTTCAAAAAAAATTAGAAGAAAATTATTTCAGTGTCTTTTGAAGTCGGTTCAATTTTTAGGCTTCCGTACCTCAAAAGGAAAAAACGGAACCCTTATAGGACCACTTTGTTGTCCGTCCGTCTGTCTGTCAAGACCCTTTTTCTCAGGAACGCGTAGAGGTATCAAGCTGAAATTTATATCAAATACTCAAGTCTACGGTCCCTTGGAGCTGTAAAAAAACCAAAATTCTAAGCCAACGCAATCAAAAGATACAGCCGTTTATGCCGCAAATTTCAAAATCTACAGGGTACTTCCCGTGAACTCAGAATCTTGAAATTTGGTACGAAGCAAGGTCTTATAGCACAAATAAAGGAAAAATTGCGAAAAGCATAATTTTTTTTTGTCTGTCTGTCTATATCAGTACCCAATCTACAATGATCCCACACTGCGCACATTTTGCTTAGGAGCAGGGGTCTGCTAAGACTGGATGTTCATAGATACATATAAATTTGTACGGAACCCTCGGTGCGCGAGTCCGACTCGCACTTGGCCGGTTTTTAATTTATAAACTCTTTATAGCCATTTTTTCCACGCGTGTCGCTTCTATTCTCTTTATTATTAGGTCTGTACCTTCACCTGACATCCAATCACGTTTTCGTCAAAACCATCTTTTTAGAAGTCCCTTCGTGGAAACCTTGATATTAAAATCGTCATGTCTATAGTCAGTGCACGCAGTATTGTTCGTCGTGGCCGGATCACGCACAATTACGGTCGCCGTCAAACACAGGTTGTTTGGCATCAACAGCAGCTGTTTGCCTCCTTATTGCGTGCAGAGGTATGATCCGAGTCAACAACCCGGGATGGCCCGCGAGGGAGCGCGCAATATTACGTTCAGCATGCTCTGTCGTCGGCATTCGAATTAGCTCCTACTTATATGAAGCCAAATACGACGTCTTAACTTTTGACGACCTGATGGCCTAGTGGTTAGAGAACCTGACTACGAAGCTTGAGGTCCCGGGTTCGATTCCCGTGTCGGGGCAGATATTTGTATGAAAAATACGAATGTTTGTTCTCGGGTCTTGGATGTTTAATATGTATTTAAGTATGTTTCTATCTATATAAGTATGTTTATCCGTTGCCTAGTACCCATAACACAAGCTTTACTTAGCTTACTTTGGGACTAGGTCAATTGGTGTGAATTGTCCCGTGATATTTATTTATTTATTTATTGCCACGGATTATACTATCAATATTTATCATTTTCATAATTTCAACCAAAAGGCGTCCACTGCTCCTCCAAGGCCTCCCCCAAGGCTCGCCAAATAGATCGGTCCCGTGCCATCCACATCCAACGCGTTCCCGCAACCTTAACCAGGTCGTAACTCCATGTTGTTAAAGGCCTACATACACTGCGTCTTCCGGTCCGTGGACGCCACACGAGAACCTTTTTGCCCCATCGGCCATCAGTTCTACGAGCGATGTGCCCTACCCACTGCCACTTGAGTCTGGCGAGTCTTCGAGCTATGTCAGTGACTTTAGTACTTGCGCGGATTTCATCGTTTCTAATGCGATTCCGCAGAGAAACTCCGAGTACGGGTACTATCAATATTATTGCGATACTATTACTGATACTAACGACATTATATTTGAAATATCTCTTTTCTCTCTTGATCTTCAACGTGTTTTCGCCCATCATTGGGCATGCGCCGCTCCAACCTTTTTCCATCTGGATCGGTTATCTGTCTCCCTCTTCCAGACTGGTCGTGCTGCTCCTTATTGCCATCGGACCATCGGGCAGGCGGTCTGCCCACACTTCTTTTGCCTAGGCGGCGTCGGGGTCGGAGTATTTGAAATTTACCATTTAGTCGAGCATTGGTATTTTTACCTTATATGGCAAAACAACGTTTGCCGCGCCAGCTAGTACTTTATAATACATACCTCTCTTCGTGAATGGCCCTAGCTATAGCAGCGGCACACTATTATAAACTTCTGTAACACAATATCAAAAGCTGAATTGCTGACATACCCCGACATAAGTGCACTTATCGGATAAATTACAAACTAACTGTTCCGTTTTATTGTGTAGCTGCATGGCGCTAGTAAATTCCTCGCAGGCATTCGCGCCCGACTGTAGCGGCTAATGCAGACCGCACAATGTAGCGCTACGAGGGAATTTCATTTGGCACTGGCAATAAAAGTAAAGCGCGGGTCGATCCACACCAGAACTAATGATAAGGGGGGCTTACGTGGACCAGCGTTATAAATCATCATCACCATCCCAGCATGCATACGTCCCACTGCAGGGCACAGGCCTCTTAGATGAGAGGGGTTGGGCCATAGTTTCTATCCTACCCGAGCCCAGTGCTCACACACACCATTGAATTTCTTCGCAAGTGTATGCAGGTTTTTTCACGATGTTTTCCTTCACCGTAAAGCTCATGAGCTTTACGGTGAATTTAGCATGATAAATTTCAAATGTAATTTCGCACATTATAAATTCTGAAAAACTCAGAGGTGCGAGCCGGGATTTGAACCCACAACCCTCTGCTTGAGAGGCCATAGGTCAAACCACTAGGCTATAAATATCATGAAAAAATTGGCACCAAATGAAAAGTGGCGTTGCGTGTCTTTTATGCCTATTTTATACTATAACTTCGGCGCGGCCATTGAATCCGGAACGAAAACATTGAACATTAAACTACCGCGAGACTCATTGATAGTGAAAAATACGGATAGGTAACTCACGTCTTCAATCGAATTTAGTCCGAATGTTGTGTCGGTGAGAGATACGGATTAGCCAATTAAATTCAATTTTTAAAAATATAGCTCCATCAATACTATCGATGATTCTGCCAATGTCGAGGTTGAGAAAGACACTATCGGTTGGCCGTTGTTCGGTTACTTCGGTGTGCCCACAAATACAATTTGTTAATTTTTATAAACTTACATAAAACATCTATAAAGCGGGTATGTGCTAGTGTAAGAAGGAAGTTTAAGTTAACAGGACGAGGAAATTTGGAAGGGAGGAGGTCGCATAAGGGAGTAATAATTTTGGGGCAATTAAAAAACATGTGTTCCAGGGTTACGGATTAGCCTGAAACATGTCGGGCTAAACTCGATCAGAGCCGTGAGGTATTCGTCCCGTTGTGTTGTGTCATCCACATCCGCGCGATCGCGGCGAATTCGTTGCCCGATCGCGGGGAACACGTTGCGTTGCGCATTCGCTCTGTCTCTAATACATTCGCAAATCGCCAGTGCGCGTGATATGGCTCTAAACTCTCGTGATACTTCTGTGTCTTATTATTTCTGCTCGCATGCCCATAAACAGGCGAGGATCATTCCCCGCGCCACGGACTCGCCCGCCAGTCCGTAGCAACTTGCCCGTATTTTCATACCTGTAATAGGAATTCCGCCTGTGATCTAGGGGGGCGGGGTGGGGGGGGGGACTCCCAGAGAATTGCGTCTACATTTAATGTTTCTCTTGTATTTGATGGGCTTCTTTTGTGCCCTCTGGGCGATAAGGATAAGTAAGTACGAATGATACGTGTTTTTACTACGGGGCGTGCCAAAGGAGCTCCAATTGACGGATTGTGGTTGGGAGTGAAATGCTTAGCTTGTCTTTGTTACATTGTTGTGCTTGAGTTTAATTAGAAGGTGTAGAACTATGATAAGAAGGATAAAAATAAATGTTATCGCGTGTTTTTCTTTCTTAATTGGTGACGGCACTTTTCTGTGTGCCTCACTGTCAATGACCATACGAAGTCACATCTAATATGTAACTATGTATGCATGTTTTTCTCGGTTTCCGATTGAGTTGAAATTGTGCGTGCGTGTTTAATCGGATGACAGTGCAATATTACTATGAAATAGAGCTGATCTGATGATGAAAGTGGAAGGTGGCCATAAGAACTCAGTAATAAAACAACACGACCAAATCGAGTTTGGGCTTGTGTCAACAAAAAAAGCTTGTATTGTAAATAAAATTTTAAACAAAAATATTTTACTTTGTCAGTTTATGTGTAGCTCAATTTGACGCGCCAGGTACAATACAGTGAGTGAGCTCCAAAAAGTTACTCCAGTTGCTTTAATACAATATTGTTATTATTGTTTTCTGTAGGTACTGTATGTGTTTGAGCATCGCGCCGCCGGTCGCCGGTCGCCGGTTGCCGGTCGTCGGACAAAGGCGGCCGCGGTCGCCGCACTGCGCCGGATAACAGTGCGACACAGAGCAGAAGGCTCTCGAATTTTTTAAATAACTACTGTATTATAATTTCAGAAATAATTCTTGATTTGAAGTCCACGACGTGTATTTTGGGAATCCCATGGGATTTAAGTGGATAATTCAGGAAGTTTTAGCGCAATCTTTATTAGCATACGTTCCCAAAGGGCCGCGGGCAGTGGAGCTTTTCGTGGGGGCGGTAGTGGGTCCTAATAATTTTTAATTTGTGATTATTAATGATAATAGACATACATGTTAAATTTGAATAATTAACTGTTGTGTAAAGGGGGGCGTTCCAATTTTTCTCTTGTAAACGGGGCGGTAGTCCATAAAAAGTTAAGAACCTAACTACATTCTAGAGCTATGTAATTAAATGAATGACCGCGGTGTATATTTTTGGAAATCCTATTGAATTTGTAATTTGTATGGAAAGTGTTAAACGTGCCGTACTGTCGAGGTCAAAGATACATTTGCAATTGAGTTTTCCAAAAATATCTTTACATTTAAATAAAAAAACAAAACAAAACACGGTATAACAAAAACTTGCTTACAAAGCATTGGCAGTTTCATCTTTTCACCTTTTACTTTTAATTAAATATTTCTTTGACCTCAACTATACCCAGTAGCGGTGTGTCATGATTCTATGGTCCGTGTAATGCAAGTTGTATAATCGTGCTTTTTCCGCTGTGGGGGCGATATCTCGACAGCATACTCGTACACGGCGAATAAAATAAAACTAACTGCTTCAAACTTTAGAACATGTTCTCTCGTCGGCTTTGTTAACGCTTTTGTTCTGCGTTGTGCCTGTTTACACGTTGGCTTTCATATTATAAGAACATTTTAATAAAATAACATAAATTACATCTACGCTGAGAAAAAGTCTTATTTCATTCAAATAAACCTATATAGGAACGAATGAAATATACATGACAGCTAATTAGATTACTACGGTGGATGGAGTTCAAAGACTTGGATGACTTGGATGTTTGTATATGTGTTTTATTGTAATTTCAATTTAAAGTTTTGATTGAATTCCTATACCATGTGAGCATGTTGCATGCACTCATTTAGAATAACTATTTAAATTTAGAGACTTCCAATTAAATTGCAATTAAAAAGTGCCACCACCAAAAAAGTGTAGGTATTAAAAAATAATTTTACCAAAACTTATATTAGCTTCACTTTTATATAGCAAACTATGAGAATATTGCGGATGTAAACAAAACTTACTAGTCGATTTCCACTCACTTTCAATGATTCGATCAGGATTAGTATTTAAATTATATATCGATTTATAAGTATTTTACATATTTATTTTTATTTTTTATTCTAATGCTTACCTATCTGGGTTATGCTGGAACTGTATTTAAATATGTGTATAACAACTTGTAAGACCCATAATGCAATAAATAGACAAATAGATGATTTTAAGACTGGTACTTAAAAATAGCAAGTATAAAATAGCAAGTATAAAATACTTCGTTGTGCAGCACAGTATCATTATACCTACAATTGCAAGGGTAGTTTTCGTATCTAATAATGTAATGATTTTTCAACCCAGTCGTTTTTTAAGGTTAAACGATAATAGTCGACCAAGTACCTAGTGCTCTATCAATTTTAGTGGCAATTCCTACATCATATAAAAATACTAAGACTGATTGTCTATATTTTAAACATTCAACAAAAGATGGTAAAGGAATTTCTTAGACGACTATATAAGTATACATATATTTTCACACCACCTGCTCGACAATGCCTTATTATATATCATGCAAACCTCTCTCAAAGTAAATCATTATAGCCCTTGGCTTTCACCGGGGCGTAATGTTGTACTGAATTTCATTATAACCCGCCGGGCAGTAATGTGATTCTCACTTCTCGTAGTTCTTATTGGTATGCACTTAAAGTCCAATTTTTAAATCGCCCCGCGTGCAGGCCGGCGGCGTGCAGCACGTGCACGTGCTCAACGAGCTCAGCCCCGCGGTGCCCGCGGCCCGCGCCGCGCCTCATTTATTTGCAGTTCCGCGGCCGCACGAAAACAAAGTCAAATACTTAAACAAAAGCCGCGAGTGTTTCAATACGCTGCAATTTTAACTATCAAAACTGCAAAAGAAGATAAAACATTAAAAAAATATCGAGTGACGAAAGTGATTTGACTCCTGATTCCATTAAATTAGACGCCTTAGGACCACTTGCACAGTTCAGGGTATAAAAATTAAATCGGTAACCCTGGGTTAAGAATGACAGTTCCATACATTTTGACACTTGTTAACCCTGAGTTAGCAGTTAACTCGCTTGGAGTTAAGTAGCTAACCCAGGTCTGCGCAAGCCGGCCTTAGAAATTGTTAATAATGTACTCCCAGAGAAGTCGAAGGAAAAATACTAAAAAGCTTACAAAGATTTCGACAAATGGAAAACTGCGAAAGGCGCAAAGTCAGTGTCAGAATCAGTGCTTCTGGGTCTATTTCGAGTATTTTTCTTACCTTTCCTTGGTTTTTATTGTCTTGCAAAAGGTGAGAAAAGTAGAGTATACTCCTCGGGGATAAAACTGATTTTGCCTTGGGCGCGCTTAAATCCTTCACTGCTCTCAGGACTCCATCTTAATTCCCTCGCTTTGCTCGGGAATCAACTAAAAACCCCCTCGCTACGCTCGGGAGTTAAATCTGGAGTCCCTCGATACGCTCAGGATTCAATATCGCGCCCGTGACATAATGCAGTGCTTTATCCCCTTGGTGTACAATCTACTATTAGTTTAAATTTTGCCCATTATAATATTTGCTCTAGAAATGTCACCATAAAACTTAGTTTGCAAACCAAATTTAGTATGTAGTGATAAAAATGAAATACATTTATTTTTTATTTTTCACACGAATTATAAGGAAAACACTCTAAATTTCCCCAGTACTATAATATAGTAAACTTGTTGGTTGGACACCGGCATCACATCTACTGGCGCGCAAATATTTGCTCGAACGCCTAACAACGGCACGCAGGCTGAATACTCGCAGTCCCTCTGCAAACACAAGTGTAATAAGCTTTTCCTTAAGTGAAATCCCCGTATTTCTTTCCCCAATCAATTAGCGCGGGGCCGGCACGCGGCGCGGATAAATCAACAAACAATCGCGGCGGCGCCGGATTGCATTCGGCGCGCGTACGCCGGCCTAATTACGGCGTGATTGCGCCGGCCGCGGCCCCAGCGCCGGCTCCACTGCAGCCCACATTGTGACTTGCTAAACAATAAGAAAACTAGTTTTGTGTCATTAAATGCTTCTAAATCCTGCCTGCTCCTTCGAATGTCTAAACCTGACACAGTTCTTAGAGCCATATTACACTGGCGATTTGCGAACGTATGAGGAGCGAAGTGAACGCGTAACGGATTCGTCGCAAGCGTGCAGCGAATCCATTGCGTCTATAAGCTAGGACGCTGTCACTATGATGTACAAAAACTAAATTGAATATTTACTCACTAACTAGATGTTTACTGACGTACGTGGGTGTACATTATGGCGTCCCAGCAATATAGACGCGACGAACTTGTTGCATGTTCGCGGCGAATACGTTGCGCGTTCGCGGTGATCCGTTATTTGTATTCTAATATCGCAAAATGCCAATGTGATATGGCCTTTAACCATATCTCTTTGCAGCAGAGTGAACAATCCAATAACTTGTCTTGCTTCATTACTCCGACATACTTAGTCGTTCCCACAGAAGTAATAGAAGAGATGAATATGAATGTGAGCTAAATGGCTAATAAAAAATAGTACATTACTGCAGCGGCCGCGAAATAGGGGATTGCCGGCCGAGTAGTAATAGATGGCCGAGTGTTAACGAGGCCATCTAGAGATACGAGGCCGGCAATCCCTGTTCGTGGCCAAGGCTTGTATAGTGCTTTTCTCAAATAAATCCAAGGAAATGATACGAATGTTCAACTTATATATTCATATTTAATTCAAATTGTTTTTTTTTTGATTCCCGCCAAAATATTTATTTTCCAGCAATTTATTTGTAAGCTGTTCCAGTTAATGTTTTTGACGCAAAATCTTGAGATGATTTATATTTATTCAAAAATTACGACCTTATTAATAATAAATTGTTAACAATAAACGCCAATCCTTATTTATTTTATTGAATACCTGATTAAATCTAGCCAAGTAAGATATTAAAAAGTAAATTCACAAACTAAATTTTTCTTAATTGGCAGTATGTCATTGATAGTCAATAAAAGAAAATACGACCCACTAAAACAAAAGACAATCTCTTTGCTGGCCTTGGCCAGCAATGTTTGTATGAAATTCCATTATTGTCGTCTAATTTGAAATTGGAACGAATCTTCCTCAACTGCTATACAATGACATACTTCGTGTTCTATTGTCACGACTATAAGGACCACATTTCCTTGGATGTTTGAGAAAAAAATATTTATTGTCTTAACCTAGTCTGTAACAATAGTACATTACTGCAGCGGCCGCGAAATAGGGGATTGCCGGCCGAGTAGTAATAGATGGCCGAGTGTTAACGAGGCCATCTAGAGATACGAGGCCGGCAATCCCTGTCCGTGGCCAAGGCTTGTATAGTGCTTTTCTCAAATAAATCCAAGGAAATGACACGAATGTTCAACTTATATATTCATATTTAATTCAAATTGTTTTTTTTTTGATTCCCGCCAAAATATTTTTTTTCCAGCAATTTATTTGTATGCTGTTCCAGTTAATGTTTTTGACGCAAAATCTTGAGATGATTTATATTTATTAAAAAATTACGACCTTATTAATTGGTTATTTTAATAAATTGTTAACAATAAACGCCAATCCTTATTTATTTTATTAAATCTAGCCAAGTAAGATATTAAAAAGTAAATTCACAAACTAAATTTTTCTTAATTGGCAGTATGTCATTGATAGTCAATAAAAGAAAATACGACCCACTAAAACAAAAGACAATCTCTTTGCTGGCCTTGGCCAGCAATGTTTGTATGAAATTCCATTATTGTCGTCTAATTTGAAATTAGAACGAATCTTCCTCAACTGCTATACAATGGCATACTTCGTGTTCTATTGTCACGACTATAAGGACCATATTTCCTTGGATGTTTGAGAAAAGTTAATTACTCAACAAATACTTAGCTTATACATAATTTCATCGGTGAGGCTGTAATTTACTAAAACCAATGGAAATGCAAAAAAAAGATCAAATGCGAGTCAGACTCGTTTGTACGAAGGTTCCGTACCTCCGTAGTATGTTTTAAAAGTAGTTCTACTGAACTAAGAAACGTATACAGATCGAGTTAAAAACGCTGATAAAAACATGTTTTTTGTGTGACGGCCGCCTTTAATTTTATTTTATTTGTTGCTATAGCGACGACAGTAATACATCATCATCATCATTATCATTTCAGCCGAAAGACGTCCACTGCTGAACATAGGCCTCCCCCAAGGCTCGCCAAACAGATTGGCCCTGGGCCATCTGCATCCAATGCGTTCCCGCCACCTTCACCAGGTCGTCGCTCCATCTTGTTGGAGGCCTACCTACACTGCGTCTTCCGGTCCGCGGACGCCACTCGAGAACTTTTCAGCCCCATCGGTAAAACATAATCGGTGAAAATTTCAAGCTACCTATTACGGTTTAAGACATAGGTTCCGAACCTTATGGACTACCGCTCCCTTCACAACAAAAAACAATTCTAACGCCTAGGGAGGCGTAAGTAAAGGGTTACTTACGAGTATTAGCTAATTACCAATTTTATTATGTACTCGTATGTCTATTTATTAATCACAAATTAACAATTTTATTATTTGGACCCGTTACCTCTCCCGCAAAAAGCTCCAGCGTCCACCGTGGGGCGGTATTGACCCTGTTGGGAACCTATGGTTTAAGAGATAGAGCCCTGTGACAGACGGACAGACAGCGGAGTCTCAGGAACAGGGTCTCGTTGGCACTTTTCGTGTACAAAACCCTAAAAACAATGCGCATTAGCAGCAGGACTGGCGAAAAACCAACCACATTATATTCTGGAAGAAAATACACACGTAAATATTTGTATTTCTCATATTGCTAATTCTGTGGCCCCGTAGCGGAGCTGCCTTTGTCAAGAGCGTGATGGATGGCGAGGATTTATAGCAGCCCCGAGCGCGAGTCTTATGAAGCGCTCGCGTTACCGAGACACCGCTTAATTAAATATACAGGGACAATCATTGTTATTGTCAAGCTTCCAGACAGCCTGGAGTCACGTTCGGGGTAGAATTTCATGTCAACAGTGAATTACAACCTTTTGTTTCCCTACACGATGGGCCATTGAATGGTCGGTGCGATGGCCCAGCGATGGCTGCAACGCATCTACACGATGGCGACGTTTAGTACTAATAATCTCTTTGATGTACGGCCAAAAACTGACACTGCAGCTCTGGAAGACGCCTTCAAGCTCCTGGAATGGAAAGGACTTGGCATCAATGTCAACGGCGAATACATCACTCACCTTCGGTTTCTCCGACGATATCGTGGTCATGGCAAAATCGATGGAGGAACTCTGCACGATGCTCCAAGATCTCAATCGAGTCTCTCAACGGGTAGGACTCAAAATGAACATGGATAAGACGAAAGTTATGTCTAATGTCCATGTTGTCCCTGCCCCCATTGTGGTCGAGAACTCGGTTCTTGAAGTTGTTGACGCATATGTATACCTAGGACAAACCATCCAACTAGGTAGGTCCAACTTCGAGAAAGAGGTCAATCGGCGAATACAACTCAGATGGGCAGCGTTCGGGAAGCTCCGCAACATCTTTTCGTCCAAAATACCTCAGTGCCTCAAAACAAAAGTCTTTAATCAGTGTGTGTTGCCAGTAATGACATATAGATCTGAGACGTGGTGTGTTGCGCCCCACTGCTGGGCGGCGCACAACCGTCACGCGATTCGCGGATCTGAGAAACTTAAAACTAACTTAAAATCTACCACTTACATATAAATGTCCGTCCGTCCACTCTTCGGGAATAGGGAAGGGAATAGCGCTATGTTGGGGTAAGGATATAAGGAATTATCACACTTAGTCCTTCACAAATGCTCCCAGTTCTTACACACGAGCCCGGGGTCCAAACCGTCCCACAAATCACGGCACCGTGTCAATGATTACATTCAATAATATCACAAAATAAGGTTTTCAAAATCCAAAACAGAACCAAAACGCGCTTTGTAGCCACGAACCAAAACTCGAGTCCAAAAAACTTTTCTGGAAAGTTCCAACCAAGTTCTCGAAACGGGAATGCAACACACATCCATTCGAGCGCGAGTGACAGTTCAACTGACAGCTGTCTCCCACTTTTTCTTAATTTACGAAGCGCGTTCCGATACACGCTTTTCGGGTCCGAACATGGTGCTTCACTATGGGCCTGATGAATAGGCTCAGAGTCGCTCAACGAGCTATGGAGAGGGCTATGCTTGGAGTTTCTCTACGGGATTGAATCAGAAACGAGGAGATCCGTAGAAGAACTGGTGTTACCGACATAGCCAAACGGATTAGCTCGTTGAAATGGCAATGGGCAGGCCATGTAGCACGCAGAACAGATGGCCGTTGGGGCCCAAAAGTTCTGAAATGGAGACCACGGACTGACAAGTGCAGCGTGGGTTATCCACCACAACGAGATGGACGAACGATTTGGTGAAGGGCGCAGGTTCAGAGTGGATGCAAGTCGCTTCCAATCGTAATGATCGTCGCAAATCGTAATGATTGGGCATCAATGAGGGAGGCCTATGTTCAGCAGTGGACGTCCTACGGCTGAAATAATGATGATGATGATGAGGAGGTTCATATTGCAAATCATGTAGTATTTAAATAATACCCGAAGGGTAGGGTCTGTATAATATAACGGAATAATAAAGTTTTTGTAAATGGCATTTAAGCGTCTGTACAGCCTTGGAACTTGTAGATGTTAGCCAATCTTTTACAAGCTTATAAATGTAGCATCAAATTCCAGTCCCAGCACGTGGAAACAGGATCTGACTTGCAGGTAACAATAACAATGTACCTATCTGATCCAAGGAGTCAGGTACCGCAGCCGGCCCGCCGCGCCCGGGGCATTCCATATTGATCCCGCTTCTACTTATGAAAACATCGTCGCTAATTACTAAAACCTATAAAGCATAATTAAGGCAGAAACATCCAGAATTTGGTTCGCATATTTGCGTTAGCAAAAGTTACCTACAACTACGAGTATACACTACACAGACGAACTTACGAGTGCTCTCTTGGGACTAATCGTGTACCAAATAAAATATTGTTTCTTTTACGTTTTGTCAAGTGATAACCTTTGCCCGCTACTTCAAGCAAAAGATGGGCAGGCGTCTCATACGCCAATGTAGATTGACAAAAAAAGATTGGCTAATCCTTAACTTTTTCATCTCCACAAGAGAGAGGCAAACAAAAAAATATGTATGTATGACCCAGTCATTAAGTTAGCTCGCTGCAACGCCTGTTCGCCGGGGCATGGCAAAGATAATCCCAAATGGAAAATAATTGACTACGCTTCGTTATTTTCTACAAGTAACACGCGCTTGCATAAATATAGTCGACCAATTAAGTGCATTACCATTTTAACAGGCTCTTGTTAGCTTCATACGTATGTTAGTATGTAACGGAAACTTTGAACACGATTTTGACCTCCTGGAAAACGTCGGATTAACTCAAAATTTGACATACTTATCAAGGACCGATGACAATGCGTGTTTTTTAGTTTTTTTTTAACTATTATTTTTATGACACGCACGCTTTAGACATTAATGCTTTATTCATTAATGTCTAAAGCGTGCTATAAAATTAATGATATTTAGAAATAATTCCAATCCGCATTGGCGATCCCTAGTTTCAAATAGCGTATCTATTACCGTTCTGAAGAAAAATTGTTGCGTTAAATAATACTCTTGCCGGATTCTTCCCGACAGGGTTTTTCCGAACCGGTGGTAGATTCTTCGACTTTCATAAAAGTTTGGTATGTAGTCTAAATTGAATAAATATGTATATATTCACTTTGATTTTGAATAAGACTGAGCGTCACATTTACTTCTAAGTGAAAACAGGAGCCTTTGATGTTAAAAAGCCATACAACTGACAGTAAGCTTTTAGGTGGTCAAGGAATATCGAGGTCAACTATACCTACATGTTTAATAGGCATTTGACTGTGTAGGTAAAACTAGTTATTATTTTTACCTCTACGACATAGTTTATGCAAGAAGCCAAACTCTAAAGAAATTTAGAATTATAAAAGATAGCACTAATCAACTGAAATAATAATTTTAAAATATAAAGCAGGGCAATTAGGTACTAAGGCACATATTTATTAATTATCGCTGCCAGTGTCAAATGGAAACAATTTGAAATCCTATTTGGTTTAGCTAATTTTCCAAATGGACTGCAGTTAATATTTGATCAAAAGCGCCGGCAGTCAGTTTAAATGTGAGGGCGAATGTGAGTGGTAAGGCCGAGCCAATGGCCCGCTTGCACAGGGTCTCAACTACGAAATTCGATTTTCAAACTTCATTATCGTGCCATTCCGTTCTCGCCAGTAGTATAAACCGAAGAGTGATAGGGACAACACGATACGAACTTCGAATTTCGTAGTAGCACCACTGAGCTCTGCTACTCCCTTTAGGTATCGTTTGTCGCAGTTTGACAGCGAGCTGCTCAGCGGCGTGCCAGGCCAAGCTTGGGAAATAAAGTGATAATACTTCGGCAATCTCATACAAAGAGCTGTGAAATCGTTCATGTTTTCTACCTATGTATTTCTTCACTTTCTTCAATTCTCAATTATTCATTTAACCTCGTTTTTTTGCATCAGCAAAATTGTTAGTATTTTTTTTTGAATTGCGAAGCTCAACCCAAATAAAACCATGATGAGCTTGAGCTCACACCTCTAAGTTTTTCGGAATTTATTTGCGACATTACACATTTTAAATTTACCATGAGCTTTTCGGTGAATGAAAACATCGTGAGGAAACTGGCTCACATCTGAGGACAGATTCAATATTGCGTGTGAAGTTCCCAATCTGTACTGGGCCCGCGTGGGAAGTACGGCCCAAGCTCTCTCATTTTGAGAGGAGGCCTGTGCTCTGCAGTGGAACGTAATATAGGCTGAGATGATGATGATGAACCTTTGGACTAATTAAGAGCCAGCACTGGAGTTGCCAGAGATGTCAGCGAGTTTATCTATCACTCATTGGAAAAAAGTGCCGTGAGACCACGGACTGGCAAGCGCAGCGTGGGACGTCCAGCAACGAGATGGACGGGTGATTTGGTGTAGGCCGCCGGGGCCGGGGGCCTTTTCAGGGTGGATGCAAGTCACTTCCAACCGTTATGAATGGGCCTCAATCAGAAAGGCCTAAGTATGTCCAGCAGTGGACGTCCTGCGGCTGAATGATGATGATTTTAAAAACATAAGTAGACAGTTAATCATATTTTAAGAAGAGCGAGGAACCTAAATGAACTTCTGCAGAATTATTGGTTTTTTATTGCTCAATAAATAAATAAATAAATAAATAAATATTAGGGGACAATCTTACACAAATCGACCTAGTCCCAAACTAAGCAAAGCTTGTACTATGGGTACTAGACGACGATAAACATACTTATATAGATAAATAAATACTTAAATACATAGAAAACATCCATAACTCAGGTACAAATATTCGTGCTCATCACACAAATAAACTACACTACCAACTAGGCTAAAGCGGTCGTCAATGTTTTTTTTTTTTTTTGAATGAGTCGCCAGAGGGGCCAAAGACGCGAAGTCTTTGCTATTTTTTACTTTAGGGTAGGAAGAGTGACTTGTGCTCGGGAAAAATCCCTTCGGACGAACTGGGAATGGAGGGCCCAGACAGTGTCCGACTTGCACGGACTAAAAAACCCGGTTACAAGTCCCCTTCTCTATTGATTATTAATACAAAAAACGTGTGCTTTATATTTTGAGGAGGGGAGGGGTAGGGAGGGGACTTAATCTACCCACAGTGTCCTGCCTCAGCCATTTGCTGGAACTGGAAGGCCGGGAGAGGAGCATGCATTCTCCCGCTGGGCGCTGGGGGGTGCTTAGGTCGGTCTTTTATGTTTTTACCCGTTGATTTATTCCTTGACCGACCCTCGGGTCGTCAATGTTTTAATGTTTTCGTCTTACTTGGCCTTTTTTCCACATTCGTTCTCGTACGGTTGAATATGTTTTCCCCTGTCAGCTAGTGAGGCGAGGGTGAGGTCCGACCGCGACAAGCGTGGTCGCGCGTCGTGCCGCCGGCCTGATTGCGTGACCGCAGCGACCACTCGCACAACGCTGACGCGATGGGTCACAGGTCAGTTTATTTCGTATTGACTTTATACTAGACTATTTTATTAAGAATGTTTCAGCACAGGTTGAGCAACTTGAACTGAACTTACTTACTTAGGTACTCTGTTGGCTCAGTGAATCTTCCTTCGATACGAGTTGGCGCCAACGCGCCCTGTTCTCTGCGTCTCCTCCCAGTTTTGTTCATGCAGGGCGCCTATATCCTTCTCCATTTCGTCTTTCCAGCGGTACTTAGGCCGGCCAACCGGCCGCAGACCACTAGGCCGTCCCGCGTACGTGTGCATGTGTGTGTCTGTCTGTCTGTGGCATCATCACTCTTAAACGGGTGAACCGATTGGGATGCGGTTTTTTTTATTTGAAAGCAGGTGTCTTGGCGATGGTTCTTAGACATATTTCATCAAAGTTGGTCCACCCGTTTCAAAGTTATCAGCTCTTTTGTATGCTGCGGAAGCAATCTTAGACTTAATTGTGTTGGGAGTTTTAAAATTTTGAATATATTATAGTTATAGTATAAATCTTCCCAGGTGAATTTTTCGCTTCGAGCCCTTATCTTTCAAAACAAACGGTATCGTCATAGAATTAAGGTTCGAATTTAATGTAATGGCTCGAAGCGAAAAATTCACCTGGGAAGATTTATTCTATATATTACTAGCCCGCGACTCCATCCGCGAAGAATGGGGGGGGGGGGGGGGATAAAAAATACACTAAGAGGATACGATGCGCACCATTTCTCCATACAAACGTAATCCCCTGTTTCCTCCCTGGATAATGGATTTAGAGCCAAATTTTTTTTACTGTGTAATCTATATCTACCTCAGCTATGCCCCTATATTTCGTTTTTTTCCATATTTCAATTAACATAAGAAATATGAGCTTTCCAAAACTGAAAAAATTGCCCAATTTCAGAAAAGAATCCCTCACATAAACAAAAAAACGAAAACATAGGGGCATAGCTAAATTTGTCCTTTAATTATTTTTGAAAAAAATAATTTTTTTGGTCCAGTTTTCGAGAAGAAAACAGGGGATTACGAAATGCTGTTTTGATCAATTTTACGCGCCTATTAACTGTCTGAGCTGCAGTTGTCCCGCTCTCGCTGTACTGACACGCAGGGGTTCGGGCGAGACAGCGACATTTCATTAAAATACCTATTTCTCAAAAGTCTCTCAGCCATCGTACCCTCGGTCGGTCGGTAAAGGTCGGTCAAGCCATTTCGGAGGAGTTCGGTAACAAACACCGTGACACGAGATTTTTATATATCAGATTTTTCCTGTGCTAGACACCTATCATTGTTACTACGAATTTCATCATCAACGTCACTTTTGATGCGGATGTAGCACAAAGAGCTCAAAGCTGCTTCAACTCGGCTTATAGGATTACGTAGTCTGCCACCGTGGCGCGTGGTATAATCGGCGTAATGAGCAGCGTTTGATCGCTGCCGCCAATCAGCGCCTCATCAATGATAGACGCGATATTAATTATAATTCGCGAGCACAACAGCGGCGGATTAGTCTGAATTTGACATGACACATTATCGTGCTTGCCACACACGCTGTGTGTAGGTTTGAGTATAGAACAAAAGGATTGGACAGCTGTCTAAAGACTCTAAAGCTGTACGGTGTGATGAAAGTTCTAGAAGAGCTTTTTTAGGTTCTTTGCCAAAAGAGTGCTCGATGAGACTCTATTACTAAGTCTTCGTTGTCTGTCACAGTACTACTTACATCTTTTAAACAATGGGTGCAATGGACGTACGTCGTTAGCAGTGGAGATTCCCATATTTTAATCATCATGCTTTCGTTCCTAAAACCCCACAAAAAAGTATCTCTATATTTAGTCGCGATAGCTATATAAAACCAAAGTGAACTAGGTAAAAGATTCAATGGAGTTCAAATTGAAACGTGTTTTTTTCAGTACAGTGGTACAGATTCCTTCGTACAGTACCCGGCGATAAAGAATGCACATCGGCCTTTAGCAAGAGACTATTCACAGTTTACGACGATTTCCGAACACTGCGACCGTCCATCAATAGCCGTATTTATTAAGTGACGTTTGATATCAAATAAATACAGTACTCCATGGACTTAATTAGTTTACGTCAAATTAATGACATGTAAAGTTTTGATATCTATAGAGGGTTGTTGCAACTACTAGAAAAAGGATAGTCAAAAAAGAGATTAGAGTATATTAAAAGACACCTATTTTTTCATAAATTTAAATTTTCAAAAAATCCCAATTCCTTCCATTTCACTATCTGTGCTCTCAATTTGGTCAATATCACTGTCACTATCAGCCGTATTTATTATTAGTCTATCAGTGTAATCCATCATACAATTTAAAGTTGGGGGGTTTCAATAACTCTATATTATATATTTTCACCGGAACGCGTCCGTACCCTACGGCACCTGAACAACGACTGACAAACGTCACATAAGTAGTGTGTGACAACGCTATACGACGCCGACATTTGCCGAGTCTTTCTCCAAAGACCGATGTTCATTCTTTATGGCCGGGTACTGTATAAGTACGAGTCGTTTCGTTCTTGGTAGGTTTTTCTATTTAGCTTTTGCTTTAATTATCCCGCTTTTAGCATAGCATCATAATTTTCATCCAAAAGACGTCCAGTCCACTGCAGAACAAAGGCCTCCCCAAGATTCGCCAAACAGCCAAACAACACGTTCCCACAACCTTAACCAGGTCGTCGGGTCCATCTTGCCCACTCTGCGTCTTCCGGCCCGTAGATGCCATTCGAGAATCTTTTACCACCATACACCAACAAAATGTTTTTCTAAAATAGACAAGTAACTTTAACGAAGTACATTAAAATGCTAAATATTCACTTTATGATGCCTGCGTTTCATTCCGTCACAGTAATAACGTTCGAGCTACGGCCACAACTAAATATCTTAAATTAAATGTACCCAAAGCGTGCAGTTGGTATGTCGGCTGTCCGCCGCGTCGGGCGCCGGGTAATTATCATAAAGCAGCCGCATGAGCCGCAGCGTTCCGCGGCCGCGCCGCCGCGGGCCCAGCCTTATATAATGAACTAAAACAATTACTTTGCTCACCCGCGACCTTACAATAGTTACGTTTATGCATGAAATGTGCGTTCATGCAGTTCCTCCACCTCCACACTGTACGAACACACACAAATCACATAAACCCAACCATCACCACCACCAAGCTACACTGACGCGTTTCGAACTCAACCAGAGCTCATCTTCAGAGTTACCACAACCCAAGTTGTTGTTGTTGTTGTTACAAGTTGTTGAGAAGTTACAGTGACAAGTTAAAACATTTGTTTTGGTTTGTTAGTTTAACATTTGGTAGCATAGCATACGGTTGTGGTAACTCTGAAGATGAGCTCTGGTTGAGTTCGAAACGCGTCAGTGTAGCTTGGTGGTGGTGATGGTTGGGTTTATGTGATTTGTGTGTGTTCGTACAGTGTGGAGGTGGAGGAACTGCATGAACGCACATTTCTTGCATAAACGTAACTATTGTAAGGTCGCGGGTGAGCAAAGTAATTGTTTTAGTTCATTAATATGGACCTCCGCAAAGTAACGCCTGATTCAATAAATTACTTATATAATGCTACAAAATCCGGTCATCTTATTTATAATTTCACTCGTCACATCAACGTTTGCCATACAATATTACAGAATCGTTGTTTTTTTCAGCATTTACGAAAATATCAGCTTATAAATTACTTTATAACAAATGAAAATTATGAAAAACGATATATTATGGCACAAAATATTCGAGCAAACGTTAGCCTTCTTATTGGCTAATTTGATCCTCTCAAATCACTCTGTTTTTTCGGACATCTATGATGGATACGGCATACGTAAACACCAGAGTGTGAACTAGGGCAAGCTGACGTATTCACCCGAACGGTTGCAGCGAACGCAATGAGTCCCCTGCTCATGTACCGGTGAGCCTTTTGTCATACTAATACTAGATTCCTACAGTGCTTGGGCATCAGGCACCACAGAGTACCGAAGCTACTCTACTAAAATTAAAAGCAGTTGCTGTTTGACGTATTGCAACGTGGCGAGAATTTAGCTTTTAGCGATTTGTCAGACATTTTAAAAAGCGCAACAAACTGCACGTTATTATCAGTGACGATTGCTTATCTTATTAAAGTCAAGGCAAGCAAAGTCTATAAGGTACTGCTGCAGAGATGCAAGATTGCTTAGCTTATGATATGGTTATCAAGCGTTTGTTATATGTATACAGTCCGTAGTTCCAAGTAGTATCTCGCCCGATACTATATAAATATCATTATCTATTTATATTACCCAACCTCCCCAGCAACAAATTCAAATAACTTATTCGTTATGCTGCGATGAAAATCGCGCAAATATAATAATTTGTTTCATTAACCTGAAACTTGATCGTAACATTCATAACCCTAACAGCGTAATTACGCTGCAGAACAAATTAGGAACAGCTTTAATGCATAATAAATTTGAGCGAACACCCATTTTCAGATCTAAACGTTGATCAAGTGAACTTTTGCGGGAACTTTATATAACTGCCCGAGCGACCTCAATTTATTAGAAACGGAGTCCATTTAACTAAACCCCGCGTAGCGCCCATTCGTTACCTAAATCAATGATCACAAATATTCCAAAAATGTAATCTACCCGCTGCTGTAATCCGTACCTCCGTAAGGCTGCGCGCAGGTTTCAATAAAACCTTGCGGGCGAAGCATCTGGATTATATCGCCGAGTACAGTTCCTAACAGTAAATCGACTGGCGATATTTACATCGGGGAGCCACTTAAAGACCAGTGAAGCAGCACTACGCACATTTCAGCGTGTGGCAAAGGACGTTGCTACATTCGGACGTTGTCGTTAAGTCGTCTGCCCCCGCCCTTACAGCCGGTTGTAAATCTGGGGCCGGCGTAATTGCGCTTCGGAAGTAATTACTGCTCCGTTACCCAAGATGGCGACGATATCCACGGGCACGTGCCATTTGCCCGAATAAAAATGATAATGTTATCGTCTCCTTTTATTCACCATGCCGTGGGAACTGTGCCTTCCGTTAACCGTAAGAGTAGAAGGAAATACGCAGCAATACTCCACGCACGCAAGTCTTTGAGCAGTGTGTGTTGACAGTGATGACTTATTAGTAACTGACACGTGGCCACCAACGATGGGTCTCGTAAAAGCTCAAGAGGAAAGGGCTATGCTCGCAGATTCTCTGCGGGATCACATTAGAAATGATGGAATCCACGCAACATCTTAAGTCACCGACGTAGCTCGAAGAATCGCTAGACTCATGTGCCAGTGTGCAGAACACATTTCTCGTAGAACTGATGGGACCATAAGGTTCTTGAATGGCATCCACGGATCGAAAGACGCAGTGTAGGTCCAACAAGATGGAGCAACGACCTGATTAAGGTTGCGGAAATGCGTTAGATGTGGTCTGTTTGCGAACCTTAATGATAACTCCAAGCAAGCAGCATAGTTCCTTCCACTTACTTGATCACTACAACATCATCATCATCATCAACAACAACATCTTTCGGAACCTCTCAGAATGGGAAGGCTTGATCCGTAGTTCCCACGCGGGCTCATTGCTGATTGGGAACATCACACACACTATTGAATTGTAGGTGTGTGCATGTTTCCTTACGCTGTTTTCCTTCAACGTTAAGCTCGTGGTACATTCCTAAATTCCGAAAAACTCAGAGGTGCGAACTCATGACCCTCTGCGTGAGAGCCCAATAAATGAAACTACTTGGCTACCACGGCTTTTTTTGAGATTATTACTTATCGTCAATTGACTGAACCCTTTAAAAGAATTTCACGATTATTTTATTTATGGTTGACAAAATGTTTCCAAAAATTGAGTACCCCGTTTAAAAAATACCAAACAAACTTATTTAAGTTTAAACTTGTTTAAGGACATTTGTCCTGCTGGCTGTCTTTGTTAACTGCACCTGCTTTACCAGTCAATCTACATATTAAACAAATTTCAATTTTATCCGATCGATGAAAATAGATGAAGATAAATTTGTAAGATTTGACCCAAACTATTGTAACAATACCATGCAAGTTACAAGTAGGTGTGAGAAGCAAGATAACAGAAGAAGCACTTTGAATCAAAATTCTATTAAAAAAAAACCTTTTTCATAATTGTCGATTGTCATGTCAACTGTCAACATTATACATTTTTGCAATCGTATTGAAATATTTTAAATTTATTAAGTTATAATATTAAACACCGAGCCTTTTTGTCCTTGATCGTCGAAATTGGCAGAATATAAATAAAATCAATGGAAAACCATAATAATACGAAATCTGTAAAAAGTGCGTTTGCGACATAAATGTCAATCACCTATATTTGATCCATTTTTACGGAAATTCTGAAGCTGGCATTTACTTCAACAATAGGCGTGCAAACTAAATGCTATGCTATAAAAACTTGATTGCAACTGTCATTACGATCCAGTTTCAATAAAAATGAAAAGTATAATAACTTACAAATTAAATGTTAGAGGCAAACAAAAAAATATTTGCTGCACTGAATAGAGCTATCTTTCGGACTTGCGATTGAAGGACTTAATAAAATAATCGCACTGCATCGAACAACCGCTCTTGCACTGGTCTATTCTTCAGCTGAGTATTGTTCACCTGTGTGGCTCAACAGCGCACATGTCTCAGCAGTAGACTCGCAACTGAACCACACCATGCGCCTGGTAACAGGCTGTATGCGCCCAACGCCCACGCACTGGCTGCCTGCACTCAGCAACATTGCTCCGCCGCATCTGCGCCGAGAACAATGCCTCTATCGCGAGCTGGACAAAATATGCAGGGACTCAACCTTACCTGTCAATAAAGACCTACCTGTGGCAACCCAAAGGTTAAAATCTCGCCACCCACCAGTATCCAAAATACACTCCAGAGATCCTGCCTGGGAAATGCGGAACGCCTGGCTCAGCGAATGGCAGACGAAAGGAGAGCCACCTGACTTGTTTGAGCTAAACCCCCGCGAAAGACCCCCGGGTTTCGAAACGCAGCGTCGAGTGTGGTGCCTGGCCAACCGCTTCCGAACCAATGTTGGGAACTCCGCGTACCTTAGGAGTAAATGGGGCTGGTGCGAGTCGGCGGCTTGCGAGTGCGGGGACCCGGAACAGACGGCCCACCACATGGTACTGGAATGCCCGATCACTAGGTTCGATGGACCCATAGATGACCTCAAAAAGCTGTCAGAGAAAGCCGTGGAATATTTTAAGGAGTCTAGATTTAAGTTTTAATTGTTAGTTTTCATTTATATTTCCTACACAGTTTTGCAGTGACACGTATCCCATACGATAAATAAATAACTGCATCTGGAGTTATTTGATAGTGCCGCGTAATAATGGCGGGCGGGATATAAAGCTGGCACATCAGTAAATTGGGCGGTTGGGTCCCGGCGCTGGAGCGCGTCCAGAACTTTAATAGCGTTATTATATCCCGCGGTGATGCGTAGCGACGCGCGCGGCGGGACGACTCCGACACGATTGAATCAGCTTTTCATCATTATCATCATTTCAGCCGAAAGACGTCCACTGCTGAACATTAGGCCTCCCCCAAGGGCTTGCCAAACAGATTGGCCCTGCGCCATCCCCCACCTTCCCGCCACCTTCACTCGTCGTCGTCGTCGTCGTCGTCGTCGCTCCATCTTGTTGGAGGCCTACCTATACTGCGTCTTCCGGTCCGCGGACGCGCGCCACTCGAGAACCTTTCGGCCCCACCGGCCGTCAATTCTACGAGTGATGTGCCCTGCCCACTGCCACTTAACTCTAGTGATTCTTCGAGCTATGTCCGTGACTTTAGTTCTTGCGCGAATTTCAACATTGCCGCGGAGCCCGACTCGCACTTGACCGGTTTTTAAATGCTTTGGAAACGAAATACCGTTAATAGAATTAAAATTCTACGCTCGAGATCCAATTCAAAATGAATACTTTCAACCGAGATTCTTTGGGTAACGATCGATGAGCACGGAAACGTGAGTCGTTTACGAATTATTTTGGTTTTCTGCAAAAAAGACATAGCGGAAAGGTCGAAGTGGACATATCGGCCCGGCCGCTGTCGACCCGCGTCGCGGTCAGTTTTAATCGACCACGTAACAGACCGACATCCTAATATAACCCTTCTCTGGCGCCGCCTCCCTAATGACGCGCCGCTCCTGTCTAGGGCAGAGGTTCCCAATTTTATTTGGCCGTGGAGCCCTAATTGATCATACTTTTTTAGTTAGGCCTAGTAGATGTTCATCAGGAAAAGGGGAAATTTAAAAAAATGGTCAGATGTACATAATTTCAACACCAGAAACAAGGATAAAATTTATTTGCCTAAATCGAAGTTAAGGAAAACATTTAAACAAGGTTTGCCACTAAAAATATATTTGTATAATTTAATTCCTTTAGAAATAACATCATTAGAGTTAAATAAGTTTAAAAGAAAATTGAAACAGTTTTTTGAAATGCAACCTTTGTATACAATAAATGAATTTATAGACTTGTTTAGAGGACAATCCAAAAATCATATCTTAGAAATGTTTAATTACCTAGATTAAAGTTGTTCGCATGTATTTAGTATTAATGACTTGCTAAATATGACTGATGTTACTTGGCCAAATAAACGAATCTTGAATCTTGAATCTAGACTGAACCCTAGCTGGCTCGAACGCGAAGATCTACGTGACGGTGCAGCGTGGTTATATGTGTGGTGGCTAAGAATTCCTTTATCGCTATTCCGCGGGAACTAGGCAGTTTTCCGGGACAAAAACTATCCTATGCCCTATCACGAGACTCAAACTATCTATACACCAAACTTCATCTAAATTGGTTCAGCGGTGACAGACAGACACACTTTCGAATTTATAACATTAGTATGGATTCCACGAACGTTTTGATTAATTTTCGGACACCAGATCCCCTGTGACCCTTCCAAGGTACCCCAGTTCAGTGGACTACCTTTCAGGAATCGCTAGTGTAGGGATTGCTTTCGTAATAAAACTCCATATAATTGCATTCGCATTCAAAAGGAAAGTCCTTTGTGTTACAGCGCAAGGAGTCGCATTTCTGCGAAATTCACCTCTCGCTCCCCGGGACAATAATAGCTCGGAGAAAACGTCCTTTGTGTCGTCTATTTTCTCTGAAGTATACTTAGTTAGCAATAAACGATTTTAATGTCCAGTGGACTGTGACTAGTGTGACATGGGCATGATATCATTTAACGGACTTGTAAGACCCCCGTTCGCTAATCAGTTGCTACAGTTGCCAAGAAAAACAGTTGTTTCCTGCCCCGTGTTCATAGTTGCTAGAAGCTCTATTCGGCGATGTTCCATGTCAGCAATCACACGCTGCAGCAAAATTGCTTTTTAGGGTTCCGGAGTCAAAATGGCAAAACGGAACCCTTATAAATTCGTCGTCTGTCTGTCCGTCCTTCCGCGGCTTTAGCGCAGAGACTATTAGTGCTAGGAAGCTATAATTTTGCATGGATATATTATGTAGCAATTACCCTTAGATAATTTAAGACTTATCTAAGCAATTACCCCAAAAAAGTAATGAAAAAAGAAATTAAAAAACTAACCTTATAGTGTGGGGTATCGTTGGATACGTCTTTTAAAATAATTATAGGGTTGTGAAGACGATTTTTCAATATAGTGATTCGTTTGCGAGAAAAACTCAGAGGTGCGAGCCCGAGATCGAGCCCACGACCCTCTGCTTGAGAGACCATAGCTCAAACCACTAGGCCACCACGGCTTTTATTTCTTCTTATTCGTCGACAATAATATGAATTATCTGCATCTCCTGGCTGGTTTTCATAATAATAGGGATGTTGACACCACCAGTCAACTGACATACTTTTTAAGAGCTGTCACAACACAACTCTCCCATAGAGTTTGAATGGCAATAGCAACTTATGACGTCACTTGTTCGCCAACTAAATGAAATAAGTAACTATTTATTTCAAAAATAAAACGTTTTTTTACTGCAATCGTGTCTTTGAATTATTTTTAATGGCGTCAACATCCGTATTCCGGTTGTCCGGCGCTCGCGCAGCCTCGCGAGGTGGGTCGAGGCGCGAGGCGGGATCCGGCGCGGCGGAGACGAGGCAGCGCCGGCCGGATATTAACATCCGGGCCTCTCGCCGCCGGGAACAGCGTAATAACTATTTCGGCAATAAGCACAACTGTCGACTATAAATTTAAAAGTTAAGTATGAAGTATCTTTTTCTATATATTTTTTTTATTTTAATAGAAGAAAATAAAAAAAATATATAGAAAAAGATACTTCATACTTAACTTGTAAAAGTTGGCCTAGTAGCGCCATCTCTTGGTCCAGGTGAGCGGGTAGCTCCGAAGGAGTGTTGAAGTCTCTCGGTAGAGGGCATAACATAGATGCGCTTTATCACTGCCTAAATGTGATTATAACAGACTGAAGTGTACGATGTATGGGAATGATTCGTCGCTAACTTCTAGACCAGTGATGGTGTAGGGGTAAGCACGCAGCACGGAACGCTGAGGACCTGGGTTCGATTCCCAGCATTGGTCTTTTTTCTGGGGTTTTTTCTGTGCATCTATATTTCAGTTTGTATTTAGTTTGAAATATATAAATTTAAAGCATAGGACTACGACTTGTTTTCTTTGAATTAAAACTGTTACTCCTAATATTATTTATGATGGTTATCTCGCTGACGATCCGAGAAGTCTCCAGTGAAAACTCTTGGGAGAGGCAGTGGGCAGCCTTCAGCTAAGTTTAGTAGGTTTTTAACGGTTTGTAGGTTTGGAGAACATTTTCGTTAACCTAAAGAGTGAGAGAAGCGTGAGTTTGGTATATCTTCGGATGCAAGCCTCGCAGTTATTGCACGCAGACTTTGCTATAATTGCATAATAAACAATTCAGGCATCCTGGTTGGAATCGAATTGTTACGGCGGCACTCTACTGGATTTAATAAAGACATCATATTTACATGGTCATACCAGTACAAAACACAAAGTGTGCTGAATGTTCGCGCGTGGTTGTTTCCGCGTGTCACCATTGCTAACCGCTGCAATTATCCAATGAGGATGTAACAACAGCGTATCAATTTCAAAGTTCCAGTCAAATTGAGCTACACAGCGGCCGATGCTGGTGAAAATTAACCCCGATCCAGTTTGCCGAGGCTTGCGGCGGCTGCGCACCGCGCCCGCCGGACCCTGCTGATATTCAACATACTTACTTTTAATTATCCAGAGATAAATCATATATGGACACTGTTTTATTATTACTCACTAGCTTTTGCCCGCGACTTCGTTCGCGAAGACAATAACGTTAGTTGTTTGGATGAAATTTGGCACACAGGTAGTTTATTACATGAATTAACACATAGGATAATGCCAGGAAAATGAAAAGTTCCCGTGGAATAGGAATAAGTGAATTCTATAGCCGCTAAGCCGTGGTGCCCTAGTGGTCAGACCTATGGACTCTTAAGCTGAGGGTCGTGAGTTTGAGCCCCGGCTTGCACCTCTGAGTTTTTCCGAATTCATGTGGTAAATTACGTTTGAAGTTTACCATGAGCTTTATAGTGAAGGAAAACATCGCGAGGAAAGCTACACACACCTGAGAAGAAATTCAATGGTGGGTGTGAAGTTCCCAAATCTACTGTCCAAGTCCTCTCGTTCTGGGAGGAGGCCTGTGCCTGATTGAAACAGGCTTTTTTTATCCCGGAAAGTGCAAAGTAAAGTTTCTGCGGGATAGAAATTCCTTATTTGACCTTTTTTGAAAATCAGAGACATCGTAGCTTTTTATTATTAGTGAAATCATTTTAACAATCAGCCCCTATATTCAATTCACTTATTTCTTTCCCGTGGGAATTTAGTATTTTCCCGTAGAAAAGTAACCTGTGTCAATCAGGAATACTGTAGCATACTATTAGTGAAAGAATTTATGAAATCAGCCACAAATTTGGATTGTATTACTTCTATCCTGCGGGAATTTTGAATTTTCCCGAAGAAGAGTAGTCTATATCAATCAGTAATAGTGTAGCTTTCTATTGGTGAAAGAATTTTCAAAATCAGCCCCGAAGTTGAATTCAGTTTTTTTCTATCCCGTGGGAATTTTGCATTTTCCTGAAGAAAAAGTAGCCTATGTCAATTGGGGATAGTCATATCATATCATATGAAAGAATTTTTAAAATCAGCGCCGATGTTGAATATTTACTTATTTCTATCCCGCGGGAATTTTTTATTATCCCGGAAAAAGTACCCTATGTAAATAAGGGATACTGTAGCTTACTATTGGTAAAAGAATTTTAGAAATCAGCCCCGAAGTTGAATTCACTTATTTCTATCCCGCGGGAATTTTCATTTTCCCGAAGAAGAGTAGTCTATACCAATCAGGAATAGTTGTAGCTTTTTATTGGTGAAAGAATTTTCAAAATCAGCCCCGAAGTTGAATTCAGTTTTTTCGCGTGGGAATTTTGTATTTTCCCGAAGAAAAAATGGCTTTTGTTAATCGGGGATAGTCATATCACATAATATGTAAGAATTATTAAAATCAGGTACGAAATTGAATTAATTTATTTCTATCCCGTGGGAATTTTTAATTTTCCCGGATAAAAAGTAACTTATGTCAATCAAGAATAGTGTAGCTTTCTAATGGTAAAAGAAATTTTAAAATTGGCTCAATTATTTCAGACATTCTGCTATAAACAAAAAAACAAAGAAAGTTTAGATATTTCCCTATCCCGTGGGAATTTCGAAAGATATATACTGTGGCGGTTTTTTTTGTAGGACTATTTAAGATAAACATTTCCATCATACATTACATATGTGTAACTCTAGCGGTTTTGGCATTCCTGCGAAGAATTCGTTTATCGCTATCCCGCGGGAATCATGCAATTTTCCGGGATAAAAAGTATCCTATATGTTAATCCGGATTATAAACTATCTGTGTGACAAATTTCATCAGAATCCGTCTAACCGTTTTAGCGTGAAAGAGTAACAAACATCCATCCATACATACATACATTCTTACAAACTTTCGCGTTTATAATATTAGTACGAGGGGCGTTCAATATAAAGTGAGAATGAGATGCAAACTCTTTTAATATTACGAAATTAAATACTGGCCGGTAAAGCTAATCTATCTAGCTGATTGCTATGAAAAAAAAACAAACTGTCTTTTGTTTAAAAAAATATACGGTAATTTCTTTGCAATGCTATTGAGTACGTTAGCGAAAATGGAGAAAATAGAACTGCGCGCCGTTATCAAATATTTGTATTTGAAAAAATTTTCTACGGACCAAGTCAATTTGGATTTGCGGGACACTTTAGGGTCTAATGCTCCTCCGTATTCGACAGTCGCACGTTGGTGCGCCGAATTTAGACATGGAAGAACATCGACAATGGACGACCCCCGCTCCGGACGCCCTACTACAGCAGTAACTGAAGAAATTGTGAAAAAAGTCGAAAACTTAGTTTTGGCAGATCGTCGTATCACAGTTCGTTTTATTGCTGAAAATGTAAAGATTTCAACGGGGCGCGTGCATAATATTTTACGTGAACGCTTGGGTATGAAAAAGGTATCTGCGCGTTGGGTACCAAGAATGCTTACTGACACGCAAAAACAAACTAGACTAGAGATTTGTCAAGAAGCTTTGAACCTGATGCAGCAAGACCGGGAACTTTTTTTTGGCGCGATTTATAACAATGGACGAAACATGGCTCCATCATTACGACCCTGAAACGAAACTGCAGTCTATGACATGGAAAAGGCCATCATCTCCGACTCCGAAGAAATTCAAGGTGAGCCCATCTGCCGGTAAGGTCATGGGCTCTGTTTTTTGGGATGGTAAAGGGGTATTAATGATTGAGTATCTCGAGCATGGAGCCACTATTACGGGCACTTTATACGCCAAACAAATAGCAACATTGCGCAATGAGATCCGCGAAAAACGGCGAGGTAAACTCTCGAAAGTTGTGCTGTTCCACCAGGACAATGCCCCGGCACATAAGTCCGCCGTTGCAATGGCTGCAATTCGTGATGCTGGGTTCGATATCCTTAAGCATCCTCCGTATTCACCAGATCTCGCTCCCAGTGATTTCTACCTATTTCCGAGATTGAAACAATACCTGAGAGGCCAGAAATTTGAAGACGACGACGCGGTAGTCGCTGCAGTACAAGATTTTTTAAGTACTCAAGATGAGACCTTTTTTAAAAATGGAATTTTAAGTTTAGAAAAAAGATATACTAAGTGTATTATGCTAAAAGGTGACTATAACGAAAAATAAAATGACATTTAGTAAAAGTTGTTTATAACATACTCATTCTCACTTTTTATTGAACGCCCCTAGTAGGATAACACAAATAATTGAGATATCATTTAATTAGATATCATTATCATTTAGACGACCAGATGGCCTAGTGGTTAGAGAACCTGACTACGAAGCTTGAGGTCCCGGGTTCGATTCCCGTGTCGGGGCAGATATTTGTATGAAAAATACGAATGTTTGTTCTTGGGTCTTGGGTGTTTCTATATAAGTATGTTTATCCGTTGCTACTAAGCAATAACACAAGCTTTGCTAAGCTTACTTTGGGACTAGGTCAATTGGTGTGAATTGTCCCATGATATTTATTTAATTTATTTATTTAATTACATTATGTTATGAGGCACGTTTTATGGACTTTCTTGCCATGTACAGTAAACTATCGTGTTTTTCTCGTGTTCTATACTTTTGCTTTATGTTCAAGTAATCAATTAGGGCGTTGCTGATCCTCATGGGTGGCTATAGTAATCGTTTACAAGCGACCTACTTAATCGTTTACTTGCCTCTCTGAATAAAAAATGTCAGTGTCTTAAACTAGATCTGTTCTGCCGTTTAACAAGAAATTGCTTCAATTTTCTGTCTACCGTAATAACAACTTGGAAATACAAATACTCCAACAATAATCCTATTGCACTGAACGGAAGTAATTTTAAACCGAAGCTCCGCCGAGCGTGCATCTGCTGTAATTCAGCCATTTCATTAGTCCTCCACATCTGTACTGAAATTGAATTCCTTGCCCGGATGCTAGAGGATACAGTTTTTACGACGCTCGCTTAGAATTCAAATGAAAGCTTGCAATAACTCGGTACCAATGGATGCGCATTACGGGGAGTCGCGGCCTGTTTGTTAGCGGCACAGTACCTGCGGCCGCAACTGCTAACACAAATATAGACGCGCGTGGAGGCGGTCGAGGCGCAGATTAAACTCCGCCAATAAGTTGATTTATTATCCTACAGCCGTAAGCTCGCTGAAGACGCTTGTCTTTCATTATTCATGAAACATCCCGCATCAACGTAAAACCCCTAATCGACCTCAGTCGTCAAAGAACTTGCCAACTTTTTATCTCCTTATCTCCTCTCTACTGCGGGAACGACAGAGACGAAGCACTCAGGGTCAGTCCAGAGGTTAGGCACGAATCCGGTTCAGGAACGGGATTAAGTTTCCACACTAAATACTAATGAGAATCAGAGCTAATGGAAAAGGTGAGCCGGCGTTTGTCTGATGGCTCACATTTCTTGCCGTGCTCGGGGAATGTAAATCATGCTATTTTGTTTCGGTGCGGGCGGCTCGGGCTAATTACAGCTATTCATTGGTCCGACGGGCGGAACTGAGGCGGGTTGCCTCGCTGGTTCCACTTGGAAAGTTGCAGCCCTGCAGAATGTCTCTAAATCAGTTGAAGCAAATATATCACCGAAGCTATCGGTACGCAAGTTTCTTACTCGGCTTATGATAATAGCCGGACACAGGCTTTCTCTCAGAATAAGAAGTTTTGACTTATATGTAGTTCTCAAACAGTCCCAGAGCGGATTAGGAAGTTCACACACGCCCATTGCATTACTTTGTAAGTATATGTTTGTTTCATTCACTGTAACGCTAGTAGTTAATTTCAAATGTCATTTCGCGCATGAATTCCGTTAAACTCAGAGGTGCAAGTGATGCTCGGGTTTGAACTCACAATTCTCTACTCGGTACGCGATAAAGTCAAACCACTAGGCTTAATAACGCTTCATCGTCATCATCATCATCATTTTAGTCATAAGACGTCCACTGCTGGACATAGCGCCTCCTTCATTGAAACCTAATCATCAATAATGCTTACTAAACACATAAAATCAATTCTGAAATGAAATCCGGCTTTTTATTTGGCCAAATGAGATGAAAACCGCTTTACGGCCACAAAAGATAGCGCGACCCATCACGGCATTAAATCCTGGCCATCACTTATTCGCCAATAATGTAACAATTTGATCGGTCACTCCCCCTCCTCCTGCTGCGGCGGGGGGGGCGCGCTGACCCGGAAGCGATGCGGCGCTCGCCGGATATTAATTTCTCCAGTCGAACGCACCGCGGCGCCAGCATCGTCCCATTTATCGAACACACCATAGCAATTAGTCTGCAATGAGGAGTCTCAGCTTACCCATTTATGACAGGTTGGAAGAGACACTGCAAAACTAAGCATACATTTACATCAGCTATGAAGGTACTCCAACAAAGGCAACGATCAATATCGTGTCGGATCAGGAGAGCAATAAATCTTGATATACAGGGTGAAATCTAAATACATAATTAGTGTTACTAACTCAGTTAATGCTGGGTAACATAATGTATTAACTCGATTATTAAAATAAGTCTGATAAAATTTAGGATGTTCATACTTTGTAGCCGTGAAATCACCAACTCAATGTATGGACGCCTCAATTAAAATAAGACTAATTAAGACAAATGAGTTAGAGCATTATAATTGTCCAGTTTTAGCTGACGAAGCCTGTTGCGGATTCCAATCTGTTGTTATGACGAAGCTTGTTGCGGATAACAATATGTTTGCTTGACGAAGCCTGCGCTGCGGATTTATGGAATCTGTTATGTCACTGTTTCCAATAAATTTTAATTACATTGTCCAGCATTAACTGAGTTAGGAACACTAATTTTGTACTATTTAGATTTCACCCTGTACTGTATTACATAGTTTAAATAAATTCAGGACAAAAAATACTCCAATGAGGAAAGGAAAAAACTCTCATCTAAATGAGATGGACCCAGGCGGTACTTGCAAAAATAAAGAATTTTATTTTCAGCGTAAAACTGAAGTGAGTCAGTGAAAGCGGCAAAAATAAACATATCCTGTAACTATCCACGTTCCGGGCCAGGTCATCCAGTCTTATCGCATTACGAGTGGCGCGGGCGCGGGGGCGGGCGCGGAAGCGGGAGCGGGGACGCACACATCATTGGAGCGAGGGCTGCCGCTGCCCGCGACCACTGACCTCGCCTAACCGAGTTACACTTGTCTCGTTGCCGACCAGTTTAACGTGTTGCTTGATCTAGTCTTAACTAAGAGGGGTTTTTGGATATCTGACACTGATCTTTAATAATCTATTTACCACTGAAGAAGATCATCATTATGGTTCAGTACCACAAATTCTTCTTTTATCTATAATTATACCTAAATCCAGTATGATTACCGCTAAAATAAACTTAGTGTGATGTTGGGATAAGTCAAACTAATGAGTGTTGCGTAAATACTGTTTATTATAATAAAGAAGGGCCTTATATATGGATACATAGTGGCAGAGTGTGAGTGTGGCGCAGCTCACACTACACCTCCCCCCTTGAAAAAGAAAACAAAATACATTTACTTTTTTTGTCATATTGAAAATAATAATATAATTAAATGAAAACACAACACAATATCGACTGTAACAAATAAATTTGAAATAATAATAATAATTCTAATTGATTACTAGACTGAAATATTTGTTAAATAAAAAAAAACTAAATACATGTTAACATTAAAGATTGGCGCAACAATTTTAAATCTAATAAAAATTATGAAAAGTTACAAGAACTATTACAATGTTATACCTAATTTGCGCACTTTGTTGACGAGATTCGAACGTAAAATCCTACTTTCGATAATTTACCTAAATTTCAAAATCATTTTATAACTCAATAATTTAAATGTCGTTAAAAGCGCGCACAGTACCAATCTTACCTGGTGAAATTTGAGCTGTAATAACAGACGCGGAATGCTATACCTTATTGGGTGATCTAAATTAGATCATCCAACTTAGTGCTGTTACTACGGGTCTATTTTTAGAGCACAAATTTTATGTTACTTGATTGTTAATTGATTATTATTTACGCTTAAAAACTCTTAAGTAAATTGTCTCTAACTAAATTATTAAAACCAATCAAAAGTATTTTTACCATTTCAATTTTGTCCAAAGTCTCAAATTAAAACTTTTTATGTTGCTAAGTATTTAAAATAGAAAAGTAGTATCTCGTCAACAAACGGCATTACACTATAATCTCGTTAATAGAAAAATGTTATTAAGACACTAATACAAAAAAATGTTACTTCCGTCGATGAAAAAAGAAAAACATGAAAAACGCAGAGGAAAAAACTATTAATTGATAAAGATTAACAAAACTTAAAAAAAATACCTTCTATTTTACGTCCGAAATCAACTAATTTTCCCGAAACTTCTACCTATTTCCAAAAGTCCAGTCCATCTTCCTCCAACACCGACTCCATCCTCAAAGGACACCATCTACTACCCTGCTGCATACCACTCCAATCCAAACAGACACCATCAACTCCTTGCAGCTAACCTTCTTAACTCTTCTGTTTTTCTTAATTCTTCTTATATGTCGTATTCTTCTTTCTTATTTAAGTTTATTAACTTCACTTCTTCATTTTTATTTCTTCTTTATTTTCTTCATCTTCATTGTTTTATTCTTTTCTTCTTGCTTAATTTTCCTGTTATTCATTTTTTTCTTCATATTTTATTCTTCTTCTTCCTTTATTTCGTCAATTTCATATATTATTCACCCTTTGTCTTCATTTTCCTGTTCTTTCTTCCATAGTTTTCATGTATTAGTTCTTCTTTTATTTTTTATTATTTTCTTCCGTTTGCTTCATGTCATATTCTTATATTTGTTTAAAAATTCTACTTAATTATTCTTATTTAATACACTTATTATTTATTTTTATTGTCTTTTCTTTAGTCCACTTTATTTTTGAATGTCAACACACTATTTCACAATTACACAAGTCCTTTTTTAACTGGTGGCGCAGCGCGCCGCCAGCACCGCACGAGGCAGCGGCACTGGCAGGGTCGCCATGTGATGTTGGGATAAGTCAAACTAATGAGTGTTGCGTAAATACTGTTTATTATAATAAAGAAGGGCCTTATATATGGATACATAGTGGCAGAGTGTGAGTGTGGCGCAGCTCACACTACATTAGTAATGATGTTGAGAGCGACAATAACATCTTCAGTGTGTATTAATAAACAGGGCAAAATTTAATGACAGGTAGGGAGTTCCTACATCGATAAACTCAACTATTGATGCTTTTCCTAGATTATGCCAGCCAGTGATAGCTTGAAATTTTTTTTTGAACCAATGAAATAAAATAGCAACACAATTCGATTTTCTTTACTCCCGCTCACTTCCCTTCACTCGTCATATATTTTGTATTTACTGACCTGATTTACTATTGTTTAAATGGAATAGACTAATTTGCTACAGAGGTAATAATAACTATTTCATAGTGCAACGATACTTGTAACCTAGCGATTATTTAAAATATGCTCTAAGTAAATTATATAATCGGCTTCAGTACAGTACATTACCAAAAAATAAATCGTGCGTGCAGTTCCTCCGCGCGGAAGAAGTGAAACTTCGTGATGTGGAAATGAAAAAGGCACTTATACATCAATATGAACCTTATTGCATTAACTTAAAGAACTAAATTTACTTATGTATCTATCTGTTTAAATTACTCACTAGATGGCGCCTTTATCAAATTTCATATATTTGCACAGACAGTATGAGTTCTGCATCGCACTATCGAAGTTTTTAACATCCGTTAGTATAATGCGAGATTACTTGCTTTGGCAGTACATATACTAATGCTTTCATACCCCCTCCATGGTAGCGTAAAAGCGTAGCGTTAAACGTTTTACTTCAAAAATTCAACCTAGAGACAACGGTTTATCGGTACATGACCTCCCTACCTGTCATCAAATTTTGCTCCGTATATTCCGATGTTTGTAATATCATTTAAAACCACACCCAACTTCAGCGCTGTGAAAGCCCTGGAACACGAAAAACCGCACAAACTACATGCTCCTAAAACAAAGAGACGGCCCCGGCAAATAACGCGGGTTGACACGAGCGGTGCGGTAATTAGAATTAAGCGGGCGACACGCGGCAGCGTCGGCGCAGCCTTAAGAGCACTCGCGCTCAGCTCGAGTTCCACTACATTGAGCGAGGCTTGCCTAATTGTATACGTACATTATATCGTAACTGAGGTGTACTGTGTTCTACGTCAATGCAGACGAGTGTGTCTGAGTCAGTTGAGAGCTGAGCTTAATTGGGATTCACGTCTTGTTGGAAAATATTAAGTTTTGTATTACAGTAAAAGTTAAATATTCTTCTTCATCATTTCAGCCGAAAGACATCCACTGCTGAACATAGGCCTCCCCCAAGGCTCGCCAAACAGATCGGTCCCGTGACATCTGCATCCAATGCGTTCCAGCTACCTTAACAATGTCGTCACTCCATCTTGTTGGAGGCCTACCTACACTGCGCCTTCCGGTCCGTGGACGCCACTCGAGAACCTTCTTGCCCCATCGGCTATAAGTTCTACGAGCGATGTGCCCTGCCCACTGCCCACTGCCCACTGCCCACTGCCCACTGCCCACTGCCACTTTGAGTCTGACGATTCTTCGAGCTATGTCGGCGACTTTATAGTTCTTGCTCGAATTTCCTCATTTCTAATGCGATCCCGCAGAGAAACTCCGAGCATAGCCCTCTCCATCGCCCTCTGAGTGACTTTGAGCTTTCTTATGAGGCCCATCGTTAGCGGCCACATCTAATATTCTTCTTTAATGCGAAGGTGAATAAGTTCTTACTGGACCAGTGAGATAGTACACCCTTGGCATTATCTGCACTTTTCATTTTTTCTTTTGTAAAATCCTATTACCTAACAAATAATACATTTTTTTTTTCATTAAGTGAGATAGGGCTCGATCACGAGTCAGTTTATGTAAAAAAATAACTAAATGAAGTAAACTTGTCGACATTGAATTGCATTGATCAACTACATCCAACCAGTTATCGCCAACTGAAGAATTGATAACCAACTTGATAGCTTTAATTATTTTGCTACTAATTCCAAATACTTACTTAAGATTACTGTATCGTTATTACTAGCGCGCCCAGAACGTAATTAAATATTTAATATAATCAACAACTAGCTTTTGCCAGCGACTTCGTCCGCGCAGAATTCAAATTCGTGGTGAGGCTTCTTCTTTTTCAATGAATAAAAGAAATCCGGTAATGGCAACATCAATCATCATCGGAATAAGTCGTTAAGTTTTCTGGAATTTTCTAATTTTCTTCGCGATTTTCTTTTTTTTTTCTCTAAAAACCTTCACACGATGTACGGCGGTTGAAATAAAAATACAGCAAGAAACCTGTTGCGGTTTCGTCTGAGGTATCCACCGCGGTGGAGGTTTGATGGGGGGTTGAAATATGTCGATAGCGGACGAGGCAGGTGATAGATTAGCGGACAGCGGCGGGCGGCGGTGATTTATACGCGGCGCCGCTGATCAGGATGGACGAGACGCCCCGTCAACGCAAATGGGCGTGGGCCGGCCGCTGCGTGTCCCGACTTCATCCTGACGTACACTGAGTTCACAATAAACTTATTCGACGCTTCATTTCTAGCTTTTGCTCGCGACATTCCCCCCGTTGAATAGTGAAATAAGTTTATGTTAAAATTTTCGTTTTTATTACAAGCTTTTTTGCTAACATATAGAGCGGTGGCGCGTAGTGCACGTTTGGCAGCACAGCCGTAGCGTGTTTCTCCAAGAGGATAGGCTACGGATTAGCCCGAAACATGCCGAGTTAAACTCTTTTTGAGACGAGAGTAATCCGTATTATTTCACTATGAATGAGTCTCACTGTAGTTTATTGTTTAAAGTCTTTGGCTAACTGTACTTGCATTGCCACTTAAACTACACATCTATATCAAATTTCAAGTCAATCTAATTATTAGAATCGGGTGAGATTAAGCATACAGGGAACAGATGCAAGTAGGTCGTTTATCATCAACCTTGTTAGTAACTATGAGTTCTTCCGGAAGCTATATTCTCTTGAAAAATATTTTCAATTTGAATTAAAAAACCAGAGACTCGAGAGAACAATCTCAGACGTCCAATTAAAAATCTTGTTTCTCAGAAAGATTATCACATTCACTGGTCTGGAATATTTAATAATAGTTCAGTTAGATCACAAAACATCAGGTACGTCGCAACAGATTTTGTCCTTCGGTATTCATTGAACGTATCATTTATTATTAAATGTGATCCAGATCATAACAAAGCTATTAACGCCGCCGTCGGGGCTTCGGAAATGCTCAATAAAATTCTTGAATGAATTCCTGAAAACGAGCGCTTCTATTAACTAATCCCCAAGACTCTAGCTGTACTTGTACAGTCTTACATTTTGAATTCTCAACACTTGCTTAAATACCAAATTTCGCTGAGATGTGCCTAATAATCTCGAAATTTCTTTGTAAAATATTTTCAATTCTAAAGACTAAATTAAATTATTATTGTTCGTTGTGTATTTAAATTATGCTAAAATATTAATATTAAAACGTGATACAGCAGATACCAACATAATAATTGTGTCATTTTAGGGTTTCGTAGATAAAATGGCAAAATCGGAGTCCTAATAATGTCGTCCTGACCGTCTGTCTGTTTGTCCGCAAGTGACGGGCATTTTTTCGAAAAAAGAATTAAAGCTTCATGAATGAATTTTAACATTTGTGTGGGATTATACTTGATGAGCAGAATTACAGGATAAATGATCGAGATGAAAGAATGCGAAGGAGTGAATGAGATAAAAAGAGAACAAACGAGGAAAAGGTGTGCCTTTTCTGTAGTAAAAACAAAAAAAAAACAATTGGTTTGTTTTCTTAAACCCTACCTACTCTTCTGATCAACATGCATTAACAGTTACGCTACTCACGAACAAATATAAACTTTAACTACAATTACCCACGGGTCTAGGAAACAGAGAAACTTTGCGACTTAACAGAAAACAAAGATTCGGGTCAAATTCATTGAACAGAGATCAATAGAAGCGAGTTATCGAGAGTTGCGGAGGCTAACTTTGCTATCGCAATCAGCGATAGTTCTGTTTGCCCAACACCCCAATACGCCATCACACCAATACGCCAACACACTAATACGCCAACACGCCAACCTCCATTCATACTAACATCTTTGTAGTCACGAACAAAGTTAAAAGCAAGCTCACCATTCCAAGGGGCATCCTCAAGATTCCTATCGAATTTTCTATCGTTGCCTGAGCTAATTATTTTTTAACGGTTTCTTTTTTCGCCAAGGACGTGACTAATCGAAATTAAACTCGTAAAGTTGGTGTCTTGCGAAGATTGTAATGACGATGGTTATCTCCACTGCATGCAAGACATAAACTTTTCGATGAAACCTTTCCGTAGATGCCTTTTCTAAGTCAAGTCTAGACTTGCAAGAAGAAACATGCGAATTGCATTATATTTTCCACTTCAAACTCGCTGGACTTACTTGCTCATTTTTCTCGCAGGTGTGTGGGGTTCACAATAAGTGGCTGGCCAATAGACCAAGAGCCAATGCCCAACGGGCAACAATTAAGTTGGTTAGCGGTGGACAAAGTTACAGGCACACGTGACTTCATCCGGGCCGCGTGAGGGAACCTGCAATACGCTCAAACAGGATGGAGTTTCTGCAGAGTGCTACATTTATATTAATAACAAAAACTATAGTGTTTGTGTTGAAATCGGTACCAAAACGTGGGTTTGACTTAATATTTAGTCGGCCAGAATACGACATGTAAATGTTTGATAATTGTAAATAAATTAAATCATCGATCGATCATGGACTATTTAGATACATGTCAGAAACTATAACAAAAGGAAATTATTAATTTAAATTGAATTATATTATATTTCACCATAATTCTTTTACTCTATAAAACCAACAATTCAACAGCCACTCGGAAACTTTTGTCTTGAATTTTTGACCATGTAGGATCTACGCTATTAAACTATAAGCTTTAAATTAGCACAGTGCCTTATAATAAATTCAATCCGTTCTTAAATAATAAAAAAAAACTTAAAAAGCGATCACAATCATGCACCAAAATATAAAAAAATCGCCCAACGAAATGACGTAAGTAGAAGTAGGATTTCAAAAATCCACCCTTCTTAGGATGAAGCGTAATGAGGTGTTTTCAGCAGCCAGCCGCCACGCCGTCCGCGCGAGCCTTTATCGGGAGCCCCTTTGTCTGCCGCCGAGTGGTTTGGCTTGGGACAGGGATGTAATCAAGGCGAGCTTTCACTGGTCCAGGCACTATCAGCGGAAGCAGGCAAAAGGTCATCACATCATAATTATGTCGCTGACGAAATATGCGGTGCATGTGCGAACCTTTAGACTCTGTCTGTCGGAGACGAAATATGCGGTGCATGTGCGAACCTTTAGACTCTGTCTGTCGGAGACGAAATATGCGGTGCATGTGCGAACCTTTAGACTCTGTCTGTCGGAGACGCTAGTGGTTTCTGAATTCTGAAGCAATCCCATCAAAAACAAGTGTGAAAAATGTTAGCCAAGTTCAATACTAAAATTATACTTGGTTGTGGACTTTACTGGCAAAAGGATCGAGATAATATAAAAAAAAAAACAAATTTGGTTTATTAGTGCTAAATAGATTTTGAATTATGAAGGAGTAAAAAGTGGCTCCAAATGGTAAAATTAATTAGTGGTTGAAAAAAAACCCGTCATTTCACTTGTGATACATAACGAATAACGACAGCCATTTTGGACTTACGAGGGGCGTTCAATATAAAGTGAGAATGAGTTGCAAACTCTTTTAATATTACGAAATTAAATACTGGCCGGTAAAGCTAATCTATCTAGCTGATTGCTATGAAAAAAAAAACTAACTGTCTTTTGTTTAAAAAAATATACGGTAATTTCTTTGCAATGCTATTGAGTACGTTAGCGAAAATGGAGAAAATTGAACTGCGCGCCGTTATCAAATACTTGTATTTGAAAAATTTTTCTACGGACCAAGTCAATTTGGATTTGCGGGACACTTTAGGGTCTAATGCTCCTCCGTATTCGACAGTCGCACGTTGGTGCGCCGAATTTAGACGTGGAAGAACATCGACAATGGACGACCCCCGCTCCGGACGCCCTACTACAGCAGTAACTGAAGAAATTGTGAAAAAAGTCGAAAACTCAGTTTTGGCGGATCGTCGTGTCACAGTTCGTTTTATTGCTGAAAATGTAAATATTTCAACGGGGAGCGTGCATAATATTTTACATGAACGCTTGGGTATGAAAAAAGTATCTGCGCGTTGGGTACCAAGAATGCTTACTGACACGCAAAAACAAACTAGACTAGAGATTTGTCAAGAAGCTTTGAACCTGATGCAGCAAGACCGGGATCTTTTTTTGGCGCGATTTATAACAATGGACGAAACATGGCTCCATCATTACGACCCTGAAACGAAACTGCAGTCTATGACATGGAAAAGCCCATCATCTCCAACTCCGAAGAAATTCAAGGTGAGCCCATCTGCCGGTAAGGTCATGGGCTTTGTTTTTTGGGATGGTAAAGGGGTATTAATGATTGAGTATCTCGAGCATGGAGCCACTATTACGGGCACTTTATACGCCAAACAAATAGCAACATTGCGCAATGAGATCCGCGAAAAACGGCGAGGTAAACTCTCGAAAGTTGTGCTGTTCCACCAGGACAATGCCCCGGCACACAAGTCCGCCGTTGCAATGGCTGCAATTTGTGATGCTGGGTTCGATATCCTTAAGCATCCTCCGTATTCACCAGATCTCGCTCCCAGTGATTTCTACCTATTTCCGAGATTGAAACAATACCTGAGAGGCCAGAAATTTGAAGACGACGACGCGGTAGTCGCTGCAGTACAAGATTTTTTAAGTACTCAAGATGAGACCTTTTTTAAAAATGGAATTTTAAGTTTAGAAATAGATATACTAACTGTATTATGCTTAAAGGTGACTATGTCGAAAAATAAAATGACATTTAGTAAAAGTTGTTTATAACATACTCCTTCTCACTTTTTATTGAACGCCCCTAGTATATAGTGTAGCAGGCAGCTACACTTTCGCATTTATAATATTAAATATAAATGAAGACTTTGTAGACCAAATATATTTTTGCAACTACCCGAGTTTGTTCCCGAGATATAATTATTTGGTAATTAAATAAATAAAAAAAGTCATTTATTGCCACAACTAAACAAAAAAAACTACAATGAACATAAAAAAAGAAACAAAAAAAATATCTTCGTGGCAATAGGCTCAGGCTCAGCATAAAAGCTGCCGGTTGAGGAAGGCGGTAATTGCCACCGACGCGTGAACAATGAGAGTTTTCTCGGTAAGCAGCCAATAACTGAAACGCTCGAGATGGCCGCCTGGCGAGCATCGGCCGTATCGACTCGCAACCGTCAGATAGACTCCTGATCGAATCCAACTCGAGTCACGTCTGCGTTGTGATTCAAGCGGCAATAACGTCTTATCGTACATTTTGATTGGGGTCCAACAATACAATTACATTCAGATTCAAATTGATTTCGCCATATTTATTCGACGAAGCGGTCCCTTTGAGTAATCTAATCAAATCTAAAGACGTGATCACAGCTCCATAGAACACTATATTCAATAAACGATTTTTTTTTAATTTCTTGATTATTTTTGCTTCACAGCAATCTCTTGAAGCAACCTTTAGTAAATAAAGACGAAGGAATACATTACATCCCTCATTGTGCTGCCGTGTCATGACAAAACACTGTTACCGTTAAATTAACTATTCGGACCCTAATCTATATATGCATGCTTAGAGCAACTGATTTTCTATCAAAAACATTGAAAAACGTCATTGCAATTTACATTGTAACTCTTAAAACGTAGGGTCTTGATTAGACTAAACACTGTATTATCTCCAGATACCGTGTTTTGCCAAAACAAACTCACATTTTCTTGGTATAATATCAAGTTACAGTGTTTTGTCGCAACAATCACACGAGAAATTAGTCCAAGTCCTTGTTTATTGTAAGTCGGGACTTCCTCAAGGTAATCATCCTTTCTAAAGACTATAGGTGTTTTTTAGATACAGTGTTTTGTCATGACACGGCAGAGTTCCTCTATGACTCAAAGTCGGCCCAGGGGTTTGTGGTCTGCCATTCAGCCAGGCATGTTAATCTTGGAGTGATAATGTTACCTAAATGAGGACTTTTTTTCACTCCAGTACCTACAAAAGCGCGATTTTTTTACCACAATCACTTCTTCTTTCTTTTTTTTCTTCTTTTTTCTTGCGTTAAACCACAATCACACCTAATGGAAAGCAAAGATTCGACGACCAGATGGCCTAGTGGTTAGAGAACCTGACTACGAAGCTTGAGGTCCCGGGTTCGATTCCCGTGTCGGGGCAGATATTTGTATCAAAAATACGAATGTTTGTTCTCGGGTCTTGGGTGTTTAATATGTATTTAAGTATATATCTATCTATATAAGTATGTTTATCCGTTCCCTAGTACCCATAACACAAGCTATGCTTAGCTTACTTTGGGACTAGGTCAATTGGTGTGAATTGTCCCGTGATATTTATTTATTTATTTATTTAAAGATGAGGCCTACGATGGAGCACGCTTGCCTAGTAAATGCTCATCCACTCTAGACTTGAATTTAGGGGCATAAGCAGGAAGAAGGCAGTAAAGCGCGAATTTGTTAAATAGTTAACTTTCAAAGGTCTATTCAACTCTTAGCATTAACGACGCAATAAAACCGGGTAACTTGGTCGCTTGAAGCTACCCGAGAAGCAAACACTTTGGAGTGTAACGAGTTCTCGCCTGCAGGGACATATTGTGTACCGTGAACGCGTAAAATGAGCGCTCGCTTCACAGCTCCATGTCTGCCTCGAGCCATGTCCGGCGCGACGCGGAATACACGGCCACTTTTAATCTCAGTTTAGAAATGCAAGAAGAAACGTGCAATTATCCCTTCTCCCTTCCAGCACTATTTCACAAAACTTGTTTGTTTTGGTCTCGTTAATTATTTTATTTCATTTTTCTTTTTATTCTGCACAGGAGTGTATACTTGGCAAGTAAGTCATAATAATTACGTTGAAGTAATTATCTTATTGTTATTTGCTTATGTCGAGTAGCCAATGAGTTTAACATATCTCATAATATACAATTTTTCTATTCATGTAGTCTTATCCAGTTATTGTGTGCGGTATATCGGTATAGATCGGCAATTTTTGCTGATTTGGGACCATTTAGTGGCACGCTTATTTTTATTGTTTTTATCCATATTGTCACAAATAAGTGTAAATTTAAAATGTTTTTCGTTCCATAGCGACCCGAGGGTCACCGAAGGTGCTGTCTAAAAATCAGCGCTGGGATACTATAATAAACACCTCAACATTATGCAGAGCCAGTGTCCGATTGCGCACCCCAATGACACACTATCTTTATGCAGAGCCAGTGTCCGATTGCGCACCCCAATGACACACTATCTTTATGCAGAGCCAGTGTCCGATTGCGCACCCCAATGACACACTATCTTTATGCAGAGCCAGTGTCCGATTGCGCACCCCAATGACACACTATCTTTATGCAGAGCCAGTGTCCGATTGCGCACCCCAATGACACACTATCTTTATGCAGAGCCAGTGTCCGATTGCGCACCCCAATGACACACTATCTTTATGCAGAGCCAGTGTCCGATTGCGCACCCCAATGACACACTATCTTTATGCAGAGCCAGTGTCCGATTGCGCACCCCAATGACACACTATCTTTATCCTTCGTGTTGTTTATTTGTAAGAATATTGACGTGTCTTGTGTCGTTGTATTTCTTTGTTTCTTTACATTACGAGGCCGTGAAGCGAACAAGTTTGAAGTTGTCAATCGAGCGCCACAGTGTACCTAATGCAACCTGCACAAGTTTTCCTCCATTCACTGGGTTGTTAATACCTGGGCTAAGTAGAGGAAATCTCCGCACCTGTGGAAGCGAGATAGCGCCCTGGAGATTAAGGTTCTAAACAACGAAGTGCGCGGTAAGCCAATAAAGATTTTTCCGATAGCGTTAGGGAAATGTCGGGTGCTCACGGAAGTTAGCGACAATCCTGTTTGGGACGACGTGGGCGGGGCTTTGAGTAATCACGTTATTATAACTTGGGCTGGCGTAAATCGTAATCTATTTTTTGGCCGTTTGTAACTTTATATTTCAGGCGCTGATCTCAGACGTAAATAGACGCAGACACGAGAAACAACATGCTTAGTTACCTTAATAAATAACACGTTTACTTTTCAAGGGTTGAGAAACTAAAATGGTCTTTTAAATTCAATCTCGTAGAGCAGGGGTCGGCAACCTTTAAGGCAGAAAAAAATAGATAAAGGCGGATCGCACCTGTAAGATAATTTTGTACGTAATAGATATCTACCCAGTTATCTATTGTAGGTATAGGTAACAGTAGGTAGGTGGGCCATTCTACTTTTCGTTGACCAGTCATTTTTTGTACTGTGCTCTTCAAATATTTTTTTTACAAAAACAGTAAAGTCCTCGGTTTAAATCATTAAAGATTTAAATAGGCACATAATTAAGCTTACATTTAAAATTATCACTACGTATAAAAAGTAATCATTATTATCTATAAAGTAGGTAACGCATTGGACATGCATGTCCCCGCCATTTGTATGGAAATTGATGTATTTTCCTCTGAGTTACCAATTTTTTTTCCACAAAATTTCTTTGAATTTAAAGTTTTATTGCTTTAAAACATTAAATTTAGGTGTTTCAGTTTGTATATAAGTTATTTACACTTGAAAAAAATCACCAGGTATGCCTTATATTTCACAAAAGATTAATGGTTACTTAAAAGTAGAATGGCCCAGGTAGCAAAATTTTTGTGCCTGAAATATATTATTTTTATTTTTAAATTTAATTAAAAGACTTACAAAACAGTCGCAGGCCACATGAAGATAGGTCTCGGGCCGAATGCGGACCGCGGGCCGTGCGTTGCCGACCGCTGTGACTTAGAGAAACAGCCTAAATAAACACCAGGGTATCGCTGATAGGTCTTCAATAAATAGTATAATTTAATTAAACTTGTAAAATAATTACACTTTTGCTTTAGGCTAGGCAAGATCCTGAGAAAATAGTTGTAAATAAATAATTATGATAGGTTTTGTGATGTGAAATATACACCGTGAGTACAGCAAATGCACTGTCATAAGACAGATTTCTGGGCCCCTCACAAGTAAAAAACGTTGCATGAACCTGAGAACGCGTTACAAGTCTGCATAAACCATTTTTCCATTTCGCTGTCTGTTATGAAGCTTCAAAATAGTATTTTTTGTTGTAAACTAAATAGTTAATCATTCATGTGTGAAAAAGTCATGATAAAAAAAACGATCACAGCCAAGTCATGTATGTTAACAACTAACAAGTAATAGTTGATCTACAGTTTATATTGAATGTTTGCCGTATATTTATTATCCGCCGCTGCAAACATCCGTATTGGCTGCAGCGATATTTTAGTCTACGGTAAGCAGGCTCATATCGAAAACAGCCATCATAGTATATTCATAGTAACTTATGTCGCTAAACACTAATTACCTGTAGAAAATAATACCTACTTCAGTAATTTTGGGTGCGGTTAATGTAAGACATGGTGGCCTAGTGGTTTGACCTATGGCCTCTCAAGCATTAATTTCGAGTCGACAATTTACAGGTCGTAATAACCGTACCCACAATGTTACCCTTAATCCAACACAATAACAATTTATCGGGTATTTATTACACGACAAAAATAGGCGTTGTCAACAACTGAACGAACGACACAACCTATCTGATACTACACACAAGGATAATTAAATTGAAGTTCTCGGAAACGAAACTCAATGGAGGAAATTCTGAGTAAATGTGGGAGAGAATTTTATTTCGTATCATAGGAATTACTGAGAAAGGAATCGTGAGTTTGGAAGCAATATCCGTTAAAAGTATTTTACGGGGCTCACCGTGTAAAATGACGGCGCACAAAGCGCGCTGTGCGGGCGGTGCGGCGCGCGGCGCGGGCGGCGGCGGGCGCTGCCATACCGCTGGCAACCAAGGAAACACTCGAAATATCGCTCAGGTATACTTTACGACTAGCTTAACTTTACGTTTTACTTTTTCAGACTCTACTGCGTTGTGCGCAATGGGATACTTTAGCAACCTCCAGTGCCAACTAGTCGTCAATTAGAGAAACCTGCTACGTTCTACATCGCGCTCTTGAAGTTTCTTAACTCGGATGTATAAATACAACTTCCAATTTTCATCCATCGGACTTCAGTCCCCGGGCATAACATCTGCCTGGAGAGAGATCTCTCTAATGTTACTACCCCCACATTGGTAACCCAAAGCATTGGTAAAGACGCAACCTTCAAAGACGAAAACGCAGTCTCACAGCAAGCCAGACTATCTCCACTGTGCACCACATGTTGCTTTAAAACGCAGTCTCACAGCAAGCCAGACTATCTCCACTGTGCACCACATGTTGCTTTAAAACGCAGTCTCACAGCAAGCCAGACTATCTCCACTGTGCACCACATGTTGCTTTAAAACGCAGTCTCACAGCAAGCCAGACTATCTCCACTGTGCACCACATGTTGCTTTAAAACGCAGTCTCACAGCAAGCCAGACTATCTCCACTGTGCACCACATGTTGCTTTATCTAAACGCAGTCTCACAGCAAGCCAGACTATCTCCACTGTGCACCACATGTTGCTTTATCTAAACGCAGTCTCACAGCAAGCCAGACTATCTCCACTGTGCACCACATGTTGCTTTATCTAAACGCAGTCTCACAGCAAGCCAGACTATCTCCACTGTGCACCACATGTTGCTTTAAAACGCAGTCTCACAGCAAGCCAGACTATCTCCACTGTGCACCACATGTTGCTTTAAAACGCAGTCTCACAGCAAGCCAGACTATCTCCACTGTGCACCACATGTTGCTTTATCTAAACGCAGTCTCACAGCAAGCCAGACTATCTCCACTGTGCACCACATGTTGCTTTAAAACGCAGTCTCACAGCAAGCCAGACTATCTCCACTGTGCACCACATGTTGCTTTAAAACGCAGTCTCACAGCAAGCCAGACTATCTCCACTGTGCACCACATGTTGCTTTAAAACGCAGTCTCACAGCAAGCCAGACTATCTCCACTGTGCACCACATGTTGCTTTATCTAAACGCAGTCTCACAGCAAGCCAGACTATCTCCACTGTGCACCACATGTTGCTTTATCTAAACGCAGTCTCACAGCAAGCCAGACTATCTCCACTGTGCACCACATGTTGCTTTATCTAAACGCAGTCTCACAGCAAGCCAGACTATCTCCACTGTACACCACATGTTGCTTTAAAACGCAGTCTCACAGCAAGCCAGACTATCTCCACTGTGCACCACATGTTGCTTTAAAACGCAGTCTCACAGCAAGCCAGACTATCTCCACTGTGCACCACATGTTGCTTTATCTAAACGCAGTCTCACAGCAAGCCAGACTATCTCCACTGTGCACCACATGTTGCTTTATCTAAACGCAGTCTCACAGCAAGCCAGACTATCTCCACTGTGCACCACATGTTGCTTTATCTAAACGCAGTCTCACAGCAAGCCAGACTATCTCCACTGTGCACCACATGTTGCTTTAAAACGCAGTCTCACAGCAAGCCAGACTATCTCCACTGTGCACCACATGTTGCTTTATCTAAACGCAGTCTCACAGCAAGCCAGACTATCTCCACTGTGCACCACATGTTGCTTTATCTAAACGCAGTCTCACAGCAAGCCAGACTATCTCCACTGTGCACCACATGTTGCTTTATCTAAACGCAGTCTCACAGCAAGCCAGACTATCTCCACTGTGCACCACATGTTGCTTTATCTAAACGCAGTCTCACAGCAAGCCAGACTATCTCCACTGTGCACCACATGTTGCTTTATCTAAACGCAGTCTCACAGCAAGCCAGACTATCTCCACTGTGCACCACATGTTGCTTTATCTAAACGCAGTCTCACAGCAAGCCAGACTATCTCCACTGTGCACCACATGTTGCTTTATCTAAACGCAGTCTCACAGCAAGCCAGACTATCTCCACTGTGCACCACATGTTGCTTTATCTAAACGCAGTCTCACAGCAAGCCAGACTATCTCCACTGTGCACCACATGTTGCTTTATCTAAACGCAGTCTCACAGCAAGCCAGACTATCTCCACTGTGCACCACATGTTGCTTTATCTAAACGCAGTCTCACAGCAAGCCAGACTATCTCCACTGTGCACCACATGTTGCTTTATCTAAACGCAGTCTCACAGCAAGCCGGACTATCTCCACTGTGCACCACATGTTGCTTTATCTAAACGCAGTCTCACAGCAAGCCAGACTATCTCCACTGTGCACCACATGTTGCTTTATCTAAACGCAGTCTCACAGCAAGCCAGACTATCTCCACTGTGCACCACATGTTGCTTTATCTAAACGCAGTCTCACAGCAAGCCAGACTATCTCCACTGTGCACCACATGTTGCTTTATCTAAACGCAGTCTCACAGCAAGCCAGACTATCTCCACTGTGCACCACATGTTGCTTTATCTAAACGCAGTCTCACAGCAAGCCAGACTATCTCCACTGTGCACCACATGTTGCTTTATCTAAACGCAGTCTCACAGCAAGCCAGACTATCTCCACTGTGCACCACATGTTGCTTTATCTAAACGCAGTCTCACAGCAAGCCAGACTATCTCCACTGTGCACCACATGTTGCTTTATCTAAACGCAGTCTCACAGCAAGCCAGACTATCTCCACTGTGCACCACATGTTGCTTTATCTAAACGCAGTCTCACAGCAAGCCAGACTATCTCCACTGTGCACCACATGTTGCTTTATCTAAACGCAGTCTCACAGCAAGCCAGACTATCTCCACTGTGCACCACATGTTGCTTTATCTAAACGCAGTCTCACAGCAAGCCAGACTATCTCCACTGTGCACCACATGTTGCTTTATCTAAACGCAGTCTCACAGCAAGCCAGACTATCTCCACTGTGCACCACATGTTGCTTTATCTAAACGCAGTCTCACAGCAAGCCAGACTATCTCCACTGTGCACCACATGTTGCTTTATCTAAACGCAGTCTCACAGCAAGCCAGACTATCTCCACTGTGCACCACATGTTGCTTTATCTAAACGCAGTCTCACAGCAAGCCAGACTATCTCCACTGTGCACCACATGTTGCTTTATCTAAACGCAGTCTCACAGCAAGCCAGACTATCTCCACTGTGCACCACATGTTGCTTTATCTAAACGCAGTCTCACAGCAAGCCAGACTATCTCCACTGTGCACCACATGTTGCTTTATCTAAACGCAGTCTCACAGCAAGCCAGACTATCTCCACTGTGCACCACATGTTGCTTTATCTAAACGCAGTCTCACAGCAAGCCAGACTATCTCCACTGTGCACCACATGTTGCTTTATCTCCATTTCTGGTGTCTGTAAGCCCCCCTCCCACTACTGCCCTCCGCTCCAACAAGGACCCAAAAGTAGCAGAGCAACAATAACAACGAGGCTCTGAGTGACTGGCCCTTGCAAGCGCCTACATGACGCATAGACTGCAATTCGTACCGATCTCCGGTCTAAAATGGGGGCTGATGTAGCGACCTCGATTACAGAAACACGCTACGCTATGTCGCGTTATCGCAGTTTCTCAACTCGGCTGCATAAATACAACTCGCATCTTTCATCCATCAGACTTCGGTCCTACATCTGCCTGGAGAGAGATTGTAGCCTCTTCTCACAATACTACCACACTATTTTTATGAAAGTCATCCTTAGCCCCCGTTCTCACTATGTCGTGTGTCGTTCCGTTTTTTAATCGTGCGTTCCAGTTTGTATCGAAATCGTGTCCGACAAGTGTGAACAGCTTCATACAAAATGTTCTGCCATTCGAACGCACGATTAAAAAACGAAACGACACACGACATAGTGGGAACGCGGTCTAATGGTCTGCCATCAATCTTCAACCTACAATCAGGACTACTACACAACTACTCTAACAAGTTGTACAGAGCTATATCTACCTCGGCTCTACTATTTCTAGCACTGGATGATGTAGCGATGAGATCAGGCAGCGGTGCGCCATTATCAGGTTGGCAGAGGAACGGCTGGGAAAAATTTGGAAGGACAGAATAGTTACCAAGAAGACGAAGGCCAGATTGCTGAAATGCCTGGTTTTTCCAGTCTTTCTCTATGGCGCTGAGACTTGGCCTCTGAGACTGCAGGATCGCCGTAAAATGTGTGTAGATGTGTGGAGATGTGGTGCTGGAGACGTCTGCTAAGGATCCCTTGGACGGCATTTCGCACCAATTTTTCCATCCTCAAATAGCTTCATATTAAAGACCGGCTTTCGTCTACTGTACAATTACGAATACTGAAGTTCTTTGGTCACTTCACCAGGAATGTGAACTCAATGGAGAGATTGGTGGTTCATGGTCAGGTGGAAGGCAAGAGGGCGCGCGGCCGTTCACCAACTCGCTGGACCGACCTGATTAAAAAAGCTACTGAGTCCACCATGGTCCAGTGTACTCGCAACGCCTCTAACCGGCATAAAATAAAAAAGCTACTGAGTCCACCATGGTCCAGTGTACTCGCAACGCCTCTAACCGGCATAAAATAAAAAAAGCTACTGAGTCCACCATGGTCCAGTGTACTCGCAACGCCTCTAACCGGCATAAAATAAAAAAGCTACTGAGTCCACCATGGTCCAGTGTACTCGCAACGCCTCTAACCGGCATAAAATAAAAAAGCTACTGAGTCCACCATGGTCCAGTGCACTCGCAACGCCTCTAACCGGCATAAATGGAAGCACATTGCCGAGAGGGCTGTCGTCGAAAAGCTTTAGCCTACCAAAAATACACGATAAAGCCGATGTAACACAAAAATACGCAACCGATAGCCGATGCCCGTGGTAGAGGAAATATTAAGCAGGAAAGCGATCAGGCCATAAAAAGTAGAACGTGAATCGCCTGTGCCTTGCCGCGGCCCTAGGTATCGCATGCAACGGACGCGACTCTCAAAGCGCTGGGAACACAGCTCATAACGTTTTATTAAACTGGTTCCGAGTCAACACGCGCGATGCTGCGCCGCCTTTGTGCAACTCGGTTATAATGTCGGCCCCGCCGGAGCAAACTACTCGTGATTTAGGATATCGGTGAACGCTGCTCGCTCAGCTATGAGTTGCCGTAACGACTAAAGCGCTCCTTGCGGTAGCGGTAACATTAGGTGCGACTTGTGTTGCTGTTGCGAAAGTTAAGCGAAAATTATTACATGAACTTATACCTCTACACAACACCTCATATTCCGCTAGACTATGACGATGTGCATATTAACTCATACATTTTATTTCTCCATGAATGACTACCTGAATATTTCATCGTGTAATCGTGGGTTGTTTTAATCATATCAGATTTTAATATGCCTTGCCGTATAAAATCACGGAATCAGTTGCCGATATTTTCATTTCGCTGAATTTCATCTCATCCCTACACCAGTTATTCCGATACTGTTTCAATACAGTCACAAATCAAAGCAACATGATGTGATAGACGTATAAGATATTCAGAAAAGCAAATGGTTTCCTGTCGAGAATAGCTTTCGACGGATGGAAAAAGATGCCAATGTTCAGCAAAACGAATGCGTGCCGCCGACAGGCTTCATATCTGAAACAAATAATACCAAGGAGATGTAATCTACTAATGGAAACTTCGTCACACGCACCTCGTTTGTCACATGCCGCGCGATAAATTAAAACCGGCCAAGAGCCAAGAGCGTGTCGGTTCCGCAGCCGTCTATTTTGTACGGAATTTCCCAAGTACGTACATTTTATAGTAGGCTGAAGTCACCAGTCATGGACATGTTAAGAACAGTAGTTACCCAGTAATGGACAGCAAATATTCGATGCCTTATACCCCACCATTCATGACCATCAGTTATCTGAGCTTATTAATGTTGATGGCTTAAAAATGTAATGTGGCTGTTTCTTCAAATTTGGGTTCACGGAAAAAAAATCCATAATTAGTTCTTGTCCATTACTGAAGCTGTCCCTAGGCCATGCTGCTATTTACTCTCAAACTACCTACTAATCATTCTGAAGCATCATCAAATCAAAAGCATTTATTTTATTTCAGATCAAAGATTTTAAAATACATTTTCGATTAGTACTTTTGAGCTCTGTGATTTCAAACATCATTCCCCTGGGCTCACAATGCTTCCACCTCTTTTGAAGCCTACTGTTTAGAAGATGTCCCTAACTGCAGGTGTAATTTGTGAGTGCAGTTAATCTGCGAGATGCACCCCGCGTGGGCGGCGAGTCGGCTCCGGCCGGCTTTGTCCCCGCGTTGCCATGATGGATCTATCCTATTTCTCGGATGGATTCGGTGAAAGGATTCCAGTCCAGTGTTGTCGCAATAGCGATAGTTTCGCTATCGATAGTTTGAACGTGAGAAATAGTCGGTTGTGCGATAGTACTATCGAAAATATGGAAACGCCCCCAACTCAACTCCCGTCTACGGTGTTTCCATCTAACTATGACATCGGGTCCTTCAAGAAAAGAGGGTATTGTTCCCTTAAAGGCCGGCAACGGACTAGTGACCCTTCTCGGGATTCTGGTTCTCATGGGTGGTGGTGATCGCTTACCAACAGGTGACCCACTTGCTCGTTTGCCTCCCTCTATCAGTAAAAAAAAAAACGCTGCATTACTAGTGAAAATTAGGCGATACTATCGAACTTGGTTGATACTATCGCGTCAAAAAAGTCGATAGTATTGACTATCTATGATCTATTGACGCGTTTCGATAGTATCGATAATTTTGTTATAGTGAAATTCAAATTCAAATTCAAATTCGTTTATTTGTTCAACACGGGTAAGTTACATGAGGTCTTATGAATATCTTGTATCACTATGTTGAGCCGTGAGGCATACAAATTGTAGGGTCAGTTAACTAAGCACATGAAAGTCTGGTATTCTGGGAATTTGGTATTTTAGAAATAAGATAAGTCGGCAATCTAGTACTTTGCAATTGTGATATTTAGGGAACGAGCGCTGATTTTTAAGGCCACGATGGTATCGCGATACTATCGATAGACTATCGCTATCGCAACAACACTGTTCCAGTTTCACTGATGGCCAAGCAGCGGGGCCTGGAACGTGCGACTACGATTTCCATCTCACGACGCAATTATCGAACTCGAGCTCTGGGAGTGAGCTGGCGCGGCACTGAGTTTTGATTGAACGTTTAATATTTTTGATGAATAAAGAATTCGTTATCAGTTTTTCATGTGCTTGTACAATTAAAACTCATGACCGAGCTTCGGCCGAAGCGAATTAAAAAAACTGGCCAAGTGCGAGTCAATTTAGAATAAATAAAAAAAATATTTGTACACCGATATGAGGTAGGTATTTCTACGAAAAACAAAGTACTATATTTTTTTACGTATGTATTTTTACTTATTCCTAAATTTTATAATTTTATATGAACAGGAAGTACTCTCTAGGTCTAGGTTTTGATTTCCACGGCTTTTGAAAATACACTTTCCAAATATTGTGTTTATTTTATAATTTGTGTTTAATTTGTTCACAGCTTCTAGGCATGCAAATCTGAATCAGTACTAAATAATATGATAAATGCGAAGGTGTCTGTTTCTTACCTCTTCTCACGCTTCAATCGCTGAACCGATATAAATGAAATTTGTTTTAGAGATAGTTTGAGACTCCGGGAAGGACATAGGGTAGCTTTTATGCCGGATGCTCCCGCGGGATAGCGATAAATTAATTCTTTGCTGACGGTGTCGTGGGCAACAGTTGTTAGTACCTATTTAATAATTTCAACTTGATATCTCCACGCGTTCCTATGACAAAAGGTCTTGGCAACCGATAAAGAACGAAGTGTTCCTACTGTAGCTGGTGTTCCTTGTAAATGAGAACAAAGAACAATATTGCAAACGATACATCGCCAACAGAGCGAGCTAAGCTGTTCTGAATAAAAATCGCAGCAGTCGGCGCGATCCGGTTATTGCCTCGTAAATTATCGGCCGCGTATGAAATAGTCGCCGACTGCAGTCGCGGCAGGGAATGCAGGATCGGCATGCTCGTATCGTATGTACAAAACTTAAGGCTACCTACTATTTGAATAATAACTCTGTTTCGTGTACCAACTTTAAACTATAATTCAGGCGTTTATTAATTCGAAGCCGTCATCAAGCAAACACCCATCTAAGGCATATTACAAAAATAATACTTAATTTCATCATGGACAGGGATGTGTGGAAAAAAATCCGATCCGCATTCGTGATCCCTGGTTTCGAACAGCGCATCTACTGTGTTGATTTGAACATTGTAGATCTTTATAAAAAAAATTACTATTTTGAGTTTCTCGCTGGATTCTTCTCAACAGGGTTTATCCGAACCAGCAGTAAATACACTCACGGTCAAATAATACGGCCCACAGTCCACTTTTCATACAAACGAGGCCACTTTGATGCCTTAATTCTCTACCAGGGTGGTGAGGCTTGCGTTTCACCACAATCACGCCTGATGGAAAGCGAAGATGAGGCGTACGATGGAGCACGCTTGCCTAGTAAATGCTCATTCACCCTAGACTTGACAACGGCCAAACTGTAGTGGCTGCTGTAGGCCCTTTTGTTTCTACATAAAACGCATAAGCTGCACGTCTAAATAGAAGTAGATAGAAGTACAATAAACTTAGGTAAGTATATGTCGATTTATGTTAAAGTGGAGGAGGGCTGTTAAAGTGGAGGAGGGCTGTTAAAGTGGAGGAGGGCTGTTTCGGAGTGATAACGCACAGACATAGGTGTCGTACGGCAGCAGAGGAGCAAGACAAAAGGGTTGTAGTTATACAGGGTGGAAAAAAAAGTCGGGCCCTGGAGGGAAACTACCTTAAATCGTTAAGTTGACTCATTTTACTTAAAGGAGACATTCCTTTATTTTTAAAAAGAAGCAAAACTGCATTCAAAGATTTTCTAAAACTCGCTTGCCTCGCCCGGGACTCGAACCAACTAAAATTTAAAAAAACAAACACTCGCTATTTTATTATACTAATCGATAGGCTTATTATGCAGGATAAAATTTCTCTAACAAACATTTGGTTTTAAAAATAAAAATGATTGTAAAATCTAACGTTGACTTATTTTATTATCAATTTGTTACACTTAAATTATTTAACTGATTAATTGTTCGAAATGAGCCGGATACACAAATGTAGTCTCCGTTGAAATTCATTTCGTGTAGCCTTCAGCAAAGTGTTGTGGTGTATGCCCCTAATAACATTTTCTACCGCAACCCTTAGCTCTTGCACGGTTTCATAACAGGTTTCATAAATAACATTTTTTACATGACCCCATAAAAAGAAGTCCATGGGCGTCAGGTCTGGACTTCATGCAGGCCATCTAAACGTCCCGTTTGTACCTATCCAGACATTGAAATGTTCATTGAGGTAAGCCCTGGAAATTCTGCTGTTGTGCGCCATCTTTCTGAAAAATGATATTATTTTGTTCCTCTTCCGGTAGAAGGTTTAATTGATTTTGTAAAAGCTCTCATATTTCTCTGTATTTAGCTGTTAATGTAAATGTTTGTAAGAGAAATTTCATCCTGAATAATAACCCTATCGATTAGTATAAAAAATAGCGAGCATTTGTTTTTTGAATTTTAGTTGGTTCGAGTCCCGGGCGAGGCAAGCGAGTTTTAGAAAATCTTTGAATGCAGTTTTGTTTCTTTTTAAAAATAAAGGAATGTATGTCTCCTTTAAGTAAAATGAGCCAACTTATCGATTTTAGGTAGTTTCCCTCCAGGGCCCGACTTTTTTTCCACCTGTATACTTAATTAAATGTAAAATTCTCCTTTAATTCTGTGCGATTGCTGCTCGCCGGCGAGCGCGGTCTCGTAAACATTCATCTTTACTCGACTGCGGCCGTGCCAAATGGGTATCGCGTTTGTTTTAATCCGCACTGGACCCGCGTGAGAACTACAGCCCAAGCCCTCTCATTTTGTAAGGAGGTCTGTGCCCTTCAGCGGGACGTATACAGGCTGAGATGAATTATGACGTAGCAGTTAAGGATTGCGAGGTTGGATGCGGATGGCGCAGGACCCATCTGTTTGGGGTGCGATGTCGGAAACTTCCTCGAGTGCTCGGGCGTTACCACTCCCTTCTATCCGAGGCGTAGGCCTCATGGGGTGGGGAAGGGTAACGCTTGGGACGGTGCACCCTGGGCAACAACGGTTAATTGATTCCTTCGGGGATTTAGTTAACCGTTGGCTAATATCCGACTGGGGGGGTGGGGGTCAGCAATCTCCACATGTGCCTGGGTCGGTACGGGAATACACGACCTGGGCTGCACGACCGTTACGGTTCTCCCCTGTTAACCCTGGTGGTTAAGGGGGAGAAGAGTAGCGGATGGGTCCATGACCTGTGGCAATTGACTGACATACTGGGGGGTAGGGGTGGTGAGGTGAACCCGCAACTAGTTGCGGGGGATCCGAACCAGTGGGCCCATTCGTGGGTCCGCAGAGAGGACGGCGTCTCGCCCTTGGGCGGACGCCTTTGACGGAGGCGAACCCGAACTAAGTACCTGCTCTGCCACGGCGGACAGGGAAAGGCGAGGGGGAGCCTAGTGGGCGGAAGCGACCGTGCCCTCGGTACCGCTCTGCTTCCAGAGCAGGACATGAGGGCGCGGAAGCTAACGTGAGGGCACGTACGTAACCCCGCCTTGCCGGGAACGTGGGCATCTGCGGAAGCCACGAGGAGTAAACCTCTTTAAACAATCCTTCACCAGCGGGGGAGGCCGGGGAATGCCGAGCCCGCATTGCACGGTGTCGACAGAGGAGCCCCATCCCGGGGCGGCCAGTGGGCGTTGCGGTGACTCATTGTGCTCCCGCGGCGTTTCACAATGGCAAACGAGGGAATCCGTGTGGTTTTTAGTGGGTAGGCCCCTTGGGGAGAGCCCCACATACCTCCGTTTCCCCGAACGGAGACGATGCATAAGGTGCATTTTCCACACCAAAAAAAAAAAGGACCCATCTGTTTGGCGAGCCTTGGGGGAGGCCTATGTTCAGCAGTGGACGTCTTTCAGCTGAAATGATGATGATGATGAGTCAATAGGTTTAGGATAGTTTGTGTTGCACACAGTTGCAATACCCCACTCTACCTTGAAAGTTCTAAATTACGAGCTTAATCGTGTTCATGCAGTAAACTACGCAAATCCTGCAATCAGTAACTTGCTGCGGCTGCAATAAATCAAGCGCCCGCAGCCGGGAGCCTTCACACACGCGCGCGCACGGCATGTGTGTATGTATGTGTGCGTAGTGCGCGTGCGGCGGACACCCAGCGACTGATCTTGGGAGACGCGATCGCTTATCGACAATCGATTACCGAGCAACTTAATTAAAACAATTGAGTTAATACTTATTGTCCAGCATTAGCTACAAATACTAATTTTGTATCACGTTTAAAATTTAATCTTGTATGTTGGTCATTTATGTGGAGGCAGAGGAGGGTTTGGCACGTAAACATAATTATACGACACGACATGCTCGTTTGTGTTGCGCAGGTTGTTTATTGATATACGGATAGCCTAGTTGTTAGAGAACCTGACTACGAAGCTTGAGATCCCGGGTTCGATTTCCAGTCGGGGCAGACATTTTGTATGAAAAATACGAATGTTTGCGCTAGAGTCTTGGATGTTTAATATGTATTTAAATACATATTCATCTAAATACCTATGTTTATCTATAGTATAAATTTTACTTCGTTTGGGACTAGACTATGATTTAGGTATTTATTTATTTATGTGCCGTCGAATAATAACGCCTGAGACAGTCAATTTTTGTCACTGAAAATGTTCGAGAGACGCTCACAAAGGCGCTGTTGCTTGACTGTGCCGTCGCCTGAGAGATGGGTTAGCGAACACGATAAGTAATTTAGGTATTTGCACAGCGTATTAGACGCATGCCAGCGGCCCGGGCTGCTACACCAATGCAGTGTTACTCGTGCATCCTATCATATGATGACCTTTGTGAATTCCGTCTTCAGACAATGGAGTCTTAAATGTGTTGGAACTATTCAGATTAGTTATTCCTCGTTTCCATGCTCACACCTTGCAAAGTAACAAACATATAATATTTATTTATTATTATTTATATCTGAAGATACGAGTACTAAGCATTAAGTTTATTTAAATCATCATCTTCTTTGGCATATACATGTCACACTGCTGAACACAGGGACACCCCTGGCATGTAGTTTGCATGTAAGCCCAGTCTGAATTGGGAGCAAATTTTCAAAGAGTATTATCGCACACAAATTATGAAAAACGCAGAGATGCAAGTCTGGGTTCGACTATTACTACCACCAAGCTAATGCGGTTTTTTTTTAATTAGTATGTTATATACTCGTAAGCAGCACTCTTAACATAACTTCACTTTTGTCAAGTATTTATACTTTAGAGTTACGTTTTGACACAAAAAACAATAGCGTTCTAGGGTGGAACCTTCCACAACCATTTCACGATGACTTCTTGGGCAGATGTATGGAATGTCAACATGACATTTGAAATGAAAAGGGTTCACCCTGTTAATTTAATCAGTTTCCTTGACTGGAGATGTCACTCGTGCACAGTGCACGGATCATTGCTTATGTGGCACACCGAAATGCACAATACACAATCTACAAAATATTCAGTCAATAAGACGAATGTCAACCCCAAGTCTTGGCGAGCAGCCCGGCGTCCGCGACGATTCCGTAGTATTCGTATCCACTGAGGCATTGATTTAGGATAAAAATGCACACGAGCGCGATAGTTCATCCATTATCCCCCTCCCCCGCGCCGTTTAATCCCGACGCGATACTCTTAGCATAATTGGACGACTCGAGCGCGCGCAGTTCGCGCTTTGTTATCCGAGGATCGTTGCGCTCAGCGCGGTGAGATGCTTCAGGATGTGTTGCTTTGTCATGGAGAATAATTCCAGGTAATTCTACAATAAGGTACGTCAAGCCACGCGTAATACTAATAAACTAGTGGTTTGACCTAAAGCTTTTGATGAAAAAAAGCGTGGGTTCGAACCGGGGCTCAGACCTCTGAATTTCCGGAATTTATGTGCGAAATAACATTTCACATTCACTACAAACTAACGTTCGAGGAATCAAAGAAGTTCCCAAGCAGCACTGGGTCCTCGTGCAGCCGAAGCTGTCTTGTTGTGAGAGAAAGCATGTGCCCAGCAGAGGGACGTATCAAACATCATGGCAAACCAAGAAAAGGAAAACACTCAGATACAATTTCTAATCAATCGAGGCAGTCAAAAGGCAAACGAACGAGGAAGTGACAATTGAGAATCTGAAAAGAAGTAACTTCCGTAATTAACAAGATTATGGCGCGGGTAATCCGGCGCGGCGCGGCGCGGACGGCGCCGGGGCTTGGAACCGGTACCGAAAATACTTGTAACATACCGGTATTTATAGGTTTTCGAAGCCGTGGTGGCCTAATGGTTTGACCTGGAGCCTCTCAAGCAGAGGGTCGTGGGTTCAAATCCCGACTCGCACCTCTGAGTTTTTCGGAATTTATGTGCGAAATTACATTTGTAATTTACCATGAGCTTTACGGTGAAGGGAAACATCGTGAGGAAACCTGCATACACCTGCGAAGAAATTCAATGGTGTGATGGTTCCCATTACGCACTGGGCCCGCGTGGTAACTACACGGCCCAAGCCCTGTCATTCTGAGAGGAGACCTGTGCCCTGCAGTGGGACGTATATAGATTGGGATAATGATGATGATAGGTTTTCTTCCTTATTTAAGGAAAAATACCGGTTCTCTATAATGGTTCTTACGCGTGTATGTAACGTTGCCGTACTATTGCGATGCGATGAAAGCGAGCAGTTCCCATCTCCACGGGAAAACTGTAATGTTAGCATATAACTTCTTGCGCTCTCTTTCACTCTACGTACACTTTCGAGTACTTACCGGTTTCAAGGTATCGGTATCGTGTCTAACCATCTGTCATTTGTACCTACTTAGTTATTAGGAGCTGTACAACACTATGGTTGCAATCAAGTTGCAATAAACGAAACGAGTATGACTATGATTATGTAGGACCTATGTTTGGTACCGGTCTCCCGGTACAGGTACCAACACTCATACGGTATGGTCACGATACCGCTTCCGGAATACCGGTATTTCAATCCCTGGCGCCAATCAAATAAACGGCCAACTTCGCCGTTCATTACTTGATTTAATTCTGATATTTTCCTGTTCCTAATTTCTCTCCACAATGATATTTAAAGAGGCCCGTTCAACTCGTGATTAAATGTCGCTGAAGGTTGTGAGCATCCGCCGTAATTGAGCGGCGGCAGATTTAGTATCGCGACGCGGAGGAGCGATAAAGAGGTGTCAATACCGGCCGGCTAATTACATCTCAGGCGGCTCTTATACTCTGCTTGTTGCCATTTGTAATCTGCTGATATTTGATTTGATACTACAAGATATAACAAATAAGAAAAGGCAACTGTAACAAAAAAATAGTAAAATAACGATATTATCCGTAAGGAGGGATCTTTTCAGCCTAACCTGACCTGATGACCTGACCTGGAAGTTTATCTATGTTTAAAAAACTAGATGGAAACTTTCAATCTTAGATGGACAATGAACTGAAATTGCCTGATTCAATAAATTTATTTGCATAAATTACTTAGATGGACAGTTTGACTATTTTGATAATCAAATGATACCTCCTGAAGCAGATCTGGGGTTTGAAACTAAGGTTGACTGCTTAGCTCACGTTTTTGTGGGAGTTTTGAAAAATGGACTGTATCTACTAACTAATATTTCCGAAAATTTAGCCGTCTGAGGTCCAAGAAAACACTCACCCTCTTACTGCTGTGTCGGAGCTTGGTATCAGCCAGGTACAGGGCCACTGGACCTTCTCGTGCTGGCCAGGCTTACCTTACGATCCTTGGGTTACCTGCTGCCTAGACTTCACACAAAGCAATCGAAGCAGATGTATTTTCCTGACTTCACAAGGCACTCCACGACTTTTATCTTATACAAAACAACGACAGCGAAATTACTTCTACGAGAGGCGAAACTAGACTGTTAGATACGAAAAAATGGCAGTTATTTGACAGTTTTTGAATGTTGCTATATCAATAAACTTGTAACTATAGAGAAAACGGAACACCTCCGTTACCGGACACCTCAGAGCTTCAAAATTCAACACCATGTATACCTATACTTCTCACGCAATTACCAATCAATCAATCAATAATTTTATTTGTCAAAACATAGGTAAATACATGTACAAAGATCTTAACTGTATAATTTAGTATCACTATGTTGCACCATGACCATGAGGCATATAAATACATAGGAAATATGAGGCATGCATGTTTTTTATTAACCTATAAGTACATAATAATACATACCGCCAATTCTTTACATGAAACACCATATCCCATGAACTCTGAACTCTCCCTCTAATTGACCTAGGTAGACCTACGCGCAACGATTACGATTACGTTACGACCGCGGAATACCTCAATAGAAAGCCCCAACCTCTGTCCTGCCTTTGTCACACTAGAAAAGTTTTATCCGACTTCTCTATACAGTATATGTATAGATTTCCTACAATATATGTATGTACCTTCCTGTAAATGAGACTGCACACACCAACTCTCATTTTCATCCCAATGTGCATGGCTCCCATCATAAACGGATGCTGGACCATGACATTCGCGACGCTGCAAAAGACGACGCCGAACGAGAAAAACACTGCTTCTCCGAAGCTGACATTGCCTTCCCTCTCGTAATAGGTAAACAATCGGGATAGAAACGTTGAGGTCCTGCCAAAAAACATTTGATGATATGGTACATAGATATGTACTTAACTATATGTTTTCGAGAAGATAAATATTCCTTAATTAAAGAACTGTTAATGCCATATTTCTTAAGAGGGTTTATACCTGCTGAGCTGGCAACGTTGTATTTTTGTTAGTTTTTCTCGATTATTCCATAAAAATTGAATGAAAATTAACATGTTTTGTATACGAATTGTTCTAATATATAAGTTAATGTGTCTACTGCAATAATAATTCGTGATAAGACTTTTATGTTCTTTAAAAACCGTTAGGTAAAAATTTGTTAGTTTTTAAAGAAAATAAAAGTCTATCACGAATTATTATTGCAGTAGACACATTAACTCATACATATATTAGAACAATTTGTATACAAAACATTTTTAATTTTCATTCAATTTTTATGGAATAATCGAGAAAAACTTACAAAAATGCAACGTTGCCAGCTCAGCAGGTATTACCCTCTTAATTTAAAATAGTTTAGCAAGATGCAGGTCGCTAGATTCATGCTTGAGTTAGATACACGTTTCTAAGTACATATATACTTACCGCATTTACATTAGTTTCTTATTTAGTGACTTAAACCAGAAAATAAAAAAAAATAAGAAAAAGACTGTAAACGACAATGGTATGTACACAGCCTATCTCTATACAGCTTTTAACTACTTGGTTCAAATTGGTTACTTACTTATTTTACAAATAAATGTAATAAAATACCTAGGTACTTTATCTACTGTTTTCAGTGATTATTATATTGAACATTTTAAATTTTGTTAAATTAATTATTGCTTATCAATAAACTCTATTGAAATATTTTACTACTATCATATTGAGCAGCTTAGACTTTTTTTTTGTTTATACTTAGGTATATTTTCTTACTTTCCTTGTAGTCGAAATGAAAAGCAGAGTGTTTAACTCGGGGAAAACACCAATATTACCCTCGAAATATTGGCACCCTCGCTGTGCTCGGGTACCAAGTAACCTCGTGTGATATTGGTTATTTTCCTCCCTTGTTGAACAATCTACTATTACTGTACATTTATTTATTAATTTATCCACAAAAATAGTATTGCAACTACTATTACTATTTTGTCCTTTGTAACTTTGTACATAATGCAATGCGACTATGCAATAATGGCATCGATAGCCTGACTTTGGTTAAGACGGCTAAACCTAACTTAAACTACCGCGGCACGACACGACTGCTAGTGATTGCATCGAGTCAGCTACACCCCGCTAGTGCTCCTCGTTAGAGGCAACAGGGAATCATCGCTGCTCCAGGCTACATCTAAACGTCTACTATCACATCTCGTACTAAAAACTGCTTTGAAACATAGAAAATAGATCTGTTTTTAGCTGAGGTCGAAGTCGAGCTACGAGCTACGTAGTTATTTGTTTGTAGTTCATTTCATATCAGTTTGTTGAGTGCTTTCAGATGTCTCATTTCATCTTTTCATAGTATAAAAATATACAGTTCATCTTTTTTAATAACCCACTAAGGCGACTATAACTCACGTGAGATCCGGAGTAAAATATTGCAAGGAACACGCCAATAATTTATCTCCGCGAAATTCTTTAAGGCGACTGTCAAAATATTGTATAAATCCATTAATATGTAACGTATGTGCGCCGCGGAACAGCTTCGGCTTCTTACCTAAAGCGACACACACTAGATTGCACACGGGCAGATAAAAGCTTACGAATATGTCGCGCTCCCGGAACATCGGCTTTAGTAGGGAAGGCATAGGGGCGAGGACGGTACCGGTGCGGCGAAGCGGACGCGCGCGCTCGGGCGTGCGGCGATACGGCCGGGCCGCTGCTGGGGACGACACGGGGACACGTCTTCTAGATCGATTAACCGCAACTCCCCGGGATTAACGGCTGACGGCCGATTGGCTCGCTAACTGAACAACTGCCAATTCAATGCTCATTCGATCAATGTAGAAATAATCTTTTGTTAAAACTATTTTATACATTTTTTTTGCGGACTGTAGTTTTTGCCCCTGGTTACCAAAGTACTCGTTGAGACGAATCAAAGTAGCCCAAACTCAATACAGTCGGTCTCAGTATGGCCACCCTCTAGTTTCATCGTCAGATCAGCTCCATTTCATAATATTACATTGTCATCGGATTTAGAATTGCATGCACAATTTCAGCTTAATCGGTTGAAGATACTTACATTGCAAGTTAGTAAAAAGCTTGTAAAAAAACTGAGCTTCGTGCTTGCTGCGTATTGATATCCGGCAAATTTTATTGCTCATGCATTTGGTCAGGTGAGCTATAGAATCTGATTCCGGTGCACGATAACCATTAGGGTACGTAGCTTGGCTGCAACTTAGCAGCGATTAGAAGTGAATGTTTTCGTTGAGTATCCTGGATAGTGAGAGAAGCTTGTTTTAAGTATCTATGTTTTCGAACGCAACATCTCGCAATCAATGTAAAGTTGACCAACACTCTAAGGTTCAGTGTCATTTGTACAGGTTAAAGCATCAAATGCCATTTTCACTAATAAGTCAGTGTGATAATCAGCCTTATTGCATTTTTTATGATGTAGGAACTGACACAAAAAATGGTAAAGCACTTAACTGCAAGCCACACAGAAGAGACGTCTTTTGTCTACTTTGGATCGCGACGCTTCTATACATTTAGTATAAAAACTGATTCAAGGGGCGCCTCGAGTGCGACGCGCCCCCAACCCATGTCTCTTTGTGACTTGCGCCTTACTTAGTCAACTACACACAACTTTTATGACGTCATGTAAAAACATTATGGAATCCGATGAGAATCGAGTTGTTCCGGCGCTACGCCAGTGTAATTTAGCCTTATTCATTGTTCTCCAAACGGTTTAACAAATTACTACTTGAAATACATTCACTTGACTGCTTAGGACAGCTGCTTAGCGCTAGAAGCATTGAGAACACTCCGGTGTGGGCCACAGCGGAAATAACGTGCCAGTGGAGAGGGGGTGATGGAAGTATTTCCCGCGCAAATAGATTTATGTGTCCAGTCGCCCGACTTTTATTGCCGCCGGTGCAATGGAATGCACAGCGCTGATCCCGGCACGGAGACATTTGCACGCCTGCTGCACGGGTAAAGAATGCATTCGAACTTACAACGGACTTTTGCTCTTAAGTTACGGTTCTATTGAGACGGTGTGGAGATCTACAGAATGGACCAATCACATGATAGAAGAAGCGAGATATGGGTTTCAACGTTTTGGAAAGACTAACGATAACTACGAAGACCAACCACATGTCGACTATTCTTGATTGTTAATAAGTTTCAAATTATAATAATCAAAAACGTGAGCTTTAGGGGGTGTTTCACCACCTTATTGTCAAACTACTGGTTACGTAACCAATGAATAAACTAAGTACTGGACAAATCTGTCGGCTAGTTTTTTTTCAGTTTCACCACTCCGGTCCTGTGCAAACTAAGTACCACTTAACTAATCGTCAGTTTAACAAAAAGTCAGAATGGCAACGTCGCATTTCACGACCACGCGTTCCTGTTCGCACACTTTCGTTCAAAGAGTCGCTCATTATTAAAGAAAAAGAAATCGTAAACTATGTAATTTTTAAATACATCTATTTTTTTGCATAAACAAATATGTAACATTATAATTAATCCAAAAACGCTATTTATTAACGATACTTTGTTAACAATAACAAAGAAAAATAAAATCACGTAAAACGAATCCAAAAGTGGCGCCAAACCATTTGACAGATAAACTTTTTTTTTAATGGCGATATACAAGTTCAGGTAGAACAAACGAATGAGCCACTGAAAAAAGTCTGTAATTAGAAAATATTACGAAATTTTGGATTTATTTTTACATACTAAAAGTGTACATACATTTTTTTTATTCAAATCTTGATATTTAAATTATTTTATGCAATTTAGCATGAAATCTTTCTTTAAAAAATAAAAAAACTTTGATTTATTTTTCTGAAACCGGCTGATGGGCTCTCCAACCATGGCCACAAAAAAATAAACTTAACTAATTAAAAAGTTATGTGACGGATAAAAATGCTAAATGCCTCCTGATCTAATGGTCAAATTAAGAAACAGTTTGTCCGTCACTTAGCGCTAATCGAGACTGGTGAAACGGAAATTTTAATTCCATCTGTCAAATAAGGTTATGATTAAGCTAATCCGAACTTTAAGAAAAGTGGTGAAACAGCCCCTTAATATGTTATTATTAAAGTCAAAGTCAAATTTTTATTTAATTTAGTTATCTTAGGAGCATCAGCTCCTATGAACGTCGAAGAATCTACCACCGGTTCGGAAAAACCCTGTTGAGAAGAATCCGGTAAGAAACTCAACAAGGTTTATTTTTTTCAAACAGATCTACATTGTTATTAAATTACATACATCTAAAGTATTTAATACATTTTTTTTTAACACAGTAATGTATTCAGCAATACTTTTCTATTCCTAAAATAAATACATGTAGTATAAGTATTATGTAATTCATAATACTGTTTACAAAAACATGTACTACAGTAATAACGAGAACGGTTAGCTTTTGCCCGATACTTCGTCTGCGCACAGATAAACTTAATGGTCTACTCCGGATCTCCATTCAGCGAGAAATTACAAAAAATCCTAGATCATAGTGACGAGGACAGGGTCACTCAGAATCGAACATTATAAATCTAGTTTATTCCCTACCTCGTTGGAATTTCAACAAATCCGTCTTTAGTCCTTGCCTACATCATAAAGATAAACTCTATGCAAAATTACAGCCTTCTAGGCCAAGGTTTGAGCTGATCGTTGATGAATCGGTCAGTCAGTCAATCAGTTTTTCTTTTAATATTTACATAAAGATTTAGTGTCTCTATATTTTAACTAATAGAAAAGTTCTCGAATGAAGACCACGGACTAGCAAGCGCAGCGTAGGACGTCCAACAAACGATACGGATGGACGATTTGGTAAAGGCCGCAGGTTCAAGGTGAATGCAAGCCGCATCCAACCGTAATAATTGGCTATCAATGAGGGAGGCCTATGTCCAGCAGTGGACGTCCTACGGCTAAAATTATAATGATGGTGACATAGACTCAGCGCTTGTGATTTCTTGATTTTACATGTTTATACCTATTCAGATCCCACTTGATTTTTTATCTTTTTAGCCTGTCGTTGTGTCCCACTAGGTTGGGCAAAAGGCCTCCCCTCTCGACCTTCACAACTCCCGGTCTGGCGCAAATTCAGGTAAGTCCTTTGCGTGCACGTCCAAATCGTCCCGCCATCTCCTTTTTGGTCTGCCTCGTCGTCGATGCGGGATTGCGGGAATATTGAAATAAAAAGGAGTGTTGTTCCCGCCCGAGATTCAGTTCCTATCAAATACCATCCAATTGGGGATGTCTATTTTTTTGCAATGTATAGTAAATCGAAAACCATTTCGAGATAAATGCTTTTTAACTCGTTTTCTGTAGTTATTTAATTTTAATATTATGTAATGAATTTATAATATAACAAATAAGCAATGACCTTCATTTGACATTGGTGTAAATTGCGTGACCGGTTCAAGTCGTACTTTGTTCTGTGTGGTTAGAATTCTTCACAATTTACGCGTGGATTATACTACGGAGTTTGATTTGGACCCGCTGTCTGACATCTAGCACTTTGACAGTGCCAGTAAAGTGACACAGTGGATAGTGTACCACTACGCAAAAAATAATTAAAGGGGCTGCCTTATCGTACGCATTTAGATAGATTTAGAAATTTGGCATTGTGGGAGCCCTCAATTATAATCTGACGTCATCAACTAAAATAGTTTCAATAATTAATTTTGAAAAGAGTAGAGAACTAAATGACAAAATATTGAAATTAGTTTCTTATAATTGACTTTTCTATACAAAAAAAATATAAAAACCATGGGTATTTTTTTTTAGACATCCCCAATTCCGTTCTGCTATTTTAGCGTAAAACTGTAAGAAACACATACCTACACACGCTCAACTCCGGGCCGCATTGAGGATTCAGAGTGAAGAAAGCGGCGCGACAGAGACGGCTTATGATTTATGATATATAGAATTGGGAGAGGACGATATAATGCATTTCAATTAAACGGTGTTATATTAAATTGAGATGGGTACTCTGTGCCAGGGTGTCTTACGTAATGCCGCAGGCAATTTCATGGACGGTGACCGCTGTTTGCGGGGAGGGGGGAGGGGGGTGACTTATCTGGCACCTTAATTAATTAACGAGTGGGACGTCTTGTTCGCTCCTAATTAACCAAAAGCGCTCGGGACACGCATTTATCATTTTTAATGGGTTTCTTTCAGTATGTTTTGGCAGGATAAGGAAAATGATCATTATTTTTATTTCAACGGTCTTGCCGTAAATTATAAAAATGCTTACTACAAATTTTCGTTACGGTAAGTTTTGGTGCGATAATAATTTAGTTGTTCGATTAATTTGGGCTTCACCCGGAGGGCGCTCATACCCATGAAGTAAAATGTAACCTAAAACCATTCTACTCCGCAACCACTTTTTAACTGAGTCCAAAAGAAGGAGGAGATTCGAAGTGACAAAAACGGAACTCTTACGATTTCATCTCTATTTGTCTGGCTGTTTGTTCGCAGGTTAGCACTGATTGCGCAGTTGCGAGGTAACTGATTTAGTTGATCAATTTAGTTAGGTTTACACTAAACCATTGCTGTAAACGTAATTTAGCACGGCGTCCGATGCAATCACCGTGTTTGGGCCGCTACAAAGCCGCCGCTTGAGTGCCGGCGTGATTGTGTGACCCCTTTCCTCTCCCAGCATTGATCGCAGCGAACTACTACTACCTCTGATAAGACGACACAGGGAGGTACCTATAACACATCACCATTGTCATTGTACTTATTGCCAGTGGCGTACTTCGTCCGCAACGGGAATTATATCCCTCAAGGTCATCTTACTGACCATCACGATAACCGCTGCCCATTTTTAGACTTTAGTGCTCGTGTTATGTATAAACTATTATTTTTGACCCCCGACACAAAAAGAGGGGTGTTATAAGTTTGACCGCTATGCGCTACGCGTATTATAAAATCAATGAGGTAGGTATCAATGAGATACTTATTTATTTTTCAAAACACAAACAAATAATTTTCGAAACAATATTGTATGAAATCAAAAAGCGCCGAGTACTTCGTTTTATTAATTAATTAAAAGTATGTAAACCCAACTAAAAAGTACTCGACCGAATGCTTTTGAGCGAAGATCAAAGGCGATGTGACAATAATGCAAATTACGTTGTTAGAGGATGGGTTCTTGGAAATTTACAAAAGTGTTTTTAATTTCGCTTTTGTATTTTACGAACAAAGTCAAGATTAAAGCAAGAATTCTGTTCGCAAAGAACACAATATGCCTGAGCGCCCGCGGCGAACATGCCGCGCCCCCGCGACGCGGCGCCGCGCCCGGCACGACAACGACACGATTGCTTTATGTGGTTTGTATATGTATTGTACGGGAACCTATCGATGTTTAGAAACTCCTTTACTCGAATTTCATTTATCCGAAAACGGTTCACCGATTTTTTAAAATCCATATGTTTTGTTTTTCCACAACTTCACAAAACCAATTCAAAATAAATAAATAAATAAATCCTGAATTACATTAATCCATTTTTTATTTGCCAACCTAATCAGTTGCCATATTTTCATAATCTAAATGTAACGAAAAGCCGAAAGTATGTTTTTATTGAACCTAACCTAACCTAACATCAGATTAAGACAATATTGCTTAATTTTTAGCGAGCGAGCGAAGCGAGCGAGCAAGACGGTTCGGAGCGGAAGCGACTTGGATAGATTAGGTTCAAAGGCTAATGCGGGAGCGTAGCGGAGCGAAGCTCCCGCATTAGCCTTTGGTGTTAGTTATTTTTTTATAACCACCTACAAAACCTTCTACCCACACAGCAAACTCCATAAAATATTTGGGCAACATTAAACAACAAAATGAATATTACGCTCCACACATAATTGTATGGTCGCCTTTTGTACCCCTGACCTTTGCGGTTTAATAATTTTGCGGAATAAATATATATTTGGCAAATGATCCTACGGAATTTCATGCAGTTAGATTTTGTATCATTTGGCAAATAAAAAAATGGATTTTAAAACATTTGGCAAAAGAAAATATGGTAAATAAAACTTCGGACAAACAATTATTTGGAAAATGAAAAAAAGGAGTTTCGTTTTCGGAATTTTAATATTCGGAAATGAGCTTTTCGAGAATATGATAGGTAACCGTATTGTACCTATAGTAGGTAAGTGGACGCAGCTACCACTGCCACTGAGACATGATTGCTAACGATGGGCCTCAAATGGAAGCTCAATGTCACTCAGAAGGCGATGGAATAGCTATACTTGGAGTTTCTCTGCGGGATCACATAAGAAATGATGAAATCTGTCCAAGAACTAAAGTCACCGACATAGTTCGAAAAATCGCCAGACTCAAGCAAGTGGCAGTGCGCAGGGCACATTGCTCTTAGAACTGATGGCTGATGGGGCCAAAAGATTCTCGGATGGCGTCCACTCCAACAGATTGAGCGACGGCCTGGTTAAGGTTGCGGGAATGCATTGGATGCTTATGTCACAGGAACGGTCTGTTTAGGGGGAGGCTTCTGTTCAGCAGTCTTTTGGCTGAAATGATAATGATGATGGTGACAGCGCAAATTTGCAAAGAGGATTACAGTAGGAATTAAAAGCCTGGCTGCACACAGTGAGGTTAGCTAAACGGCGTGCGAGAACTATGCATAAACTAACTTAATTTTCCAAGCCTTGATTTTTGTACAGCTAGCTGGTATACACCAGACGCGGAACTTAATTATATTTCAAACGCCTGGTGTGTGTAAGAACCACATAAACGTACTTTGTTTATTCGTTGGAATGAAAGTAGCTAAGTACAGTTATTTCTTTTTCCTGCCGCTAATAGAATAACATACATTTTGCGAGCGTGTTAGCCGAGAAAATGCGAGTAGCATCGCGAACCATCCGCAAACGCTAAGACGAGTAGATCGCGATTGTAATTAAGGCACTATTCGGCCTCGGGGGACGCCGTATCAGCGGAGATGAGTTATTGCCCGTGTGTGAATTATTAGCGCTATCCGAGGCCCGAGCAGCCGGCGCGGCGCCTCTGGATTACTGTCGATATTAAGTGATGTTTTACAACTGCTCGCAACTTAGCACTCGTTGACTAACTTAGAGCTGGTTCTATGGTCACTGCGGCATTGCTTTTGCCTTGACTTGGGAAATGGGAGCTTGTAGAAACACTTTATCTTATTTTATAATATGTTTGTTGCAAATTAAGTTGGTAAAGCATTTATAATACGCACACATATGTTTTTTCAAGCAGATGGTTGTGGGTTCAAGTCTGGACTCGCACCTCGGAGTATTTCGAATTTTTTTTATGAAATTGAAGTGGTGTGTGTGAAGTTCGCAATCCGCACTGGGCCCGCGTGGCCAAGCCCTTTCAGAATGAAAGGAGGACTGTGCCCCGTAATAGGACGTATACAGTCAGAAATGGTGATGACGCAGGTATGTATTATTTAAAGACATTGTATCCAAAATAAACGGATCATTCACGTATTAAAACGAGCTTAACTCGACACGTTTCGGGCTAATCCGTAGCCCTTCTTCTCAGAGTCACACGTCACGGCGGTTGCCAAACGCGCACTACGACGTTTAAGACGTGAGTTATCCGTTTATTTTCACTATGAGTGAGTCTCACGGTAGTTTCATGTTTATTGTATCCAAAATTACTGTTATATTACAAAGACATGTTGCACCTCCCGTGTCTGCGTTCCCACACGGCTTGATCTCATTGTTCTCGCGACGCCTGACGGAATTATTTAGCATTATTTGTGCGCAGCATTAGCGGGCATTAGGGAAGGAGGCAGTGACGACTGGCGGACCGGAACTGATCCAGATCAGCGTAAGCCGGCGCACAATGGGCTCTTGTGTACAGCCCCGCGCCCGCGCCCGCCCCCGCTCCCGCTCCCGCCCCCGCGCCCGCTCGGAAGCCTATTACACTTTCAGGAGGCATTCGTAGCCGACTTGGTGTTACTTAATCATCTTAAGTTGGGTTGTTTGATGCGAATGTCCGTCCAGTCTCTTGAGCCTCGGCAGGAAGGCTTGGGAATAAACGATTTTACATCTCATGCGTATAATAAAGGACAGAGTAATTGCATTTATTTAGAGGTTATGTTGTCCTGTATCATCTGCAAAATAATGTGTGGGTCATACACTTATTAGTTCATTCACGTATCTACTGCGGGTAAAGCAAAAGTTAAGGGTCTCTAGCCAGTGTTTTTTAGTCAAGTCTACATCAGCATGTGGGACGCCTGACCAGCTTTCGGCCCACTTAAATAAATCTTAAGTTTGCTGACTCGTAGTCGCTAATATTTTATGTCCACCAGAGAGACAAGTTTTGTTTCTTACGCTGTGTATGATCATACACAGCATGTAAAAGCGAAACGTGAGCGGTGAAACTGCTTCTTCATCGTGAACAAGGCACGTATATCGTTACTTCAAAAATGCTGTATGCTAAGTTTACACGAGCTTAGTAGCTAATGCTTAGTACTTGTCACTTACACTTGTCAGAAGTGTGTAAACATATCGTACAATTGCTTAATATTATACAATACACGCATCTGACAAGTGTAAGTGACAAGTACTAAGCATTAGCTACTAAGCTCGTGTAAACCTAGCATAAGACACATGGATTGACTAAAACGTTCGTTTTGATGTTTTTTTTTATGAAAAAGAAACAGTTATTTTTCAAAATCATACCAGGTATTCATGTTCTACGGTGAAACTGTGGTGTAAATCTCCATGACCTATCCGTAGTCACACCACTATATAGACCAACTCACCCTTGACTATAATTATATAAATATTTCACTTAAACCTACGACGGTTTCCTATTTCTGAGCGGTTTGCCCTCCGGCCGGGCAGAAGATAAAACTAAACTACTATTTTCTGGACTGAATTATGGTTGGAGGGTGCATTGGTGTAACCATGGGTCGGGTAAAATAAACGATAGTCACACCAGTGTAGTTAATTGGTGTGACTACGGATCGGTCGCTTAAATCTCCATCTCACCGTCAACCCTGCTATCAACAACTATATGAAGTCGGTTAAAAGACCAGGTACAAGAAATTCCATCTCGGCCGCCGGGACGCGCTCGGCAAACAGATCGCGCCTCGTCAACTTTTCTCATTTCCGCGCAGACAAAGCGGGAAGTCATTAGATGTACGTCGTCCCGGACTATTGGGTGATCGGCCGGCCCGCAGCGTAGTGTTGGCTAAAAGCGTTACTCTTCACTCTTTTCGCCGCGACACAGCGTTACAGTTACAAGAATCAGAGTGAAATATAATCGTGACTATCATGTTGGTCACTCACATAACGATATAGTTTTGGTGGACGGTAACTACATACACTTTATAGACATTTCGGTCGGTGTACTCAGATTGATATGCACGGACAGTAACATATCATCGGCCTTCTTTCTTTCTCTTCTTTTTCAGGCATTTTCTATCCACTGCTGGATGGAACCCTCTCCTAATCTCCTCCACTTCGTCCTATTCTCCGTCTTCCTCAGCCAGTACGGTCCGGCGTAACTTTTAATGTCATCAGACGCAATGCGCTACTTATTATGATATCAAAACGTTATCGTTGCGTGAATGACAGAAACACCTAACAAACGAAGGATCAACCTTTTGATTTTGTTACATTATTCCTCCTTCAAATGTAAAAGTGATATTTTTAGACGGCGGATCCCTGTGATTTTTTCATCGTGACGTTATTTTTCACCCATCTCTGCCGTGGCGCGCTGCTCGCTGCGTCCATCAATAGAGTCACGGCTTGTCCGGGCACCATTGTACTCCGAAGCACTCCATTACAGCGTTGAGACACAATTCCAAATAGTAGATAAGACCTTACTCAACAGTGAAATTGAGCCGATTGATACAAAAGCAGCAAAACTCATCGCAACTGTTTGCTTTGTAATACTACCTCAATATTTCCGGACTAAAGTAATATAGCGAAATGAATTTTTTGCTGAAAATAATTTTGAATGGAACATCCACACAAAGGGATGCCCGGAGGATGCCTTTCCTGAATCACGGGCCAATTATTCGTAGCATATTAATGATAATGATAATGATAATGATAATGATAATGATAATGATAATGATAATGATAATGATAATGTTTATTATAGCACCAGGAGATTACAATCATTCATTATACTGTGGATCCCAAACTAGGCTGTGCCTGTATCTTGGGACCCGGAGTTGATATATTGACTTGACAATAACAATGTTTACTGTACCAATGCGCAATAAACGAAATTCTTAATACATACTTAATATAAAACTAAACATTTAAAATTAAACAAGATTCAAACTAATTATACTAAACGAGACTTATCACGTCAGTACAATAAAAAAGAAAAAAACACGAAATTTTAAAAACAGTATATAAGATTAAAATTGCTTCGTCACTTCCACCCTCACATTGTACATTGTATATTACCTTTTTATTGGCCCACATTGTTCCGGTGCGCGCAGAGCGATTAATTTGATTGGTCAAATTGACATGGTTGTGCAATATTTCATTCTTTGATGAGGATTTATGGTTAGTAACCTTTGATACCATTCTTGTTGGCAGTCGACTGCAAAAATATTTAATTACGTGCAACAACCTTTTTGCAATAGAGTGTATAAAACTAGATACGTGTCTATCTATCTGTATGTAGTTGGGTGGTCCTACTGCGCTACTTACTGAGCCAGTTAGACAAAATGAGTAGCGTGAGAACAGCCCCTGTGTTTCCCCCGGACAGGCCAAGGGGCTACTACGAAATTTAAAGTTCCTATCGTGCCGTCCCTCTCACTCTTCTGTTTCTTGTTATAGCATGAACAGAACGGCATCATACGAAGTTCAAAAATCGAATTTCGTAGTAGTAGCAGCTGGCCCGCGGCTCGAGACTCGCGGCGCGTCGCCCATAAATCCTGCCCGTGAATCTTGTACGAGCTTTGCTCTCCTTTATTTTTGATGACGCAGCCTGTCGCCATCAACCATCTGTGATATGATAACGTTGCAACAATAGACGTAGTTTAAACGGAAAGGCTCAATGTGGAAACTTGCATCGACAATTGTAATGTGCGATGCATTGTGGTTTCCATGGCGCATCTCAACAATATTTTATCTCAATATTTACCTTACTATCAACATGATCCTTTGGTGCTAGTCTAGAAAAAATACAAGAATAAAAAAAAATTAAATAAAAATAAAACCGCCTTCAAAAAACACCCAAAAAAAACTTGGAAATAAAAAAAATTTAAATAAAAAATAAAACCTCCTTCAAAAAACCCCCAAAAAAACATAAAATAATAATTGATTGAACCGACCGCAATAAGCATGAAAATATCTTTCTACTAAGTTGTTGCTTGTTGCTAATGGCCTGGACTGGCACTCTTTACTGACTGTACTTTTTGCCTCTGGTTACCAAAGTACTTATCAAGACGAATCAAACGAGACCAAACTTGATGGGGTTATGTCGTTTTACTACGGAGTTCTTATGGTCACCATCCAACTTCATTGTCAGACCCTGGTTACCATCTAGGACCAAAGTACTCGTTGAGACGAGTCAAATGAGTCCGTACTCGATGGGGTAAGTGCCGTTACTTTATGGAGTAACTTTGGCCACCTTCCAGCTCCATCATCAGACCCTGGTTACCATCTGGGATCAAAGTGCTCGTCAAGACGTTTCAAATGAACCCAAACTCGACGGGGTTGTGTTGTTTTATTACAGAGTTTCTATGGCCACCTTCCAACTCCATCATCAGATTAGCTCCATGTCACAATAATATTGCATTGTCACCTGATTTACACATGCATGTAAAATATTAAATCAATCAGAAACCGGGAAGTGAGTCAAATTCAACTTGCAAGATTTGACCCGTTGAGGAGTTCCGTTGGCCATCTGCGGTCTTCTTCATCAGATCTAGTTTACCAAATGACACTTTATGAATGCAAATGCTTGATTTGTCACTGAAAATACTAAAATCGCTTTACATTTCCCTTGAACTTTTGAAGAGTTCCTTCAATTCCTCATGGATCCCATCATCAGAACTGGATTCCGGTAACAACGGGACCAACCTTGAAGCATATGCTTTCAAACAACGAAAGAATTTTCCAAATCGGTTCATAAATGACGGAGTTCTGAGGTAACACACGTTAAAAAAAAAAAAAAAAAAAAAGAACATACAACCGAATTGAGAACCTCCTCCTTTTTTTGAAGTCGGTTAAAAATTGTGCAGTGCGTCACTGGCATAGTAGTATCATCATCGTTTCAGAAGAAAGACGTCTACCTACTGCTGAAGATACGCCTCCACGAAGGTACACCAAACATACCGGTCCCACGCCATCCACATCTAGGCCTACCCACACTGCATCTTCTAGTCCGTACCTACTTCGAGTAAATTTCAAATTTGACTAAAACATATTTGTGGTAGCAGGTGTGTGAGATACAGATTACGATCTCAGAACTACGGCGCAAGAGAGGTACTGCGAAGTAATGCTCTTGTTCTTTCCATTTTAAACAAGTTAGTTGCAGAACTTCATTGCGAACGACATGATTACCCTGGAGCTGTCGCAGGAAGCGCGCAGGTGCAGTGCGGCGAAAACTTAAGCGGGAACATCGCAGTACACGTGCCGAGGTTTAACCACAGGTTTCAACCACTCACTGTTCTTTAGGCGGGCTAAGCTACTTTTGCAAGCGCAGCGTCACGAGGCGGGCTCCAAATAATAAGATAAAAAACCGGTCAAGTGCGAGTCCGACTCTTACATGAAAGATTCCGTAACTCCGTACATCGATTTAAAAATAGTTCAGTGACAAACAAGATAAGTAGATAGATATCTTGTTAATGCCATTATAAACATCGAGTTAAAAATGCTGAAACAAAACACGTTTCTTGTAAGACGATCCCGGTCATTTATTTATTCTATTTTTATCCGGTTACGGCAAAGCCAAAAGGAAGGGGAAAATAAGTACAAAAAAAAAAAGATACTTCATAGCTAACTTGTTTAAAGTTGCACAGTAGCGCCATCTCTTGTCCAGGTGAGCGGTTAGTTCCGAAGGAGTGTTAAAATCTCTCGATGAGGGTGTAACATAGATGTGCGCTTGTCACTGCATAAGGTGATGATTTAGCAGATTGAAATGTATGATGTATAGGAAAGATTCGTGTCTAATCTCTAGACCAGTGGTGGTGTAGGGGTATGGCACGCGGCACGGAATGCTGAGGACCTGGGTTCGATTCCCAGCATTGGTCTTTTTTCTGGGGTTTTTTCTGTGCATCTATATTTCAGTTTGTATTTAGTACAAAATATGTAATGAAATGACTTTAGCAGTCTATGTATTTAGTACCTAACTATTTATTATAATAGAAGCCACAGTAATACCTAAATAATGGGTGAAATTTTCAAGTGTATTAAGAAATAGAGCCTTGTAACGTCTGTCTGTGTGTGAGAATCCGCTGTCTGTCCGTTTGTCCATCTAGACAGATGGGCAAACGGACAGACAGCAGAATTTCAGTAATAGCCCGTTGGAACCCTTCAGGTACGGAACCCTGAAAACTGAATATGGCTCACAGACAGCGGGTATACAACTGCGAGCATTAAATTAAGCTTACATGACGGCGCGGCGGTTCGCGGCCGACGACCTCGCTTATTTGTTCCATTAAAATAATGCAAGCTCGCGGCGGAGCAGCCGGAGCGGCGCGGGCTCAATTAGAAGAAGTGCGCCGCTGAATGGGAGCTCGTGCGCCTGAATAGCGCTCAGCCCGGACACCCGAGTGCCAAAAAACACTCGCTCACGCTTTATGCTTCAATCAAAACATAGCTGCGCTGTAACCAGGAAAATAAATACTACCATCGCCATCATCATCCCCAGCCTACATACGTCCCACTGCAAGACACAGGCTTCCTCTCAGAATGAGAGGGCTTATGCCTTAGTTCCCACGCGGGTCCAGTGCGGATCGAGAACTTCACACACACCATTGAATTTCTTCGCAGGCGTATCCAGCTTTCCTCACGATGTTTTCCTCCACCCTAATGCTCATGATAAATTACAATGTAATTTCGCACATATATTCCGAAAAACTCAGAGGTGCGAGCCGGGATTTGAACCTACGACCCTCTGCTTGAGAGGCCATAGGTCTAACCACTAGGCCACTACGGCTTACGAATACAACGTTTATGGAAAATTCCTCACACGAGATGTTCTTGATCGCATGAGCGCGCCCTTTCAGGCTAATGTACTCGTAGAGCTCACTGCCACTCCGCTATTGTTGAACGAGCAGGAACGTGTAATGGAATTAGTATTTGTACGATTTGCGAGCTGAGCGGGTAGTTGCCGAAACAGCAGAAGTTAGCAAGAACAGGTATTGTGCGACAGTTGCGAGGGGCCAAGTTGTGCAGCGCTACGGAGCGAGTCGAGAGCGGCGCTGTGCCGGCTATTGTATGAAGGAATTCATTGATAGACAAAGTTGCACAAAATGTTTCATTACTCATTGACTAGGGAAGTTCCTGCCGTGAAGCCAACTGTTTTTAGGGTTCCGTATCCAAAGGGTAAAAACGGGACCCTATTACTGAGGCTCCGCTGTCCGTCCGTCCGTCCATCCGTCCGTCTGTCACCAGGCTGTATCTCGGGAACCGTGATAGCTAGAGAGTTGAAATTTTCACATATGATTGTATTTCGGTTGCCGCTATAACAACAAATACTAAAAATGAAATAAAATAAATATTTAAGGGGGCTTACAAACGTGATTTTTTTGCTCATTTTTGCTCGACATTGATAACGGCAACAGGTAGAAGCTTGAAATATTCACAGGATATGTATTGACTCTAAAAATAAATCATTAAATTAAAATTAAAAAATATTTCAAATTCAAAAATATTTATTTCGGATAAATTACACATTTAGGCACATCATCCATAGGTGTTAGTAAAATATAGTCATTATTTAGACTTATTGTTAATAAAATAAAATAACATTACATTAAATTAAGGGGGGCTCCCATACAACAAACGTGATTTTTATAGATAATTGTACGGAACCCTTCGTGCGCGAGTACAACTCGCACTTGGCCGGTTTTTCGAACTCATCATCATCATCATTTTATTCGTAGAATGTTGGACATTGGCCTCCCTCATTGATACCCAATCATCACGGTTGGAAACGGCTTGCATTCATCGTGAACCTGCGGGCTTTACCAAATGCGTCCATCTCGTTGTTGGACGTCGAGAACTCTCTGGCCCCAACGGTCATGTGTTTTGAGTGATTTCAACAAGCTAATCCGTTTGGCAATTTAGTGATCCTTATAATTATTATGAACTTCCTTGTTCTGCTAGATTTTTGAGCTGAAAAGCATTAATCAAAATATTGCAAACTTGCATGTTAAATATTGATTAGCTTTCCAACTAGTAGAGACATAATCACACTGGCGATTTGCGAACGTATTAGATGCGGAGCGAACGCGCGGCGTGTCCGCCGCGAAAGCCCAACGTATTTAGGCATAAGTATTTTAATACGTTGCAAGTTCGCGGTATGATAATTATGGCTCTTATAATATTGTATAAATAAGTTCAAAATAAATTATTATTATTTTTCTTATTGTATAAAAAAAATATAGGTACTCGCAGTAGCGCTGGAGCCCGTACCCGAAGTCCTGCGGGCGGTTGCGGTGAACGACCGCGGCCGTCGCAATCAAGCACTGTCTTCATAGAAATTCATTTCGCTTTAATTCGCGTCTTTTCATAGTTTTCATTCATCTGTTGCAGCCACCGTGGGGGGAAGGGGGGAGGAGCCGCGGCCCACCGGCGGTGGCATGGTACTTTCTTGCTTGATTTCACTAATACTATACAATATGGAGCATGAACGGGGGGCACAACTTTTAATTTATCACTAGCTCCATACTGACACCCAATGCAGGGTACAGGTCTCCTCTCAGAATGAGAGGGTTTGCGCCGTAGATCCCACGCGGGCCTAATGCGGATTGGGATGCGATGCGGGATGAAATTGGGCACACAGATAACTCTCGGCAGCCGCCGTGGCGTGCGCTCCAAGACGACGGGCTGTGGATTAGCCCGAAACAGTCACGCTAAACTCGATTATAGACCTGAGTTATCAGTAGGTATTTTTTAATTACTCTTATATAAATAATAGAATCACGTTTCACATTGACAATAATGGAGTAACCTCTGCAATTCAGCATCCGAGTTCACTTCGCCGGAGCGACACCCAGAACAGAGGCTCTACCACGAAGTGCATAATTCGAACTTCGTTTCGTGCCGTCCCGCTCACGCTAATATGATTTGACACGAGAGTGAGAGGGATAATACGATACGAACTTCGATTTTCGAATTTCGTAGTAGCGCCTCAGCACAGGCCCCGATAACCGCCCTCGGCCATGTTAAACACGCCCGTTTCTACTTTAATTAACATCAAAGCACGACACAAAACAACACCCCGCTCAGAGTAATTAATTAGAAAACACCGCTTGATTTCAACATCGGTAACAAAGACTATTCTTGTTGCTAGAGCCGGCTCGTCGCGTTCTCGCTGGAGATTCATTTTCTTTTCATCTCGCACCTCCCCTCCCTCGCAGCCCGCGCCGCCGGCTCATCTCGATAAAGGAGTGCTGCGAAGGCTGCAGCGCTGTGTGAGATCGCAACGAGCTTGCTCGCCGCCCGCGCCGCCAGTTCTGCGTCAACTCAACAATATTCATTGACTTAAGGATTTGCCACACTGGATGCGTTCTGCGGTCGCGGTCAGGTCAAATTGAACGCAGCCCGTATTATGTATGAACAAATTGTCGGTCTGTAGTTTTAAATGTGATACAAATATAGTTTTTATCACATTTAAAATTTCACCTTAAATTACAATAATTAAAATCACCAATTTTCGAGTAGCACTGACACAAAAGCATAATATTATTTATATTATAACTGTGATTATAAACGAATACTCAAGTTAAATATTTTAAAAAGAAAAGTGTATAAAATAGTACTCTATTTTCACTATAAAAGATTATTTTATTACAATAGAATACATTTTCAGGTTAACCTTTATAAAAGTTCATTAAAGAAAGCAATGAACTACAAATTTCAATAATCTGGAGATTTTTATTTAATATCCATCAGCACTAAGCAATTTCAAATAATTAGAAACGAAATTTTTGCGTAAACAGCTTCTGAAAGTTCAATTTAATGTATGACGCGTTTATTTTTAAAGAATTAAATAAATAAATAAAATAATAAATAAATATCACGGGACAATTCACACCAATTTAACCCAGCCCCAAAGTAAGCTAGGAAAGCTTGTGTTATGGGTACTAGGCAACGGATGAACATACTTATATAGATAGATACATACTTAAATACATATTAAACACCCAAGACCCGAGAACAAACATTCGTATTTTTCATACAAATATCTGCCCCGACACGGGAATCGAACCCGGGACCTCAAGCTTCATAATCAGGTTCTCTAACCACTAGGTCATCTGGTCGTCTAAAAAATTAAACTAAAAAATACAGTTCACTCACAAGGTTGTCATTAAAATGTAATCATTAAAACTTTAGTTTCTCGATTTGATTTTGCTTCTTAAACTATGTCGAACTGGAGTTCACACATACATCAGGTCAGGACTGATGCCACAATACTCTGCCGGGACCAACAGCGCCGTGCCGTACCGGCGCGGGCCAAGTCCGGCCGCCGGGAGCCCTATACCGTCGGCGGCGCTCATCATTCTAATAACATCCCCGCGGAAAAACACTCGTATGTTTATTTAAATACTTTTGTCATGTTTCGGGGTAATATCAGTTTGATTTTAATTATTTCAGGTGCTATTTTACTATGTCCTTTGTGTCCATTTGCTTACCCGAACCGTGTACATACTTCCACTTATCCCAATGGTTCACACTGTACAGTAATTATATTCATATCTTGGTTCTGTTTTGAGTCACACAACGCGTAAGAAACAAAAGTTGTCTCTTCCGTGGACATAAAATTAGCAACTACGGGTCAGCAAACTTATGAGCCGAAAGCTGGCCAGCGTCCCACACGCCAATGTAGCCTTGGCTAAAAAACATTGGCATTAGACCCTTAACTTTTGTCATATCCACCTGACAGACGAGAACAAAAAACTGGCCAAGAGCGTGTCGGACACGCCCAAGGTAGGGTTCCGTAGCCATTACGAAAAAATCAAGTAATATTTTTCTAAGGATTTCGTATGTGTACGGAATCATCCAAGTTTAGGTATGTTTTATACCTTAGGCTACTATTTACTCTTAAACTAAAAATAATTTCCAAGCAATCTTAGCCGCTATAATTTTCCTAGTAAATTTGATAAATTTACTACCATTCTGAATTTTTTCAAATTTTTCCACTCAACAGTTAAGATTTTAGAGGGGGGGGGACGGCCGATTTTAATGAAAATTTTCACTTTAAAGTTGAATATTTCGCAAACAGATTACTGAATAGAAAAATCATGTTAGGAACCCCGCAATGGTTTTAAAAGACCTATCCAACGATACCCCACACTATAGGGTTAGCCGAGAAAAAAAAATCACCCCCACTTTACGTCTATGGGAGGTACCCTAAAAAAATTTTTTTTACTGTTTTTATTCAATCACTTTGTCGGCGTGACTGATATATATATTCATGCCAAATTACAGATTTCTAGTACTAACAGTCTCTAAGCTTAGCCACGGACAGACAGACAGACAGACAGACGGACAGACATGGCGAAACTATAAGGGTTCCTAGTTGACTACGGAACCCTAAAAAATGAGTATGACCCTTCTGCTTTCGAAATTTACCTTTTTGACCGGAGAAAGAAAGAATTTCAGAAAAAAACGGTTGATTAATCTTGACGAATCCAAGCGCACTCGTCTAATCAGAGAAGTACTGATATTGCCCATTGTTCGAAAGACGAAAAGATCAACAAAGGGCCGCCAATCAGCAGTAAACTCGCGAACGCACAAAGGTTATAATCAGAGCTGCGCGTGTCTCACTGGACAGCACCAGTCTGCCACCTAATGAAACGTTTACCAGTTATTTTATTTACCACTTTTGACTCATTATCAAATTGATTGGTTAATTATTGCCATCTATCATCCATGCAATACACGTTTGGTAAGATTGCGCATCAATGTCATACATACACATGCACATAAACAACACTTTGCGATGCACGCGGGTGTCCTTTGTGTATATAATAAAGCACGCATTACAGAATAATGACTAGCTGGATTCGATTCCCAGCCCTGGCTACAGTTTTCTGATTTGTGTGTTGAAATTTCGGAGCAACGAAAAAAATGTATGACTAAAAGTCAAAATATCATTTCTGCTGCCATGGATCCAGCTCGGTTCAAAAAATCGTGTTAGTTGCATTACATTACGAGGCGGTGAAGCGAACGAGTTTGAAGTGGGCAATCTAGCGCCGCAATGTACACGCAATGTAAAGTTTTTCTTGTTGGTGTGTTGGGCGGCGCGGGTGCGGCGGCACTCGGCGCTGGGCGGCGCGGCCGGACACACGCCACGCGACACGCGACGCGACAACGGATCGCGGCCGACTTTCTACGTTGTGCGGTTCTTGGTGTACAACTTTATACAATGGAGTTTTTGTGAAGTGCGTACTCTACAAAGTTCTAATCAAATCTGCGGAGGATGAATTTTGGTGGTGTCCATGCTCGAGGATAGTTGAGATGACTTTTAAAGTTGTAAGTAATAGTTTTGAGAAGTTTTTTTTTATTTAGTGCGCAAAATGATGGCTACAATTAATTATTTTAATATTGACCCAGCGTACAATTTTCCGCTCTCACAGCAAACGTAACAAGAATTTTAGACGGCGGCGCGATGCCACTACGACGTTATTGTTTGAAAGTTCCATAGTGGGTCACAATGTTAATCGTTTTGATAGCAGTTACTTCTTTTTTAAATAAATCTTAGAAAAGTTGAAATTAATGTAGAGAAAAAAATCAAAAGAAAACGTTGTCGAAGAAATTGCATTATGTCATTAATTAACATTCTGAAGGATATTTTGCAAAATTTTAGTCGCGTTTCGTCTCAAAATTTTTACTTTAATCAAAAGACCATCAATTATGCTTCAGAGACCTCAATTAATTCCTGCGGTTATTTTATTTCGATTCGATTTTCGATGTTAACAAAAAAAGTGCAAATAATAAAGGTGCGACCAAACCGCCGCTTAAAAAACGGTGACGTTACGGAATCGCAGTGACGCACCGTAAACGTCACAACTTTACTATGGAGAGCATGCGGTAAATTCTGACGTTTACGGCACGTCACTGCGATACCGTAACGTTTCCGTATTTTAAGCAGCGGTATGGCCGAACCTTAACGTCTGACATCTCAAAAAAAGGTCTTGTTCTGAGGGTATCAAATAAAATCCATTTTTTATAATTATGTTATGAAAAGATAGAATGTAATCTAACTATTGACCGTTATTTTTAAATATGCGTGACCGTTGCTTTAGCCGATTGTTGTTAATTCAGGCAGCGCTACTCGAGACCAGCCCTACTCGTATTTGTTTTAATTACCAGCGGCTCGCAGCGCGCGCCTTCAGGTGCGTCTATAAATTCCAAATGTGCCCAGCGATGCCCCACCGAGATGCCCAAACACAATTGTACAGTCGATCTAATTTTCTCAGCGAAGCACCCTTGTCTGGGCAGGATTGTGACAGGCGGAAATTGCGCGGAACCGAACCCCCCAAAGGAGGAGGCACTATTCAGATTAAAACAACTCAACTTTATAATTATTGTTGTGCCAAACACACTAGTTTCGGACCCAAACACAGAGTTTTCGTCACCCTCCGTCAACCTCGATTATGATGACATAACTGGGCACAAGTAAGCACGTGCGCAATGCCAGTATCGCCCGTTGCCTGAATAGTTGTTCACACAAGGGAACATGGCTCATTTAAGACGAATGCCATGAAGCTGCTAGTTTAAAATTTAATTTTTAGAACTTCCTAGTTAAATGTTGTCTCTGGGCGTTCAGGCTGGAAAACTAAGGAGTTTTAGGAATGATAAATATTAATATAATATATATTACTTGCAATTAGTTTGATTAAAGTCATTAATATACTAAGAATATAATTTAACAATCAATGACATGAGTAAAGTAGCCAATTAGCTCGAGCCTTATCATTCTGAGTCATGTGCCCTCCATAGGCCGAGATGATGATGATGATTCAACAAAATACTTTTTTTCTTAATCATACCCCATTGCAGTGCTACATTTCCTAATACACTCATCAAAAGTGCCTTGGGATAGTCCCTAAACAGTTTTGAATATTTCAATATGTATAGGCACTACTAGAGAAAGAAGTGGTCTCTGCCTACCCCTACAGGAAAGAGGCGTGATTATATGTATGTATGTATAGGCACTACTGAATCAAAACCTTTCTTCTTCATCTTGTATTACCCTCTCCTACCGGAGGTTGGTGATCATCAGGGATCGGCAGTCGCTAAAATAAAGATTTTAGAGACTGCCGCCCGAAAGTGGGATCTGGTACTCATCCCGAACCAGTCTCTAAGGTTTCTTAACCAGGAGGCCTTGTATCTTCCCCTGGATAGTAAAACCTCTCGCCTAGGGATAATGAGTGTGTCAAGACTTTTTAATTTGTGTAGCACTGAATGGCAATGCCATGTAGTGGATCGTTGTGTAAGTACTAAGGGAATTAAAGTAACTGCAGCTTTCATGTAAATATATTGTCGGTGGGGAGGCACACATATTAGCTTAGTGCACCGGCAATATACGCGGCTAAGCGCTGCGGCTACGTGCTACGACACGAGCTGCTACGTATCTCGTAGCACTCCGAACTTCTAGTACGCTCTCAGCATATTGAATTGCATACTGCGCATTTGTAGAGCCGGCTTAGTGGCGTACGCTACTTTACCATAAAAATGTTAGATATTGTTTGTGAAAGGTTAGCCAGATCTGCTGTCACTAAATTAACATTAAGATACTGAACTGAATATAACTGATCGCGTATGGGGCAAAAAGTGGCGTCCACGGACGCCCCTGCACAGTTACGAGTTAATAAATTATTACACAATTCTAGCATCTTCTGTAACACGCAAACGATACCTCGCTAAAGTTTCAAAAAAGTTGCTAAATATGATTATTTTTTATTATTATTATTTCATTTAATGTTCGTTATTCTTTCTGAAATGATGACGCGTGCCGTGGTTCTTATTGCAATGCTATAATGTCTAATTTCGACAAATTCACGCACCTTCGTGAATAGTACTTTTTTAAAGCATTTTTTACATACCTATCCCGAAATAACCACGTACTAACCAAAACCTTGATACTATAACCAAAACGTATATTTAAAAAAATAGGTCTGAAGTACATATGCCATTTATTTGTCAAATATAAAACAGGATTAAATTTAAAACGTGATAAGTACAAATTAGTCTTTCTTACTTAGTTAATGCTGGGCAACATAGGTAATGCATTAACCTAATTGTTAAAGTAAGTCTGTAAAGTTTACGATGTTCATACTTTGTTGAAATGAAATCACAAACTCAATGTATTATACCTCCAATTAATTATTAAGGCTAATTAAAACAATTGAGTTAATTTTGTAAAACGTTTTAAATCCTACCCTGTATACGATTGTAGTGGAAACATAAACTGCATAAGTCATACAGCAACTGTTCTACTCAATAGTGTCGAACTAGTAACACGGACTAAGTGATTAAAACCTGTTTTAAATTGCCACGAGCGCGACTCAGGAAGCGGAAACTGCGGCAGCCGCCATCCGTCTCGACGGATTGCGACGCGATTAGATGCTACACAACGCCACGCGATGCAACGCAACGCGATGCAACGCAACGCGACAATAAAGCACGCTGCGAAGCGTTACACACTAAACAGCAGAACTCTTTGTATTCTCGAATGTAATGATACCCCGCGCTTAACCGCGAGATCGCTATAATGTTATAAATAAACTACCTTTTGTTCATTCGTTACGTAATTAAAAATGCATACAGAACTCAGTACCTACATCAACTCTCGATTATGTTAATGAATGAGATTGCAACAGGAAGGAACTTTAACGCTCAAAGAAACTACAACGGTCTTTATGAAGCACGTTTACAACGTTTTTTAATTAAACAGCCTTTGTGCTGGCGCGGCGTCTTTGCCGCGGATGCAGGAAGTGGGAGGAAAAGCTAAACTGCGGTGTTAGCAATATCGCTAGCCGATTGATTGCAAGTTCCCGCCGCTTTGTACTGGGACTAGTTGAATGAGTTGCCGGTGGAACGAGCCGGCCGGTTGGCGAGGAGGGCCCGGCGACGGCAGGTTCCATTCATACATACTTCACATTTTAAGTATAAACACATTGCGGGAATCTAAACTGTGTGGTTTCAAACAACGTGCACGCTTGTTATTTACCGCTTTAAGAGTCTGTATTACAACTTGAATTGTTTACGAAGTTATTAATTTTAAACGGCGCCATTATCGTAGCCATTAATTTAAACGCAAATAAGCGTCTACGAGGAAGCTGAGTCGACGTGACGGGCCTCTCGCGCCCATTACCCGCGCGACAAATCTAATTTGCTTGAAACATCCGACGCAGGCGGGGTTACACACGAAATCACGCTGTTGCGTATAGGTAGATAGATGGTCGACGGAGGACAAATATGTAGTCGTGGCTGGCGGCTGAAGGGCCAAGTGCCGAGGTCCGGAGTGTCGGCGTTGACAGCTCTAGTCGTGTTGTGTCGCGTCGTCTGTGTAAGCGGACGCCTCTTCGCTCGACGCCCTCGATCCTGAGCGTCGTTTGCCGTTTGTGAAGCGTGAGACGCCTCTCACTATGGAGACCGGTCGAGCTTTTTGAACAGATAATTTTGAATACGATGAGGAGCGTTTAACAACGTGAAACAAAAGCAGGATCACAGCATTGTAACTATAAACGGAGGGATCATTTTGTTGTTAATAAGTATATGTACGAGTATACGTATTGTATTTACTGTGATGGGATACATATTGATTTTCCATGTCTGATATTGTTATTTTTTTTAGAATGATCCCATCAAGTCTTATTTTATGAAAAGATCTCACAGTAAATTAATACTTCAACACGTTACTGATTTTAAGCCCTATCACATTATGATGACTTCCTGCCAAGTTTCTTGCGGCGTATTCTTCTTGGCAATGATGGTCCTTACGAAAGCGCTGGTAGTTTAAAAAAAGTGACATGTAAAAGAGCCCTTTGCGGCCTATTCGCAGAATAAACGTTTTGATTTTGATTTTTGATTTTGATTATCAAACTAAATTTAAGATTGAAAAAAGGTTCGGCCATACCGCTGCTTAAAATACGGAAACGTTACGGAATCGCAGTGACGTACCGTAAACGTCAGAATTTACCGCATGCTCTCCATAGTAAAGTTGTGACGTTTACGGTGCGTCACTGCGATTCCGTAACGTCACCGTTTTTTAAGCGGCGGTTCGGTCGTACCTTAATTGTATTTATTTAACGTCGTCGTCGTTAAGAAAAGTCGTCATCATAAACATCGGAGCTATTGTAATGCTCAATAATGTCTGATTAACAAATCGACCGTGTTCAATATTTGAGTAACCATACAACTACTGCACCCGGCGTTGTCCGCAGGCGAGGCGCGGTGCGGCGCTGCTGGCTGCACTGACCCTGCTCGCCGCTCACCGTAAGTCATACAGGGTTATTTGTAATTCACTAGCACCCTTTTAACCCTAAACTCCTACCACTTAAACAAATGTTTTTTGTTTTACGGCTTTTGTCTTCACTTAATATTTTTGGTGTAATAATAACGTTTTGAAAATTTGAGATTACCTCTTATTTTACGATACTCTGTGTATTTATTTGTATGGGAAAAAAGTGCTTAGTTTTAAAAAGTCGTAAAACAAAAAACATTTGTTTGAGTAATAGGAATTCAGAGTTAAGAGGATGTCAGTGAATTACAAATAACCCTGTAATAATAATAAATCTTTATTAAATTTACATTTAAGTACAATAACAGCAAGGGAACTACACTAAACTTGACTAAAGGTTTACTAATGTTTCGGCGAAAATTATTTCTCAAAATGATTCATTTGGCAAATGTGTCATTTGGCAACTGTTTATTTTTTCTAAAACTGTAAACTTTTCAGGATTGCTATAAAAAAAACCTAACCTAACCTACAGGATAGTCCTGAAATATATCCTGAATAGTTTACAGTTTCAGAAAAAATAAACAGTTGCCAAATTAAACATTTGCCAAATGAATCATTTTGCGAAATAATTTTTACCGAAACGGCAGTAGGTACCCGTCTTACGTAAGTTCCCGCATTTAGCATAGTTCTAACTCCTGATCATTGTTTGCGGAGTTGAGATAAACACTATGTACCCGGATACTAAACTCTAAGGCAATCAAACCATGGGTTTAAACACAGTATTTTTCGTAACTGGTATCGTGGTTTTACACCAGGAAGCGGTATTATTCTTAGTACCGTACCGGGCGGGGTACCGGTACCAAGCATAGGTCCTACGCGATACCGATACCTTGAGAACCGGTACAGTTAATGAAATTTATCCGTTTTAAGATTTTATTTAAGATGTTAAAATACTGGTAATGAGAGACAAAGAGCACACAATAAATTATCTACTCACATCACAAGTTTTCCCGTGGAAACAGGAACGCTTACTCGCATCGCACCGCCCTACACGGCAACATTGCATACACGTGTAAGAAACATTAAATAGAGAACCAGTATTTTTCGGTGTTAATGCCGGTTTTCTTTACCGGTTCTTGGGTACCAAAATGAAGAAATCCTGTAACTACCGGTATGTTACAGGTATTTTCGGTACCGGTGCCAACCCCTGGTGCAAGCCCCCCGGAGCCGCCCGCGCGCGGGGCGTCGCCTGACCCGCGCTTCTTTATTTCAATGTCGACGATTCCCCTCATCTCGTTAGGAGTACAAAGATTGTTACCTTTATTTTTCATGTTCGTGTTTTTATTTGGAAGCTCGTTCTGACTTTGATTAAAGTAGGTAGGAGTGGGAAGGAAAAAACATATAAAATTGATTCGTTGCGTTTCAAAGACCGGAGATAAATGGCAGGGGGAGGGCGGGCAGCGCGGGCTGGGGATTACACGTGCTTATTTGTGCAAGCTGTGTTTACAACCGATCTTTAATCGACACGTCGCAGGCAGCGGCCGCTCGGGGTGGCCCGGTAAACCGCGAACGACAGCTTTAGGATCTCTGTAATTTTATTTTTTTCTTTGCTCAAAGTTTGAATAAGACTTTGGGGTTACCTATCAAAATTTAGAATTATTTTTTTCCGAATATTTAAAATCCCGAATGCTTCATTTATCCGAATGCATTTTTTTCTGAAACTAAATATTTCAGGATTCTTATAAAACAACCCTAACCTAACCTAAAGGGTTCTACACGATGGTCCTGAAATAAATCCTGAAATATATACAGTTTCAGAAAAAAATGCTTTCGGACAAATGAAGTTTTCGGGATTCTAAACCTTCGGAAATAAAATTTTCTAAACATCGATAGGATCCCGACTTTGGATTCGAACCTACGCCCCTCTCCTTGACAAACGGGAGCTCCGTGAAGTCACTATCTAATAGTCTATGTGTTTATTGCTATTAATCTAAATCTGCAAGCTTTGCGTTTTCCATGACTAAATACTATTTGACAATAAAGCCCGATTTTGATGGTGCGAGAAATTATTATACCATGTGAGTTGCGATACGTGTAACTGTCCCTGATGGATCACTTCTAAATTAATTTTATTCCTTTTCCACATGTTACCATGTCGCCGTCGACAGCGCTCGCGGTAGAGCCCGTCGGGCGCGCCCCGGCGGGCTCGTTGTAAAAGTGAAACAGAAACTTATCCTGAGCGGAACTTAACTGGATTACGCGACCGAGGACAATCTCTGCCCCCACCCCAACCCTGTTCACACAAGTTTTACCGCGCGACGCTCCCAGCTGAGCAGTATTAAGTAGCACGAGCTTAAATATCAAGCGTGTCTTGTGTGCTGTATGTAGTAGTTTCACTGATATTTGTATAGCAGAGTTTAGCAACGAACCTAGGTAAACCTTTAGTCATATTAGTTAATGATAATTATCAGATCGAAATTAATTTTATATAAAAACATTAAAACCACGATAAAATTTTTTTTGCCGATTAACAGAATGACGACACTTTAGGGGATGGAAACCGTTTTCACAGTTTGTATGAAAAACCGCGACTTCATAATCCTCTTGCGTCTAAATTGCGGTCGCGCCGCACCGCACCGTTGGTGGCGGCGGTGAACGGCCCGAGCGACCGTCACCGGTTATTTTGCGAAACGATTCCAAACTCCACTCGTGTTGTTTGAGAGTTTAAGTGGCTCAAAGTTCCTTCGTTTGCAAAGAATCCGCCCTCGGTCCCGGCTCGCCCGCTCCGCGGATATACTCGCCCGCTATTGTCTGGAAACACTTTACTCTTATTTATTTTAAAAGCAGCAGCAACAAAGCAAATAAAAGCAACAATGAACCAGATAGAACCCCGCCCGCCGCGACTCGCCGCGCCGCGATACCATCTCTGCTGATTGTCGGTCCGCATTACTTACTGTATTAAACTTCTCCGCTCGGATTTACGCATATTATTCCCAGGTTAAGTGCGATTCACTGTTTTTATTTCATTTCGTTGAGATTGTACCGTCCTTTGCAACGAAATTTTAATGTAGCCCGGAGCAGCAACTCTGGACGGTACATAACTACTACATTGTTAATAACTACTGTACAAAAAGCGTAGTATGAAGTGACAATTTTTGTTTTGTGCCTTGAAGAATTTACACGATTGATTAAATACGTAGCTGGCTTATTGAAAAAGTTTTCTATAACTTAAAGGAATTCTTTGATAACAAAGATTCAGTATAATAGTTAAATATATATTAAAACATATTGTATCATTAGTCTTAAGTTTAATTAATATTGTATGCCTTTATGGGCAACTGTTGTTACCTACCTCTATTTTTTTTCTCATCCTATTTACACAGTTATACAATAAAAAAATTCTGATTCTGATTCTGATTCTGATTCATAATTATTCATAATATTCACAATGCGGCCGTGGTCTCGAGTTGACTGAAGTGTAAAGTGTTATGTTCGTTTAGCCACTCTAGTCTTTAGAACTACTCGCACTTGATTCCGATTAGAATCAGCACACCCGTATCTCGAACTACCCGCACTTGGTCAAGATTTTTTAACGGCACCCCATCACACCGACACACAACACTAACAACGTCCGACGATCTCTCCGAACATTCATTCCGACGCCGACATTTGTTTATAACAGGATTCCATGAAGACGAAAGCTTACATCCATGACTCCCGGTTGAGATTTCGGTGCTTTTTAACTTCAACCGCTTCACGCACCATTCTAGAGTAGAAATGACGTTCCGTGGAGAGAATTTTGGAATTGTGCAGCTCGATCCAGTGGTTTGGTCCTGACTCTAATAACTGTTCGGCTAATGGCTGACTTATGTACTCGTGGTAAATATTGTTTGCGTCCCTTTTAAGTCCCGTTTATTATAATAGAAATTATCTAAGTGACATTTTGGTCTAGATAGAGTTCGAGCTTAAAATGTATTTACAAACTCTTATTCAGCGTAAAATGGACGCTTAGATAATATCTTCATTCATTCATTCGTCGATATTGTACACGTAATCTTTAGATATTTTTAAAACAATTGGGACATTGGTTTCATTTGTTTCATTTGTGCCAGCCAGCTCTTGTAAATAACTCAACGCGTGGGGCTTTTCATTGTGTATCGAAAATAGTGTGCAAACGGTAACCGCGTTATAGTTCCAGCATAATGTGGAAACGCGTCCTAACCAAACCTTTGGATGGCCGTACGAGGATAATTTATCTATCTTTAGCCCATCTCATGTAAGGTATGGACAATTATTACTAGCATCTATAACTGCTACATGGTGCATCAAATCTCATAATTATTTTTATCATCTAGTTAGTTAGTGACACAGGTTTCATTTCAGTTAGGGTTTGTGTCTGGGTACAAATGACTTATCTTTAATTACCCTAATATAATTTTTAAATTTATAAACTTTTATAATTATCTTTCTGCGAGATTCAGTTCAGTGTTGGGAAGCATAATTGTATGTATAATAAAAGAGTGTTATAGTGGAATTCTTATTAAGTGTTTATACTAATACATCGTGATCCGTGTGGGAGAGGGTTGTAAATCCTTGCGCTTGCAGGTCCGGCGGCGGGCGAGGCGGAGCGGCTGGCGCCGTGGATCGTGGAGGAGCCGCCGACGCTGCTGGCGTTCGCGGCGGCGGCGGGCGCGCGGCTGCCGTGCGCGGCGCGCGGCCGCCCCCCGCCCGCGCTGGCCTGGCTGCGGGACGGCCGCCCGCTGCCGCCCGACACCCGCAGGTCTCCCGCCCAGCCTGCCATAAACACATGATACACTAATTCAATCCGTCAAACCAAACCAGAGCTAAAAAGCTAAAAAAAAGAACGTCGAAATGTGAACTCAAAAACTTTTTATATACATACATATAACAGTCAAACGCAATTCGTCATCATCACCATTTCACCGCCGGGGACTAGGGGCCGTTTTTTAGTAAGACTGGCCATAAGGGAGTTATAGCCATAGTCATCACGCTTGGCAGGTGGGTTGGCGACCGCAATGGGATACCGAAAGATATTGAGGACGCTGCTGCCCGTCCTCTGTTATTATCGGCCGCAGTGTTATAAGACATGCCCGAGTCCCAGGCCCGGGTTCTAGTCGTCTGCAGGGGGCATTCTGCATCGGCCTAGGTAACGGCGGGGCAGGGGGCCCAGGAGGTATGCGAATGGCCGATGACCGATCTGTTTGGCGAGCCTTGTGGGAGGCCTATGTTCAGCAGTGTAGACGCCTTTCGGCTGAAATGATAATGATGATCATTTCACCCGAAAGACGTCCACTGCTGATTATAGGCCTCCACCAAAGTTCGCTAAACAGATCAGCCTAAATTGCATCATCCGCATTCAACACGTTGCCGCAACCTTAACCAGTACCTATTCAACGATACCTATAAGATATACTTAAAGGAAACCAGAGTTTGGCAGTGGAAAATGGTTAAATATATTATATGTTCAACGGTAAAGATTTATGAGAAGACAAAGGTGACAGCAGAAAGTAATGAATGGAAAAACAATATTCAAAAATACAAATCATACACATGGCCAGGGTGTTTGATATTAATAAATATATACAAGAAGGTTTAACAGATATTGACAGTAAGAGCAATGCAATGGGATAGCAATGGCAAGCGTCCGTGCGTGCAGACAATACGGCCACAAGTCATTCGATCTATCTTGTTAGACAACAAAGGCAATTACAAATTAGACTCTAAAAATATCTTCCTATAGCGTTTTCTGACCACTGACTTAATAGTGCTGGTCCACATCGCTCCCTCAATTTTCGTAATCTTAAATAGCGCCGTAGTGCATGCCCAACGGTATGAACTCTGACCCTAATAAACCTGATTTGGAGTTCGGGCAGGCTCCAGCGAATCGTGCGAATACCGCGCGGACATTATTAGAGCCCCCCGGAGTCGGACGCGGGCGCCGGAGTCCGGAATGCCGGCGCGCAAATTAAATAACTGTAAGGTCAAACCTGGACGTCTTTAATAATCGCCTGCGTTTAATTCCGCTCGGGGGAGCCGGTACAATTGCCGCCGTGCTTAAACAGATCACGAAATTTTGATTAAAATAAAACCAACCACTCGCCTGTTGCCGCGCCGGCGAGGCCTCCGCCGAATTAATTTTGTTTTAAATTGATTCAATACCTCCCCGTGGAGTCGAGTGTCGCGGCCTCCGTCCTCGAACGCAACCGTATTATATTGCTTGAGCTCTGGGCTAATCCGCGCTTAAATTAAACAATGTCCTAGCAAAGGGCGGGTCGACAGGGACGTAGGTAGATACCTAACATAGGTGTATATTTATTTTTGAGAGACGATGCTGTCCAACAAGTGGCTGCTCGTCAGCGGCGTCGCCACGTCGAATGGTGTAATTAACTACCCAACCGACAACCAACGAGTAAAATTCCAGAGAAAAATCACATAAATTATACAATGAGTCAATCATAACAACAATTGGCATCTCAAAAACTTTTGCTGTTTGCAAATTTTAATTAGAATAATATCCACCATCAATAGGAATTGGTTGTGTATGTATTCAATCTGATCAACTCCACTCCCCATTCTCGTCAAATCCATCGCGTCTTGCCTCCTCCTGATTCCTGATACCGCCATTTTCTGGTGAAATTGGATTCTTGTCATAATTATTAAGGGTTTATCGATAACGAACAAGAAACAAGACTCTTTTATTTTCATGAAAACCACTCAATTTAAATATCGAGTATAATACAGAAATTATCCGCGTTATTAACCATTATGCTTCGAACACTGCTTTCACGGTTCGGTTATGCCCACCATTCTGTTTATTTGAAATGAACTGTATAAATGCTTAGCGGAATACGCTTTAATGAGGCTAACCTTTTTCCTTATTAATTTTCGGCAAAATTTTGATAGAATCTTAACGTTTTTCCAATATCAGTGGAGTAATAAAGCAAAGCATCCTCATAGCCAATCAGTACATAATTGTTCAGCCGATCCCGCCGGCTTCCCAGGGAGGAGGGGGGCGACAAGCGGCACTAATGAAGGCAATTTTTCGCAACCGGAGGAGTTATAATTAAACGTAATGACGGCAATCATAATTTGTCCGCGTGATTACCCAGCAGCCAAGCCCAGCGGTGGGTGCCGAGCGGGAGCGGACACGCGCACGTTCATTAGCCGGAACATTCTGTTTTCCAGTTACTGTCACATTATTTTTAATGCCATCTTCTTTTGATACTTTTGATTGTTACTTAATTGGTTTAGCAAACGAAATCGAAGGTATTATAATTATTCTTAAAATTGCTAAAATTTTGTTTTAGGATTAGAATTGAAATGAAATGAAATGAAATGAAATGAAATGAAATGAAATGAAATGAAATGAAATGAAATGAAATGAAATTCAATGAAATGAAATGAAATGAAATGAAATGAAATGAAATGAAATGAAATTCAATGAAATGAAATGAAATTAGGTAAAGCTCCATTTCAGTTTTATACCTCTGCACCGTTCCACCACATGCGTATCAATTTTGTTTCTAATTTTTGGCGCTCCGTACCTCAAAAACAATATACAGGGTGTTACAAAATTACCCGTAATAACTGAAGGGTATGAAAGTACTCCAGTAAAGAATTAAATTAGTATATTTTTTTTTGGGATAGCGGGAGCTCGCCTTTGATAGGCAGGAGTGGAGCAAGAGAGGAGAGGTCTTTGCCCAGCAGTGGGACACAAAAATAGGCTAAATAAAAAAAAAAATGTTTCTTACAAAAAAATAACAGTGCGCAAAATTACAGTTTTATTTAATGTTCATGGGGTTTCAGGCTTTAGGGGTTATTTTGTAACACCCTGTACAGAAATTTTATAATTCTTAGATCATTCATTGCCGTCTGTTTATCTATTCTATACCTCTAGATCCAGTCGCTTAAAATTAAGACGTACCATCGGACAGGCAGATGTCACAGGTTTAGCAATAGAATCCCAGTAGACCTTTTCAAGTATGGAACTCCAATAATAATTACAAGTCTACAGTTTTTTTGAATTTATAATGTGACTTTTATCAAAACAGGCGCGTGCACAGCAACGGCACTCTGGAGATAGCGCCGGCGGCGGCGGGGGAGGCGGGGGAAGCGGGGGCGGCGGGGGAACTGCGCTGCCGAGCTTCCAACGAGCACGGCGTGGCGCTGTCCGCGCCCGTCACGCTGCTACCCGGTCAGTCCTCATCATTGTTTCAGGCAATAAATATCATGCTACACAAACGCTTGAATGCTATTAGCTGGGTCGCCACTGAGCGAGCTGCCTCGCGAGGCTAGCGCATGAGGCATGAGTTTGTACGACACAAGGTTCAAAATAGCCCCGAAAATGGCTGCCTCATGAGGCAGTTCGCTCAGTGGAGACCTGGCTATTTACACGCTTGCATTATATTGCTTGCCTTATTTTATTCCGGGCAGGTAAACATGGCAGATGTGGGCCTCGAAGTTGCTTCGGATTTTTTTAAGTTTCGTCGTTTGTCCAAGTACCTACTCATGGTTGACACTAGATCGGCGCCAACGTGTAAATACGTCGCAAGCGCTTGCCGCAAGCTTCCTTTGATCTGTGTTCAAAACCGACTAGCTCTTGCAAACTCATGTCAACCAAGCCAAGCCAAACACCTCTGTTCACACGCTTGAGCTTGTGAAAAGTTGTCAAAGCTTGGCAAGTTTGAAAATGTAGCATTGTAGACTAAAATACAATTGAAAACCAAAACTTTAACTATGTACACGTTAACACGCTAAGTCTGCGACGCCCGACGCTCGCCACAAAGAGGGACTCTCAGATTATGGCTGATCTCGATTTGTACAGTTGCACAGTTTAGTCTCAATCTTCTCAGCTCTTGTTTCATACAATCGAGACACGTGAATCTGAATCACGGGCGCAGCTGGGCGCAGCGGATGATGCAGTTCGAGAGCGCGACGTCATACTTGTTAGGAATGGTATTTTTCATGTCACTAATGCCCAGACGTTGATGTTAATGTTAATGTTGTTAATCTGCTAGTGGTTAGAGAACCTGACTACGAAGCTTGAGGTCCCGGGTTCGATTCCCGTGTCGGGGCAGATATTTGTATGAAAAATACGAATGTTTGTTCTCGGGTCTTGGGTGTTTAATATGTATTTAAGTATGTATCTATCTATATAAGTATGTTTATCCGTTGCCTAGTACCCATAACACAAGCTTTACTTAGCTTACTTTGGGACTAGGTCAATTGGTGTGAATTGTCCCGTGATATTTTTTATTTTTTTTTAATGCCGTTCCACCATCGCTGGGTACAAATTGTGTATATTTTTTGACACTCGGCATCGGATTGCAATGACAGTTTTTGTGTGGCTGTGACAGCTGGCTGTTTCAGATACCAATTGTCAGCCCATAGAAGAACTGTCAAAAAGAACGCGATGGCGATTGCGAAGGAGTTAGACATAATTAATTGTCTACATCAGGCAAATGCCTGCAGGAGGTTCACATGAGATGTTTCCGCAGTTGCGGATGACGACTGGGAGGCGGAGGTGACGGCGGCGCCGGCGGCGGCGGGCGGCGTGGCCGCGCTGGCGTGCGGCGCGCCGGCGGTGGCGGCCGCGGGGGGCGCGGGGGGCGCGGGGGGCGCGGGGGACGCGGGGGACGACGGGGGAGAGCTGGAGGTCGCGCTGTGGTACCACGAGGACCGCGTCATTGACGTGCCGCCTCCTTCACCAGGTACTACATCATCACTACATAGTATAAAACAAAGTAGCTTCCCGCTGTCTGTCTGTCCCTATGTATGATTAGATCTTTAAAACTAAGCAACGGATTTTGATGCGGTTTTTTTTAATAGATAGAACGATTTAAGAGGAAGGTTCATATGTATAATACATGCATAATTATTTAGTAGCAACATTGCACCCGTTCGAAGCCGGGGCGGGTCGCTAGTTTAATAATATGTCTATTGTTTGTATGAAAATCCTAACGTGAATACCAAATTTGAACTTTCTAAAGGTAGAAGTTGAAGTACCTACCTACCTTACCGTACCTTTGCGGGGTTTGAAATATGAAATTTACGTACGAATTTCTTCACTGTAAAGTTATTTGTGAATGAAGCCTAGACTCCGTACAATATTTTAGCTGCCTAGGACTTCAAGAAAAACCTTAATAATTGAGCTAGAAAATGAATAGTAGAGAGACGAAACTGACGTACCTATTTTAAGTTATTAATAAAATCAAAAGTGTAATCTTATCTTAAATCTTAGCATGTTCTAGAATTATTCAAGCTAAAGCTATTTATGGTTGTAAAAGGCGGTCCGCTTCGAGAAAACATAAAGTACGGCCCAAATTCTAAGCCCTACGATTTTTACCGTCTTAACGAGAACTACTGCTGTTGGATTGAGCCAGCTGTATTGGCTTCGGGTACACTTTAACTAATAGCAAGTTCGGAAGCAACTTCGGAAAGCGGACGCGAGCTATGGAAGCGGTCAGGGCGAGTCAACAGATTTATCGATACATAAATTGCGCGATGAATTGTAACCGGGAGTTGTGATGCAGAGGAACTCCGTCAAATCGTGTGTTAATTGACACTGATTCTATATTTTATTTATTTATTTATTGAAAGAGAACGAACAACGTATCTCGCTTGTTGCTGCAAAGCAAATGTAAAACAACAATTAAGCCATGTTTACACATTATGGGACAATTTTGCTATAGTATTTCCAATCATTTAACGACCACTTTAGCCTAGTTGGTAGTGACCCTGCCTACGAAGCAAGAGGTCCTGGGTTCGAATCCCGGTAAGGGCATTTATTTGTGTGATGAGCACGAATATTTGTTCCTGAGTTATGGATGTTTTCTATGTATTTAAGTATTTATTTATCTATATAAGAATGTTTATCGTCGTCTAGTACCCATAGTACAAGCTTTGCTTAGTTTGGGACTAGGTCGATTTGTGTAAGATTGTCCCCTAATATATATATGACGGCGAGAGAGACGAAACGGAGCGGTAGGTGGATCATCACCGTCGTCTCGTGGTGGAGTTTCCATGTTAGTGGGCGATACAGAGAAACGCAGATTACCTTGCAACGTGTAATTATTTGGAATCACAGTAGGTAGGTACTTGCAGGAGTGACTGTGAACGTGACAGGTTCGATGGAGTAGGAAATGACCGTTCTCAACGGCGGTCGGCAATCAAGTGAACATCGACTCTGTCCTCGTGTAATGGCGCCAAAGCGATACTCGCCCCACCACACTGCGTTCACTGCACTTTACAATTTAATTCAACCAATCAGAGATAAAATCCGGTACTAGGTAGTCAAATCAGCAACTATAATGCTACCAATATAACGCGCGCGACGACACGGCCAGACTGACCGCTACACGTCCTAATGTATATCTGGAACAAAGGCATAGTTTGGAATATCCATTCACTCGGCTTATCCTGACTAAAAGATTGTAATTTGCAACGCAAAGATTGAAGTAAAAAGAAAGCCTCAAAAGTAAACAGAGCACCTTATAAAATGTCAAAACAATATCTCAACTACTCAAACATACACACACGCAGCTACTCAAACATGGCTCAACATATTGGCATTCATTTGCCTTTCAATCATAACCAGGTCCTCATAGACCAACCAATAGGTCCCCACGGACCAAACACAAGGTCCCCATAGACCAACCATAAGCCCCCATGGGCCATTCATCACACCACACCTCCAGTCGCACATTGCGCTCTGATCGACCTTTAATAAGATCGCAGTTACAACTACGCTGGAGTCATAGTGAAACACTGTCCTCATGGACAACAACAACTGTCATTACAAGACTGGCCGCTGCCACAGCACCGGTAGCACATCGCGCCCTGTTCGGCCTCTGAAACGACCGCAGTTACAACTACGCCGGTACTGTAGCACGCACAACCCAAAACAAAATGAGCCATGTGTGTGTATATTAGTTATTTAGGCAAAAAAATCTCTAATTACTATCAGAATTAGACTCTAGGTCTCAAACATTAAGTTCTACAGGTACAGCACTTTGAGGCGTTCTTCGAAGGCGATCGTGAGCGTTTTTATAAATTCTGTTATAAGTCATAGATTTTAACGTGTATCGATCACCTTCGATACTCAACTTCTAGAATTTTGAAGGGTCCCTTGTATTTAGGATCTAGTTTGTCTAGTTTCTCTCCTCATTTTGGATGAGAACCAAATCACCAACAACAAACCTATCGAATTTAATCTTATTACGGTCAAAACGAGATTTTTCGTATGTTGCACTATTTTTAATACTGTGGACAGCTCGTTCTCTTGTTTCGCTAATATCAACCTCGGTTTCGTAATTGATAATCGCGCTTTCGATAAATTAACAATCAGTTCCAAGTTTAAAATATCATAATATCATACGGAATACGATCATCTGGCAAGATAAGAAACGACAAATTTAAACAATGCCCGTCAATAATTACCACGCATGAAATCTGATCGGTACAGTAAATGTGAGCGTTGCCTACACCGGCTAAGTGCACGTTAGTTGCACTACACAAACACTCCCAAAAACCGGTTTCCTATACTTTGCTTTACAAGAGAACATTCTGCGCCACTAACGAAATAAAAAGGGTACGACTCACCAGATTGTGTAAGTTCGCCACGGACACCGGTGACCTCGCAAACATTGACCTGACGCTCGAGCGCAGCGCCGCTGGCACCACCGCCGCCGGAGCCAACGCCCGCGCCCTTGCCAGGCGTGCCGATTCCGCTGCCTCCTTCCTTGATGCAGTAAGGAGCGATGTGGCCTTCTTCTCCGCAGCGATAACAGGTCACAAACTTGTGTGTATTTAGGGCTGGTTTCTTGTTTCCGGAGTAGCAATCGACCGATTTGTGTCCAAATTTGTGACAATTGTGACACTGGATCTGTTTGTTCACATCTCGAGGAATAAAATTCATCCGATTTCGTTTTGTTTCGTGTGTGCAGGTATCTATGCTTCGTTCTTGCTTGCGTTTTAAAGAAAATGCTTGCACTTCTTGAATTAGTTTCGTTCTTGTTTTAATGGGGGTAGTAAACGCCAAACGGTTAATTCTACCGTCAAATTGTGCGAGATGTGCGAGCACGTATGAAATGGCGATTACTTCAGAATTCAGGTCTTTCCATTTAGCCATTAGCGATGTAATTAAGCGACTGGCATATGCCACAAGATTTTCTCCTTCTTTAGGCCGGCTATTATTGATGTTAACAATAGTGGCTGCGCATGTTTCAGCTGAGTCATAGCGGGCCAAGAACAGGTTTTTGAAATCATGCCATGTCATACCTGAGTGTGCGACGTGAGAAAGCCAGGTTGATGATGATCCTTTAAGAGCCTCACTCAGTGCGATAATTAGGGCTCCTCCATCCAATGGTTGTTCGGTCAGACAGATGTCCACAGTCGAGCACCAGGACCGTGGATTGGCGTCCGATAGCTCAGGATTAAACTCAGGCAGCTTGATTGCCACAGAAGACGAGGATGGCGGCCGCATGGCTTCAATCAGGCGTACCATGTTCTGATTCTGTTGTTCGAGCAGCAGTTGCAGGAGGGTATTCGATGATGATGGTAGGGCTTGAGCGTATCCCACTTCTGATGACGGCGAGAGAGACGAAACGGAGCGGTAGGTGGATCATCACCGTCGTCTCGTGGTGGAGTTTCCATGTTAGTGGGCGATACAGAGAAACGCAGATTACCTTGCAACGTGTAATTATTTGGAATCACAGTAGGTAGGTACTTGCAGGAGTGACTGTGAACGTGACAGGTTCGATGGAGTAGGAAATGACCGTTCTCAACGGCGGTCGGCAATCAAGTGAACATCGACTCTGTCCTCGTGTAATGGCGCCAAAGCGATACTCGCCCCACCACACTGCGTTCACTGCACTTTACAATTTAATTCAACCAATCAGAGATAAAATCCGGTACTAGGTAGTCAAATCAGCAACTATAATTCTACCAATATAACGCGCGCGACGACATATATATATATATTTTTTTTTTTTTTTCTCGATGACAGCTCCCGTAGAATGTAACTGCGTTTTTTACGCAAAAATTAACTTTTAAATGCGAGGTATAAAAATATGACAACTGCCTAATTTTGTTCCTTAATCCCATATAATATTCATCTAAGACGAATTGAGTCCATATTTTTTTTTTAAATTACGATAAATAATAAACGTTTTAATAAAGTTACATTCTATGGTAATGCAAATAGTGATGTTATGATTGAAATATCGATATTGTATCGGTATTGTATATGTAGAACTAGATTGTTCCCGCGACTTTGTACAGTCAACGTCATAAATACGTGATCACTTTTGTAACTTGTCGCTTTCAGTCGTTACGTAATTTCGTATGGCTTTTCAAACATGACGTTAAAGTGACAAGGTACAAAAGTGACCACTTATTTATGACGTTGACCCTACGCGATGTAATTTTTTTCCCGGGATATAAAATAGCCTATGTTACTCAAGTGAAATAATTTTAATTTGTCCAGTAGTTTTTAGCTTATTCATTACAAACGTACACATCTTTCCTCTTTATAATATAAGTAATATAAGTATAGATAGGTAATCGACAATGAAATGAAATAATTATAATAACAGATAATTTTTATTTATTAATTTTAAAATTGGATCGATATCGTATCTACTGATCACTTATTTGGTCACAACACTATAACTTTCAAACTAGATCTGTCATCGAGAAAATAAATGATTGGAACTACTATAGTGTCTAGTGTATTTTGGCCGTTATTCGGTAAAAAAAAATTCTAAACGAAAAGTATTTTTCTGGAACGCACTTGTTCTGACAGGACTTGATCCTGCAACATCGGCATTTCTATACATTTTCTAATCGATTGAGAACCGACCAGAAAACACCCTAAGCGCTAAAATTATTGATACAGCCATCCATCATAACTTTAAAGATCTAAGATTATATTTTCGATACCTAGACTAAACAGCGAATAACGTAAGTTACTCAAGTATGATCGCGTCTGAGCAAAAATGTTTTACTTTGTTCATTATAAAGTACACGCTCCGGGATCAAGAGGAGCTCCGCGAGCTTAATTACAGCGCCGGGGGCAGAACAATAACGACGGCTCCGGTATTAGGAGCGGGCCAAAAACCTCTCTATTAAAACCTCGTGTTCACGCTAACTATAAGGTTTTTGCGGGGAAGGTAGACAAGCGTATTAATTAAAGCGATATCTCATCGCGTCCACACATCGCACGGGGGAAGTGTGACGGATGGCGCGCTCGCGTCCCGCCCGAGACGCTCGGACCTCGTACAGCCAGGGCTTGAATCCGATACCGAAAATACCTGAAATGTAACATACCGGTATTTATGGGTTTACTTCGTTTTGGTTTCAGAGAACCGGCAAAGGAAAAATACTAGGGATGGGCCGAATATTCGTTTTATGTTCGGTATTCGGCATATTCGGCAGGTTTACCGAACATTCGCATTCGACCGAATATTCGGTAAACCTACTGAATATTCGGGACAGTGGTACTTAAAGATTTTAATAACAGTTACTCTATTGTATATTACAATGAGAATGATTGATTGAATGATGCATGTGTATATTATAAATAGACCTAACCTAAGTAAATCACTGTGTAGCTGTATGTATACTTTGCACGTGGTGCTGTTTCGTTTCGCACTGGATGATGCAATAATAATGACAAGTATTGACAAGTGTAGCGGGGGAAGCGAGGGGGGTCAATACGCGCGGTTAGCGTAAACACCGTATAGACCTCCTCTGGTATGCCGAATATTCGGTTCGGTGAAACTTTAACCGAATATTCGGCCGAATGTTCGTGATCGATGAAATCTATGTTCGGTCCATCACTAGTAGATATTATAACACCGAAGTACGAAAGACCGAATGTATTAAAATATCGAATGGATCAAAAGACCGACAATTTTTTTTTTTCTGAAACCGTAAACTTCTCAGAATTTATTAAAACTGTGTCGTATGGAACCCATTAGGTTAGGTTAGTTATACAAAAATCTTAAAAAGTTCATAGTTTTGGGTCTTTTGACCCATTTTAGGTTTTTCGTACTTCGGTATTATGTATGATACATACTCCAAGGTATGAATAATTATCATATCATGTAGGCTCTGGGCTTGATACCGGTTAACCGGTACAGGTACCAAAATTAATACAGGTTCCCCGATAGCCCCCAATACCAGTTCCGGAAATTATCGGTACCTATTTCAAGCCCTGCGTACAACGTAATTTATTTACACGAAGTTTACACGTGACAAATCGCAGCTACCACGAAGTCAACTATCGACCAATCAGCGTCGAGTTGCGTTTTGTAGGAGCTGTTAATGTGTGTGTGGTGTGTGTGTGCAGAGGCGCGGTACCTGTCGGCGGGCGGCGTGCTGTTGATCCGCGGCGTGTCGGCGCGCGACGCCGGCCAGTATGGCTGCCTCGCGCGCCACCGCGCCACGCGCCGCACGCGCCGCGCGCGCCCCGCACGGCTGCACGTCAGCGGTCAGTACGAGCCTCACGCCACACTGTCGGCGGGCGGCGTGTCGGCTACTACATATTTATTTACACGCTTGTTGAGACTCGGCAAATGCCCACAAGCTCAGACGCTTGAATACCGAGGGTATGTTAATCAGGTGCAGTACTTATGGCGTCTTGTTGCAGAGAGCGCAGCGGGCGCGGCGCCGGGGCTGGCGGCGGCGGCGCGCACGCTGCGGGCGGCGGCCGGCGCGCCCGTCTGCCTGCCCTGCGCCGCCTCGCCGCACCCCGCGCCGCACTACACGTAAACTGAACACCACTACTCAATCATAACACCGCCCTCTGTGTTACTGACGGTTTACACGGTGTCAATAACATTACATAGCAGACTCGCAAATTAAAAGTGATCGATTGAGTGCCACAACGGCATGCTACTGACACGATTTTACTGGCATCGAGTAAACTAGTACTTACATGTACTAATTACATAAATACTAAAAATAACACAGTACTAGAACAAACTATTGAAATCTCTTTCTGTTCAGTACAAGTACAAGTAGTGTAGTACAATATGTTGAGAGCGAGTAATCGAAGTGAATCGCTCCGAAGTGCTTCGAATAGATCTGATTGACTGACTAGCTAAGCACCAACCGAAGCAAAAAAACTGAACCGTGTGAACGATTTCATAAATGAATTAGTTTGTGTGAGAGTGAGAGTGAGAGCGAGATAGCAAAAAGAAATGGAACGGGAACAAACCATGCTTAAATTTGTGGTACTAAAAGAACTAAAAGACCGAACTAATGTTTGCACCTACGGTCAAGGACTTAATTTTATTAGAAAAAGAGGCGATTTATTTAGTGAACGAACACGTACAACTGTATTCTGCGTGTATGCCCCGCGTACAGTGGTCTCGTGTGTCCGCAGGTGGTACCGCGAGCACTCGGGACGGCTGGTCCCGGTGGCGGAGGCGGGCGCGGGCGCGGGCGCGGAGGCGGGCGCGTGGGCGTGGGCGGGCGGCGCGGCGCTGTGCGTGGCGCGCGCGGCGCCCGGCGCCTGGCTGTGCAAGGCGGGCAGCGCGAGGGGGGACGCCACCGCGCGCCTGCGCCTGCTCACCGACCGGCCGCTCACCGTCACGCTGCAGCCCAGCCTCGTGGTACCAGCGACTTTAATTTTTCACTGTCACTGTAGCGACTCCTAGCGCCATCTAGTCATCAAATAAACAACTAACATCCTACATCGCATCGAAGTTTCTCAACTCGGCTGCTTAAATACTTACAACCGACTCTCTTCCATCGGATTTCGATCTCCAGGCATAACACCTAACATCTGCCTGGAAAAAGATCTCTCTGTTGTGGTCTATTCCCACAGTCCCTTTGCTACCAATGTTTTAATTTAAATGCACTGGGTAGAGACGCGAAGAAATCGACTTCCAGCAGCAGCGTTTCCAGACAATTATGACATGGGAGCTTTCAAGAAAAATATTTATACTCCCTTTAAAGGCCGGCAACAGATCATTGGCTCTCCTTGAGTTGTTTATATTCATGGGCAGCGATGAACACTTCCCATCGGATAACCAGCTTACTCGTTTGCCTCCAAAAAAAATTGGCAAAACAAATTTCTTTACGCCTGGTAAAAATAACTACTGACCAAGGAAAAAGAAGGCAGGCGGCTATTTCTGCTAACGATTAACCCAGGTCATTCACGCTGGCAGCTTCCTGGGAACCGTCAGGTGGTAATTTTTTTATTTAATTGTACACAAAGGTTATTTAGTTTTAGATACGATCACTAAATGACTTCTGCTTTGTTACCATTAATCTAAGTAATTTTTAATGAACCGTCCGTACAGTAAAATTACATAAAGCTTACCACTGACAGATGGTTTGCTTTCATTTCATATTCAACTTTAACGACCTACAAATAAAGCCAATTTTAGACGTTTGAAGATTTTGTAATAGCTACTTTATTTGTATGGTGTTAAAGTTGGAAATGAAATGAAGGCAAGCCATCTGTCAGTGGTAAACTAAAAGTAAACTTATTGTAACAATTATTGACGGTGATCAGGTGGCAGCCAGCGGCAGCACGGTCCGCTTCAACTGCTCGTGCTCGGAGGGCGACGCGGCGCTGAGCTGGTGGCACGACGGCGCGGCGCTGGCGGGAGCGGGGGCGGGAGCGGGAGCGGGCGCGGGCGCGGGCGGGGTGCTGGAACTGCGCGACGTGTCGAGGGCGGCGCGCGGCGTGTACCAGTGCGAGGCGCGGCGCGGGCGGCGCGCGGCGCAGGCCAGTGCGGAGTTGCGGCTAGGCGGTGAGTGCGGGAGCGGACGCGGGCACCGGCTGCGTGCCGGAGCTGTGGCGCGGCAGTAACTGCGAGATGCCCGACTCTCCCTTCCTGGCACTTTTTTCCCTCTCCTGACAAATAATACAGTTCGGTTTATTACTTACCTACTAGAGCTTGTCTAATTTAAAATGACGTGCCCCACCACCGCATTTACGCACAGGATTTTTCATGCGATTTGTCGATCGTGATGTTGCACACTGATCATACGGAATAGTTGACGCTCCCAAATAGATGAAGAGTTGTAATTAATATTTGCACGCACTCGTCCAAATCAACTGATGCAGTAGAGGGGCGCGCGTCATTTTAGCTTAAAGACAAGCTCTACCTACCAGTAATTATTTAAATGAATCAAATATTATGAAAGAAAATGCGCGCATTAAAAAGAAGCAAGATTTTTGAAAAGTTTTCTTCCTTTCGAATACTTAACTCCATTTGAAGGCCCGCTCAATAAAAATCTTCAGTGCCAACAAAACAGTAGTTTAGTTACTTAGTACCTTGAATTTTTACCCTAGACCGCTAGAGCTAGTGCAAATCGGACTTGAGACTTGACTGAGAAGGAACACACTAAGAAGATTTTTTTGTTTGCACAGAATCTTATCGAATTTAATGAATGTAGCTTTGCTTTTTTTTTAATGATAAAATAATGTTTCCTTCAAGTAAAATGTGCTAACCAAAGGAGCTGACTAAAGGATTCGAGGTAGTTTCCTCCAGGGCCCATAGATTTTTTCCATCCTGTATATTTTATCTCCCTTTATTACATGGAAGATGAGCGCAAAAACCGATTTCACGTCGTTACTCGGCGGGACGAGGCGAGGGATCAATCAGCGCCCTCCGAACCCGCCGCCGGCAAATATTGGAGCAGACGGCAAATATTGGTCTTTTGTCACGATGACAATGCCTTCCTTTGTGGCATTTAAATCAAAGTGCACGGTCCGGGTCGCCAGCCGCGGCCGGCAGCGCCGCCCGGCCAGCTCCATCGATGACGCAGCAATCAAAGTGCACGGTCCGGGTCGCCAGCCGCGGCCGGCAGCGCCGCCCGGCCAGCTCCATCGATGACGCAGCAATCGCCAGCTCCATCGATGACGCAGCAATCAATTTTCTCGGGACACAGTGACATTCAGTTTCGGATCTTAACTCGCTTGTATGGGAGCGTAAGCGTGTGGGTACAATGGTAGCATACTTTAATGTGAACCAAAAATAAATGTTTGTGGTTTCAATTGGCATCGTAAGGTATTTCGGGTTATGTAGGGTCTACTTGTATTGTAATAGACCTTACATTTACAAATGTTGTATGTTGGTGTTACGTTGTAACTGTTATAATGTTAGAAGAACGGATTGTTAATTAAAAGATGTGGCCGTTCAGGTTGAGTACCTTTATTGCACTAAAAAATAGATATATAAAAATAACATATTTTACTTATTATGTAAACGGAGTGACGTACACAGCGGGTGCAGCGTCAGCTTAACATTAATGTCGAGCGTGCTCGTACATGCTACCAACTACAAGAAAGAAAAAGAAAGAATATTTATTCTTCAGGGTGGGGTTCCCTTGTTGACATATTTTGTAGCATGTGCAGCCCCCTCCGTTGTAGTGTCGCTGTTGCGCGACTCCCGGAACGATGAGATGTTGTCTTCTTGGTGGGCGTTATGGTCCAGAACAATTACTTGCGTTGCGTTGATTCTCCTTCTGATATAACATGATATCCAAATGACAGCGACAATAAGAGTAATTGTCATAAACACAATAAACGCGTAGTGATGTACGTCATGAGATGACGTGATCTCGTTGAGTGTCTGCTGTTGCACTTTCACAGTTTCAATGCTTGACCTTAGCTGGGTCATTACTTCATGGTGGTCTTCCGGTGTGAACGTAATGTTGTTTACTTCCAGAACGTCGTTAACTGATGAAATCGGTACATAAACGTCATCTTCATTGACATTAATCTTGCTATGAAAGTTGTTGTGTGAATGTATTGTGATCAGATCACCCTTCAGCATACATCCCGATTTTAAAGTAATTAAGCCGGCATCGCGTAACGTTAATGATGTAACGCCGCCAGGACAAAAAGTGCGAACCGCGCATTTCCCACAGCAAGCAAACAGCCAGGTGTCTAGTCGGTGTAACCGGATCCATTTATCGGCACACTCCGATGTTATTGTTTGGCAGCTTGATAACTTTTTATTGTTTATTAATTGTGCTTCACATATATTCACGCTAGCTTTTATGTCATAGATAGGTAGGTTGATGTCGCATAATAGTTGATGTTCTTGAATTAACTGGCATGATGATATGTCTTGATGAGTTAGTCGTATCACAGCATCCTTCCTGAGATTGATGGCCAGATATTCAGATGTTATTATGATGCGTTGAGTTGTTGGAGACGACATTTGCGGAATAGGTATAAGTCGATTGAGTTCGTAGGTTTCAGTGTTCACTAATGGTAATTTGAACTCGAACAAAAGAAAATTGTTTGTTAAGTGCACATGTACGCGAGCTAGCTTGTACATGTCCTTTGTGCAGTGCTGATTGTTTATACAAGGCAGTGATAAATCGCCCGGTAGCTTGCCAGCGATGAGATTTAGTTGCTCTTCGAATTGGTCTGGCTGGATGAGGTGCGTATCCACGCGGCCGTCTTTAACGTCGGTGATTAAATCCAAGAGCATTTGCTGTATCCTTCGCAGATTAGCTAGGATCATGTTGGCAACCAGTGCTGTTGCTGTTATGTACATGGTGTTTTGATGCTCAGCCTTGTTATGTTTATCTTGTTCAACTAAGTGCTGGTTTATAGTAGTAAATTGTTGGTTCATTAATTGTTCGTTTCTCTGCAACAGGTTGTACTCGCCTTCAATTATTGAAGTGTGATTTTTGAATAAACTTAGTAAATGGTTTTCGTTTGCTCGTACTAACTGGATGTCCTTATCATATTGTTCTGCGAACCTCTCGTCCAACACCCCAAACAGTGAGTTCGCAATGTATCCGACACCATCGATAAGACCTCGTTTTCTTCTCGTAGAGAGTATCGCATGTTCCGTTGATAGTATTTTGTTGTAATGTTGGAGCTCATTCATCTCATGTTGTAGTTGCGAAGCGATGGTTGTAAAAGCTGTTTCTTGATTGCAGAGGGCGGTGAGGTGATTAACATATTTTTCTATTGTTATGAGCCCTTTCCAGTATGCCTTCATGTTATAATAAACCACCATCTTCCATTGATCTTGCACAATTTGCATGTCAGCTACCTTGTCGAAATAAATTTGTTTCGATGGGTTTAACTCGCGAATACCGTTGATCTGGCATGTAGATGTAGGTATCCAGGCCATGAGCATCAATAACAGTGATAAACAAATGTAAGTGCATGTAGAAGTTTTCTTAGGGCGTGGTTTATTACTCGGAGCAGCTGGTTTGGTCGGCGGGTGGTTGTTGTCAGTGTCCTGTTCTTCCTCTTCATCCATTGGTAGGGGAGCCAGTTTTGTTATAGGTCGTTTCATGACATTGTTTTTTGTTTTCAGTGAAACGACGCGGACGTGTCCATCCTTTCCTGGATGAAGTTCGATGACTCTGCCAAGCAGCCATCTCGCAGGTGGTGTATTGTCCTCTTTCACCAGCACCATGTCGTTGACCTTGAGGTTTCGCTTGGTTGAAGTCCATTTACTGCGCGTCTGGAGTGTTTGTAGATATTCATTTGACCATTTTTTCCAGAAGTCCCTGTGTAGTTTTTCTGTTAATTGCCATCGCGTTCGTGCCCCCCTTAGCTCTATTTCTGGTGACAGCGGGCCTGCTAGAACCGGTCCACCAACTAAAAAATGTCCCGGAGTTAGGCACTCCAAGTCATCGATGTCTTCTGTTAACGGTAGCAGAGGTCTAGAGTTGAGGCAGCCTTCAATCTGAGCCAGCAACGTTGAGAACTCTTCAAATGTTAGTTTTTGGTCCCCAAGCACCCGGCGCAGGTGGTGTTTGGTACTACGGACCAGCCTCTCCCACAGACCCCCAGCCGAAGCCCAGGCAGGGGCATTGAAATGCCATTCAATGCCTTGGTTGGAGAGGGTGTCCATGACTGTTGTGTTGGCATAATGTTGAAGAGCTTCATTTCTCTCTTGCGCCAGGATTCTTGCTGCTCCCACAAAGTTGGTACCATTGTCACTGTACAGATGTTGAGGTGACCCACGGCGTGCGCATAGTCTTCTAAATGCAGCCAAAAATGTTTCAGAACTGAGGTCCGACACCAGCTCCAGGTGTGCGGCCTTTGTGGCAAGGCATACAAATACGGCTATGTAACCCTTTGTGGTCTTGATGCCCCTTCCCTTGTTGGCCTTGACCTCTACTTGGCCTGTGAAATCTACACCCGTGTGGGTGAAGGGCCGGGAGGGCGTGACTCTGGGTGCAGGAAGATCAGCCATCAGTTGGTTGTTCGTTGTTGATTTGAACCGATGACACTTGATACACCTTCGAAGACGTCCCTTGGTGGTTCTCACTCCTCTCAATATCCAGTATTTGTTTCTAAGATGGGAAAGCGTAAGTCGTGGTCCACCGTGGAGTGTTGTTATATGAGCCAGGTCGATCAGCAGTTCAGTTAATTTGTCGTTGTGAGGTAAAATAATGGGATTTTTCTGTGAGTCACTAATAGTTGCTTCTTTCAATCTTCCACCAACGCACAACACGTTATCTTGGTTTAAGAATGGATTTAACTGTGCAAGTGGCCCCTTCGATGTTATGTTTTTATTTTTCTGTAATTGCTCAATTTCTTTAGCAAAATACTTATTCTGCACTGTTTGTATTATTGATGTATGCGCACGATTCAACTCAGCCGTTGTTAAGTTAAATGACCCCGTTTTACTTTTTCTGCTTGCGTTGTTTATAAAACGTGATATCCAACCGAGTATCCGCGTCACACGTGTTATAGAGCTATTGTTATGTAGAAGTTCCTCTACAATCGGTGACGTCAATCTAGCAGTGTATGTTTGTCTGTGTCCCTTTCTGTCTTCGGCAGGTTCTTCGTATGATTTTGCTGCTGTGGTTTTTGACATGTTTTCTTTTATCTGCTGAGGGCCTTCCCACCAGAGACAGTGGTTAAGAAGTTGGGAGGGGAGTATTCCCCGACTTGCACAGTCAGCTGGGTTATCTTCTGAGCGCACGTGTCTCCAGCAGCTTGTTGGGATAACTTGCCTAATTTGATCGACCCTGTTTGCAACAAACGTTCTCCATCGTGTTATGTCTCCTTGCAGCCACCCTAGTACAACAGTTGAATCAGTCCATCCGTATATTTGTACTGTCTTTGTGTTTAGTGAGTCTATGGTCTTATTCATTAACTTAGAAAGTAACACCGCGCCACAAAGTTCCAATCTAGGCAGTGTTATATGTTTATTTACAGGGGCGAGCTTCGTTTTGCCTGCGATTTGTTTGATGGTGAAATCTTGATTGTTGTAGGTACTTTTGCAGTATATGACGCATGCGAATCCGCGTTCAGAAGCGTCGCAGAATCCGTGCAGCTCAATCTGTTGACATGTGTTTCCAATACATCTTGGCATCGTTATTTTGTTGAGGATTGGTAGTTCGTTCCTGAAAAGTGCCCATTCTGTTTGTATAAGTTGCGGAAGAGGTTCGTCCCATGCGAGCGGTTGTTTCCATACTTGTTGAAATATAATCTTGCCCTTCATTGTTACTGGGGAAAGCCAGCCCAACGGATCGTATATTTTGGACAAATCCGAGAGCAGTGTACGTTTCGTTATAACGTTATCTTTGTTAGTGCATAAGTTGGCGATGTTAAACGTAAATTGATCCGTACACGGGTTCCACAGAATTCCGAGCGTTTTGTTGTTTTGTATGTTAGTGATATTTAACATGTTTTGACTTATTTGATCTTCTGTCAATTCATCTAAGAGCTCAGGGTGGTTGCTAGCCCATTTGCGTAAGTTGAAACCGCCGCCTTGTAGTAGACTGATAAGTTGTTTTTGTGTTGTTCTTGCCAAACTGAGATCGTTGCTTCCGCCTAGAAGGTCATCTACATATAACTGATTTTTTAAAATTTCTGCAGCAAGAGGATTCTGAGGACCGTCGTCTCTGACGAGTTGTTTAATAGTCCTCATTGCCAGGTAGGGTGCTGACTTTGTGCCATATGTTACTGTGCACAGCTGATATTCTTTTATGGGTTCTGTTTCCGTGTTGCGCCACACGATCTTTTGTAAATGTTGATCTTCTTCTTTGATAAATATTTGTCTATAGAATTTTTCAATATCTGCTGTGTAGACATATCGAAATGATCTCCAGCGTAGAATCATGGCTTGCAAATCCTGTTGTAGGTTGGGGCCGCCTTCCATGAGCTGGTTTAAGCTATATCCAGATTTTGTTGGACACGATGCATTAAATACGGCGCGTAGTTTGGTTGTTGTGGACTCCAGTCTAAGGACCCCATGGTGTGGCACAAAGCAGCTGGGTTCCCGGGGCAAAGTACATTTCGTCATGTGGCCAAGAGCGATGTATTCGTTCATAAACGCCTTGTATGCGACCGACAGTGTTTCGTTTTTTGCGAGACGTTTTTCCAATTGAAGAAATTGTGCGACTGCTTGGGGCTTCGAGGGTCCAAGGTGTTGTTCAAAGTTCTGTTGCATTGGAATTTTGACTTCGTATCGCCCATTTGGTAATCTGTTTGTTGTTGTTTTGTACAATGTTTCGCAATACTCTTCAGACTGAGACATGTTATTGGAAGTTTCAGTTATCTCTTCAATTTCCCAAAATTGAGCCAGTTCGTCTAAGTTGTTTATGACGGCATAGCAATTGAATGGTTTCACATTGCCGAGCAATACCCATCCCAATTTAGTTTGTTGTGCTATGGGAGCATTTTCTGGACCTCGCAGGATACCTCCCATGACAATGTCTGCGTAAACTCCAGCATCCAATAATACATCGACTGGTCTGGAGATGTTATAATCTGGGTCCGCCAAGTTAATGTTGTTGAGGTGAGGCCACTGTTGCTTCGCGAATGAATAGTTTGGTAAGTTGTTAATCATTGTAGTCATGACAAGTGCGTCTGTTGTAAAGGAATGATCTCCGTTCAGTGATTCACAACTCAGTTGTACGGTCCCTTTACTCTGTTTGGCTGCAAGTCCAATCCCTGAGACCGTGGCGCTCTGTCTGTTTCTTTTGAGTCCCAATTTTTGAGCGGCTGATTCTGTAATCAAGTTTATTTGAGAGCCCTGATCTAGCAGGCATCTCAATTGGATTAGTGTTCCGTCTATCGCTCTTATTTTTATTTGCACCGTAGCTAGCAAAACTTCATTGAAATTCCCATTGACGTGATTACTGCATTTTTGTAAGTTCTCTAAGTTATCTTGTGAGCCAGGGGATGTAGTTGCAGACGTTGCAGATATGCAGTTGCGTTCGAAGTCACGTATTAAGTCATGAATTGCCGTATGGTGTGACTTATTGCAAACCTTGCATCGTTTAATTGAATTGCATTGCCTGCCATTATGCGAAAATAAGCAATTCTGGCATATGTTTAACTTTGTTATTGTAGTCATTTTACCGCTAGGCGTCATGTTCTGGGATGTTTTGCAATGCATTAAAATATGGTTTGTCTTGCATATTGGACAATTGCGTTCTGTAGTTGCAGGAAATGATTTCGCAACGAATCGTTTGAAGTTGTTATGATTTTGTGTATTGCTTGACGATGTTGAGGGCATGTTTCGTACAATCCCGTGGTTCATCTTGGGTGCAGGCTGGCTAAATGGTTGTTTTTTCTTGATGAGTGGCTCGAGCGCGATAAATTTGTTTTCCAAAAAAAGTATAAGTTCATCAAACTGTGGCAGTTCACGCGGTGACTTTCTCGCCTCCATGTATGAAGTATAGGTATCCGAATCTAGTTTAGTTGTAAGAATGTGTACTAGAAACGGGTCCCACGTTGATGTATCGATACCTAGGTTGTGGATTGCATGCACAGCTTCTAGACTGGTATCGTGCAGTCTCTTTAGCTCCGATGCTGTTTGTTGTTGGGCGGCTGGTTGATTGAGAAATGTATGCATCAGTTTCGTGAAAAGTAATTGCTTGTTGTTATATCTGTTGCAAAGAATGTCCCAGCATGTGTCATAGTTGTCCACTGACACCGCCAAATGTTGAACAAGACGCTCCGCTTCCCCTCTTAATTTTCCTTTAAGATGTTGCATTTTTTGAGCTTTTGGTATAGTATTGTTGTTGTGAATTGCCTCGCAGTAAAGGTCCATAAATGTCGTCCATTGCGTGTAATTCCCTGCAAATGTTGGAATTTCAATCCTCGGGGTGGCTTGTTGTTGTTGAACCGACCCGTTGAGTTTTTGATAGAGTTGTTTTTTGGTTTGTTCATAAATCTGTTCATGTTGATTGAACTCCTCTTCGTAGTCTAAGTCAGATCCGATGAAAATGCTATCTAACTTCCAATGGATCTCATCTATGGCCTTCCATCTCGATTGCAGCATCTGTAGCTTGTCTTCAACTTCCCATTTCTCGGTAATCAGATCGAGCTTGAGATTTCTAACCAAGCGTGTAAGTGCCCTAAAGTTAGTACCTTGTTGGTTGAATAGTTCATCTGTTTGCGACGGAATTCCTTTTTCAGCACTGGAGCTGGAGGCCGTGTCGCAGTTCTGCAGCTGTTCACGAAGTGTTTCATACATTTGTTTCACCTGTTGGTAACTCTCTTCGTAGTAAGAAGGTAGCAAAGTCTTGTCTTCCAGTTTTTGCACTTGTCGATGGTTGACTTCAAACTCATCCCACAGAGCTTGAAGTGTTGCTGACCGCTTTGTTATGTAATCCACCGTCTTGCGACTGGCAGAATCTTTCTTGAAGTTTGTTTTCATCTTCTCGATGGTTTCTGTGATAATTTGTTGTCTCTTAAAGATGTCCATTGTTGATTAAGTTGGTTTGTTTTTATGTTGTACAGTTAAAATGTGTGTGTTGTGTGTGTGGTATGTGCGCCTTCTCAATCCGACTGGTGAGACCCGCTTGTGGGAAGCCAGTCAAACCGATTCGCTACCGTAGTCAAATCACAAGAACACTAAACGTAGGAACCACTTACTGATTTTTTAGTTCGAAGGACCAAAAATGTAGGGTCTACTTGTATTGTAATAGACCTTACATTTACAAATGTTGTATGTTGGTGTTACGTTGTAACTATTATAATGTTAGAAGAACGGATTGTTAATTAAAAGATGTGGCCGTTCAGGTTGAGTACCTTTATTGCACTAAAAAATAGATATATAAAAATAACATATTTTACTTATTATGTAAACGGAGTGACGTACACAGCGGGTGCAGCGTCAGCTTAACATTAATGTCGAGCGTGCTCGTACAGGTTAGTTTAGCAATAATACGTAATAGAACATAAGAATACACTTCTATGTAATCTAATGTAAGAGAAGGAATTTTCTTTTACTTAGATTGCGAAGAAGTGTATTCTGCCTAAAATAACTGTAGGTGTTGCGCCCCACTGCTGGGCGGCGCACAACCGTCACGCGGATCTGAGAAACTTAAAACTAACTTAAAATCTACCACTTAAATATAAATGTCCATCCGTCCACTCTTCGGGAATAGGGAAGGGAATAGCGCTATGTTGGGGTAAGGATATAAGGAATTATCAACACTTAGTCCTTCATAAATGCCCCCAGTTCTTACACACGAGCCCGGGGTCCAAACCGTCCCACAAGTCACGGCACCGTGTCAATGATTATATCCAATGATATCACAAAATAAGGTTTTCAAAATCCAAAACAGAACCAAAACGCGCTTTGTAGCCACGAACCAAAACTCGAGTCCAAAATACTTTTCTGGAAAGTTCCAACCAAGTGCTCGAAACGGGAATGGAACACACATCCATTCGGGCGCGAGTGACAGTTCAACTGACAGCTGTCTCCCACTTTTTTCTTAATTTACGAAGCGCGTTCCGATACACGCTTTTCGGGTCCGAACAGTAGGTATTTTTCGTGCCTAAACCCTCAGTGCGTGAGTCGATTCACACTCCTATCTACCTGAGTTAGACTCGTAACTATTCATGTGCTGACTGAAATGTTCGTATTTTTGGAACGCAGAGTCGGCGCCGGAGTTGCAATACACGTTCATCGAGCAGGCGCTGCGGCCGGGCGGCGACGCCGCGCTGCGGTGCGCCGCCGCCGGCGCGCCCCCGCCCCGCATCGCGTGGCTGCTCGACGACCAGCCGCTCGCGCACTACCGCGCGCCGCATCGGTGAGCAAACGGCCTGCGCGCCTGAGAGGATAGTTAGGAAAAGATCCGATAGATGTCGCTAACATTGAGTTAGATCTCGCTATCGTTTGGTCGACTCAGGTCGTATAAGGAGGAGTAGAACATACAGACATCATGCTTGTATCCCAAATGGAGTGGCAGAGCTACACACTACACACACTACACACGCCACACGCTATGACACGCTACATTTACGTCGGGGCCACCTATCGGTCTATTATGAAGCGTTTAGGAGTTGAATTTTTGGCTTAATATCAGTTCGCTATCTCCACTTGTTGTGCAACCCGTCTTGCGACTTGACCCACTGGTACTGATCTGTAAAAGCCATCCGAAACTGACAGCAAACAGTCCGTCCTAAAAAAAAAGTGTCACCTGTACGGAGTTTCATTTTATGCTCGTTTTTGTTCAGCGCCTCGGCCTTTACCCGCCTCCGAGTACCCATCCTATTTGATCCTATCCACCTTAAATCGAGGCTGTTCGCACGGATACAACGTCATACATTATAATACCAGCACAACGTACGTACGTGGCAGGTACACGGTGTCGGAGGAGGCGGGCGCGGGCGGCGCCGTGGTGTCGGTGCTGCGCCTGCGCGCGCTGGCGGCGCCGGACGGCGGGCGCTACACGTGCCGCGCACACAACGCGCGCGGCCACGCCCAACACTCCGCGCGCCTCAACGTCTACGGTGAGCCGCCCCCCGCCCCGCCCTGACCCGAGGCCACGACTTCGCGCGTTTGGCGGCGCGGCTTATCAGTTCATTGCGTGTGCCGCCAGGTAACCACTGTACGGCGAGCGTCTCGGCCGCGCAATGAACACAGAAAACGCTTGCCGTTCCGCCAAACGCGCGAAGTCGGGGCCGGGCGGTAACCCGCGCTCTACTGACAGTGCTCCCCGCAGGGCCGCCGTCCATCCGCGCGGCGGGCCCGGTGCGCGTCGTGGCCGGCGCCAACGCCACCATCTACTGCCCCTACGCCGGATATCCGATCAGGTCCATAGAGGTGCATTCTATACGATGATTCCTAAAAGGCCTTCTACACGGTCGGGACCGACCGTCAACCATCGTGTCCTTGGTCGGGTTGATTTAAAAATGGACAGTGTAGAAATCGGTTGACCCGACCGATATTTGGTTGATGTCAACGGCCTTGGTCGCGAGCGCATTGTCCGTGGTCGGCCCCAACCGTATGGAACGCTGTCGGCCGACGCGAGCGACACGACGGTCGGCGGTTGGTCCCGACCGTGTAGAAGGGGTTTTATACCGACAGCGCCCGCGTGCGCTCCTACGGACCGAATCGCCTATCTACGTGGAACCTTTTCTCGACGAATGACTGAACGCGCTTCCGATGTGAATGAATCATGAAATTAGCGGGAAGACTCCAAACGTAGGTATGTGATTCGGATCGCTCGACTGCAAACTGTAGCTGTAATGGTGCGGCCGCACATATTATCGTGACAGAATTATTGCGATAAAATGTCGTCTTCGGTCTTTCGGGAATAAGACCTGACCACATTGTAAAAGAAACAGCGTCGTATAGTTTTATGACGAAAAAATGGACAAAGCTGTCGCTCTTTAGTTTATGGCGCTGACTTTTTGCATTTCTGCAGTTTGAAAAATGATATACAAAACTTTAAAAATTTTTTGCGTGGCCGTACCATAATATCCGCAACGATTCGAAGTTGCGATTATAATGGACGATGTGTACTTTGTCCGCGTGATTGGAATCATCGATCACGAATCCAGAATAAAACAATAATAACCTAACGTATAGTCGATCAAGATACGATAGTCGTGTCGGAACGGAAGCTACTTTCGTAAGTACATCGCAAAGCTGTCACAATTGGGCAAGTCTAAATTTGCGTAAATTAAAAGGGTACGATGGCTGAGAGACTTTTGAGAAAAAGGTATTTTAATGAAATGTCGCTGTCTCGCCCGAACCCCTCCGTATCAGTACAGCGAGAGCGGGACAACTGCAGCTCAGACCGTTATTAGGCGCGTAAAATTGATCAAAACAGCATTTCGTAATCCCCTGTTTTCTTCTCGAAAGCTGGACTAATAAAATTATTTTTTTCAAAAATAATTAGAGGACAGATTTAGCTATGCCCCTATGTTTTCCTTTTTTTGTTTATATCAGGGATTCTTTTCTGATGAGTGTCTGAAAATGACGTTGAAATTGGGCAATTTTTTCAGTTTTTGAAAGCTCATATTTCTTATGTTAATTGAAATACGGAAAAAAACGAAACATAGGGGCATAGCTGTAGTAGATACAGATTACACAGTAACAAAAATTGGCTCTAAAGCCATTATCCAGGGAGGAAACAGGGGATTACGTTTGTATAGAGAAATGGTGCGCATCGTACCCTCTTAATCTCTAATTTAATACTGCATAGCAGTTACAGGGACCGCCTGTATCAGCCCGGCCACGACTTCGCGCGACCGGCGGCAGCGGCGAGTGTTTTATCAGTTCAATGCGTGTGCCGCCAGATGATCACTGTGCGGCGAGCGTCTCGGCCGCGCAATGAACGGATAGAACGCTCGCCGCTGCCGCCGGTCGCGCCATGGCGTGGCCGAGGCACGAACCAGCAGCGCGTACCGTACGTGGGCACGGGACGTCGCGCCACAGCGTAGTGTGTTGCAGCGCGGTGTGGTGGTGGCGCGGCGGGCAGCGCGTGGCGGCGCGGGGCGCGGCGCTGCGGCTGCGGCCCGCGCTGCCGCCCGACGCCGGCGCCTACGCCTGCAGCGCCGCCGCGCCCGACGGCGGGACCGCGCGCGCAGACATACAGATACAGGTCCTAAGTCAGTATCACGAGCCCATTACCTGTCTCCACATCGGTGCGCTTTCGTGTTCTTCTTGCGTCTCTCTCACGCGTGCCTCTGCGACCATAACGCATGCCCTCAAACTGGTTTGACACCAGCGCAGGTCCGTAACACACGCTGATCCGTCGCCGTTGGGTTGGCGTGCAACATTCTGTGCCTTTGAGTAAATAAAATAGCAGAAGTTAAAGTTAAAAACATTTAGATTTTGTTGATGATTTAAAAAGAATGTCATTGTTTAGCTCTAAATGTTCCGATATTGTGTTCTTCAACAGTCTACTTCGATCTCTTTTTGCGTTTTTTTATTTTGCACTTAGCAATAGATGTGCCGCATTGATAGCTACTGGTTTTGCGTCCATGTTTAGGTACATGTTATTGTATGCTGCAACAGGCGCATAGGTATAGACGATAAGCCGCATGGGTCTTATGGCAATCGATATTACATACGCTTAACGCGAGACGAATTGAAAGTTAAAGACGTAGAGTGAACGTGAAAGCGCACGGTCGCGGACGGAGCCGTACGCCCCCGTCCCTCGGGCGGCCGCGCCAGTAACCGCTGTTGTCGTGCAGACCCGCCGCAGATCTCGCCGTTCATGTTCTCGACGGAGCTGCGCGAGGGCAGCTCGGCGCAGGCGCTGTGCGGCGTGTGGGCGGGCGACAAGCCGCTGTACTTCTCGTGGCTGAAGGACGGCGCGCCGCTGCCGCCCGCGCTGCAGGTGCAGGAGAAGAGCCTCGGGGACTTCTCGCTGCTCGTGTTCCCCGCGCTGGCCGCGCGCCACGCCGGCCGGTACACCTGCCGCGTCGCCAACGCCGCCGCCAGCGCCGCCTACAGCGCCACGCTCCGCGTCAAAGGTGCGTCCGCTCCCCCGCACGGGTCGCGTGGCGAAGCACGAGCGGTGTCGCCTCACGGGTCTCTCCTCTCCCCGCAGTGCCGCCGTCCTGGACGACGGAGCCGACCGACGCTGCGGTGCTGCTGGGCGCGCCCCTGCTGCTCGAGTGCGCGGCTCGGGGACACCCGGCGCCGGTCGTCACGTGGCATAGGAGAGTCGGTAAGGGTCTCGCGTTACTCCCGCGTGGTGCGCGATGGCGTAAAGCACAGTTCAGTTTAGACCTGCAAGAGAGATCGTGCGAGTCGCATTACGTTGCGGCTCTGGATTGAGCGCTTCGATCTCGTTCGCTTCACTGCCTCTCAATGTAATGCGACTTGCATGTTTTTTCTTGCAGGTCTAAACTCGGTTTTAGATTTTATATGGAACACGAGCCTCTGTTATGAATCATTATATGCCCCGACTGTCAGGAGACTCCCCGGGTGACCTCGAGAGTGACGAGCGCTGGGAGGAGGTCGGCGACGGCGAGTGGGGCTCGACGGCGGGCGCGCTGTCGGCCGCGGCGGCCGCGCGCCGCCACCAGGGCCGCTACCGCTGCCGCGCCGATAACGGCGTCGGCGCGCCGCTGCTCAAACACTTCAACGTCACCGTGCACGGTCGGTGCCGACGCATACTCGTCCGTCCGCTGACCGTATCGATGATCGGGGTCGGTCGACTCGTAAACTAAAAGTATGCATTTGGCGCGCCAGAACCTGCGCACTTCGAGGACGCGGAGCCGCGCAACGTGTCGGCGGTCAGCGGGCGCGAGGCGGCGCTGCGGTGCCGCGCGCGCGGGGACGCGCCGCTCAGCCTCACGTGGACGCGCCGAGGCCGCCGCCTCGACCTCGACTCCTTCCGGTGGGTGCCGGCCGCCGCCGCGCACGGAGGGGGGCACCGCCTGACGACGTTCAGTGGGTGACAGACTGGCGACTGAGTTCGCGTACTTACGGCTCGACGACTTTACTCGCCTGTGGGTCAGTCTCAGTACAAAAGTTAAAATTGCCGAGTGAGTCTGTTGAAGAGCCGACATGTTTGAATTTTGCTCGTAGCCCGCCTGTCTGTCACTACCGCGAGTCGCGAGCCGCCATTTTGTTTGTGCAGTCTAGAGTGTTTTGAGCAAGCTTTAACGTGTGTCGCTGACACCGAGCCGAGTGAGTTCGCGACTTTTAAATTCACGATTTTATAGCTCGTACGTCTGTCACCCACTTTTCCACTGCGCAGGTGGACCGTGACGGAGAGCGGTGGCGGCGCGGGCGCGGCGCTGCGCTCCGAGCTGCGGCTGCGCGCGGCCGAGCGCGCCGACGCCGGCGAGTACCGCTGCGTCGCCGCCAACCACTACGGCCGCGCCGAGACGCCTCTGTTCCTGCACGTCGAAGGTCGGTCCTCCGTCGAAGCGAGCGCGCTCCTCGCACTGACGACAGGTATCTAACGGAACGTTCGGTCCGCCAGAGCCGCCCGCGGCGCCTTCGGGGCTGCGGCTGGGCGGCGTGGGTGCGCGCTGGGCGCGGCTGGTGTGGGAGCCGGCTGCGGGCGCCACGCGCTACTGGGCCGCGCTGGCCCCGCTGCACGCGCCGCCCGGTGCCGCCGCGCACGCCGCCAACCTCACGCTGGAGCGGGGCGGCGCGGGGGAGGGGGGCGCGGCGGCCACGCTGGCGGGGCTGCGGCCGGCCGCCACGTACTCGCTGCGCGCGGTGGCCGCCAACCACGTGGGCGAGTCGCCGCCCTCCGCGCCGCTGCTCTTCACCACGCTCGAGGAAGGTCGGTCCCGCAGTCATCCTGACGCGTCCTTTCCCGTAGGTGACGTGTTCGATTCATTAAGTGAGTGATCGAAATCAATGTTTTCGCTGTTCAGCTCCATCGAGCGCCCCGCTGGACGTACGCGTGCGTGCCGCCGCGCCAGACGAACTGCTCGTCACTTGGACGGTGAGTAGATACATTTCACGTCCGAGATCTATTTTCTTTTATTTATCGACCGTGCCATCAACAAATCCACGTTATTTAAATATAATTAATTAGATGCTTATTAAAATGATCACTCGTATGTCGTTCTATCGGTTCGCGGGCAGGCCCCGCCGCGTGAATCGTGGAACGGCGAGCTGCTGGGGTACGCGGTGTCGTGGCGCGCGCTGTCCGACGCCGACGGGGAGGATGGAGGCGCGGGGGAGGCGGGGGAGGCGGGGGAGGACCCGCGGCGCGCGGGCGCGGCGGCGCTGGCCGGCTGGGCGCGCGCCGAGCTGCGCCTGCGCGAGCTGGCCCGCTTCGCGCGCTACGCCGTCACGCTGCGCGCCTACAACCGCGCCGGCGCCGGCCCGCCCGCGCCCGCCGCCTACGGCTCCACGACTCCGGCGGGAGGTACGTCGCTTGCCAGTCCCTCCCTGCTCGTTTTGATCTGCCAACTTCGGTGGGTAGCGCCGCAGCGTCGAAATGCCTACGCTCGCGTATTCGGGACTGGTCCCAGATCCATCTGCAGGGAGAACGATCAGTCCCGAATATATAGCATTTGAATTCTGGGAGCGATGGGAGCTGCCCGTCACCAGTGACGGGTCTAAATGACTCGATCCCGTCCTCACTATGGATCCGCGGGTCCCTCGTCCCGGGCCCCGCGCGTGCTTGATGCGTCGTGTGTCGGCAGGTGCGGCGGAGGCGCCGAGCGGCGTGCGGTGCGCGGCGGAGGCGGCGGCGCTGCGCGTGTGGTGGGCGGCGCCCACCGCGCCCGCGCACCGCGGGTCCCCGCCCGCCGCGCCCGCGGGCCGCGGGTCCCCCCCCGCCGCGCCTGCGGGCCGCGGGTCCCCCCCCGCCGCGCCCGCGCCGCCCGCCGGGTTCGACGTGCACTACGCGCCGCTCTACGACAGTCCAGGTGCGTGCCGCCCGCGCGCGGCTGACGCGGCTCGGGCGCTCGTTTAAGGGCCCTACCGTGTTTTTGGCGCATTTATTGCATTCATTTAATCTCGTGCTGTATCATTCATTACAAGTAAAGCTATAGTCTTGAAATTAATTTGTACGATATTTGAGGATTCACTCTAATGACAAGTGTTTATCGAAACACGATTACTTATAGTTCGCTCGATATAGAAAAAAAATCCAAAGTCGTCTCTAAAAAATAAAATAAATTCGTAGTACGACGCTAATACTGCACGGCAGGTCATGACTTTCGGAATGTTAATAAAACAAGATGTTTTCTAAGGCGTAGTGTTGCTACATTTTTAAAATATGTATGTATTTGTTTTAGTAATAAGATGAAAATACCCAAAAACCCGCGCATTCCAACCAACCTATCTTGAGCCATCGTGCCTCCCCCACGCCCGAAATCGCCCACCCGAAATCGATTAGCGCAAAAAGCTCGGTAGGTAAGCCCTTAACGTGCGGTCTGTTGCGTGCAGCGTGGAGCGGGCCGGCGGGCGGCGGCGCGGCGGCGGGCGGCGAGGGCAGCGCGGTGCTGCGCGGGCTGCGCGCCGCCACCAACTACTCGGTGTGGGTGCGCGCGCGCGGCGGGCCCGCTTCGCGACCCGCGCTCTGCACCACGAGGGATGACGGTACGCTGCGTGACTCCCGCCCCCCTGTACGCCCGATGTCTACTCTGAGCTCTGATAATGTACGCGCGAATGATTCTCATACCCGTTCGAAGAGAAAAGTTGTGACCGACTGCCCGATCGACGCTCGACCCTCAGACTAGACGGTCTCCTTAATATTGTTGATGGTGTACATTACTGTGACATTTACGAGTCGAAAAGATGATTGTACTTTATTGATGTCGCGTTCGTGCTAATGATTGGAAGTAACAGCGCTGCGTGTGTGGTCGCAGTCCCGGGCGCCGTGTCGCAGCTGCGCGCGCTGCCGGCGGGCGCGGGCGCGGCGCGCGTGGCGTGGCGGGCGCCCGCGCAGCCGCCGCGCCCCACGCACTACACGCTCTACACCAAGGAGCGCGACAAGTGAGCCTCCCTCGCTCCCCCCAGTGGTGTGCTGGTTAATATGACGGGCGAGGTACTGACGGGCGTCATCTGTCTGTGCAAGGACGGGCGGGGAGTGGTCGCAGCGCGTGGAGGCGGGCGCGGGCGAGGAGCCGGACGACGAGGCGTGGCACGACGTGCGCGGGCTGCGCGAGCGCGTCGTGTACGAGTTCTGGGTGCGCGCGCACTCGGCCGCCGGCGCCGGCCCGCCCGGCCGCGTCGCCGCCGCCGCGCCCAGCAGGGACGGTGAGAGAGCTCCGTGCAGCCTGCGAGAGTGGTGGTGTGGCGGGATCGGGTCTGTATGTCTCGTGGTGTGTCCGCAGCGCCGGTGCGCATCTCGTCGTGGGCGCGCGCGGTGTCGGCGGCGCGCGGGACGCGGCTGCGGCTGGGCTGCGCGGCGGCGGGAGGTGGGGCGGGGGCGGGCCCGCTGCGGCGCCGCTGGACCCCGCTGCCGCCCCGACACGCGCTCACCGCCGCCGGAGACCTGCTCGTACACGGTAACCCGCCCGACCATCCCTGGCGCTAGTGTACTGCTAGCTGTGCTATGTGGACCCATAAATATGATTGGTTCATATGCATCTGTAGTAACGTAACATAGGACATCTCTAGCGGCACAGGAGCACCGGGCGCCCACCTCAACATCGGCTAATAAATCGCATGACCCGGCCGGATTTCGTCTCCTTGTTCACAGCACTCAATCAATCCACTATGCTTGCCCTGATCGAATTTCGAACAAAATCAATCGCTGGCCGCGGTATCGTGCTCGATCGAGCCAACTGCACCGGCCTTCTGTTTTTACATGCACACTTATATGGATTTCGGGGATAGTCGAAACTCGGCTGCCGCACCACAGCCGCTCTGGACGGCCTAGTATCAACTCTCGCCGGTCCGTTCCATAGTCGTCTGACGAAGATTTTTGTCCAGATCTAGACGAGGAGGCGGTGGGCAACTACACGTGCACGGTGTCAGCGCCGGACGGGTCCAGCGACGCGGCCGTGTGGCGCGTGTCGCTGCGCGCGCCGCCCGCCGCGCCGCCCGCGCCGCGCCTGCGCAGCGCCGGCCGGCACCGCCTGCTGCTCGCCTGGGACGCGCCCGCCCGGGGGCCGCAGGACGACCCCCTGCTAGGTGACCGCTTCAAATTTACTGTCGAAACCCTATCGAGGTTCTGATTGCATCATATCAACGTGAATACTCAAGAACCTTTTAGCCTCATCGGCCATCAGTTCTACGAGCGATGTGCCCTGCCCACTGTCACCCGAGTGTGGCTATTCTTCGAGCTATGACGGTGACTTAAGTTCTTACGCGGATTTCATCATTTCTAATCCGATCCCGCAGAAAAACTCCGAGCATAACCCTCTCCATCGCCCTCGGAGTGCCTTCAAGTTTTTTTATGAGGCCCATCGTTAACGACCCCGTCTCAGTGCCATAAATCCACGTCCAGGGGCGTCCACGGACCGAAAGACGCAGGGTAGGCAGGTTAAGGTTGCGGGACCGCGTCGGATGCGAATGGCACGGGACCGATCTGTTTAGCGAGCCTCGGGGGAGGCTCATGTTCAGCAGTTGACGTCTTTCGGCTGAAATGATGATCAAGATTGATTTTTTGGAGTATTTTTGTATTTTTCCGTAGGCTTCACGGTGTGGTGGGCGCGCGACGACGGGGCGTCGCCCGGCGCGGCGCGCTCGCTGCGCGTGCCGGCGGGCGCGGCGGGCGCGGGGGAGACGGCGGGCGCGGGCTACGCGGCGACGCTGGCGGGGCTGGCGTGCGGCGCGCGGCACCGCGTGTGGCTGCGCGCGCACTCCGCGGCCGGCGCGGGGCCGCCCTCGCGCGCACTCGTCGCCGCCACCACCGGCCGCCGTGAGTACCGAACCCTGCCCGCTGTTCAACGCTTTACCGTCTCGACTTCACTTTGAGAAATATGGCACCAAACTTTTATCGGAATGTGAGAGTCCGCGCAGACAGAGAGCGGTCTGGAGTTCCGAGTTCTACGTTTTGACCGTTCGAGAGCTCCAACTCACTCGAGAGACGGTCAAATTCTTGCGTTCCGTGTTTTAGTTTGTGCAATATGTCGCTAGGAAGTTCATTTTTCGAAGAAGGAGCATTAATTTTGTGGAGTCTAGAAACTCGAACTCGAAAGAACTCGGAACTCCAGACCGCTCTCTTTCTGCGCGGGCTCTGAACCTTCGAAGATGATTGACGATTACGGTCGTCGGTTCTGTGCGCAGAGGCGACGGCGCCGCCGGCTTCGGCGTTCATCTGGGCCAACAGCACGGCGCTGCGGCTGAACCTGCTGGTGTGGCGCGCGGGGGCGGCGGGGGCGGGGGGCGGCGCGGGGGGCGGGGAGCCGCCGTGCCCGGTGGCGCGCTGGAGCGTGGCGCTGCGGCCGGCGGCGGCCGCCGGCTGGGCCGCGCTGCCGGAGGACGGCGAGAGCGCCGAGGTACCGCGTCCCCCCCTGCCCCCGCCCCCGCTGGGGCCGGCGGGACGTGACGTGCGCGTGTTGCAGGGCGGCGGGCTGGCGGCGGGCGCGTGGTTCGAGCTGCGCGTGGCGGCGCACTGCCCGGCCGGCAGCGTGCGCGCGAGGTACCGCGCCGCCACGCGCACCACCCACGGCGGTGAGTGCGCACCCATCCACCTCTCCTTTTCAAATCTCTGACTGAATTCGTTTCGGCTTCATCATTAAATGAAATATCTGCTGAGCGTGAGGTTTTCGTTTCGTATAGAACGCATCGGTGAGCCGATCTCGCTGCCGGCGGAAGAGAGCACTTCTCCAGCGGGAGCGGCGGGGACGGCGGGGGCGGCGGGGGCGGCGGGCGCGGGCGGCGCGTGGCGCGGGGGGCTGCTGGCGCCGGCGCTGGCGGGCGGCGCGCTGCTGGCGCTGCTGGCGGCGGCCGGCGCCTGGCGGCTGCGCGCGCGCCGCGCCCCCGCCCCCGCCCCCGCCCCCGCCCCCACCCCCGCCCCCGCCAGCGCCCCCGCGCCCGCCCGGTCCGCGCACCCGCAGCTCTACTCCACGGAGCCCGGCAAGAGACATCAGAAGATTCTCACGCCGCCCCACGGTACGTCCGCTCCGATACCATCTCGATAACTCTCTACGACCACCAGAAACATTTGTGTCGATCGATCAAAGAGAATGATTTATTTACACATATTCGATACACTGGAAAAAGAAGTACATTTTTGGCAGAAAAATATGTAAATTATAATATAGTCGAATGCTAGAAATGACTATTTTTTATTTCATTTTTTATAAAATACAATTCATACAATGCTGTCAGTCAAATAAACCGCCCCGGAGCGTACCCGACGCAAAGGTGCCCAATACGCTAGCTGCATTGCCACGTTGAATCCTTTGTACCAAAAACGACCCCGAGCGAGAATCAGGTCAGGACATCTCTCATGCATGCAGACGGCACCCCACTTCTTTTTTATATAAACCTTTGCCTCGGAAATGCTATAAATTGGGCCCCATTCAGCCATATAATATTGCACAATGTTTTTCAGTGGCACCCGTAAAAAAAAACTAAACACTGAGAAGTTATTTTGTATTTTGTATTTTTTATTTTGTTTTTTTTTGTATTTTCTCATTTCCTTTATCCAAAATTGTATAATTATGTATATAAATGTATTTGTTTTTAGTCAGCATTCTGTTTTTCGGCTCATATTTTCCCGTTTGTTTGTTTTTACGTATAATTGTATTAATAACTGGTGGCAGCTTCGTTGGTTTATGTAAATTGTAACTATGTTTAGGTTTAAGAATAATGTACCGTTTGTGCCCAAATAAACATTAAAACATTAAAACATTTTGTCACCGTGCGCAGGCGACTTGGACGAGATCAGTCCGTACGCGACGTTCAGCATGGGCGGCACGTGCGCGGGCGCGGGAGCGGGAGCGGGAGCGGGAGCGGGAGCGGGAGCGGGAGCGGGAGCGGGGCGCGGCTGCGCGCTGCACCTGCACACATTCGGGCGCGCGTCGCCGGCCGCGCCCGGCCCGGCGCCCGCGAGGCCCAACCTGCTTCACAATGCGCCCGGTAACCCGCTCAAACGCCAATCCTTCTTCTGAGACTATCCTAGTCGTTTTCCTGTGAATCTAGTCATTATTTACCTTACCTTCATCTATCCATTGGGCTGCTACCACTCCTGTTGGCTCGTGCTGAGGTGTCAACTTCAAACATATTAGTAGAAAGAAGTAGCATTATAGTTTCTGGGTATTTTTTGAAGGTGGTTTTATTTTTACTTATTAGGCTAAAGCTTAAAGATGATAATTGTTTCTCGTGAAAGTATTTCTAACGCGAACAAATCCACAGGTACCCTGAAAAATTCACATTGGCCAATATGAAGTTAAATCTTTTTGTGCATCATCTTTTTTCCCAGATTTTAAAGCACGTAGATAACGTACGAAACGAACCGGTATCGATGACCACCGAGCGTCACTTATTCCTGAATAAAGCGAGATTAGTATTTAAAATAATGAAATGTGACTGAACAGTTGAGTTTGTGTAAATTGAGACACTGTAGAAAATAATGTTTTGTCCAATACCTTTTATTTACTGAACTTATTTAAATTTAATTAATATAATTAAACGAACTACTTAACTAAAGTAGTGCTCTGAGAATGGCGATTTTCAGTGAAGTTCCAAGTTAGAGCTCGAAGCGCCGTCTGCCGCCCGAGCGTTCAATTTCAATAAAGCTCCGGCTCCTGCCATTACTTTTGTGAGGAAATAAAAACCGCGAGCCGTAAAATTTCTCTTTGGGCGTTTAAAGTATTATTTTACGCGCCTTTTATGCAAAACCCAGCGTTGATTGCCTCCAATAAAATACGTCCTGCAGATTTCCGCAATAAAGCACCGCGAGGTGTCCGTCTCGGGACGGGGGGAGGCACCCAGGGGGGAGGCACCCTGGGGGGAGGCACCCTGGGGGGAGGCAATATCCGCCGCCGAGACTTCACCGGCGCGAGACGCCGCTGCTGCGATTGCTTCTGAACCTTTTCTGAACACTGCAATTTTGCAACAATACGTAAACCGATCACAATCATTAAGCAACTGACGTTCTTCAACTAGGCACACGCCGGATTGACAAAATTGAAGAGAGTTTGAAAAAACTTAGCAAATTAAACAATCCTAATAAGGTAATAAGAAAGAATCGTGTTAAAACTCGTTCCCACAGGTTCCGCTCGACCGCGCGGCAAGCGCGACGGGATATTAAAAAAAATGCCATAAAATAATAATAGTTCATTCCCGAGGCATTATCTCCGGTTCCATTAAGCGAGTTTGCAATTTCCGCGAGGAGTGCCCCCCCCCCCCCACTCCCTGCGCCGGCGGAGCTCGGCGGTGCCCGCAGAGGTCGCGCCGCCGACAACCCGCCGCCGCTACGATTCACTACGACGGACGGGACTCACTACTAATTAAATTCAGATTCTATATTAGGGTCCACTCGTTTCACTTTCAATTTATTTTTTAACAAATAAATAGTGCTTTGCACATTTTATGTGGATGGCGCAGCACCGTTCTGTTTGGCGAACCTTGGCAGAGGTCTATGTTCAGCTGAGTGGACGCCTTCCAGCTGACATGATGACGATCATGAAATACCACCTAGATACTAGAGGCGTTCAATAAAAAGTGAGAATGAGTATGTTATAAACAACTTTTACTAAATGTAATTTTATTTTTCGACAAAGTCACCTTTTAGCATAATACACTTATTATATCTTTTTTCTAAACTTAAAATTTCATTTTTAAAAAAGGTCTCATCTTGAGTACTTAAAAAATCTTGTACTGGAGCGACTAACGCGTCGTCGTCTTCAAATTTCTGGCCTCTCGGGTATTGTTTCAATCTCGGAAATAGGTAGAAATCACTGGGAGCGAGATCTGGTGAATACAGAGGATGCTTAAGGATATTGAACCCAGCATCACGAATTGCAGCCATTGCAACGATGGACTTGTGTGCCGGGGCATTGTCCTGGTGGAACAGCACAACTTTCGAGAGTTTACCTCGTCGTTTTTCGCGGATCTCATTGCGAAATGTTGCTATTTGTTTGGCGTATAAAGTGCCCGTAATAGTGGCTCCATGTTTGAGATACTCAATCATTAATACCCCTTTACCATCCCAAAAAACAGAGCCCATGACCTTACCGGCAGATAGGCCCACCTTGAATTTCTTCGGAGTTGGAGATGATGGCCTTTTCCATGTCATAGACTGCAGTTTCGTTTCAGGGTCATAATGATGGAGCCATGTTTCGTCCATTGTTATAAATCGCGCCAAAAAAAGTTCCCGGTCTTGCTGTATCAGGTCCAAAGCTTCTTGACAAATCTCGACTCTAGTTTGTTTTTGCGTGTCAGTAAGCATTCTTGGTACCCAACGCGCAGATACCTTTTTCATACCCAAGCTTTCATGTAAAATATTACGCACGCTCCCCGTTGAAATCTTTACATTTTCAGCAATAAAACGAACCGTAACACGACGATCCGCCAAAACTGAGTTTTCAACTTTTTTCACAATTTCTTCAGTTATTGCAGTAGTAGGGCGTCCGGAGCGGGGGTCGTCCATGGTCGATGTTCTTCCACGTCTAAATTCGGCGCACCAACGTGCGACTGTCGAATACGGAGGAGCATTAGACCCTAAAGTGTCCCGCAAATCTAAATTGACTTGGTCCGTAGAAAAATTTTTCAAACACAAGTATTTGATAACGGCGCGCAGTTAAATTTTCTCCATTTTCGCTAACGTACTCAATAGCATTGCAAAGAAATTACCGTATTTTTTTTTAAACAAAAGACAGTTAGTTTTTTTTTTCATAGCAATCAGCTAGATAGATTAGCTTTACCGGCCAGTATTTAATTTCCTAATATTGAAAGAGTTTGCATCTCATTCTCACTTTATATTGAACGCCCCTCGTACTTATTGCTTAGTCAAACATGAAATTGTCTTTGGGTACGGCGGTTGTCGTCAACGGCACCTTCGCCCGTTGGCTAGCCAGAATGAACATCTCAGGTACTTTATCTTCATTCGAGTGAGATAATTTAATTAAGTTCGAGAATTGTCGCCGCGGGGCCGCGGGGCCACGCCCGTTAAATTAAATGAGTTTCAAAAGGAGGTCCGAATTGAAACGGTCGGCAGTAAACCGCCGCGCGAACGCTGGCAATAAAACATATTCTCCGTATTTATATCGTCCTACTTTAGTACTGGAAATTAAATATTTGCCAAGTATCGGTTTAGTCCAGGATTTTGCCTCTCCTTTTATACGAATTGTGGTTATATTATGTAAGTCGCGTCCGTCTCGTGTCTCCACTGACGAACTCATATGTTGTATTTTTAAAGCCGTTTCGACTGCTGTCAGAAGATAAGACAAGATATACCTACAATTTTATTTATATTCATCGCTTTTTGTGTGAAATAGGTCCTGGCCCAGCGACAGATGTTGTTTACGTCATACATAACATACTTATTGTGTAGTAACTTATTTATAATTTACACCTGCGTGGATGCCTTTCAGTTAATTAACTATGTAACTAAACTTTACTTTTGAGTTTCAAGATCAAGGGTCGTGCGGATAACCCAGTAGGTAACTTCATCCAGCGCAAATAGCCTAAATTGTAAAGAGAAGCAAATCGAATTGCCCGACGGATGACATTCCTCTCGTCTCGTGCTCGTGCAAGTTTAGACGCACAAAATATCGTAACGTATGCTAGAGAATACACACTTAGGTACTTATACTTTCTAAATTGTGTTCCAACACAAAGTACGTCACGGGTACATACTTATACTTGGGCAAATCTAAACTTGAGAATCGCTACGTCTATGGGTAACATAGAAGATTTTGCCAGCAATGGATATTTTTTGATAGTGTGCAGCCAAACCAACTGAGTCTTGGAACCTTTTCACAGAAGTCATTGTCTGACAAGATAAATCACTATGACGCTTACTATGAAAACGATCTTCGATGGGTCAGAAATCAAAATTACATGATTCCACTTTATGTGTGCCGGCAGAGCTGTGCCGCGGCTGCGAGAGCGACTCGGACTCGAGCGGCTCTCCCTGCGCCGCCTGCGCCGACCACTACCGCGCGCCACTCGCGCCGCGCGACCCCCGCGACCCCCGCGACCCCCGCGACCCACGCGACCCCCGCGACCCCCGCGACACCCGCGACCCCCGCGCCCGCGTCGCCGCCGCGCAGCCTGCGGCCCGCGCTCGGCGGCGTCAGCAGCCGCCCGCCGCCAGGTACACGTCGCTCATAGTACGTCTGCTAAACGTTACAGTAATAGCGATTCAATTATTTGTTATTATACTCGAGAGAATACTGGTAACCGCAATTTCTTCCAGATTAAAGTTTTATGTAGGTATTTTATTTCAATTTTTAATTTGTACATTTTTGAGCTTCATGATAATATTGTGCGTGTGCACCGACAAGGCCGCGACCGCGAGCCAGCAGTCGCCGTGGTCGGAGGTTCATGGTGAAGCTATTAAAACTTTGTTTTCTTTCCACAAAAGCCACCGTTTCTAATGGCGCGGGATAGGAGCTGGACCCTGGAGCGGTAATGAGTAGCTCGGCCCCCGCATGGCTTGTCGCTTGCCCCGGGCGGCCGTCGTCGGCCTCGACGCATGTTGATTCTAAATTAATCGAATCCCTGCGAATACTGTTCCTTTTTAGAAACCATTGGCTCGGTCCATTTAGCGTAGCCTGCTCTCTGCGCATGCGTCGACCGTTATAGTAGGAGAGCTCATTGAAATTTTTGGGTAGGTATTTGTGGCACGCTGAAAACTTGTCTGATACCTAGGTACTTCCCAAGCACAGAACCTCAGACCTGGCTGACGGGTCACTACCTTTCAACGTTAAATCAACCCTCTTTTTTTTAGTTGGCAGGTAGATTATCGCACCAAAATGATCTGTACTTTATTTGAAATAATTATTTTTAACTATAAATAATATTCTCTTAAAATTTTAGCGAGCCTCGAAAACATTTATTTTTTGCAAAATTGTTTTGCAAGCACCTGACAAAATTTAAATTTAAGTTCAAATTATAAACGCCTAATGTTTTTTTTTGCATGAAAAAATTATATCTGGAAAAATATGAGGGTTGATTTAGCTTTCGCCCCGCTACTTGTCAGCCAAGTCTGTGGTTCTGCGCTTGAGTATTAAAGGGGAGTATTAGCTTGTATTAGCTTCAAATACTTGCCCAAAAAATGGCAATCAGCTCTCGGAGCATTAGCTGCCGCGTGCGCGTGCGCGTGCGCCGCCCGCAGCCGTGTATGTGTGTGTGTGTGTGTGTGTGTCCGCAGGGCGACGGCACGCGCCGGCAGCCCGCGCCGCGAGGCCGCCCGCCCCGAATCCTACACGCACTCTAGTCTCAAATGTAAATAAACTGTGTTGACAAATTGTATGTGACGACGATGTGATCCGGGCGCGGACTCTACGCAATTAAATGAATAAGAAAGTTTTCATCCGTTGTTTTATTTCTGTTTCCCCGAAAGCCTCTTACCGTAAGTATATGACTCGCTCATGTCAGCTGCTTGGTAGAATAAGAAACCAGCCAAATCTCCTATGACAATTTCAGAAAATCCCTTCTTAGTGCACCTCTATGTACCTCAAGGATTTAATGTCCACCAAATTTCAAGTCTCTAGCTCCAGTGATTTAGTCTGTAGGTCGTAGGTCGGTCAGTCCGGTAAATTTTTCATCAATATTGTAGATGACGATAACTTGCTGGATCTCAGTCTATGCAATATTTTGAGGTACGACCAGACTATCCACTCACTCGCTTTGGGCGACTTTGGTTGCCAATTTATTTATTTATTTCAATAAAATTTATTCCTTAAGACGATAATGACAATACATTGTTTGAAAATTTGTTTGAAAATGAGTTAATTTGTAGAAATATTCGTCAAGATTGCTAAAGAAGTCCAAGAGAAAAAAACTTTTTAACAAAAAAATTAAACCGCCGAAAAAACTGAAAAGCAAAAAATAATACCTTTTTTGTTTGACCTTAATCTAGGTACCAGTTTGAAGTCGGTGCCTCAGCACTAGCCAGGAGAAGTGGACCTATAATCTTCTACCTGATTGGCTTCTATCACTCCTCCTGGCTCGTGCTGAGGCACCGACTTCAAACTGGTACCTAGATTAAGGTCAAAAAAAAAGGTATAATTTTTTGCTTTACAGTTTTTTCGGCGGTTTAATTTTTTTGTTAAAAAGTTTTTATTTTATACTTTTTTCCATCCTGGGGGTAATTATTTTTTTCCAAATTTATATAATACCAACTTCAAGGTATACCCTATACAATAAAAAAAAATTATGAAAATCAGACTACTCTGTAAAAAGTTAGTCAATGATCCCCTGTTTTCCTACCCTTAGGGTCGGAATATTATTTCCAAATTTACATAGGACCACCCTTGGGGTAGACGCTTTCCAATAAAAAAAGAATCATCAAAATCCGACTACTCTGTAATAAGTTATGCGTGGTCATATAGTACAATCAGTAACTGAACAATCAATCATCCCCTGTTTTCCTACCCTTGGGGTAGGAATATTATTTCCAAATTTAAATGGAACCACCCTCGGGGTATACGCTTTCCAATAAAAAAAGAATCATCAAAATCGGACTACTTTGTAAAAAGTTATGCGTGATCATACATAAAAAAAAAAACAAACAAATATACACGTGGACTTGAGAACCTCCTCCTTTTGTTTTCGTCGGTTGACAACACGAGAAAAATCTGTTGGCCCTGGATGACCTCTAAGACAGATTAAATAAAAATAAGCAAACGAACTTTTTGAAATAAAGCCGAAATCCTGCCTGTACCGACTCACTTTCCCACTGTTGTCAGCAAACAATTTCAAAGTCGGACTCACGCACTGAGGGTTCCGTACAATTTTTAGGTAAACTGTTGTAACTATCATAATCCTGTGTTAGTGGAGCCCTGCTTCTAAGTAAATAAAATTTACGCAATGTGAGATCAATAATTTGTTGAATAAGGCGTTACTTTCCGGAGGTCCATATTAATGAACCTACAAAGAAATGCACTACAGAAAAAATATCGGCCAAGTGCGAGTCGGACTCGCGCATAGAGGGTTCCGTACAAGTTTGTAGGTACATACTTATGTCAAAAATATACGCTGTAAACAGCCGTATCTATTGAAACCCAGTGTTAGCAGAGCATTGCTTTTAAGTAAAGTATACGCAGTGTGGGATCATTTTACGTTGGATATCGGAACCCTCCTTAAAGTTTAATTTAATTACATTTTTATCATTTTTTATTGTATTGGCCACAGTAATACATAATCGGTGAATATTTCAAGTGTCTAGTTAAGGCCATTATAAAGATCGAGTAAAAAACGCAAAAAAAAAAACACTTTTCTTGTATGGCGACTCCCTTTAATTATTAACTTTCGAAACTGAGCTGTGACCAACACAATAAGAGCTCGTAAGAACACTGAGCACTGCCATGGTGACTGTGATGCTCCAGCCTAGTGCTGGCTGAGCGGCCACAGCAACGGTCGCTCTGAGGCACATGAGTACAGTCATAAAGGAGGGTGAAGAAAGACTCATGACACTCCATGTTGCGGCTCGGTAGTTCTGGCTGTGGTGAACTGCGAGGTGTGCCCTCAACACGGCTCATTGCTCCTGAAGCCTCCTCAAGGTAGAGTCGCGGGCTAGCTGAATGCGCGAGTTTGGCCGGCTTTTTCATAATTTAACGCTATTTTTCAAGTAAGTAAAACCAAGGATGATATAAGATTATTTGAAAGCGAAAAAGTTTTTCGGGTGCGCCGGCGGGATTCGAACCCACGTCTCCTGGGTATGCGCCCCAACGGGTGTACTACCAATTGAACCACGTCGCTCCCAACCGACTTCCCCGAAATTCTTAATCGCTTACATACGCCAACAGTGAAGGATGATATAAACTGAATTGGCAGTCGCCATAGTACGGATCGGCCGCGGTTTTTGTTGTTCGATTGTTAAAAATCTAGATGGCGCTGAAATAAAGCCAGAGGCTTTGAAGGCAAAACAATAAGACTACAGATATTTCATATCACTGCAAATGTATCATTCATTATGCAATATTTTACACGATTAAGAAGGCTATCTAATAAAAAAAATATAAATATAATTAACTCATATTGTTATTGAATTGATTGTTACTGCAATAATCTTACTACTAAGAGTAGGTATTATCAACGCGAAAGGTTGTATGGATGGACGCTAGTTACTCCGTCACGCTGACACGGTTTGACGAATCCTGATATAATTTGGTGCGCAGATAGTTGCTGTTTAAAAGGTTATATGGATGGACGCTAGTTACTCCGTCACGCTGACACGGTTTGACGAATCCTGATATAATTTGGTGCGCAGATAGTTGCTGTTTAAAAGGTTGTATGGATGGACGCTAGTTACTCCGTCACGCTGACACGGTTTGACGAATCCTGATATAATTTGGTGCGCAGATAGTTGCTGTTTAAAAGGTTGTATGGATGGACGCTAGTTACTCCGTCACGCTGACACGGTTTGACGAATCCTGATATAATTTGGTGCGCAGATAGTTGCTGTTTAAAAGGTTGTATGGATGGACGCTAGTTACTGCGTCACGCTGACACGGTTTGACGAATCCTGATATAATTTGGTGCGCAGATAGTTGCTGTTTAAAAGGTTGTATGGATGGACGCTAGTTACTGCGTCACGCTGACACGGTTTGACGAATCCTGATATAATTTGGTGCGCAGATAGTTGCTGTTTAAAAGGTTGTATGGATGGCCGCTAGTTACTGCGTCACGCTGACACGGTTTGACGAATCCTGATATAATTTGGTGCGCAGATAGTTGCTGTTTAAAAGGTTGTATGGATGGACGCTAGTTACTGCGTCACGCTGACACGGTTTGACGAATCCTGATATAATTTGGTGCGCAGATAGTTGCTGTTTAAAAGGTTGTATGGATGGACGCTAGTTACTCCGTCACGCTGACACGGTTTGACGAATCCTGATATAATTTGGTGCGCAGATAGTTGCTGTTTAAAAGGTTGTATGGATGGACGCTAGTTACTGCGTCACGCTGACACGGTTTGACGAATCCTGATATAATTTGGTGCGCAGATAGTTGCTGTTTAAAAGGTTGTATGGATGGCCGCTAGTTACTGCGTCACGCTGACACGGTTTGACGAATCCTGATATAATTTGGTGCGCAGATAGTTGCTGTTTAAAAGGTTGTATGGATGGACGCTAGTTACTGCGTCACGCTGACACGGTTTGACGAATCCTGATATAATTTGGTGCGCAGATAGTTGCTGTTTAAAAGGTTGTATGGATGGACGCTAGTTACTCCGTCACGCTGACACGGTTTGACGAATCCTGATATAATTTGGTGCGCAGATAGTTGCTGTTTAAAAGGTTGTATGGATGGACGCTAGTTACTGCGTCACGCTGACACGGTTTGACGAATCCTGATATAATTTGGTGCGCAGATAGTTGCTGTTTAAAAGGTAGTATGGATGGACGCTAGTTACTGCGTCACGCTGACACGGTTTGACGAATCCTGATATAATTTGGTGCGCAGATAGTTGCTGTTTAAAAGGTTGTATGGATGGACGCTAGTTACTGCGTCACGCTGACACGGTTTGACGAATCCTGATATAATTTGGTGCGCAGATAGTTGCTGTTTAAAAGGTTGTATGGATGGACGCTAGTTACTGCGTCACGCTGACACGGTTTGACGAATCCTGATATAATTTGGTGCGCAGATAGTTGCTGTTTAAAAGGTTGTATGGATGGACGCTAGTTACTGCGTCACGCTGACACGGTTTGACAAATCCTGATATAATTTGGTGCGCAGATAGTTGCTGTTTAAAACACGTATTTACATAATCGGTACATGAGGGCGCGGGAGCTTACGTGAGGGCACGTAAACCCGGCTTGCCGGGAACGTGGGCGACTGTGGAAGCCACGAGGAGTAAACCTCTTTAAACAATCCTTCACCAGCGGGGGAGGCCGGGGAGTGCCGAGCCCGCATTGCACGGTGTCGACAGAGGAGCCCCATCCCGGGGCGGCCAGTGGGCGTTGCGGTGACACATTTTGCTCCTGTGGCGTTCACAATGGCAGACGAGGGAATCCGTGTGGTTTTTAGTGGGTAGGCCCCTTGGGGAGAGCCCCACATACCTCCGTTTCCCCGAACGGAGACGATGCATAAGGTGCATTTTCCACACCAAAAAAAAAAAAAAAAAAAGGTTAGGCTAGGTTAGGTTAGGTTAGGTTGCGGGGGGAGTCCCCCCGTCGACGTTCCCCCAGTGACGTGGGAGGAAATGGCGAGGGTGGTGGGCCGACTCAAGGGGTGCCGCAAGGCACCTGGGCCCGATGGCGTCCCGGGGAAGGTGCTTCCGATCGCGGCGAAGCACCTGGGGGACCGGCTCTGCGGCCTAATGGACCGCTGCCTGGCCGCGGGGCAGTTTCCCCAAATTTGGAAGGAGGGCCGCCTGGTCCTCCTGCGGAAGGAGAGCAGACCGGCGGACTCTCCTTCCGGGTGGCGGCCGCTCGTCATGCTGGACGAGACCGGGAAGCTCCTCGAGAGAGTGATCGCTTCCCGGATCGCCCACCATCTGTCGAGCGAAGGGCCGGATCTTGCGGGGAACCAGTTCGGGTTCCGGGTAGGGCGGTCCACGTTGGACGCCCTATCCGCCCTGAAGGGGTTCACCGAAGATGCGGCCAGGAGGGGCCAGGGGGCCGTGGCGGTATCTCTCGATATCGCCAACGCCTTCGGGTCCCTCTCCTTCGGAGTGATAGAGGAGGCGCTCCGGTATCACCGGGTGCCCCTCTACCTCCGGAGGGTTGTGGGGCACTACCTGACGGGGCGGTTAGTGCTCTACACGGGGAGGGGGGGGATTCGGATGGCCCAGCCGGTGACCAGTGGCGTTCCGCAGGGGTCCGTGCTAGGGCCCCTATTATGGAACGTCGGGTACGACTGGGTCATCCGCGCGAGGGTGCTGCCCCGGATGGCGGTGTACTGCTACGCAGATGACACCCTCATCGCCGTCCGGGGCACCACCTTCGAAGAGGTGGCAAGAAGGGCGGAGGTGGGAGCCACCCTAGTGATCCGGCGGATCGAGGCGCTGGGCCTGAAAGTGTCCCTCCCCAAGACGGAGGCCCTCTGCTTCCGAGGGCCCCGGTGGAGGCTGCCGCGCGGAGCCGCCCTGCGCGTCAACGGCGAGGCCGTCGAGGTGAGGGCCCACATAAAATATCTGGGCCTTACCCTCGACGGCAAATGGGAGTTCGGGGAGCACTTTCGCAGACTGGCTCCCTGACTCGCGGGCGCGGCGGGAGCCCTGGGCCGGCTCCTGCCCAATCAGGGCGGACCTAATGCCCCCTGCAGACGCCTGTTTGCAGGGGTCATTAGGAGTATGGCCCTGTACGGGGCCCCTATATGGGCGGAGTCCCTCACCGCCACCACCAAAGCCCTCCTCCGAAGGCCCCAGAGGGTCATGGCGGTGAGGATGGCCCGGGCCTACCGAACGGTGGGCTGGGCGGCGGCTGGAGCCCTCGCAGCCTCCCCTCCGCGGGAGATCGAGGCGGTCGGGCTTGCCGAGGCCTACCGGGCCAAGGTGGAACGAAGGGAGCGGGGGGAGTCCCTCGCTCCCCAGGAGTTGGCCCGGGCCAAAGAGGTCCAGAGAGGGGAGGTGCTGGAGCGCTGGGCGGCAGAGCTTGCGGAGGCTGAATACGGCCTACGCACGATCGCAGCCATCCACCCGGTGCTCCAGGAATGGTGCGGGAGGGATCACGGGTCCCTGACTTTCCACCTGGTGCAGGTGCTGTCCGGGCATGGTTGCTTCGGGCGGTACCTGCACAGGGTGGCGGGTAGGGAGGAGACGGCGTCGTGCCACGAGTGCGGCGCCGCCGAGGACACAGCCCAGCACACCTTGGAGGTGTGCAGCGCATGGGCTGAGCGGCGCCGCACACTGGCGGCGACGATTGGCGGCGACCTCTCGCTCCCCAGCGTTGTACGCGCAATGCTGGAGAGCGAGACGTCCTGGGAGGCCGTCACCTCCTTCTGCGACGACGTAATGTCGCAGAAGGAGGAGAGGGAGCGGGAACGCGAGAATGATCCCCTCGCGAACCCGCTCCGGCGCAGACGGACGGGAAGGAGGCGGCGACAGTTCGCCGCCAACCTTCCCTAGTGGTGCTAGCCGACGGGGGATGGGGATCCTCTGTCGGCCGTAACAGCCCACACGTCTAGGGGGGGGACCAAGTATTCCGGTCCCCCCTCTCTTGGCGCGGGAGCTCCGGCATAGGCTGGGGCGGCCAGCGGATGCTGTGGTGACTCCAAACTCTCCCATGGCATCCGCAAATGGCAAGAGAGGGAATACCGGTGGGTTTTTAGTGGGTATGCCTCCCCCCTCCTTCCATTAGGGAAGGAGGTTACGGGGGAGGTGAGTCCCACATAACTTCCGCGCCGTACCCACGGCGCGGTCGTATGCGTAACGCATTTTCCCACCGTCAAAAAAAAAAAAAAAAAAAAGGTTAGGTTAGGTTAGGTTCCCCCCCGGGTGTCGCTACCTTGTCGTGGTGGGGGGGCTTGTGCCCTTTGTGATCTTCGGGCCTTTAAGCTCGAAGTGAAAGGGTGACCAAGAGCGGCACAGCCTCGGTGGAGCCCATCCTGGGCCAGGCGAGGCGGGCGCGCCCTAGTGACAGGGTGCGTCGCTTTCCTGCTTCCTGTCTCCCCTGCAGCAGGGGACTACGGGGACGCAGAGGTGGTGGGTCCGATCCCGGACTGGGATGCGGACATGACGAGGACCGTGAGGAAGGAAAATCTCTATTAAAACCAGGGATTACAGCTCCTTATCGCGGTTCTGGATGCGGGTTGCAGCGTATCCAGTACCAGGCCGGAGACAAGTAGGTTCTGTGGACTGAACGGGTCTGGCCCGGGCTAGCGGTTTGCCGGATGTGCCACTTTAGTGGCGAACGGGTTAGCGTAACTGCAACACAAGGGGAACTCACCCCTTAAAAAAGAGGAGAGTGCTCCCTCTTTAAAAGGAGCAGGGGACCGCACCCCTCAATCAAAGGAGCATGGGTGACAACAAAAATATATTACCCCAGGAGGGTACCTCGTCTCGAGGAGAATCCCTCCCCGCTACCATCTCGCGGGCAGCCCCATCGTATTCTGGGGGGGGCACTTGTCGCTCCGTGGGCCCTGAAAGCCCACGTTTTAATTTTAGTTTGTCCGCGACTCAGATCGCGGACCACAATCGTCTTGGCGTATCAGTGCGCGACTGCACTGTACGCCTTACAAGGCAAATAGATTGCCATGAGCCCGAAATTAGGGCAAACACTAGCTCGGAAGTCAATTTTGCTTCCCAGGGGACTGCAGGTCACGAGTCTACTGACAGAAGCAATTTTGAGGACGTCCCGGAGGTAGCTGAGCGGGTGAAGCGGAAGCGGAAGCGATTTCGCCCTGCTTCATCCGTTCTCAGCTCAAGTGACGAAGGATCTGCATGCCCCTCGGCTGGGGAAGGACAGCCAAAGGCCAAAGGGAGAGGCCGCCCACCAACATCGGGCAAATATGTAGGACTGGCCAGAGCGAAAGAAGCCTACAACCGGGCTCTCAGGGAAGAGCTCCGGTTGAAGGCCGAGATGGAGGTACAGGAGATGGCCATCAGGACCCGTCAAGGGTACCAGAAGGACAATATTTCTCTACCAAGGACTGACTCAGAGGATGCAGAGGCAAACGTAGATCTTGGCCAGCAAGTGGCAGACAGCGTGGCTGTCATCTCTAAAGTCGCGGCCAAATCTAAAAATCTGTCAGGTGGCTATGTAAAGTGCCTAAAGGAGGCAGCTGTTGCGATCTCTGACGCATTTTCGGAGCTCAGCAGACGCACGGCAACCGAAGAGACGGCTCGGCTACAAGCCGATAACACACGGTTACAGAGTGAGATGGCCAGCCTCCGAAAGGAGCTGGCCGAATTGAAAATGACCCTGGAGGGGATGCGGAAGCATGGTAGTCCGCCACCCCCTCCCCCTAGACATGACGGGGGGAAGCCGCCCCATGCGCAGCCCTCCCCAAAGAGAAAAGATAGGCAGGGTTCCAACACCCCGGCGGCGTCTGATATGGACAGAATCTGCCGAGCGGTCATGGACCACGTCGGTTCACACCTTGACGTGCGCTTAGCCAGTATTCAGGACCGGCTACTCCCTGAGAAGCCCGTGAGACCTCCTCTGGCGATAAAAGTCGGGACAGCTGATCAGGCTGGAAATGATTCCACCTCCGGAGCTGTTCCTCCCGGTCCGGGGCGGAAAACCAAAAGAAAGAAGAGGAAGAAAAAGGTCCCTAATAGAGAGGAAGCCTCAGAACCCATTCCGCTACCTCCGCCTCCCGTTTCAGCGGCCATGTCGACAGGGTGGACTAAGGTGAAGCGGAGGGGTAAGAAGAAAGGGGATAAAGTTGGAGACAACAGGAGGGACGAAACAACGGCCGATGTGCGCGGAGCACCACCCCAGGCGAAGAAACGACAGGCCCGAAAGCTTCGCCCACCTCGTTCTTCGGCTGTTGTCATCACGCTGCTTGAACCACAAGCACAGGAGAAGGGGGCAGACTTCGGGACTGTCCTTGCAGAAGCCAAGAGGAAGGTGCGTCTGAAAGACCTGGGTATTTCTGGACTCCACTTCAGAAAGGCCCAAACCGGAGCGTATATCATGGAGGTGCCTGGTGTCGCTAGTGGGGAGAAGGCCGATGCCCTGGCTCAAAAGCTCAAAGAGGTCACGGATCCCGCGGTGGTACGAGTGGCTAGGCCCACCAAATGCGCTGAGCTGCGCATTTCTGGCCTGGACGAGTCCGTCTTGTTCACTGACGTGGTGGCGGCGGTTGCCCGGGTTGGGGGCTGCTCAGAAGCGGAAGTCAGGTCGGGAGATGTCGTTTGCGGACGCTCCGGGCTTGGAACTGTTTGGCTTCGCTGTCCTATCCCGGCAGCAAAGAAGTTGGTGAAGGCGGGTAGGCTGTTGGTGGGCTGGGTGTCAGCGCAGGTCAAACTGCTCGACGCCCGCCCCCTGCGCTGCTTCCGCTGCCTCGAGGTGGGCCACGTGCAGGCGAAATGCAAGGCGGCGGTGGATCGTAGCCAACTGTGCTATCGCTGCGGAGCTCCCGGGCACATGGCATATACGTGCGAAGCGGCATCACACTGCGTTATCTGCGAGGTGGCCGGGTTATCGGCCAATCACAGGGTGGGAAGCAAGATGTGCAACCCACCTAAAACCAGGAAGGCTAAGGCTGGCGAGAGACCAAGGATCCCCTCACAGCCGCGTACCCGGAAGGGCAGTACAACTGAACACCCGGATGAGGAGGAGGTGATTATCGTGGGACAGCATGGCTAATACACCCCGATATCTACAGGCGAACATCAACCACTGCGCCAGGGCTCAGGACCTTCTGTTCCAGAGCATGGCGGAGTGGTTGATCCACGTCGCAGTGGTAGCCGAACCATATGCGATCCCGGCCAGAGACAACTGGGTGGGGGATCTCGACAGCCTCGTAGCCTTGGCCACTCAACCATCGGCCGGCTCTGCTCCGCTCGAAAGTGTGGTGCGGGGCCACGGCTTCGTGGCTGCCATCATTGGGGGTATAATGGTGGTGGGGGTGTACTTCTCGCCGAACAGGAGCCTAGCCGACTTCGAGGTGCTTCTCGACAGTGTGCAGGCCTTGATCGGCAGGAGTGGCCCCGAACTGCTGCTGGTCGCGGGGGATTTCAATGCCAAATCAACGGTGTGGGGCTCCCCTGCGACTGACGTACGCGGTGAGGCGCTCGCAGAGTGGGCAGTGGCCGTAGGGTTGGAGGTCCTTAACCGAGGGACGGTCGACACGTGCGTGCGGCAACAGGGAGGCTCCATCGTGGACATCACGTTTGCAAATGCTGCCCTGGCGCGTCGTGTCCAAGGCTGGGAAGTGCTGGAGGGCGTGGAAACGTTATCGGACCACAGATATATCCGGTACGAAGTCTGCGCCCACCACACTACATCGGACGGCCTGAACCGTCCCCGGAGAGACGATAGCCCCAGATGGGCAACGAAACGGCTCGATCGGGACATGTTGCACGCAGCGGCCTTGGTCCAGGCCTGGCCGGAGATGCCCGAAGGCCTAAGAAGTGTAGAGGAAGAAGCATCCTGGCTCAGTGGGGCCATGGTTCAAATCTGCGATTCCGCAATGCCGCGGGTCAAGCCCACAGGGCCGAGGCGGAGCGTGTACTGGTGGTCGGCAGAGCTGACGCAGCTGCGCAAGGCGTGCGTGGCTGCGAGACGCCAGTACACCAGGAGCCGAAGGCGGAGGAGGCGAAACCTGGCAGCAGAGGATGAGCTGTACGCAAGATATAGGGCGGCCAGCAAAGCCCTCAGCGTAGCCATTGGCCAAGCCAAAGACCTGGCGGAGGAGGAAATGTTGGAGGCTCTGAATAGCGACCCGTGGGGGCGGCCGTACAAGTTGGTGAGGTGCAAACTTCGCCCCTGGGCCCCCCCACTCACGCAAAGCCTCCAGCCGGACCTTCTGAGCCGAATCGTGGGAACCCTCTTCCCACGGCGGGGCGAACACCAGCCCCCGTGCATGGCTTCAGTGTCCCCAAGGGAGGCAGAAGTCGCGCCCGAGGTGACAGAGGGAGAGTTGGGAGCCGCAGTGTTGAGGCTTAAGGCCAAAAACTCTGCCCCTGGTCCCGACGGTATTCCCGGCCGAGCCTGGGTGCTGGCGCTGGGTCCCTTGGAGCCAAGGGTGAGGGCACTATTTTCTTCGTGTCTGGAGCAGGGGTGCATCCCACGTTCGTGGAAGTGAGGAAAGCTGGTGCTCCTGCGGAAGGAGGGGCGACCGGCTGACTCCCCTTCGGGATACAGACCGATCGTCCTTCTTGACGAGGGAGCGAAGCTCTTTGAGCGAGTGGTGGCTGCCCGGCTGACAGATCACTTAGAGGGACAAGGGCCGGACCTGAGTGCGTGCCAGTTCGGATTCCGTCGGGGCAGGTCCACCATCGACGCCATTGCGCGGGTGAGGGCTCTGGCGGATGACGCGGTTTCCCGGGGGGAGGTGGTGTTGGCGGTATCTCTAGATATCGCCAATGCTTTCAACACCCTTCCCTGGGAAACCATCAAGGAGGCCCTCAGGTACCACAACGTGCCGGAGTACCTGCGTAGGGTAGTTGGGTCGTATCTTTCCGACAGGGCGATCCGCTACCCCACGCAGGATGAATGGGTAGAGCGCGAGATGTCGTGCGGTGTCCCACAGGGGTCAGTCTTAGGACCGCTCCTGTGGAACATTGGGTACGACTGGGCGCTACGTGGAGCCAACTTGCGGGGAATAGAAGTAACCTGTTACGCCGACGACACCCTTGTAACGGCCCGAGGGACCACATTTCGCGATGCGTCCATCTTGGCCACTGCTGGGGTGGCCCTAATCGTGAACAGGATACGGAGGCTGGGACTAGAGGTTGCCCTGCACAAATCTGAGGCCATCTGTTTTCATGGGCCTCGGAGGGCACCTCCAGGAAATGCCAGCATAATGGTGGGCGGAGTTTCCATCGGAGTCGGGAAGACGATGAAGTACCTGGGACTCGTCCTCGACAGCCGATGGAACTTCGAGGAGCATTTCCGGCGCTTGGCTCCAAAACTACTTGGCACAGCGTCGGCACTGAGCCGGCTCCTCCCGAACGTGGGCGGGCCGAAGGCGGGCTGCCGCCGACTGTACACGGGTGTGGTGCGGTCGATGGCCCTTTACGGGGCACCCATATGGGTAAATGCCCTTTCCACCCATAACAAGACCCAACTGCGACGACCGCAAAGGGTCATGGCGGTAAGGGCAACGAGGGCGTACCGCACCACCTCATTCGAGGCGGCCTGCGTGATGGCAGGGACCCCTCCTTGGGAAATGGATGCCGAGGTGCTGGCCGAAGTCTACCGCCGGGTAGCCGAGGCACGCGCCAGAGGAGAACAGCCGTGTCCGGAAGAGGTTAGGCGATGGAGAGAGATCTCTCGCCAAACCCTCTTCCGGAAATGGTTGGAGGCTCTGGAGCAGCCGAGCGCCGGCCACTGGACCATATCGGGAGTGCGGCCCGTCCTGCAGGGATGGGTCGAAAGGAGATGGGGCGTTGTTTCCTTCCACCTAGCACAAGTGCTGTCGGGACATGGATGTTTCGGCCGGTACCTGTGTAAGGTCGCAAGGAGGGAAGCAACCCCAATGTGTCACCACTGCGGTGGGGCGGAGGACACGGCGCAGCACACGCTGCAAGTGTGTCCCGCCTTCGATGAGCAGCGGGCCCGCCTCACGGCGGTGATTGGAACCGATCTCACCCTACCGGCCGTGGTCAAAGCCATGACCGACAGCGAGAGATCGTGGACTGCCATGGCCTCTTACTGTGAGGAGGTCATGGCACTCAAAGAGGGAGCGGAGCGAGAGCGCGAAGAGGATCCGTCCTCTCAGCCCATGCGCCGCAGGCGAGTCGGGCGCAGGCGGTTACATCTTAACCGCCACATACCGCCCTAAGTAGAACTGCGGGAGATGGGCACAGGGAGGCCCGTCCCAAACTTACAACTTAAAGGGTCCTGCTGAGCTGGCAGGCGCGCCAAGTGTTCCGGCGCGCCTAGAGTGGAGGAGACAGGAGACGTCGAAGTCTCCTGGAGGTGGGTCCGAAACCGGACATACCGCCGTGATGCCGGGCCATGGATGCGAAGAGTTCCCACGGCCCGGTAGCATATCGGCGATGAAGAGGACACCCTGGGGTTTTTAGTGGGTACACCGCCCCCTTCTGGGGCGGGAATCCCACATATCCACTGGCCTCCCCGGGCCGGTGTCGAATCCATAAAGGATTTTCCCCAGGCAAAAAAAAAAAAAAAAAAAAAAGGTTAGGTTAGGTTAGGTTAAGTTAGGTTAGGTTAGGTTAGGTTAGGTTGGGGTGCGGTGTCGGAAACCTCCTCGAGTGCCCGGGCGTTACCACTCCCTTCTATCCGAGGCGTAGGCCTCATGGGGTGGGGAAGGGTAACGCCTGGGACGGTGCACCCTGGGCAACAACGGTAAGCTAATGTATTTGTACATTATCTTACCGGTGGCTAATATCCGACTGGGGGGGATGGGGTATAGAGGGACGACTACTGCTACGTGCGCTTAAAATTTACCTTTCCCGCCCCCCGGAAAGGTAGCTTTTGGGCTGCATGAGCGTTACGGTTCCCCCCTGGCAGAGGGCCTACAAAGGGGGAAGAGTAGCGCTCGGGCCGCTGGCCTGTAGTGGTATGTCTTGGGAGGGATATCTATATGTGTATTATATGGGCCACGTATGTATCATATGTATATATTCTGTGAGGACGGGCGTAAGGTAGCTGACGGGAAGCTGCTCTGCATCCCTGCACTGAGTAAGTAGCCCCGCCGTGCTGGTCACACGGCCTGGGCTATGCGAAAGGTGTCAGGGCTCTGCAACAGGCCTGGATGTGACTTACGCCCTATATGGGGAGGGAAAGCATAGGAGGGACAGGCGTTCGGTTGCTAACAGTGTAGGCTCTGCAACCTTGTTCCTAGTACCTAGCCCCGCCGTACTCGCCACACGGCCTGGGCTACCGAACGGTTCAAGGCTCTGCAACCTGTCTGGAGGTGCCAAACGCCTGATGGGGAGGGTTAGTTTTGGGATTTTGAGAGGGACGAAAGGAAGGAGGTGAACCTGAACCTAGTACCTGCTCTGTGGCCCGAGCAGGGAAACGTGAGGGGGAGCCTCAGGGCGGAAGCAACCGTGCCCTCGGTACCGCTCTGCTTTCAGAGCAGGACATGAGGGCGCGGAAGCTAACGTGAGGGCACGTAACCCTGGCTTGCCGGGAACGTGGGCATCTGCGGAAGCCACGAGGAGTAAACCTCTTTAAACAATCCTTCACCAGCGGGGGAGGCCGGGGAGTGCCGAGCCCGCATTGCACGGTGTCGACAGAGGAGCCCCATCCCGGGGCGGCCAGTGGGCGTTGCGGTGACACATTTTGCTCCCGTGGCGTTCACAATGGCAAACGAGGGAATCCGTGTGGTTTTTAGTGGGTAGGCCCTTTGGGGAGAGCCCCACATACCTCCGTTTCCCCGAACGGAGACGATGCATAAGGTGCATTTTCCACACCAAAAAAAAAAAAAAAAAAAAAAAAAAAGGTTAGGTTAGGTTAGGTTAGGTTGGGGTGCGATGTCGGAAACCTCCTCGAGTGCCCGGGCGTTACCACTCCCTTCTATCCGAGGCGTAGGCCTCATGGGGTGGGGAAGGGTAACGCCTGGGACGGTGCACCCTGGGCAACAACGGTAAGCTAATGTATTCGTACATTATCTTACCGGTGGCTAATATCCGACTGGGGGGGGGGGGGGGGGCTGTCAGCAGCAATCTCCACATGTGCCTGCACCAAGCTACCGCTAAGGCATGGTTCAGGCTGCACGACCGTTACGGTTCTCCCCTGTTAACCCTGGTGGTTAAGGGGGAGAAGAGTAGCGGATGGGCCCATGGCCTGTGGGGGTTGACTGACTGACTGGGGGGAGGGGGTCGGCAATTTCCACATGTGCCCGGGTGGTAGACGGGTTACTCTGCCATCTGGGCTGCACGACCGTTACGGTTCTCCCCTGTTAACCCTGGTGGTTAAGGGGGAGAAGAGTAGCGGTTGGGCCCATGGCCTGTGGGGGTTTGCTGACACACTGGGGGGAGGGGGTCGGCAATTTCCACATGTGCCTGGGCGGTATTTCTGTTATCGTCTGGGCTGCACGACCGCTACGGTTCTCCCCTGTTAACCCTGGTGGTTAAGGGGGAGAAGAGTAGCGGTTGGGCCCATGGCCTGTGGGGGTCTGCTGACACACTGGGGGGGAGGGTAGTGGGCCCATTAGTGGGTCCGCTTTTTAGGACGGCGCCCCGCCCTTGGGCGGGCGCCTTTGACGTCGGCAAACCCGAACTGAGTACCTGCTCTGCCACGGTGGACAGGGAAAGGCGAGGGGGAGCCTGGTGGGCGGAAGCGACCGTGCCCTCGGTACTGCTCTGCTTTCAGAGCAGGACATGAGGGCGCGGAAGCTAACGTGAGGGCACGTAACCCCGGCTTGCCGGGAACGTGGGCATCTGCGGAAGCCACGAGGAGTAAACCTCTTTAAACAATCCTTCACCAGCGGGGGAGGCCGGGGAGTGCCGAACCCGCATTGCACGGTGTCGACAGAGGAGCCCCATCCCGGGGCGGCCAGTGGGCGTTGCGGTGACACATTTTGCTCCCGTGGCGTTCACAATGGCAGACGAGGGAATCCGTGTGGTTTTTAGTGGGTAGGCCCCTTGGGGAGAGCCCCACATACCTCCGTTTCCCCGAACGGAGACGATGCATAAGGTGCATTTTCCACACCAAAAAAAAAAAAAAAAAAAAAAAAGGTTAGGTTAGGTTAGGTTGGGGTGCGGTGTCGGAAACCTCCTCGAGTGCCCGGGCGTTACCACTCCCTCCTATCCGAGGCGTAGGCCTCATGGGGTGGGGAAGGGTAACGCCTGGGACGGTGCACCCTGGGCAACAACGGTAAGCTAATGTATTTGTACATTATCTTACCGGTGGCTAATATCCGACTGGGGGGGGGGGGTGTCAGCAGCAATCTCCACATGTGCCTGCACCAAGCTACCGCTAAGGCATGGTTCAGGCTGCACGACCGTTACGGTTCTCCCCTGTTAACCCTGGTGGTTAAGGGGGAGAAGAGTAGCGGATGGGCCCATGGCCTGTGGGGGTTGACTGACTGACTGGGGGGAGGGGGTCGGCAATTTCCACATGTGCCCGGGTGGTAGACGGGTTACTCTGCCATCTGGGCTGCACGACCGTTACGGTTCTCCCCTGTTAACCCTGGTGGTTAAGGGGGAGAAGAGTAGCGGTTGGGCCCATGGCCTGTGGGGGTTTGCTGACACACTGGGGGGAGGGGGTCGGCAATTTCCACATGTGCCTGGGCGGTATTTCTGTTATCGTCTGGGCTGCACGACCGCTACGGTTCTCCCCTGTTAACCCTGGTGGTTAAGGGGGAGAAGAGTAGCGGTTGGGCCCATGGCCTGTGGGGGTCTGCTGACACACTGGGGGGGAGGGTAGCGGGTCCATTAGTGGGTCCGCTTTTGAGGACGGTGGCCCGCCCTTGGGCGGGCGCCTTTGACGTCGGCGAACCCGAACTGAGTACCTGCTCTGCCACGGCGGACAGGGAAAGGCGAGGGGGAGCCTGGTGGGCGGAAGCGACCGTGCCCTCGGTACTGCTCTGCTTTCAGAGCAGGACATGAGGGCGCGGAAGCTAACGTGAGGGCACGTAACCCCGGCTTGCCGGGAACGTGGGCATCTGCGGAAGCCACGAGGAGTAAACCTCTTTAAACAATCCTTCACCAGCGGGGGAGGCCGGGGAGTGCCGAACCCGCATTGCACGGTGTCGACAGAGGAGCCCCATCCCGGGGCGGCCAGTGGGCGTTGCGGTGACACATTTTGCTCCCGTGGCGTTCACAATGGCAGACGAGGGAATCCGTGTGGTTTTTAGTGGGTAGGCCCCTTGGGGAGAGCCCCACATACCTCCGTTTCCCCGAACGGAGACGATGCATAAGGTGCATTTTCCACACCAAAAAAAAAAAAAAAAAAAAAAAAAAAAAAAAGGTTAGGTTAGGTTAGGTTAGGTTGGGGTGCGAAGTCGGAAACCTCCTCGAGTGCCCGGGCGTTACCACTCCCTTCTATCCGAGGCGTAGGCCTCATGGGGTGGGGAAGGGTAACGCCTGGGACGGTGCACCCTGGGCAACAACGGTAAGCTAATGTATTCGTACATTATCTTACCGGTGGCTAATATCCGACTGGGGGGGGGGGGGGGGGGGGGGGGGCTGTCAGCAGCAATCTCCACATGTGCCTGCACCAAGCTACCGCTAAGGCATGGTTCAGGCTGCACGACCGTTACGGTTCTCCCCTGTTAACCCTGGTGGTTAAGGGGGAGAAGAGTAGCGGATGGGCCCATGGCCTGTGGGGGTTGACTGACTGACTGGGGGGAGGGGGTCGGCAATTTCCACATGTGCCCGGGTGGTAGACGGGTTACTCTGCCATCTGGGCTGCACGACCGTTACGGTTCTCCCCTGTTAACCCTGGTGGTTAAGGGGGAGAAGAGTAGCGGTTGGGCCCATGGCCTGTGGGGGTTTGCTGACACACTGGGGGGAGGGGGTCGGCAATTTCCACATGTGCCTGGGCGGTATTTCTGTTATCGTCTGGGCTGCACGACCGCTACGGTTCTCCCCTGTTAACCCTGGTGGTTAAGGGGGAGAAGAGTAGCGGTTGGGCCCATGGCCTGTGGGGGTCTGCTGACACACTGGGGGGGAGGGTAGTGGGCCCATTAGTGGGTCCGCTTTTGAGGACGGCGCCCCGCCCTTGGGCGGGCGCCATTGACGTCGGCGAACCCGAACTGAGTACCTGCTCTGCCACGGTGGACAGGGAAAGGCGAGGGGGAGCCTGGTGGGCGGAAGCGACCGTGCCCTCGGTACTGCTCTGCTTTCAGAGCAGGACATGAGGGCGCGGAAGCTAACGTGAGGGCACGTAACCCCGGCTTGCCGGGAACGTGGGCATCTGCGGAAGCCACGAGGAGTAAACCTCTTTAAACAATCCTTCACCAGCGGGGGAGGCCGGGGAGTGCCGAACCCGCATTGCACGGTGTCGACAGAGGAGCCCCATCCCGGGGCGGCCAGTGGGCGTTGCGGTGACACATTTTGCTCCCGTGGCGTTCACAATGGCAGACGAGGGAATCCGTGTGGTTTTTAGTGGGTAGGCCCCTTGGGGAGAGCCCCACATACCTCCGTTTCCCCGAACGGAGACGATGCATAAGGTGCATTTTCCACACCAAAAAAAAAAAAAAAAAAAGGTTAGGTTAGGTTAGGTTTGGGGTGCGATGTCGGAAACCTCCTCGAGTGCCCGGGCGTTACCACTCCCTTCTATCCGAGGCGTAGGCCTCATGGGGTGGGGAAGGGTAACGCCTGGGACGGTGCACCCTGGGCAACAACGGTAAGCTAATGTATTTGTACATTATCTTACCGGTGGCTAATATCCGACTGGGGGGGATGGGGTATAGAGGGACGACTACTGCTACGTGCGCTTAAAATTTACCTTTCCCGCCCCCGGCAAAGGTGGCTTTTGGGCTGCATGAGCGTTACGGTTCCCCCCTGGCAGAGGGCCTACAAAGGGGGAAGAGTAGCGCTCGGGCCGCTGGCCTGTAGTGGTATGTCTTGGGAGGGTTATCTATATGTGTATTATATGGGCCAAGTATGTATCATATGTATATATTCTGTGAGGACGGGCGTAAGGCAGCTGACGGGAAGCTGCTCTGCATCCCTGCACTGAGTAAGTAGCCCCGCCGTGCTGGTCACACGGCCTGGGCTATGCGAAAGGTGTCAGGGCTCTGCAACAGGCCTTGATGTGACTTACGCCCTATATGGGGAGGGAAAGCATAGGAGGGACAGGCGTTCGGTTACTAACAGTGTAGGCTCTGCAACCTTGTTCCTAGTACCTAGCCCCGCCGTACTCGCCACACGGCCTGGGCTACCGAACGGTTCAAGGCTCTGCAACCTGCCTGGAGGTGCCAAACGCCTGATGGGGAGGGTTAGTTTTGGGGTTTAGAGACGGACGGAAGGAAGGAGGTGAACCTGAACCTAGTACCTGCTCTGTGGCCCGAGCAGGGAAACGTGAGGGGGAGCCTCAGGGCGGAAGCAACCGTGCCCTCGGTACCGCTCTGCTTTCAGAGCAGGACATGAGGGCGCGGGAGCTTACGTGAGGGCACGTAAACCCGGCTTGCCGGGAACGTGGGCGACTGCGGAAGCCACGAGGAGTAAACCTCTTTAAACAATCCTTCACCAGCGGGGGAGGCCGGGGAGTGCCGAGCCCGCATTGCACGGTGTCGACAGAGGAGCCCCATCCCGGGGCGGCCAGTGGGCGTCGCGGTGTATTTATCCTCCCGTGGCGTTCACAATGGCAAACGAGGGAATCCGTGTGGTTTTTAGTGGGTAGGCCCCCTTGGGGAGAGCCCCACATACCTCCGTTTCCCCGAACGGAGACGATGCATAAGGTGCATTTTTCACACCAAAAAAAAAAAAAAAAAAAGGTTAGGTTAGGTTAGGTTAGGTTAGGTTAGGTTAGGTTAGGTTAGGTTAGGTTAGGTTCCACGGACCTGCTTAGTTGTCTAAGTGGGCGGAGAGGTGTACTCCGACGTGGCGCGTCCCCGGGTGGTGGATAGGGGAATGCCTGCCTCGCGGCGGGTAGGGGCAATAGCTCCCGCGAACCAAACACTGGGGGGGGAACTGGGGCGGCCTTCCTAACCGAAGGCCTTTGTGGAGAAGCCCACGCCACTTCTCCTTCCGTAGCCCGCAGATCCAATTCAACGACCCCAGTCGTGGCGTTAATGGGGTGTGTTTTGAATACTGTGGAGCGGAGGGCTTGCCTTAACTGGCCGGCCCGTGAGAAGGACACTCTATAACACCCGACAGTGAAGTCGTTAAAACCTGTGGATACCTGGCGACCTCCACAGTAAGTAGCCGCACTACCGGAATGGACGTCACCCGGTAGTGCAAACCCTTCGTTCCATTCTCGTGGGTACAAAAATGAGTTGTCAAAAAAAACCCCCCCCCCCCAACAACAAAACTTTTTGCCTTCCAAAGGAAGCGGCGTGTCTCATGTCGCAACCGGAGGAAGAGGCGGAGAGGGCCATTGTCCGAGCTACGGACACGGCCTTCTCAAAGAAGGAGAGAGGGCAGCCGTCCAGCCTAAGCATGGCGCTGGAGACGGAGCTGCCAAACACGAGAGACGAAGCAGGCTATAGTGGTGCTCCAGAGGGCAAGGTTTCAGCCTATCGCCTTAACTTTCCGCGGCTCCGACCGGGAGCCAAAGGGAGGGTAAAGGCGCAAGAGCCTAAGGATGGAACCAGGGACAGGAGCCCTGCTGAGAGGAATGAAGAGCGGCGCGTCGTCACCATCTCGGACGCGTCCGAATCGGAGAAGGGAGAGGGAGAGGAGTCTTCAAAGATGGTTCTGGAGACAGACCTCCCAGAAGTTTCCTTGGGTGAAGAGCTGAATAAGCATATCACCCGGAAACGGCCGACGGTGACCCTGGTTGAGGGACCAAAGTCACCAAAAATTGGGTCGGCGCGCAGAGGCGCCCTTACAGGACGGCGTCGGAGTCTCGTGGCAGCGGCCAGTGGTCGTCCTGCCATAATAGTCTCTGAGGTGGAGAACGTGGCGGACTCGGACGAGGAACCTGGCCCTCGCCGGTATTACCGCGACATGGTTGTCGCGCACGAGGTCGATGGGGGCGACGAGCTTCGCATCCCTGAACCACAAACCAAGGAGACCCTGGTTGCTGCGGCGCTCCTGAACGTGGCCACAATCCAGGAGCAAGTCCGGAAGAGTGGCCACCTCAAGGGCACAGTCTGGGGCGCAATAAATACAGCCGCTGCAGGAGTGATCGACGCGGTTGAAGCCCGATGGCGTCCCGGGGAAGGTGCTTCCGATCGCGGCGAAGCACCTGGGGGACCGGCTCTGCGGCCTAATGGACCGCTGCCTGGCCGCGGGGCAGTTTCCCCAAATTTGGAAGGAGGGCCGCCTGGTCCTCCTGCGGAAGGAGAGCAGACCGGCGGACTCTCCTTCCGGGTGGCGGCCGCTCGTCATGCTGGACGAGACCGGGAAGCTCCTCGAGAGAGTGATCGCTTCCCGGATCGCCCACCATCTGACGAGCGAAGGGCCGGATCTTGCGGGGAACCAGTTCGGGTTCCGGGTAGGGCGGTCCACGTTGGACGCCCTATCCGCCCTGAAGGGGTTCACCGAAGATGCGGCCAGGAGGGGCCAGGGGGCCGTGGCGGTATCTCTCGATATCGCCAACGCCTTCGGGTCCCTCCCCTTCGGAGTGATAGAGGAGGCGCTCCGGTATCACCGGGTGCCCCTCTACCTCCGGAGGGTTGTGGGGCACTACCTGACGGGGCGGGTAGTGCTCTACACGGGGAGGGGGGGGATTCGGATGGCCCAGCCGGTGACCAGTGGCGTTCCGCAGGGGTCCGTGCTAGGGCCCCTATTATGGAACGTCGGGTACGACTGGGTCATCCGCGCGAGGGTGCTGCCCCGGATGGCGGTGTACTGCTACGCAGATGACACCCTCATCGCCGTCCGGGGCACCACCTTCGAAGAGGTGGCAAGAAGGGCGGAGGTGGGAGCCACCCTAGTGATCCGGCGGATCGAGGCGCTGGGCCTGAAAGTGTCCCTCCCCAAGACGGAGGCCCTCTGCTTCCGAGGGCCCCGGTGGAGGCTGCCGCGCGGAGCCGCCCTGCGCGTCAACGGCGAGGCCGTCGAGGTGAGGGCCCACATAAAATATCTGGGCCTTACCCTCGACGGCAAATGGGAGTTCGGGGAGCACTTTCGCAGACTGGCTCCCCGACTCGCGGGCGCGGCGGGAGCCCTGGGCCGGCTCCTGCCCAATCAGGGCGGACCTAATGCCCCCTGCAGACTGTTTGCAGGGGTCATTAGGAGTATGGCCCTGTACGGGGCCCCTATATGGGCGGAGTCCCTCACCGCCACCACCAAAGCCCTCCTCCGAAGGCCCCAGAGGGTCATGGCGGTGAGGATGGCCCGGGCCTACCGAACGGTGGGCTGGGCGGCGGCTGGAGCCCTCGCAGCCTCCCCTCCGTGGGAGATCGAGGCGGTCGGGCTCGCCGAGGCCTACCGGGCCAAGGTGGAACGAAGGGAGCGGGGGGAGTCCCTCGCTCCCCAGGAGTTGGCCCGGGCCAAAGAGGTCCAGAGAGGGGAGGTGCTGGAGCGCTGGGCGGCAGAGCTTGCGGAGGCTGAATACGGCCTACGCACGATCGCAGCCATCCACCCGGTGCTCCAGGAATGGTGCGGGAGGGATCACGGGTCCCTGACTTTCCACCTGGTGCAGGTGCTGTCCGGGCATGGTTGCTTCGGGCGGTACCTGCACAGGGTGGCGGGTAGGGAGGAGACGGCGTCGTGCCACGAGTGCGGCGCCGCCGAGGACACAGCCCAGCACACCTTGGAGGTGTGCAGCGCATGGGCTGAGCGGCGCCGCACACTGGCGGCGACGATTGGCGGCGACCTCTCGCTCCCCAGCGTTGTACGCGCAATGCTGGAGAGCGAGACGTCCTGGGAGGCCGTCACCTCCTTCTGCGACGACGTAATGTCGCAGAAGGAGGAGAGGGAGCGGGAACGCGAGAATGATCCCCTCGCGAACCCGCTCCGGCGCAGACGGACGGGAAGGAGGCGGCGACAGTTCGCCGCCAACCTTCCCTAGTGGTGCTAGCCGACGGGGGATGGGGATCCTCTGTCGGCCGTAACAGCCCACACGTCTAGGGGGGGGACCAAGTATTCCGGTCCCCCCTCTCTTGGCGCGGGAGCTCCGGCATAGGCTGGGGCGGCCAGCGGATGCTGTGGTGACTCCAAACTCTCCCATGGCATCCGCAAATGGCAAGAGAGGGAATACCGGTGGGTTTTTAGTGGGTATGCCTCCCCCCCTCCTTCCATTAGGGAAGGAGGTTACGGGGGAGGTGAGTCCCACATAACTTCCGCGCCGTCCCCACGGCGCGGTCGTATGCGTAAAGCATTTTCCCACCGTCAAAAAAAAAAAAAAAAAAAAAAAAAAAAAAAAAAAGGTTAGGTTAGGTTCCACGGACCTGCTTAGTTGTCTAAGTGGGCGGAGAGGTGTACTCCGACGTGGCGCGTCCCCAGGTGGTGGATAGGGGAATGCCTGCCTCGCGGCGGGTAGGGGCAATAGCTCCCGCGAACCAAACACTGGGGGGGAACTGGGGCGGCCTTCCTAACCGAAGGCCTTTGTGGAGAAGCCCACGCCACTTCTCCTTCCGTAGCCCGCAGATCCAATTCAACGACCCCAGTCGTGGCGTTAATGGGGTATGTTTTGAATACTGCGGAGCGGAGGGCTTGCCTTAACTGGCCGGCCCGTGAGAAGGACACTCTATAACACCCGACAGTGAAGTCGTTAAAACCTGTGGATACCTGGCGACCTCCACAGTAAGTAGCCGCACTACCGGAATGGACGTCACCCGGTAGTGCAAACCCTTCGTTCCATTCTCGTGGGTACAAAAATGAGTTGTCAAAAAAAAACCCCCCCCCCCAACAACAAAACTTTTTGCCTTCCAAAGGAAGCGGCGTGTCTCATGTCGCAACCGGAGGAAGAGGCGGAGAGGGCCATTGTCCGAGCTACGGACACGGCCTTCTCAAAGAAGGAGAGAGGGCAGCCGTCCAGCCTAAGCATGGCGCTGGAGACGGAGCTGCCAAACACGAGAGACGAAGCAGGCTATAGTGGTGCTCCAGAGGGCAAGGTTTCAGCCTATCGCCTTAACTTTCCGCGGCTCCGACCGGGAGCCAAAGGGAGGGTAAAGGCGCAAGAGCCTAAGGATGGAACCAGGGACAGGAGCCCTGCTGAGAGGAATGAAGAGCGGCGCGTCGTCACCATCTCGGACGCGTCCGAATCGGAGAAGGGAGAGGGAGAGGAGTCTTCAAAGATGGTTCTGGAGACAGACCTCCCAGAAGTTTCCTTGGGTGAAGAGCTGAATAAGCATATCACCCGGAAACGGCCGACGGTGACCCTGGTTGAGGGACCAAAGTCACCAAAAATTGGGTCGGCGCGCAGAGGCGCCCTTACAGGACGGCGTCGGAGTCTCGTGGCAGCGGCCAGTGGTCGTCCTGCCATAATAGTCTCTGAGGTGGAGAACGTGGCGGACTCGGACGAGGAACCTGGCCCTCGCCGGTATTACCGCGACATGGTTGTCGCGCACGAGGTCGATGGGGGCGACGAGCTTCGCATCCCTGAACCACAAACCAAGGAGACCCTGGTTGCTGCGGCGCTCCTGAACGTGGCCACAATCCAGGAGCAAGTCCGGAAGAGTGGCCACCTCAAGGGCACAGTCTGGGGCGCAATAAATACAGCCGCTGCAGGAGTGATCGACGCGGTTGAAGCTTTGCGGACGATCACTCCTGCCGAGGAGCACCGCCGTCTCCGAGCGGACAACAACCGGCTCGCTCGAGAGCTGGACATTGTTCGTGCGGAACTGAAGGCCTTTAAACAGGCCTTCGAGAAATCGCGGGCGAGCACCGCCAAGGCAGCTCGCGACCCAGCAGCCCCTGATGTGAGGGAGCTGATGGAGGAGCTGAGGCGTGACCTCCAAATATCCCTGGGCGGGATGTTAAATGCCCGCCTAGGGGAGCTGGAGTCACGACTCCCGCCAGAACCGGTCCTAAGACCCCCGCTCGCGGCTGACAGGCGCCTGGAGCCCCCGCCTCGCCCAAGGGCCCAGCCGAATCTGGCGGACGGTGCCATGCGCCGACCCGCTGGCCCAACGGCCCCCAAGGCCAAAAAGCCTAATAGGGCCCCTACACCTCCCCCCACCAACGGAGGTAGGGAAGAGGGACCACATACCGGTCCCAGGCGCCAGTCTGGTCCCAAGCCGCAGACCACCCCGGGACCAAGCCGGCAGCAGGAAACTGCTCCCACCGGCCATACTGCGGCGGAAACGCCCTGGACCAGGGTGGTGGGCCGCAAGGCCAAGGGCGGGAAGGGGAAACCCCAACCCCAAACCACTCCCACATCGAGGCCCTCCGCACCGAGGGCGGCCAAAATTCGGGTCCCACGTACGGCCGCCCTCGTGGTGACCCTGAAGGAGGGTGTGCGGGCTACCTACGTGGAGGTGATGGCGAAAGCCAGAGCCTCCGTCCGCCTTTCGGAGGCCGGTCTGGAGACGGTCAAAATCAAAACGACCATGACCGGCTCCAGAATGCTGGAAGTGGGCGGCGACAGCCCTGGGCCTAGCGCTGACCAACTCGCCGAGATGCTCCGCCAGGCCATCGGTGACTTGGCGGAGGTGACCCGGCCCACCAAATCCGCTGAGTTGAGGCTTACTGGCCTTGACGAATCAGTGAGCCGGGAGGAGATTGTCGCCGTCATGGCCACTAAGGGAGGCTGCGCCCCTACCGATATCAAGGTAGGGGCTATCAGAGCCAGCCAATGGGGGCAGTGCTCTGTTATCATCCGCTGCCCCGCTGTGGTTGCAAAGGCCGCAGCCACAGCGGGGAGGGTGGCCATCGGCTGGTGCCTGGCCACTGTCGCGCCGGTGGAGGCCCTGCCCATGCGCTGTTACAAGTGCATGGCGCTGGGCCACACCAGGGCCCTGTGCCCGTCAACGGCCGAGCACGGCAACAAATGCTTCCGCTGCGGCGAGGAGGGCCATCTGGCAGCGGCCTGTGAGGCGGCGCCGAAGTGTGCGGTCTGTGCCCAAGCGGGCCGACCGCACAACCACACGATGGGGGGAACTAAATGCGCCCCCCCTTCGGTCAAGGGTAAGGCCCCATTGACCCGGGCCCCAACCGAACGTGGCGGCCATCTGGCCATTGAGGAGCCCGTAATGCAGGTGTCGTAATGCCAGCACACCTGCATTACGAGCTCCTCCAGGTGAATGCCAACCACTCGGCTCGCGCACAGGACCTGCTAATGCAGGTCCTAGCCGAGTGGCGCATTGACGTGGCGGTCATCGCCGAGCCCTACTTCGTCCCCCCCCAGCAAAACTGGGTTGGGGACACGGAGGGCTTGGTGGGCGTGGTGGTGCCGGCTGCCGGGCAGCAGCGCCTCTCGCTAAGAGAGAGGGGCGCTGGATACGCGGCGGCAAACTGGGGAGAAGTAGTCGTCATCGGAGTCTACTTCTCCCCCAACAGGCCCCTCTCAGATTTTGAGAGGTTCCTGGGGGGCCTGGAGCCGGTGGTTCAAAGAGCATCACCGGCCCAAGTGGTCCTGATGGGGGACTTCAACGCCAAGTGCGCGGCGTGGGGGTCCCCCATCACAGACCAAAGAGGGGCGCTTCTGCGGGACTGGGCCGCCATGATCGGCCTGGTCCTGCAAAATGTAGGGCGCGCCAACACCTGCGTCCGACAGCAGGGGGGGTCAATTGTGGACCTCACGTTCACAACCCCTGCTGTCGGCGCTCGTGTGAGCCAGTGGCGCGTCCTGGAGGAGGTGGAGACCCTGTCGGACCACCTTTACATCCGCTTCAGGGTCTCCAAAGCGCCCCGCGGGCCTCAGGCCCGGGCGGTGGGAGGGCGGGGCGGGGATTTCCCAAAGTGGGCGATTTCCCGCCTCGATCGGGACCGGGCGGAGGAGGCCGCCGTGGTCCAGGCGTGGTGCGCCGACCCCCCCGACACCATGGGGGTCGACGAGAGGGCCGTCAGGTTCCGCGAGGACCTGACGGCCATATGCGACGCGGCCATGCCGAGGGCGCGAAAGGGTGCGCCCAGGCGGGCCGTATACTGGTGGTCGCAGGACCTGGCGGACCTCCGAGCCGCCAGCGACAGAGCCCGCCGCGCCTTTACCCGGTGCAGAAGGAGGCGGACTCGGGTGCCGGGCGAGGAGGAGAGGCTCCTCGCCGAGCTGCGCGCAGCCAAGGCCGCCTTCAAGGCGGCCATCGCGCGTGCCAAGGATTCAGCTCATGCTGAATTCTTGGCCACGCTGGACGAGGATCCGTGGGGTCGCCCGTACCGAATGGTACGGGCTAAACTGAAGGTGTCCCCCCCCACGGAGGACTTCGAGCCGGGAGTCCTCGCCGCGGTGGTCGACGGCCTCTTCCCCGCAAGCCCGCCTTTCGACCCGCCGCGGATGGCGCCGCCAGAAGAGGAGCCCGCTGCCCCCGTCGACGTTCCCCCAGTGACGGGGGAGGAAATGGCGAGGGTGGTGGGCCGACTCAAGGGGTGCCGCAAGGCACCTGGGCCCGATGGCGTCCCGGGGAAGGTGCTTCCGATTGCGGCGAAGCACCTGGGCGACCGGCTCTGCGGCCTAATGGACCGCTGCTTGGCCGCGGGGCAGTTTCCCCAAATTTGGAAGGAGGGCCGCCTGGTCCTCCTGCGGAAGGAGAGCAGGCCAGCGGACTCTCCTTCCGGGTGGCGGCCGCTCGTCATGCTGGACGAGACCGGGAAGCTCCTCGAGAGAGTGATCGCTTCCCGGATCGCCCACCACTTGACGAGCGAAGGGCCGGATCTTGCGGGGAACCAGTTCGGGTTCCGGGTAGGGCGGTCCACGTTGGACGCCCTATCCGCCCTGAAGGGGTTCACCGAAGATGCGGCCAGGAGGGGCCAGGGGGCCTTAGCGGTATCCCTCGATATCGCCAACGCCTTCGGTTCCCTCCCCTTCCGAGTGATAGAGGAGGCGCTACGGTATCACCGGGTGCCCCTCTACCTCCGGAGGGTTGTAGGGCACTACCTGACGGGGCGGGTAGTGCTCTACACGGGGAGGGGGGGGATTCGGATGGCCCAGCCGGTGACCAGTGGCGTTCCGCAGGGGTCCGTGCTAGGGCCCCTATTATGGAACGTCGGGTACGACTGGGTCATCCGCATGAGGGTGCTGCCTCGGATGGCGGTGTATTGTTACGCCGACGATACACTCATCGCCGTCCGAGGCACCACCTTCGAAGAGGTGGCAAGAAGGGCGGAGGTGGGAGCCACCTTAGTGATCCGGCGGATCGAGGCGCTGGGCCTAAAAGTGTCCCTCCCCAAGACCGAAGCCCTCTGCTTCCGAGGGCCCCGGTGGAGGCTGCCGCGCGGAGCCGCCCTGCGCGTCAATGGGGAGGCCGTCGAGGTGAAGGCCCACATTAAATATCTGGGCCTTACCCTCGACGGAAAATGGGAGTTCGGGGAGCACTTCCGCAGACTGGCTCCCCGACTCGTGGGTGCGGCGGGAGCCCTGGGCCGGCTCCTGCCCAACCAGGGCGGACCTGGTGCCCCCTGCAGACGCCTGTTTGCAGGGGTCCTTAGAAGTATGGCCCTGTACGGGGCCCCTATATGGGCGGAGTCCCTCACCGCCACCACTAAAGCCCTCCTCCGAAGGCCCCAGAGGGTTATGGCGGTGAGGATGGCCCGGGCCTACCGGACGGTGGGCTGGGCGGCGGCTGGAGCCCTCGCAGCCTCCCCTCCGTGGGAGATCAAGGCGGTCGGGCTTGCCGAGGCCTACCGGGCCAAGGTGGAACGAAGGGAGCGGGGGGAGTCCCTCGCTCCCCAGGAGTTGGCCTGGGCCAAAGAGGTCCAGAGAGGGGAGGTGCTGGAGCGCTGGGCGGCAGAGCTTGCGGAGGCCGAATACGGCCTACGCACGATCGCAGCCATCCGCCCGGTGCTCCAGGAATGGTGCGGGAGGGATCACGGGTCCCTGACCTTCCACCTGGTGCAGGTGCTGTCCGGGCATGGTTGCTTCGGGCGGTACCTGCACAGGGTGGCGGGTAGGGAGGAGACGGCGACGTGCCACGAGTGCGGCGCCGCCGAGGACACAGCCCAGCACACCTTGGAGGTGTGCAGCGCATGGGCTGAGCGGCGCCGCACCCTGGCGGCGACGATTGGCGGCGACCTCTCGCTCCCCAGCGTTGTACGCGCAATGCTGGAGAGCGAGACGTCCTGGGAGGCCGTCACCTCCTTCTGCGACGACGTAATGTCGCAGAAGGAGGAGAGGGAGCGGGAACGCGAGAATGATCCCCTCGCGAACCCGCTCCGGCGCAGACGGACGGGAAGGAGGCGGCGACAGTTCGCCGCCAACCTTCCCTAGTGGTGCTAGCCGACGGGGGATGGGGATCCTCTGTCGGCCGTAACAGCCCACACGTCTAGGGGGGGGACCAAGTATTCCGGTCCCCCCTCTCTTGGCGCGGGAGCTCCGGCATAGGCTGGGGCGGCCAGCGGATGCTGTGGTGACTCCAAACTCTCCCATGGCATCCGCAAATGGCAAGAGAGGGAATACCGGTGGGTTTTTAGTGGGTATGCCTCCCCCCCTCCTTCCATTAGGGAAGGAGGTTACGGGGGAGGTGAGTCCCACATAACTTCCGCGCCGTCCCCACGGCGCGGTCGTATGCGTAACGCATTTTCCCACCGTCAAAAAAAAAAAAAAAAAAAAAAAAAAGGTTAGGTTAGGTTAGGTTTGACCTTCCACCTGGTGCAGGTGCTGTCCGGGCATGGTTGCTTCGGGCGGTACCTGCACAGGGTGGCGGGTAGGGAGGAGACGGCGTCGTGCCACGAGTGCGGCGCCGCCGAGGACACAGCCCAGCACACCTTGGAGGTGTGCAGCGCATGGGCTGAGCGGCGCCGCACCCTGGCGGCGACGATTGGCGGCGACCTCTCGCTCCCCAGCGTTGTACGCGCAATGCTGGAGAGCGAGACGTCCTGGGAGGCCGTCACCTCCTTCTGCGACGACGTAATGTCGCAGAAGGAGGAGAGGGAGCGGGAACGCGAGAATGATCCCCTCGCGAACCCGCTCCGGCGCAGACGGACGGGAAGGAGGCGGCGACAGTTCGCCGCCAACCTTCCCTAGTGGTGCTAGCCGACGGGGGATGGGGATCCTCTGTCGGCCGTAACAGCCCACACGTCTAGGGGGGGGACCAAGTATTCCGGTCCCCCCTCTCTTGGCGCGGGAGCTCCGGCATAGGCTGGGGCGGCCAGCGGATGCTGTGGTGACTCCAAACTCTCCCATGGCATCCGCAAATGGCAAGAGAGGGAATACCGGTGGGTTTTTAGTGGGTATGCCTCCCCCCTCCTTCCATTAGGGAAGGAGGTTACGGGGGAGGTGAGTCCCACATAACTTCCGCGCCGTCCCCACGGCGCGGTCGTATGCGTAACGCATTTTCCCACCGTCAAAAAAAAAAAAAAAAAAAAAAAAAAAGGTTAGGTTAGGTTAGGTTAGGTTAGGTTAGGTTACCACGGACCTGCTTAGTTGTCTAAGTGGGCGGAGAGGTGTACTCCGACGTGGCGCGTCCCCGGGTGGTGGATAGGGGAATGCCTGCCTCGCGGCGGGTAGGGGCAATAGCTCCCGCGAACCAAACACTGGGGGGGGAACTGGGGCGGCCTTCCTAACCGAAGGCCTTTGTGGAGAAGCCCACGCCACTTCTCCTTCCGTAGCCCGCAGATCCAATTCAACGACCCCAGTCGTGGCGTTAATGGGGTATGTTTTGAATACTGCGGAGCGGAGGGCTTGCCTTAACTGGCCGGCCCGTGAGAAGGACACTCTATAACACCCGACAGTGAAGTCGTTAAAACCTGTGGATACCTGGCGACCTCCACAGTAAGTAGCCGCACTACCGGAATGGACGTCACCCGGTAGTGCAAACCCTTCGTTCCATTCTCGTGGGTACAAAAATGAGTTGTCAAAAACCCCCCCCCCCCCCAACAACAAAACTTTTTGCCTTCCAAAGGAAGCGGCGTGTCTCATGTCGCAACCGGAGGAAGAGGCGGAGAGGGCCATTGTCCGAGCTACGGACACGGCCTTCTCAAAGAAGGAGAGAGGGCAGCCGTCCAGCCTAAGCATGGCGCTGGAGACGGAGCTGCCAAACACGAGAGACGAAGCAGGCTATAGTGGTGCTCCAGAGGGCAAGGTTTCAGCCTATCGCCTTAACTTTCCGCGGCTCCGACCGGGAGCCAAAGGGAGGGTAAAGGCGCAAGAGCCTAAGGATGGAACCAGGGACAGGAGCCCTGCTGAGAGGAATGAAGAGCGGCGCGTCGTCACCATCTCGGACGCGTCCGAATCGGAGAAGGGAGAGGGAGAGGAGTCTTCAAAGATGGTTCTGGAGACAGACCTCCCAGAAGTTTCCTTGGGTGAAGAGCTGAATAAGCATATCACCCGGAAACGGCCGACGGTGACCCTGGTTGAGGGACCAAAGTCACCAAAAATTGGGTCGGCGCGCAGAGGCGCCCTTACAGGACGGCGTCGGAGTCTCGTGGCAGCGGCCAGTGGTCGTCCTGCCATAATAGTCTCTGAGGTGGAGAACGTGGCGGACTCGGACGAGGAACCTGGCCCTCGCCGGTATTACCGCGACATGGTTGTCGCGCACGAGGTCGATGGGGGCGACGAGCTTCGCATCCCTGAACCACAAACCAAGGAGACCCTGGTTGCTGCGGCGCTCCTGAACGTGGCCACAATCCAGGAGCAAGTCCGGAAGAGTGGCCACCTCAAGGGCACAGTCTGGGGCGCAATAAATACAGCCGCTGCAGGAGTGATCGACGCGGTTGAAGCTTTGCGGACAATCACTCCTGCCGAGGAGCACCGCCGTCTCCGAGCGGACAACAACCGGCTCGCTCGAGAGCTGGACATTGTTCGTGCGGAACTGAAGGCCTTTAAACAGGCCTTCGAGAAATCGCGGGCGAGCACCGCCAAGGCAGCTCGCGACCCAGCAGCCCCTGATGTGAGGGAGCTGATGGAGGAGCTGAGGCGTGACCTCCAAATATCCCTGGGCGGGATGTTAAATGCCCGCCTAGGGGAGCTGGAGTCACGACTCCCGCCAGAACCGGTCCTAAGACCCCCGCTCGCGGCTGACAGGCGCCTGGAGCCCCCGCCTCGCCCAAGGGCCCAGCCGAATCTGGCGGACGGTGCCATGCGCCGACCCGCTGGCCCAACGGCCCCCAAGGCCAAAAAGCCTAATAGGGCCCCTACACCTCCCCCCACCAACGGAGGTAGGGAAGAGGGACCACATACCGGTCCCAGGCGCCAGTCTGGTCCCAAGCCGCAGACCACCCCGGGACCAAGCCGGCAGCAGGAAACTGCTGCCACCGGCCATACTGCGGCGGAAACGCCCTGGACCAGGGTGGTGGGCCGCAAGGCCAAGGGCGGGAAGGGGAAACCCCAACCCCAAACCACTCCCACATCGAGGCCCTCCGCACCGAGGGCGGCCAAAATTCGGGTCCCACGTACGGCCGCCCTCGTGGTGACCCTGAAGGAGGGTGTGCGGGCTACCTACGTGGAGGTGATGGCGAAAGCCAGAGCCTCCGTCCGCCTTTCGGAGGCCGGTCTGGAGACGGTCAAAATCAAAACGACCATGACCGGCTCCAGAATGCTGGAAGTGGGCGGCGACAGCCCTGGGCCTAGCGCTGACCAACTCGCCGAGATGCTCCGCCAGGCCATCGGTGACTTGGCGGAGGTGACCCGGCCCACCAAATCCGCTGAGTTGAGGCTTACTGGCCTTGACGAATCAGTGAGCCGGGAGGAGATTGTCGCCGTCATGGCCACTAAGGGAGGCTGCGCCCCTACCGAAATCAAGGTAGGGGCTATCAGAGCCAGCCAATGGGGGCAGTGCTCTGTTATCATCCGCTGCCCCGCTGTGGTTGCAAAGGCCGCAGCCACAGCGGGGAGGGTGGCCATCGGCTGGTGCCTGGCCACTGTCGCGCCGGTGGAGGCCCTGCCCATGCGCTGTTACAAGTGCATGGCGCTGGGCCACACCAGGGCCCTGTGCCCGTCAACGGCCGAGCACGGCAACAAATGCTTCCGCTGCGGCGAGGAGGGCCATCTGGCAGCGGCCTGTGAGGCGGCGCCGAAGTGTGCGGTCTGTGCCCAAGCGGGCCGACCGCACAACCACACGATGGGGGGAACTAAATGCGCCCCCCCTTCGGTCAAGGGTAAGGCCCCATTGACCCGGGCCTCAACCGAACGTGGCGGCCATCTGGCCATTGAGGAGCCCGTAATGCAGGTGTCGTAATGCCAGCACACCTGCATTACGAGCTCCTCCAGGTGAATGCCAACCACTCGGCTCGCGCACAGGACCTGCTAATGCAGGTCCTAGCCGAGTGGCGCATCGACGTGGCGGTCGTCGCCGAGCCCTACTTCGTCCCCCCCCAGCAAAACTGGGTTGGGGACACGGAGGGCTTGGTGGGCGTGGTGGTGCCGGCTGCCGGGCAGCAGCGCCTCTCGCTAAGAGAGAGGGGCGCTGGATACGCGGCGGCAAACTGGGGAGAAGTAGTCGTCATCGGAGTCTACTTCTCCCCCAACAGGCCCCTCTCAGATTTTGAGAGGTTCCTGGGGGGCCTGGAGCCGGTGGTTCAAAGAGCATCACCGGCCCAAGTGGTCCTGATGGGGGACTTCAACGCCAAGTGCGCGGCGTGGGGGTCCCCCATCACAGACCAAAGAGGGGCGCTTCTGCGGGACTGGGCCGCCATGATCGGCCTGGTCCTGCAAAATGTAGGGCGCGCCAACACCTGCGTCCGACAGCAGGGGGGGTCAATTGTGGACCTCACGTTCACAACCCCTGCTGTCGGCGCTCGTGTGAGCCAGTGGCGCGTCCTGGAGGAGGTGGAGACCCTGTCGGACCACCTTTACATCCGCTTCAGGGTCTCCAAAGCGCCCCGCGGGCCTCAGGCCCGGGCGGTGGGAGGGCGGGGCGGGGATTTCCCAAAGTGGGCGATTTCCCGCCTCGATCGGGACCGGGCGGAGGAGGCCGCCGTGGTCCAGGCGTGGTGCGCCGACCCCCCCGACACCATGGGGGTCGACGAAAGGGCCGTCAGGTTCCGCGAGGACCTGACGGCCATATGCGACGCGGCCATGCCGAGGGCGCGAAAGGGTGCGCCCAGGCGGGCCGTATACTGGTGGTCGCAGGACCTGGCGGACCTCCGAGCCGCCAGCGACAGAGCCCGCCGCGCCTTTACCCGGTGCAGAAGGAGGCGGACTCGGGTGCCGGGCGAGGAGGAGAGGCTCCTCGCCGAGCTGCGCGCAGCCAAGGCCGCCTTCAAGGCGGCCATCGCGCGTGCCAAGGATTCAGCTCATGCTGAATTCTTGGCCACGCTGGACGAGGATCCGTGGGGTCGCCCGTACCGAATGGTACGGGCTAAACTGAAGGTGTCCCCCCCCACGGAGGACTTCGAGCCGGGAGTCCTCGCCGCGGTGGTCGACGGCCTCTTCCCCGCAAGCCCGCCTTTCGACCCGCCGCGGATGGCGCCGCCAGAAGAGGAGCCCGCTGCCCCCGTCGACGTTCCCCCAGTGACGGGGGAGGAAATGGCGAGGGTGGTGGGCCGACTCAAGGGGTGCCGCAAGGCACCTGGGCCCGATGGCGTCCCGGGGAAGGTGCTTCCGATCGCGGCGAAGCACCTGGGGGACCGGCTCTGCGGCCTAATGGACCGCTGCCTGGCCGCGGGGCAGTTTCCCCAAATTTGGAAGGAGGGCCGCCTGGTCCTCCTGCGGAAGGAGAGCAGACCGGCGGACTCTCCTTCCGGGTGGCGGCCGCTCGTCATGCTGGACGAGACCGGGAAGCTCCTCGAGAGAGTGATCGCTTCCCGGATCGCCCACCATCTGACGAGCGAAGGGCCGGATCTTGCGGGGAACCAGTTCGGGTTCCGGGTAGGGCGGTCCACGTTGGACGCCCTATCCGCCCTGAAGGGGTTCACCGAAGATGCGGCCAGGAGGGGCCAGGGGGCCGTGGCGGTATCTCTCGATATCGCCAACGCCTTCGGGTCCCTCCCCTTCGGAGTGATAGAGGAGGCGCTCCGGTATCACCGGGTGCCCCTCTACCTCCGGAGGGTTGTGGGGCACTACCTGACGGGGCGGGTAGTGCTCTACACGGGGAGGGGGGGGATTCGGATGGCCCAGCCGGTGACCAGTGGCGTTCCGCAGGGGTCCGTGCTAGGGCCCCTATTATGGAACGTCGGGTACGACTGGGTCATCCGCGCGAGGGTGCTGCCCCGGATGGCGGTGTACTGCTACGCAGATGACACCCTCATCGCCGTCCGGGGCACCACCTTCGAAGAGGTGGCAAGAAGGGCGGAGGTGGGAGCCACCCTAGTGATCCGGCGGATCGAGGCGCTGGGCCTGAAAGTGTCCCTCCCCAAGACGGAGGCCCTCTGCTTCCGAGGGCCCCGGTGGAGGCTGCCGCGCGGAGCCGCCCTGCGCGTCAACGGCGAGGCCGTCGAGGTGAGGGCCCACATAAAATATCTGGGCCTTACCCTCGACGGCAAATGGGAGTTCGGGGAGCACTTTCGCAGACTGGCTCCCCGACTCGCGGGCGCGGCGGGAGCCCTGGGCCGGCTCCTGCCCAATCAGGGCGGACCTAATGCCCCCTGCAGACGCCTGTTTGCAGGGGTCATTAGGAGTATGGCCCTGTACGGGGCCCCTATATGGGCGGAGTCCCTCACCGCCACCACCAAAGCCCTCCTCCGAAGGCCCCAGAGGGTCATGGCGGTGAGGATGGCCCGGGCCTACCGAACGGTGGGCTGGGCGGCGGCTGGAGCCCTCGCAGCCTCCCCTCCGTGGGAGATCGAGGCGGTCGGGCTTGCCGAGGCCTACCGGGCCAAGGTGGAACGAAGGGAGCGGGGGGAGTCCCTCGCTCCCCAGGAGTTGGCCCGGGCCAAAGAGGTCCAGAGAGGGGAGGTGCTGGAGCGCTGGGCGGCAGAGCTTGCGGAGGCTGAATACGGCCTACGCACGATCGCAGCCATCCACCCGGTGCTCCAGGAATGGTGCGGGAGGGATCACGGGTCCCTGACTTTCCACCTGGTGCAGGTGCTGTCCGGGCATGGTTGCTTCGGGCGGTACCTGCACAGGGTGGCGGGTAGGGAGGAGACGGCGTCGTGCCACGAGTGCGGCGCCGCCGAGGACACAGCCCAGCACACCTTGGAGGTGTGCAGCGCATGGGCTGAGCGGCGCCGCACCCTGGCGGCGACGATTGGCGGCGACCTCTCGCTCCCCAGCGTTGTACGCGCAATGCTGGAGAGCGAGACGTCCTGGGAGGCCGTCACCTCCTTCTGCGACGACGTAATGTCGCAGAAGGAGGAGAGGGAGCGGGAACGCGAGAATGATCCCCTCGCAAACCCGCTCCGGCGCAGACGGACGGGAAGGAGGCGGCGACAGTTCGCCGCCAACCTTCCCTAGTGGTGCTAGCCGACGGGGGATGGGGATCCTCTGTCGGCCGTAACAGCCCACACGTCTAGGGGGGGGACCAAGTATTCCGGTCCCCCCTCTCTTGGCGCGGGAGCTCCGGCATAGGCTGGGGCGGCCAGCGGATGCTGTGGTGACTCCAAACTCTCCCATGGCATCCGCAAATGGCAAGAGAGGGAATACCGGTGGGTTTTTAGTGGGTATGCCTCCCCCCCTCCTTCCATTAGGGAAGGAGGTTACGGGGGAGGTGAGTCGCACATAACTTCCGCGCCGTCCCCACGGCGCGGTCGTATGCGTAACGCATTTTCCCACCGTCAAAAAAAAAAAAAAAAAAAAAAAAAAAAAAAAAAAAAAAAAAAAAAAGGTTAGGTTAGGTTAGGTTAGGTTTTTTTTTTTTTTTTTTTTTTTTTTTTTTTTTTTTTTTTTTTTTTTTTTTTTTTTTTTTCCTACGCTACCTCTGACATAAGTCTATGAGTCTGTGTTTACGTATACCTTTGCATTCCAGTTCCATCATTTCCACTGATCACTACCATTCCACATACTGTATCTTTCTACTACTCATCCTCATTCTTACTATTGGGTTACCGACCCTTCAAACTGTGTTCCTATTCTAACTTATATATCTAATTTTATTTCATATCTTGCATTCCGGCCTCTTTGTCATTCCGTCTATCAAATATTCTGGCCTCTTTGTCACACATCATCTTTTATCCTTTCTTATATCTAGCGGGGGGAACAGGTTTCAGGATACAGTCGTTGTTCTTTAATATTACAACAAAACTACAATAATACAATCATGTTGACAATCTGATTACAAACACATCTTACCATTCCTAATTTTAACATACATTTTATACATTCCAGTTACAGGCTAAAGTTTCTCATATTTCTATTTTCTATCTTAATCTAACAATATTACTTATTCTGTATTTAGCAGTCTTTTGACTACTTACATTGTTTGTCTATTTCTTTGTATGCTAATTTTTAATATAATTCAATATATCATTTTAGCATACTATACACTACTGTTTTTATTTTTTACTATCACCTTGTTAGCAATTTTAACACAAAAGTTCAAGAACTTATCACAATTTTTCCCTTCCATTATATACTTAATATTATCTTTATTTAACTCGGTGCCTATTTCTATTTCCAGGTTGTATCTCTCAACATTGTACACCGGACACTCTAGTAACAAATGGACTATATCCTCTGGCGTCCCCGGCTCACAGCAGCACGATGGGTCCCCTTTGCACTTGAATCGGCTCAAGTACCCTGAGAACCCACCGTGCCCCGTCAAGACTTGAGTCAATGTACCACGGGGATTGATCCTCCTAACCAATCTATGCGCTCCCACCGCATCCGGAAAGAAGACTTTTGTCGTCGAAGCAGTCGTACCTGTTTTATACCTCTGGTTCCATACACCAAGCGTATCCATTCGTAGGATACGCCTGATGTATGATACCGGGCAAAGGTCGTAATTTGGTCTTCTTTTGGAACCCACAGCGGCCTCCTTAGCTAAGTGGTCAGCCCTCTCGTTGCCTTCCAACCCCGCATGGGCCTTAACCCAGAACAAGGAAATTTCCTTGCCCTGGAGGGAGATGGATCTTAAGTTCTCCCTTGCCGCTACGGCCAGCGGGTGAAAGCAACGATGGTTGGAGATGGTCTGCAAAGCTGCCCTAGAATCGCTATAGATCCCAAAAGAAGACCCCTTACTATTACGCGCCACACTCGTTGCTTCCCGCAACGCAAGAAGCTCGGCCTGGTACACCGTACAATAATCCGATAAAGCAAGCTTAACGGCCCTAGTCTCGGCGTCGCCTTGCCAGACTGACAATGCGGCGCCGACCCTGCCACCAATCTTGCTCCCGTCAGTATATATTCGGGTGTGGAAGTCACCATTTTTTTCCAGGACCTCCTGGTTACCCAGAATACCAAAACCAATACTCGCACGCTCCGCTGGATGGGGCGCCTCCAGCGCAGACCTCCTCCGCTCCACCTCCCTGTCGCCCAGCTGCGGCAGGTTTGCTCCCTTCTTGGCCTCATAAAGCGAGGCCGCCTCACGAACTCGGAGGTCGAGAGGGAGCATTCCAGCCAGCAACAGTGCAGCGTTCAGGGAGACGGTGCGGTAAGCCCCGCACTGTTTCCGCGCAATCCCCCGTTGCAACACTTCAAACTGCTTCCTAACCATTAGCTTCTCCGCGGCCGGTGCCCACACACTGGCAGCATACAATATTATTGGCTCAATTGTAGCCACGTAGATGGTCCGGACCACCTCTGGATGAAGCCCCCAGCTCACCCTCGCCGCCTTTGCCAGCTGTCTATAAATTCCCGTAGCTTTCCTGCACACATTTGCTACATGGGAATTAAACGTAAGCTTGTGATCTATCGTGACCCCGAGCAGTTTGACCTCCTTGGCCAAACCAATCTCGATCCCGCCCATGGTCAGACGCGGGGCGTCGTAAACAAGCTTCCTCGTAATCACCATCGCATTCGTCTTATGCGCGGCAAACTTGAGCTTATTCTCGACACCCCACGACAAAACATGTTCAAGTGCAAGATTGGCGCGTCTCTCTATCTCCTGAGACGTTCTGCCCTCAAAGACCAGGACTACGTCATCTGCGAAAGCCTGGCAAAAGTCACCCCCACCCACTAGGCTCTTCAAGAGAGGGTCTAGCAGGAGATTCCATAAGATTGGACCTCCTATGGAGCCCTGCACGCAACCCTTCTCCGTGCTCCTTATATATTGCTCCCCGGAGTAACGCACTACCACCTCCCGATCTTCGAGATAGCTGTCGATGGCTCTCCTCAGATTCAACGGGCAGTTTTCCTCCGCCAGCCGGACCCTAATAGCCGGCCACCAAGCGCTATCGAAGGCTCCCTCTATATCCAACGACACTAAAGTTACGATTTTCTTCTCGTCTAATTTGTTGCGGATATACTGCATAAGGTTATAGAGGGAGTCTTCGGTGCTCCTCTGTGGCATGAATCCATACTGGTTAGGACTTATACTAGGCAGCAGATGAAAACTGAGGCGAGCCACCAACATCTTCTCATACGTCTTCCCAAGGATAGAAAGGAGACCAATTGGCCTGTGGGACTTGGGGGTTGTGTAGTCACTCTTTCCAGGCTTCCTCAGTATGATCACAACCGCTCTCTTCCACGCAACTGGGAAATAACTGTATTCCAGGCACTTGTTCATAAATGCTAGAAAAAGCTCCGAATGACCTTGCATAGCACGAAGGCATACGTCGGCGGTAAAGCCGTCTTCACCCGGGGCCTTTTTAGGGTTAAAGGACTCACCAGCAGCAACCATCTCTTCCATGGTGAATGGCGGGTCACAAATTCCATTTTGCACCCCGACATTCACCCTCTCCGCTTTCCGTCAGATTTCCTGATGCTTTTCATTGTCACTAGTTGTAAGGTCTCCCGGGTAAAACGTCTCCGCCAAAAATTTAGCAGAGCCCTCTGCATCCAGAACCTTCCCATCCTTCACCAGTGGCAAATCCTCATCCCTACGTGAAGTCCTCCCTATAACCCTATATATCCCTTCCCACATACCTTCCCTATCCTGCTTCCCACAAAATTCTTTCCAGCTAATAATTTGAGCCCTAGCTACCTCTGCCTCATATTCACTCTTCTTTTCCAGGTAAGCATCAACCACCATCGACCTTCGAACTGGGGCTGCGCAACGGATTCTCCGCTTCCTACGGGTGACCTCCCGCTTCAACTCCGCGAGCTCCTCGGACCACCACGGTATAGCAAGAGTTTCCCTAGACTTCTTTTCAGGCATAGAATGTTTACAGGCTGTTGTTAAAACTTCAGTGATTCTCCGTGTGGTTTCTTCAATATCTCTGACGTTATCTATTTTAGTTATTTCCGCAACAGTAATATTTTTATTCAGCAATAATTGATTTAGTTTGTCATCAAACTCTTGCCAATTAGCTTTCTTCGAATTATATTTCCTTGTCGTACGGACTATTCCAATGCCTTTAGATTTTTGTAAGTTTATATGAAACATTATCGCGTTGTGGTCCGAGCACGTAAGACCTTCTTCAACTCTCCACTCATCGATACGGTCCAAGATGTTCATCGAGCAGGCAGTCACATCCACGAAGCTTTGATACCTCTTCCCACCACGGATGGTATCGAAAGTCGGAATTTTACCTTTGTTCAATATAGACAGATTGAGCTCATCCAAACATCCAGCAAGTTCCTCTCCCCTGAGGTCATTCACCGGACTGCCCCACCACATACACTTCGCATTCACGTCGCCTCCGACAATCCAACCCGCCGAACCGACCTCCCGGTGTATTCGGGCAAGAGTATCCAAGTCCGGCCCTATGGGATGGTCGTGTTTGGGACACTCAAGGTACACAGAGGCAAATGTTATCTTCCAGGCACCAGTTCGGATCCTCACCACAACGATGTTATTTGTGGTGAGCTGAGGCAGCTGTAAAACGTCTACCTCCTGATCAAAGACTGCAATAGCAGCCTTTACGACCCCATCTCCTACACTGGTGTTCTGGAAGACCCTGACCCCCCTGCGACCCCTCATCTCCCCCAACGACCCCACATAAGGCTCCTGAACGAGTGCCACCGCCACTCCACGCCTCACCGCCTCAACCATGAGCTCGTCAGTCGCCAGTTTGGACCGTCGGAGATTCGCCTGCACTATTATGTATTTACCCATTCCCTCCTGGCTGCCCTTAGCAATAAGCCACGGTTGCCCTCGCTATCTCGTCCCACCTCCTCCTTGTAGGGCAGTCGTGGCTAAAAGCGTTGTGCACCGCGTGTTCAGATCCTCCCCTTGCGCAGTTCTTACAGCTAGGGGGTACACCAGCTAAATAGTCAGCGCACTCACCCCTCAGATGCGGGCCACCGCAATGACTGCACAAGTCCACTGACTCTGTGCAGTACTTTTTGCCGTGGCCAAAACCCAAGCAGCGAGTGCACTGCATAAGCGGGGTCTGGTCTTCGACCCGCACACGCTGGAGGTCAATATGAGCGTAGCCCTTGTCAAGCATCCTCCGCCAAACAGTCGGCGAGACGCCGACGACAACATGACTGGTGTGGGGGTTCCGTGTCCTCCTCCTATACCTCACCTTTACTCTATCGCTCTCTGCGTCGAGATCGCAGAAAACCCCCCGATTCTGATTCCTCAGCGCTTTAACTATATCCTCGTCTGTATTGACGGCGAGCACACTCCTGAGGACCAGCAACGGGTCCTTGTTGACTACCTCCTCGACGCTGAGGTCAACTCCGTCCGTTCTCAAACGCTCCTTAATCCTATCCCTATCTTCTTTCGTCTTCAACCCAATTATGACCTTCCGGTCCCTAGCTTTCCTCACCCTCTCCACTTGAATCCACCCCTCCTTCGCATCAACCGCCTTCCTGATTCTGTCAAGAACCACCTCCCCAGTTTCCGCACTATTCTTAGAGGTAACGCACACAGAATGCAGCGTCCCCCGTCCCTGGATCGGCTTCTCAACATGGCTGGCAGCTGCTTCGGCATAGGTTTTTTCAGCCATTTTGTGAAGGGTGTACTCCAGCGTCTCCTTCAATTCCTCCATTTTCCTGCTGTTATCCTCAATCAACCTCTGATGATCATCTAATTTAGAGATCAAGTCATGGTCAACAGGTTGAGGTATCCTACCTGGAATGGCAACCACTTTTGCAGGGTCAATTTTCCCAGAACCTGCCTGATCCTTAGGCTTAGCCCTAGGTCTAGCATCGACCCTAGCCCCATCCGTGCTTTTTATAATACTATAAAGCTTATCCAGAGCAACTGCCACCTCAATCTTTATTTCGGTCTTCAGGTTCTTGGCGGCATTCAGGTGAGTCTTCCCCTTATGCAGGATCTTCCTCGCCTCCGCCACCCTTTCTGACAATTGCTCTGCAATAGGGCTAGAGGTCTTCAGCACAGGTGATCGTTTATCACCACCCAGAGTCGCCGACTTAGCCCCTGAAGGACCCGCCTTAGCAGCATCATCCGTCAGAGTCTGGGTGATGTTAAGACCCCCAGCTTCCCAATCCCCGATGCTACGCCCAACTTTCACTGCCTTCGCTACCGGGCTCAGTTCATTAAGGGGAGACTTATCGCCCGTAGGCTTCCTAACAGGGGTCCTCATCCCGAACATGTCGGAGGTACAGTCCGTGCGAGTAGGGTCGATACAGCTGATCCTGTCAGTTGTAAAAGTGGTATATATGGTATCAGCTGTACCTCCCGTGTTTGGCAAACAAAATTTCAAGTAAAAATAAAAGTAAAAATGAGGTTTGTCGCTCTAACTAATAAATGTGAGTCCCCGACTCTGTCCTAATAGGCAGTTGTATAAGGACTGCCCGTCAATTAAAAGAAAGAAACCCCAATCAAACAATAAAGAAAAAACATACAAGGGGTCAACCCTTAGTCTACTGTCACTGGACTGAAGTGACCCAAGTACCAGACTACAATGAAAACAAAAGAAAATAACAAGAAAAATTTCGAAGAAAAAGTTTAATACAAGTAGTTAAGGCTCTATGTAGAGCCTAAATCAACACCAATATAACTGCACTACACAGCGCAGGTCTTAAGATTACTTACAGCTAACAACAAAATAAAAATAAAAAAATTTTTCGTCTTAAACCTATTTCGGCTCTATGTAGAGCAACGTGACTCCACCCAAGGGATAGCTCTCCCCGAGCGCTCCCAGGGGACACCAAGCACGTCCCGCTAGCTCCAAGGGTTCCAGAGATATGACCGGTCACAGTTTCCGGTACCAAAAACAAGATGGCCGCCGAAAACCGATACCAGGACGTATCTCGGGAACCAATGGTCCAATCGGAGGTTAGGTTAGGTTAGGTTAGGTTAGGTTAGGTTAGGTTAGGTTAGGTTAGGTTAGGTTAGGTTTCACGGACCTGCTTAGTTGTCTAAGTGGGCGGAGAGGTGTACTCCGACGTGGCGCGTCCCCGGGTGGTGGATAGGGGAATGCCTGCCTCGCGGCGGGTAGGGGCAATAGCTCCCGCGAACCAAACACTGGGGGGGGAACTGGGGCGGCCTTCCTAACCGAAGGCCTTTGTGGAGAAGCCCACGCCACTTCTCCTTCCGTAGCCCGCAGATCCAATTCAACGACCCCAGTCGTGGCGTTAATGGGGTATGTTTTGAATACTGTGGAGCGGAGGGCTTGCCTTAACTGGCCGGCCCGTGAGAAGGACACTCTATAACACCCGACAGTGAAGTCGTTAAAACCTGTGGATACCTGGCGACCTCCACAGTAAGTAGCCGCACTACCGGAATGGACGTCACCCGGTAGTGCAAACCCTTCGTTCCATTCTCGTGGGTACAAAAATGAGTTGTCAAAAAAACCCCCCCCCCCCCAACAACAAAACTTTTTGCCTTCCAAAGGAAGCGGCGTGTCTCATGTCGCAACCGGAGGAAGAGGCGGAGAGGGCCATTGTCCGAGCTACGGACACGGCCTTCTCAAAGAAGGAGAGAGGGCAGCCGTCCAGCCTAAGCATGGCGCTGGAGACGGAGCTGCCAAACACGAGAGACGAAGCAGGCTATAGTGGTGCTCCAGAGGGCAAGGTTTCAGCCTATCGCCTTAACTTTCCGCGGCTCCGACCGGGAGCCAAAGGGAGGGTAAAGGCGCAAGAGCCTAAGGATGGAACCAGGGACAGGAGCCCTGCTGAGAGGAATGAAGAGCGGCGCGTCGTCACCATCTCGGACGCGTCCGAATCGGAGAAGGGAGAGGGAGAGGAGTCTTCAAAGATGGTTCTGGAGACAGACCTCCCAGAAGTTTCCTTGGGTGAAGAGCTGAATAAGCATATCACCCGGAAACGGCCGACGGTGACCCTGGTTGAGGGACCAAAGTCACCAAAAATTGGGTCGGCGCGCAGAGGCGCCCTTACAGGACGGCGTCGGAGTCTCGTGGCAGCGGCCAGTGGTCGTCCTGCCATAATAGTCTCTGAGGTGGAGAACGTGGCGGACTCGGACGAGGAACCTGGCCCTCGCCGGTATTACCGCGACATGGTTGTCGCGCACGAGGTCGATGGGGGCGACGAGCTTCGCATCCCTGAACCACAAACCAAGGAGACCCTGGTTGCTGCGGCGCTCCTGAACGTGGCCACAATCCAGGAGCAAGTCCGGAAGAGTGGCCACCTCAAGGGCACAGTCTGGGGCGCAATAAATACAGCCGCTGCAGGAGTGATCGACGCGGTTGAAGCTTTGCGGACAATCACTCCTGCCGAGGAGCACCGCCGTCTCCGAGCGGACAACAACCGGCTCGCTCGAGAGCTGGACATTGTTCGTGCGGAACTGAAGGCCTTTAAACAGGCCTTCGAGAAATCGCGGGCGAGCACCGCCAAGGCAGCTCGCGACCCAGCAGCCCCTGATGTGAGGGAGCTGATGGAGGAGCTGAGGCGTGACCTCCAAATATCCCTGGGCGGGATGTTAAATGCCCGCCTAGGGGAGCTGGAGTCACGACTCCCGCCAGAACCGGTCCTAAGACCCCCGCTCGCGGCTGACAGGCGCCTGGAGCCCCCGCCTCGCCCAAGGGCCCAGCCGAATCTGGCGGACGGTGCCATGCGCCGACCCGCTGGCCCAACGGCCCCCAAGGCCAAAAAGCCTAATAGGGCCCCTACACCTCCCCCCACCAACGGAGGTAGGGAAGAGGGACCACATACCGGTCCCAGGCGCCAGTCTGGTCCCAAGCCGCAGACCACCCCGGGACCAAGCCGGCAGCAGGAAACTGCTCCCACCGGCCATACTGCGGCGGAAACGCCCTGGACCAGGGTGGTGGGCCGCAAGGCCAAGGGCGGGAAGGGGAAACCCCAACCCCAAACCACTCCCACATCGAGGCCCTCCGCACCGAGGGCGGCCAAAATTCGGGTCCCACGTACGGCCGCCCTCGTGGTGACCCTGAAGGAGGGTGTGCGGGCTACCTACGTGGAGGTGATGGCGAAAGCCAGAGCCTCCGTCCGCCTTTCGGAGGCCGGTCTGGAGACGGTCAAAATCAAAACGACCATGACCGGCTCCAGAATGCTGGAAGTGGGCGGCGACAGCCCTGGGCCTAGCGCTGACCAACTCGCCGAGATGCTCCGCCAGGCCATCGGTGACTTGGCGGAGGTGACCCGGCCCACCAAATCCGCTGAGTTGAGGCTTACTGGCCTTGACGAATCAGTGAGCCGGGAGGAGATTGTCGCCGTCATGGCCACTAAGGGAGGCTGCGCCCCTACCGAAATCAAGGTAGGGGCTATCAGAGCCAGCCAATGGGGGCAGTGCTCTGTTATCATCCGCTGCCCCGCTGTGGTTGCAAAGGCCGCAGTCACAGCGGGGAGGGTGGCCTTCGGCTGGTGCCTGGCCACTGTCGCGCCGGTGGAGGCCCTGCCCATGCGCTGTTACAAGTGCATGGCGCTGGGCCACACCAGGGCCCTGTGCCCGTCAACGGCCGAGCACGGCAACAAATGCTTCCGCTGCGGCGAGGAGGGCCATCTGGCAGCGGCCTGTGAGGCGGCGCCGAAGTGTGCGGTCTGTGCCCAAGCGGGCCGACCGCACAACCACACGATGGGGGGAACTAAATGCGCCCCCCCTTCGGTCAAGGGTAAGGCCCCATTGACCCGGGCCCCAACCGAACGTGGCGGCCATCTGGCCATTGAGGAGCCCGTAATGCAGGTGTCGTAATGCCAGCACACCTGCATTACGAGCTCCTCCAGGTGAATGCCAACCACTCGGCTCGCGCACAGGACCTGCTAATGCAGGTCCTAGCCGAGTGGCGCATCGACGTGGCGGTCGTCGCCGAGCCCTACTTCGTCCCCCCCCAGCAAAACTGGGTTGGGGACACGGAGGGCTTGGTGGGCGTGGTGGTGCCGGCTGCCGGGCAGCAGCGCCTCTCGCTAAGAGAGAGGGGCGCTGGATACGCGGCGGCAAACTGGGGAGAAGTAGTCGTCATCGGAGTCTACTTCTCCCCCAACAGGCCCCTCTCAGATTTTGAGAGGTTCCTGGGGGGCCTGGAGCCGGTGGTTCAAAGAGCATCACCGGCCCAAGTGGTCCTGATGGGGGACTTCAACGCCAAGTGCGCGGCGTGGGGGTCCCCCATCACAGACCAAAGAGGGGCGCTTCTGCGGGACTGGGCCGCCATGATCGGCCTGGTCCTGCAAAATGTAGGGCGCGCCAACACCTGCGTCCGACAGCAGGGGGGGTCAATTGTGGACCTCACGTTCACAACCCCTGCTGTCGGCGCTCGTGTGAGCCAGTGGCGCGTCCTGGAGGAGGTGGAGACCCTGTCGGACCACCTTTACATCCGCTTCAGGGTCTCCAAAGCGCCCCGCGGGCCTCAGGCCCGGGCGGTGGGAGGGCGGGGCGGGGATTTCCCAAAGTGGGCGATTTCCCGCCTCGATCGGGACCGGGCGGAGGAGGCCGCCGTGGTCCAGGCGTGGTGCGCCGACCCCCCCGACACCATGGGGGTCGACGAGAGGGCCGTCAGGTTCCGCGAGGACCTGACGGCCATATGCGACGCGGCCATGCCGAGGGCGCGAAAGGGTGCGCCCAGGCGGGCCGTATACTGGTGGTCGCAGGACCTGGCGGACCTCCGAGCCGCCAGCGACAGAGCCCGCCGCGCCTTTACCCGGTGCAGAAGGAGGCGGACTCGGGTGCCGGGCGAGGAGGAGAGGCTCCTCGCCGAGCTGCGCGCAGCCAAGGCCGCCTTCAAGGCGGCCATCGCGCGTGCCAAAGATTCAGCTCATGCTGAATTCTTGGCCACGCTGGACGAGGATCCGTGGGGTCGCCCGTACCGAATGGTACGGGCTAAACTGAAGGTGTCCCCCCCCACGGAGGACTTCGAGCCGGGAGTCCTCGCCGCGGTGGTCGACGGCCTCTTCCCCGCAAGCCCGCCTTTCGACCCGCCGCGGATGGCGCCGCCAGAAGAGGAGCCCGCTGCCCCCGTCGACGTTCCCCCAGTGACGGGGGAGGAAATGGCGAGGGTGGTGGGCCGACTCAAGGGGTGCCGCAAGGCACCTGGGCCCGATGGCGTCCCGGGGAAGGTGCTTCCGATCGCGGCGAAGCACCTGGGGGACCGGCTCTGCGGCCTAATGGACCGCTGCCTGGCCGCGGGGCAGTTTCCCCAAATTTGGAAGGAGGGCCGCCTGGTCCTCCTGCGGAAGGAGAGCAGACCGGCGGACTCTCCTTCCGGGTGGCGGCCGCTCGTCATGCTGGACGAGACCGGGAAGCTCCTCGAGAGAGTGATCGCTTCCCGGATCGCCCACCATCTGACGAGCGAAGGGCCGGATCTTGCGGGGAACCAGTTCGGGTTCCGGGTAGGGCGGTCCACGTTGGACGCCCTATCCGCCCTGAAGGGGTTCACCGAAGATGCGGCCAGGAGGGGCCAGGGGGCCGTGGCGGTATCTCTCGATATCGCCAACGCCTTCGGGTCCCTCCCCTTCGGAGTGATAGAGGAGGCGCTCCGGTATCACCGGGTGCCCCTCTACCTCCGGAGGGTTGTATGGCACTACCTGACGGGGCGGGTAGTGCTCTACACGGGGAGGGGGGGGATTCGGATGGCCCAGCCGGTGACCAGTGGCGTTCCGCAGGGGTCCGTGCTAGGGCCCCTATTATGGAACGTCGGGTACGACTGGGTCATCCGCGCGAGGGTGCTGCCCCGGATGGCGGTGTACTGCTACGCAGATGACACCCTCATCGCCGTCCGGGGCACCACCTTCGAAGAGGTGGCAAGAAGGGCGGAGGTGGGAGCCACCCTAGTGATCCGGCGGATCGAGGCGCTGGGCCTGAAAGTGTCCCTCCCCAAGACGGAGGCCCTCTGCTTCCGAGGGCCCCGGTGGAGGCTGCCGCGCGGAGCCGCCCTGCGCGTCAACGGCGAGGCCGTCGAGGTGAGGGCCCACATAAAATATCTGGGCCTTACCCTCGACGGCAAATGGGAGTTCGGGGAGCACTTTCGCAGACTGGCTCCCCGACTCGCGGGCGCGGCGGGAGCCCTGGGCCGGCTCCTGCCCAATCAGGGCGGACCTAATGCCCCCTGCAGACGCCTGTTTGCAGGGGTCATTAGGAGTATGGCCCTGTACGGGGCCCCTATATGGGCGGAGTCCTTCACCGCCACCACCAAAGCCCTCCTCCGAAGGCCCCAGAGGGTCATGGCGGTGAGGATGGCCCGGGCCTACCGAACGGTGGGCTGGGCGGCGGCTGGAGCCCTCGCAGCCTCCCCTCCTTGGGAGATCGAGGCGGTCGGGCTTGCCGAGGCCTACCGGGCCAAGGTGGAACGAAGGGAGCGGGGGGAGTCCCTCGCTCCCCAGGAGTTGGCCCGGGCCAAAGAGGTCCAGAGAGGGGAGGTGCTGGAGCGCTGGGCGGCAGAGCTTGCGGAGGCTGAATACGGCCTACGCACGATCGCAGCCATCCACCCGGTGCTCCAGGAATGGTGCGGGAGGGATCACGGGTCCCTGACCTTCCACCTGGTGCAGGTGCTGTCCGGGCATGGTTGCTTCGGGCGGTACCTGCACAGGGTGGCGGGTAGGGAGGAGACGGCGTCGTGCCACGAGTGCGGCGCCGCCGAGGACACAGCCCAGCACACCTTGGAGGTGTGCAGCGCATGGGCTGAGCGGCGCCGCACCCTGGCGGCGACGATTGGCGGCGACCTCTCGCTCCCCAGCGTTGTACGCGCAATGCTGGAGAGCGAGACGTCCTGGGAGGCCGTCACCTCCTTCTGCGACGACGTAATGTCGCAGAAGGAGGAGAGGGAGCGGGAACGCGAGAATGATCCCCTCGCGAACCCGCTCCGGCGCAGACGGACGGGAAGGAGGCGGCGACAGTTCGCCGCCAACCTTCCCTAGTGGTGCTAGCCGACGGGGGATGGGGATCCTCTGTCGGCCGTAACAGCCCACACGTCTAGGGGGGGGACCAAGTATTCCGGTCCCCCCTCTCTTGGCGCGGGAGCTCCGGCATAGGCTGGGGCGGCCAGCGGATGCTGTGGTGACTCCAAACTCTCCCATGGCATCCGCAAATGGCAAGAGAGGGAATACCGGTGGGTTTTTAGTGGGTATGCCTCCCCCCCTCCTTCCATTAGGGAAGGAGGTTACGGGGGAGGTGAGTCCCACATAACTTCCGCGCCGTCCCCACGGCGCGGTCGTATGCGTAACGCATTTTCCCACCGTCAAAAAAAAAAAAAAAAAAAAAAAAAAAAAAAAAAAAAAAAAAAAAAAAAGGTTAGGTTAGGTTAGGTTAGGTTAGGTTAGGTTAGGTTTTTTTTTTTTTTTTTTTTTTTTTTTTCTCTACTACCTCCAACTAAATCGGAGTCTATGGCTACTATAACACTTTCATTCCAGTTCTCGCAATAATGCTTCTCGCACTTCTATGCCGCATACTTTGTCTTTCTCTTTCCCTTCCTCATTCATACTTTCAATTTCTAACTACTCTGTCTATTACTATTTTAATACATACATGTTACTTATTCGTATCTCTCATTCCATTCCCCATCCTCTTTACCATACCATCAATCTTTCTAGCTGTCCTCTTTGTCATGCTTTTTATTTATCAGGAGGGGAGAGGGTCCTGAATTACAATCTTTATTTCTTTATTATCTCAAAACTATACAATTTTCTTACATCTAACAATCTGTTTTACAATATTATCCGACTTATATATTATACTCTAATTAATATTTAACAACTCGAACTCCATTTAAGTCCAAGACAGAAACACAATATTTTACAAACCATTATCCTTAATTTCTAACTTAGTTTTATTGCTTACCATACATTGACTTACATTATCTAATTACAATTTACACAATTTGTTGTATGCTAAACTTAAATATACATCATTATATTTTGCTAGCATACATTCCTACCTATTTTTGTTTTTACTAATCAATTTGTTCGCTATTTTAATGCAGTACTTAAAAAATTTATCCCTGTGTTTCCCCTTAATTATGAACTTTATATTTTCGGCTGTTACTTCCATTTCAATTTCATTCTCTAAATTTAACCTATCTAGTGCATGTATAGGGCAACACGAAATTGCGTGGATGATACTTTCCGGAACTCCTGGTTCACAGGAGCACGACGGGTCCTCTTTGCACTTGAATCGACTCAAATACTCTGAGAACCCGCCATGCCCCGTCAGAACCTGTGTAAGTGTACCACGTGGTTTTAATTTACGTACCATCCTGTACGCCTCTATCGCGTCAGGAAAGAAGAGCCTGGTTGTTGAGGCTGTGTCACTCGTTCCGTATCTAAGGTTCCACACCTCAAGCGTTCTCAATCTAAGGGTCCGCTTGACGTGCGAAACCGGACGGTTAGGTTAGGTTAGGTTAGGTTAGGTTAGGTTAGGTTAGGTTAGGTTAGGTTAGGTTAGGTTCCACGGACCTGCTTAGTTGTCTAAGTGGGCGGAGAGGTGTACTCCGACGTGGCGCGTCCCCGGGTGGTGGATAGGGGAATGCCTGCCTCGCGGCGGGTAGGGGCAATAGCTCCCGCGAACCAAACACTGGGGGGGGAACTGGGGCGGCCTTCCTAACCGAAGGCCTTTGTGGAGAAGCCCACGCCACTTCTCCTTCCGTAGCCCGCAGATCCAATTCAACGACCCCAGTCGTGGCGTTAATGGGGTATGTTTTGAATACTGCGGAGCGGAGGGCTTGCCTTAACTGGCCGGCCCGTGAGAAGGACACTCTATAACACCCGACAGTGAAGTCGTTAAAACCTGTGGATACCTGGCGACCTCCACAGTAAGTAGCCGCACTACCGGAATGGACGTCACCCGGTAGTGCAAACCCTTCGTTCCATTCTCGTGGGTACAAAAATGAGTTGTCAAAAACCCCCCCCCCCCCCCAACAACAAAACTTTTTGCCTTCCAAAGGAAGCGGCGTGTCTCATGTCGCAACCGGAGGAAGAGGCGGAGAGGGCCATTGTCCGAGCTACGGACACGGCCTTCTCAAAGAAGGAGAGAGGGCAGCCGTCCAGCCTAAGCATGGCGCTGGAGACGGAGCTGCCAAACACGAGAGACGAAGCAGGCTATAGTGGTGCTCCAGAGGGCAAGGTTTCAGCCTATCGCCTTAACTTTCCGCGGCTCCGACCGGGAGCCAAAGGGAGGGTAAAGGCGCAAGAGCCTAAGGATAGAACCAGGGACAGGAGCCCTGCTGAGAGAAATGAAGAGCGGCGCGTCGTCACCATCTCGGACGCGTCCGAATCGGAGGAGGGAGAGGGAGAGGAGTCTTCAAAGATGGTTCTGGAGACAGACCTCCCAGAAGTTTCCTTGGGTGAAGAGCTGAATAAGCATATCACCCGGAAACGGCCGACGGTGACCCTGGTTGAGGGACCAAAGTCACCAAAAATTGGGTCGGCGCGCAGAGGCGCCCTTACAGGACGGCGTCGGAGTCTCGTGGCAGCGGCCAGTGGTCGGCCTGCCATAATAGTCTCTGAGGTGGAGAACGTGGCGGACTCGGACGAGGAACCTGGCCCTCGCCGGTATTACCGCGACATGGTTGTCGCGCACGAGGTCGATGGGGGCGAGGAGCTTCGCATCCCTGAACCACAAACCAAGGAGACCCTGGTTGCTGCGGCGCTCCTGAACGTGGCCACAATCCAGGAGCAAGTCCGGAAGAGTGGCCACCTCAAGGGCACAGTCTGGGGCGCAATAAATACAGCCGCTGCAGGAGTGATCGACGCGGTTGAAGCTTTGCGGACGATCACTCCTGCCGAGGAGCACCGCCGTCTCCGAGCGGACAACAACCGGCTCGCTCGAGAGCTGGACATTGTTCGTGCGGAACTGAAGGCCTTTAAACAGGCCTTCGAGAAATCGCGGGCGAGCACCGCCAAGGCAGCTCGCGACCCAGCAGCCCCTGATGTGAGGGAGCTGATGGAGGAGCTGAGGCGTGACCTCCAAATATCCCTGGGCGGGATGTTAAATGCCCGCCTAGGGGAGCTGGAGTCACGACTCCCGCCAGAACCGGTCCTAAGACCCCCGCTCGCGGCTGACAGGCGCCTGGAGCCCCCGCCTCGCCCAAGGGCCCAGCCGAATCTGGCGGACGGTGCCATGCACCGACCCGCTGGCCCAACGGCCCCCAAGGCCAAAAAGCCTAATAGGGCCCCTACACCTCCCCCCACCAACGGAGGTAGGGAAGAGGGACCACATACCGGTCCCAGGCGCCAGTCTGGTCCCAAGCCGCAGCCCACCCCGGGACCAAGCCGGCAGCAGGAAACTGCTCCCACCGGCCATACTGCGGCGGAAACGCCCTGGACCAGGGTGGTGGGCCGCAAGGCCAAGGGCGGGAAGGGGAAACCCCAACCCCAAACCACTCCCACATCGAGGCCCTCCGCACCGAGGGCGGCCAGAATTCGGGTCCCACGTACGGCCGCCGTCGTGGTGACCCTGAAGGAGGGTGTGCGGGCTACCTACGTGGAGGTGATGGCGAAAGCCAGAGCCTCCGTCCGCCTTTCGGAGGCCGGTTTGGAGACGGTCAAAATCAAAACGACCATGACCGGCTCCAGAATGCTGGAAGTGGGCGGCGACAGCCCTGGGCCTAGCGCTGAACAACTCGCCGAGATGCTCCGCCAGGCCATCGGTGACTTGGCGGAGGTGACCCGGCCCACCAAATCCGCTGAGTTGAGGCTTACTGGCCTTGACGAATCAGTGAGCCGGGAGGAGATTGTCGCCGTCATGGCCACTAAGGGAGGCTGCGCCCCTACCGAAATCAAGGTAGGGGCTATCAGAGCCAGCCAATGGGGGCAGTGCTCTGTTATCATCCGCTGCCCCGCTGTGGTTGCAAAGGCCGCAGCCACAGCGGGGAGGGTGGCCATCGGCTGGTGCCTGGCCACTGTCGCGCCGGTGGAGGCCCTGCCCATGCGCTGTTACAAGTGCATGGCGCTGGGCCACACCAGGGCCCTGTGCCCGTCAACGGCCGAGCACGGCAACAAATGCTTCCGCTGCGGCGAGGAGGGCCATCTGGCAGCGGCCTGTGAGGCGGCGCCGAAGTGTGCGGTCTGTGCCCAAGCGGGCCGACCGCACAACCACACGATGGGGGGAACTAAATGCGCCCCCCCTTCGGTCAAGGGTAAGGCCCCATTGACCCGGGCCTCAACCGAACGTGGCGGCCATCTGGCCATTGAGGAGCCCGTAATGCAGGTGTCGTAATGCCAGCACACCTGCATTACGAGCTCCTCCAGGTGAATGCCAACCACTCGGCTCGCGCACAGGACCTGCTAATGCAGGTCCTAGCCGAGTGGCGCATCGACGTGGCGGTCGTCACCGAGCCCTACTTCGTCCCCCCCCAGCAAAACTGGGTTGGGGACACGGAGGGCTTGGTGGGCGTGGTGGTGCCGGCTGCCGGGCAGCAGCGCCTCTCGCTAAGAGAGAGGGGCGCTGGATACGCGGCAGTAGGTAGATATTAGGGTATCTAGATACAAATGAGATATCTAGATCCCCTAATATCCACTATTCAAAAAGTGAAATACCTACATCTATTCAAAAACTGATTTTGCAGTCATTCAAAATTCATTACAAATTCTCATCTTCAAAGCGGTCTGGCATTTATTCATAAGAGATATCTTGTTTATTTAAAGACTCATTCTAAATCCCTTTAATTATAAGCTCTTCAAACGGCTCTATTCATTGTGAACTAAGTTGTTCTGTAAGAGTATGAGGGGAAGTATAGTATAAATCTTCCCAGGCGAATTTTTCGCTTCGAGCCATAACATTAAATTTGAACCTTAATAGTATGACGATACCGTTTGTTTTGAAAGATAAGGGCTTGAAGCGAAAAATTCACCTGGGAAGATTTAAACTATAGCAACGTACGATTTTGTCACCTGATTATAATAAAACAATAATTATTTTAGTCTTAAATTTATTATCATTATTATTATTATTATTATTATTAGGTATTAAAATAACACTTCATAGAAAGACATTAAAATCACAGAGACTAGTTCCATGCTTTCTTTAACTGTTCTAGACGAATTTTATGATCACGCATCTTATCCAAATATTCAAAGCAGTAATCATCAAATTTTCGTTTCATGCTCCTAAACTTTTCCATTTCATTTTTGATTTCGATGTAGCCTTCGTTCTCCGCCATATATGTTACACATCGACAATGACAATAGATAAACGCATGGCAACGAAGACACGCAACACCATCGACTTGAGTATCTGGGGACTCGAAGCATTTAAGCGAGCAGCAGAAATTAACCATTTTGATTTGTTTGTATATAACGATGGAGTTGACCTGATACACGTATTGCTACTATGTGAATGAATCAATTTTATAACGAATACAGTATTTATACTGTGGGCTGTATAGTAGGTATTTGTATTCAGTTCTTCATAAATATATTAATTTTCTGTCATAAGGCACCAAGTCTACAAAACATTTATCTTTTCTAATTACTTGCGCAGTTACTTGTAAGCCTGTATAATAAATTCGCAAACGCCTAGTCTGAAAATAACTTGGTGTTATTAACATACCACTATAGTGTTCACCATTTATTATTTTGACTTCATGACAACCATTTAGCTGCCATTTATGAATGAAAACTTGGACGATACTCCCAATTTTGATATCCATTTTAATTGTTTACCATCAATTAAAGGTTCTTAGCCACACTATTTTCCTAAGAAAGTCGTTATGAAGGATATCAATCCTCAACTGACGTCCACAATCATTCTGTCAAGAGTGTATCAACTTAAAAAAGAGAAGAAGAAGAAGCTTATCGATGAAAATAAAGCAATATTTATGGATTGAATTTGTTTATTACATAAAAACATTATTATCTATACACCACTTATTTAAATACGATACATTTTTAAAAGCACATATATTTGTATGGTAAATACAATTCTGAATATCCGATGACATTGAATATTTGTTGCTAAGTATTTCTAAATTAGGACAATTTGTATCTTCTAAATTATAAACATCATCACTTTCTGTTATCTCCTTTACCCACAGTACTTTTTCACATCCTTTTGTATAAATACGTTTATTTTTACAGAAGTCTAATAACAAGCTCTTATAACTACAGTACGGCACATATCCTTCATTCCATAATATTCCCCTATTTTTTTCTAGCCATGAAACTTGTAAACGTTCTTTCTTTGTTAAATAATAAAATGGATATGGTGGTTTAATCAACAACACGAGCACACTCTTCTTGCAAATAATTGCTATTTCTTTCGGTATAAATTTATTGTTTTCGTTTTTAAAACCTTGAACATCCAGAATCATGTTCATGATAATTTTCGAACGATGTTACTTAATGGTCTATACTCTATAAGACGATCGTTTATGATCAAACAGTAGGCTGTTGTATTATCGGGTATATCTTTTGAAGATTCGATTTCTAAACGAACGTCCACTGGCCCGGTTTTCAGTGTATCATTTTGTCTTGAACAGTCAATAACGAAAAGTGGAGCTTTTTTCCCGAATGTATTCAACATAAGCAAGGGATCGATGCTCGTGTTGTAATACGACTGACGAAAATTAGCATACATTTCGTATAATATACTATACTTATCTTGATCAAATTTCAAATTAAGTGAATCATAAGGAAAGTATTGTGAATTTAAAAACAATTTGACATTTGTTATATTACAATGATCAAACACGGATGAACTCTCTAATTTGTTCAGTTTTCTATTAGTCTGCAGACCAAATATAACATATCTTGGTTTTTCTAACTGAGAAGCGGTTTTTACTGACCATGAGTGTTTTGTTGTTTTAGGTAAAAGAGGATATTCATATAAATCCCAATTTCGGAAAGCTAGTTGTATGGATTTATCCTTTTCTAGATTCTTAAGTAGTAATAATCTATTACGATCTGAAACTCTTACATGTGGCACACGCCATTGAATTTTTTGTATGTCTATCGAAACATGATCATTTTTGTCAGTTATAACACTATTTAAAACTGAATTACTTCGGTGAAGTATAAGTTCATGCCTACAATTGATGAGAATTTTATTGTAATCTTCCGCAAATCCTAGTACTTTATTCAGGGGTATAATAGCAGAGAAATGACCATCTTTTTGCTTGGACCCATTTAAATCCCAACCCCACAGTTTCGCACTTTTACTTTCTCCTTCATTCATTGAGATGAGAGATTTAATGGTGGTTGTGATTCCAGTATTTTTAATATGATCTATTTCAACACCATTTAGTTCGTATCTTATGTCTTGAAATAAAAACAATATTGGATTATTCGAAAAATTGATTTCTTTTTCTTTTTTGTTTCCGGCTGCATCTACTTCAAATACACTTGCATACCCTTCAATATAAATGGAACTCGCAGATGGTAATACGTAAACGTCTTGCTGATGAATAGGTATTCTGATTTCATCGTTTTCTTTAAAGCTGTCATTGTAGGGATTGTAAGTATGGATTTCATAGCTTTCAATAGAATTATCTTGTTGTGGTGGGTCGGATATTTGCAGCATTTTGTTTAGGTATTACTTCAAAACCGAGAGAATAAAGGAAGTTTTTATTAGTTTTACTTATTTTCTTTGTTGTTCTGAAGCGTCTTCTTCCTTTGAATGCTGGAAGTTGAATACTGTTCTTTTGTGCATTCGCGAAGCTTTTATTAAAAACGTACATATTGTTTTAATATGAGGCAAAGAGCTTTAATTATGATATATTTTACACCCAATTCTGTACAATGATCGTGAAGGAATGTGCCTCACGGGTTTAACATTTCATTTTATTAATATGCGGCTATTGCATAATAAAGTTATTGTTTATTTATTTATTTATTTATATTATAAGAATTTACTTTTCCAAAATGATTTTAGAAATTTTAAACATAAATGTCCACAGTTATATAAATGGTTTCCTTGCAAATTGCCATAATTGTAATGAATGTGTGGTCCCACATAATTTATAAATTCTTTCGGTGGTTTTAAGTTACCGTAACTATCAAAATATTCAATATAATCTTTAATTTTTCCATAAGCTACCCAGTGAGTGCCAGAATTTTTAGAAGAATCTAAATTGATCACACCACATTCTATCGACCATGGTGCGTCTGGTAATTCGTCTCTCATAAATACACCACGAAAATGAGGAATTCTTTTCGAGTGCTTTATAATATCCATATTAGTTAATGCTCTATTGGGTAGCCCGCTATCTAGTTTTTTTTATTTGAAACATAAATTCCCAAACCACTCTTGTACGGTTTAAGATGTAATCCTTTTCCAATACACATTGGCTCTATTTTCATATTACGTCTTTTTAATTCTGCTAGTTGGTTTTTGGCCGACTTGTAATTATTGACAGCTTTGGTAATACCAGCAACACCTCCGGCTAGACTTCCTGTAGCAGACAATCCAGCAAAAATAGGAATCAATGGCAGAAATCCGCCGGTTTTAGGTACAGGTATCACTCTCGGTAATGGTACGGGTAACTCAGAAGCCAATTCTTGAGCAGCTGCGTATGCTAATTCTATTAACATTTTCTTGCATTTTGGTTTCAGATTACGGATTTGTTTTTTAGTATGCGAAATAATATTGCTGAAGGTTTTTTTCAAACCAGCTCCGCTTTTCTGAACGGTTGGTAAATCGCCTTTTCTCTTCGCACTGGCCTTACCGGCATGATCTTGTGTGCGTTTCATTTTCAGTAATATTGGTGAAGCAAAATACTTTATTAAAAGCGGTCTTTGTTCGGTAAACATCTAAATGCAAATGATGACATGAAATGTAAATAGCTTATTTATAGGCACAGTATCTTACGATTACAAACGATTTGATTTATCAATCCAGCTGTTCTCACTTGACGGAAGACCTAGCCACTTAACATATACTCTATTGCCTTTGCTTTTCAAAACTTTTTCAACAAGATATACCTCAGGGTGTGCAGTTTTCTGAATTTCTTGCCCATAGAATGCTCCTAAAATTGGTCTTGACTTTGCGTCTTCTAATAAATATGTAGTAGGGTTAGTATGCTGAACTTTTGTTATTTTGAATATTTCAGTAGACCAATTAGGTGTAAACCCTTTTTCAAAACATCCTTTAAATTTACTTATTCTTACAAAATCTCCTACTACAAATCTGTTACGAGTCAATACTTTCTTACGTAGTGAATTGTTAATGTATCTTTGTAATATAATTTCTTTATTGTTATGATTAATTGCAGCCGGTGGTTTTCCTACTGTTCTATGAAAGGTGTGATTATATTTATAAACTTTATCTTCAAGGGTTCCATCAATCCATTTATAATTCCCTTTTAAGCTAAACTCTTTGTATAGGCTAGTTTTGAGAGTTCTTATAAGTCTTTCTACAATTGAGGCTTTTTTTGTTGAATATGTAGAGTAATGATTAATTTTATACTTTTCAATTTCTTTTTTAAATACATAATTATAAAATTCTTTACCCATATCTGTTTGTAAATTCTTCGGATAACGCCCCTTCGTGAACAATGTTTTAAATTCTTTACAAACGATTTCTTTAGTTTTTTGTTTGAGTGGAAATGCCCAAGCATATTTTGAGAAACAATCGATAATCACCAATATGTATTTGTATCCCGCGTTAAATTTAGATAAAGCCTGCATATCTATCAAATCTGCTTGCCAAAGGTCATCTATATCTTTTAACAATACACTTCTCCGGGGGAAGTTCACTCTAACGTTCTTATGAATTTCATTAACGACGTCGGCTTTGCTCATAATGCTTGTTCAAATTTCCTTCGAGTTCCTTTAAAGAAATTGTTTTTTCAATATTTTTTATGCGATTAATTAAGGTAAGAAACAGCTTTTCTAAATCTACTAGTTTGTCAGAATTCTTCTGAACATTTTTATCAACATACTCTTTACTAAAAAGTTCAAATAACTCGGGTTTACCTGGGACTTTGTTTGCTCCTACTTTACAACTATCAATATAAGTATTTTCTTTTTTCTCGAGATTCATGTCTTACGTTTCTTACATTACAATGCATAATGATTATATTACATGGATTTCATTATTTTATAATACCAGCTTCCTTTAACTCTTCAATAATTGATATAATTTCATTATCATGATTGTTGTTGCCAGCGTTTTTAGATGCAATTAAGAGTTTCAGTCTTTCAATCAGTTCATTTGGATCATCCCAATAAATATAATCAGTGTTTTTTTTATACTGTTTTAACTCAGGCAAGTGTCCCCCGATTTTTAGTTCCGGTAACTGTTGTAGCACATCTTTATTATTGTTATTTATTTGCGAAAAGAAAGGTTTGATGATTGTGCAGTATTTTAATCCTTTGTCACCTTTTAATTGCCCGTTCGGGTCAAAATCCCGTTTGTGTGCATTAGTGTTCATTAACATTTCTTTGTAATCAGTTTTGTCTTTTTCAGTTACAATGTTAAGATTGGGTTTGTTGCGCATTAAAAGCTCTTTCAACCCAGCGGTTAATTCATATGTTTTATTGTTAATGGTAATCATGTATTTTTTTCCTGTTTGAGAAGCATTATTTATCGAAGATAAACATACAACACTATTTCCCATCATGAGTTTATTATTTTTACTATGAATCCCGAATGGTACATTAAAATCTTCATATATGTTCATCATGTCTTCCTTTTGCAGAGATAAAAGAGTATCGCGACTGTCAATTTCATTTAGAGAACTTTTATGGTTATCATTTGCATATTCATAATATTCTGAATGCAGATTAGAATCTGCGTTAATTATGTCTATAAAATTTTCATAGTCTTTAGAGGAGTTCAAGTCAGCATTAGTTTTATCTGTTTTGGCTGGCATGTTAAAAGCAGGGATAGCCTTTTGCGGTTTAGAATCTGCGTTAATAATTAAATCTTTAAATTGTTTATCGTCTCTAGAGGAGTTCAAGTCATCATTTGCGTTAGTTTTATCCGTTTTGGTTGTCATGTGAAAATCCATGTTAATAGCCTTTCGATTGTTGATCAATGTTTCTAGAGGATCTGTAATAGGTTTAAATACTTTTTTGTATTTAAGATTAGCTTCATCTTCATCACATTGAATCATTTTTATTTTTTTCTTTATGTTTTTCACTGATTTAATGAGTTGTTCTTTTAAATCCATTTCCATTGTACTAACGTATTGCAACGTCCACCGTTTGATGTGAACACTCGACTTCAAGTGAGATATTGAAAATAGTAAATTGCTTTAAATATAAAAATTAAAAGTGAATAAATGTGTCAAATCCTCGTCTATATCTTCCTTTATTTATCGCACAATCTTTATTAATTAATAAAAAACTGAATTGATCTCGCCATATACCAGCACAAAGCTGCTTAAATTTAAGCCAATCTAAATCTGTGTTTACATGTTCATTGTATATATGTCTTAAATTTGTGTCATCCTGTTTGAAAATAATTAACACATTGACATTATCTCTGAGCAATTGTTTCGGTATTTTCGAATAAGTTTGTGATAGATAAAAACAGTCTATCTGCCTATGTCTCCCCATTGCAAAATAATTACGAATATTAATTTGGTTTTCACATGCGACATCATCGAAAATCATAACGGAATTTGTCAAAGCTTCGTTCGGATGAAGAACTTCTTTGCTTTCATTAAATAAAAACAGTCCTCCTCTCGGAACACCTTCCATAACTTGTCTTAAAAAAATATACTTTGGTTGAAATGATGTCTTAGAGTACAAATATATATATTTAAACTTTAAACCATTTTCATGTAACAATAAATTTAACATAACGTTTGTTTTACCGCAATTAGAAGGACCGCATATTATGCAGCGGATTGTATTTGGCAACAGCAAGCTATGCTTTACTTTTTCAGTGTCGTTGTTGACTTTAATATTATTTACTTCTAAAGTTTGAGTTTGTTTAACGAACTTCATCGTGAACTGAGAAGGAGTGGCATATTTCTAGCCTTTATATAGTCGTCTATCTGACAGGAATTTAAAACGATTAACACAAAATAAAGAAGATTACATAAGTGTAGAAATTTCTTTATTTTCTTTTAGTACAAATTATAATATTAATAATCTTAGAAATAACAAAACACACTTTACAAATAAGAATAAATAAAATGTATTAATACATATTATTTTTGAATAATAATGATGCCCACACTGGCAATAATGTATAAATATCGCAAAGATGCGATTAACAACTAATTAAAATATTGTTTTGTAATGGCCCCAAGGTAATGTATTGATTTTATTTGGAAGAATCTGCCTTTTATCATCAGCACTATTTAATACAGTCTTATTAAGCTCCTGTGAGTATAGTACATGTTTGATTGACTTAATTAAATTCATTTTACATTTTAAATGTTTGGCATTGAATAATGAGTCTTTATATTGTGTTAAAGTAAGGTTCTTAGTTATGCATTTAGAAACACCTTTGGCTTTATTGAGTCGTGTTTTAACACTATTCAAGGAATACAGCTTTGCTCTAAGACCTGCAAATTCTGTAATGACGTCACCTCCAAGTTCGTCTTTAAATAAGCCGGGGATTTTTGCATTCACCCTTTCAATCCTGTAAGGATTATTTAAATAAAAGTTACTAGTATCAAATTCACTCAAATTATTCTTAATATCTCGGTAAACATCCTCCGTGAATATTAAATAAAGAAGGCTATCAGTGTCTGTGTAACAAAGTTTTGCATTCTGACTATATATCCTTTTCATAAAGTCATAATGAAATTTGTATAGATGCTCTTTTGCGTATTCTAAAACTGAAAACCCAATATAGATAGGTTTGTCGAGCACAATCTTTTCTGGAGTAAATTGAGCAGCTAGAAAATTCTCGGAGAACACTGAAATATTTTTTAGATTAGGGCGAGAGATAAGTGTTTCAGCACCAATCCTCTTTTTTGTAGCATTATCTGTATCGTTCCAAATTGTGATCAATTTAACATCTACTTGTTTGCGTCGGTTTTCAATAGTTTTACCAAAAATCGCATTATTCATGAGCTTAAAAAAGTCTTTTTCAAAAACAGACACGGAGGCTTGCCGAAGATTCGTATTCAAATCGATGTATTTCTGTAGAAAATTCGACTGTCTAAAGCTTAGTATACGATGAATTTTTCTTAAGATTAAGCCGTTTCTCAAAATTTCTTTCAAGTGAACAAAGTGAATAACATAGTTATATTTATCATACAAACTTGCTATTAATTTCGGAGATTTCCCTCCAGGAGGAATAAATTTCTCCGGAGCGAAGGGTAAATCACAGTGTAAGTCGTGCAAGTTTTCAGGATATTCTAGATCTACTTCCAAAATAAAACCAGTGTCTCCATTTTCAGATACTGTGAAAATATTAAACTTTTCAATTTCATATTTATTTAAAAATTTAAATTCTGAATGAGGTAAGCTTTTAGTCATCGCATGCCCGTACAAATTATTACAATCTAAATATATCAAATACGATGACGGTTTGAAATCATCAAATTCTGGTAAATATTTATTATTGGCTTTAGCATATCGCTGTGAACACTGAACTAACCCTCCACGTATTCCTCTTTCTAACATTTGATATATTTCCAAATCATCTATTAAGTCAAGTTTAATGCCTGTCGAAAGTAACATAGCGTCCCAACTCAAGCTGGGTGATGTTATGTAATAGGCCGGATCTAGTTTGTAAAATTTTAAGCTCAAGTTTCTGAAATTTTCAAATACATCACATAACAGTAAAACATCACATTTAAGGTACAAGTCGGTATATTCACCGAGATTATTAATATTAAATGTATTCCAAACCGATTGCGCATGATGAAATTTCGCATCACTTATGTCCTCCATTTTCAAATTATTGAAAAAATGCTTTTTAAAAGGTAGTTCAGTTTCTTCGTATTTTTCCCAAGAGTCCATGTAATCATACGGATAAATACCTTTAGATTTTAATAAATGCAGATGCGTGTTTTCAAAATTCTTAGATAAATGTATAAAATCTCTATCAGACAAATTTTTACTTAACAAGTCTAAACTTGTGCTCAAAAACTGAAATGAATCTATAAATTTAATTTGCAGTGGACGTGTACAGTTTTTTATGTCTATGTATTTGGTAATTGTGAGGTATTTTTCTTTAGTTTTTGGTATAATTGTAACTGGACCATTGTATTTCGCTAATTCTCTAATAAACAAGTGCGAGTCATAGTTAGTTAAATTATGAAAAACCACAGGTATGAATGGACACACTCGCAGCATTAAATTACAATGTGAATGAGCGGGCCCTCTATATTCTGAAGAAACGTGGTCGTGATCGCGAACCTTGTCATCGAATAATAGATGACCACAAATATGACACATTGTGGCATTCTGATAACTAATTTCTTGTTCTTTGGTTAAAGGCATCATAGGATTCTTGACACTTAATATCTTATGAATACATTTCGCATCTTCAATTAATCTTTCAATAAAGACTTCAACACAATCCGAACCCCTGTAGGAAACGAACTTGTTTAAGCTCGGGTCATGTGAACAGCAAACATAATATGCAAAACATGAAGGTTGATGAACTTTTAATTTTCGAGTATTTCCAGTACTATTCTCTGCACAATTAACTAATAAGCTTTCGAAATCAGCGTATATAACGAAATTGATTTTTTGTAGTCTCTCAAAATGCTTAAATCCGATTGTACTATTTTTTTCAGGTAAGACTGTCAAAACTTGGGAGCAATCATGTGCTGTATATTTAATTTCGGAAGAGAAAAACTGGAGACATTTCTCGCACATGTACATTTTTCCTTTAGATTTACTAATCTGACGTCGTACTAAACGTATGAGATCTTTAATGAGGCAGTAATGACCTTTAATTCCATTTTCAAAGTATAATAAATTGACGTGTTTATTTTTCTGATTTTTAGATAAATATAATGGACCAGTTACTGAACTCTGTGTGCTTAATCCATAAATGTTAATACTGATATCATTAGAAGCCTCAAACAATTGAATATCTTTGCACGATGGAGGAAAAGTCATACCGTCTGTTTTAAGGACAGTTGAATAGTGAGGATATGAACTTGTTTTGCATACATTACTCTTGGCAGGAAATAATGCTGCTACAATACTCCATAAAAAGCAGTGCTCGTCTTTATTCTGTATATTCAAACAACTTTTACTATTTTTGACAACTGATGGCAGCTCTATGAATGTACCACCTCTCATGGGGCAATATTTATTTATATTTAATTCTAAATGGCTTACTGAAAGAAGAGACCACCCAGATTCGCAATGTTCAAATTCTGAAAGTTTTTGTTTAAATGTTTCTAAAGCATTCAAATATAACTCATTAATATCAGTATTGTTAAAGACACAATCAAACTTTGTACTGAACGATTTTAACTGCTGTGTTTCTGACTGCGGTAACACAAAATAAGCAAACAGTTCTAAATTCAATTTTAAGCAGGTGTGTTTTTGTAATGATAAATTTATAACTTTAAAAACATCACTTTTGCAGTGGCACAGGAACGCCTCGGGTGTGAGGTTCTCGACTTCCTGTTCGGGGTTTATGCGATAAGCCACAATTCTGTTCTTAAATGCAGTTCCAATAATGTCAATATTTTTAAATTCAGTCTTTAATAAACAATTCTTTTTATGTATATTTGTTCTCATATGATATTGATACTTTTTTTCTGGAACTTCAACATTACATGTTTCACACCGAATCACCTGGGGCTCACAGGATATAGCTGTAAAGTAAAATGAAGGCAAATAAAGTAATAAGTACATATTTATTTATTCATATTTCGGTATATGGTTACAGTTTAACACAAAATATGTATTGAGTTAAAACATTTTTTAATAATTATACCTAGAAACTCAAATACTAAACGTTTACTAAACTGAATTAAATGTAGGTAATAATTAATACATTTTGGAATGGCTCAATAATAATTACTAGTAAAAGTTGGTGGGCAAAGCTTGAACTCTTTTCGCGTGGCAGCAATAAACTCAGTGAGATGGGACCAAGCCTCTGTGCCAGTGTTAGTTCTATTTTTAATAGTCACGACACTATGCCGCCACCTATTCATGGGTTGTATATTTTGAATCTCATTACACGAATAGACTTTAAGCTCTATGTAATGAGATCCTGTTTTGGTTTCGTTTGTTTGACGAGAAGTACCGTTTGCTAGCCTTCTTGTCATATAAGAGTAAATAGGTGTACCCTTCTTTGGTTCGGATGGAACCGTGCCGTCGTCTTCGTCACTATCACTTCCGAACAAGTCTGACATCGATGGCTTCATAACATCAGAGATGGGTTTGATAACGGTGGTCTTATTTTTCTTGGCGCCACGTGCCTCGCTGGTCTTCCCACCTGAAGTCGAAGCCGTAGGCGTGCAACGCTCAGTACTCATGGCCCTCATACGCTTGCTGGATGCTTTCTTGGGCTTGGGCTGCACTGCTTCACACTCACTGTCAGAAGCGAATAGTTGCTCTGCATTCGACCTGAAAATCAAATATTTATTAAATTAGCACACATACAAAGAAACTTTACAAGCTACATTTTAATTAATAGTAAAAAAATGCATGAATAATGCATTCCAATAATTAAAATAGGTAGAATGCTGTTGAACTAACCAAAACGTTTTAATGACTTATCGGCTATCTGAGGTGTCGTACTTAATCACTAAATTCAATCACCTCGAGTAAATGACGACCAATTACAATACAATACAATGACACTTTATTGTACGCCACATAGTAAGTAATACAGAAAACAAGTACACAGGGAACATTTTTCAAGGAAAACAATAGGCGGCCTTATCACTTCAGACCGATCTCTTCCAGTCAACTTTTAAGACCATTATAAAAATATTATGATTGCTAGCTTATATTTTAAGCTAAATGGTGATTACAGTTAGAGTTAAATGATCAATCATCATCATCATCATCATCGTCATCATCATAGAATAAATAATTTCACTCAACACAAACTGTGTGAACTAAATGAAATAATGTATTAATCGAATAAAACATTGATTGAATTTATAGATGATCATTATTGTTAATAGATGTTCAATATAGAATAAATGATCAGTAATTTAAAAAAGAGTCAGCATTTATCACTAATGTCTTGAAGTAAAGGATCTATTCGAATCGAAATCAGTGGTTTCAAATCAAAGAATAAGATAAATTTACTTACATGTCAGTAGAATGGGTTTTCCTGGGTAGATTCTGGAGCTGCACTTTGTTAGTGTCCCGTAGGATGGAGATCTGTGTAATGGTGTTGAATCTCGAATGCTAGTTTATATAGAGCCTAATCCACGTCACGAATTTCCATATTTGTGTTGAAGGTACAATGCAAAGAAGCACTGTCAGCAGTGTCAGCATACATCCAGAAAAGAAACGCAGTGTAATGAAAATTCATAACACTATTTTGTGTTATTTTCAAATCTATTTCCTAGTGCATAAGACATCACATATACACCAGAGCCATATTATTACTTTGTGCTCCCAAGTAAGAGCCCGTTCACACGGAGACATTCGATTCTTTGCGGGAACCGTTTTGTAGGATCCGATTTAGTGGTAACAGTATTTCAATGCACGCGTTCACACAAGCATACGGTTAAATCCGACAATAAAACGGGTCCTGAAAATGTGTCATCCGATTTGCGGCCACAAATCGGTCCGGTCGTTCGATAAAACTGCGGATCCGATTTAGTGGTAACAGTATTTCAATGACGCGTTCACACAAGCATACGGTTACATCCGGCAATAAAACGGATCCTGAAAATGTGTCATCCGATTTGCGGCCACAAATCGGTCCGATCGTTCGATAAAATTGCGGATCCGATTTAGTGGTAACAGTATTTTAATACTTGTATCCGGGGGCGAACGATCCTACAAACCGGACAGCCATGTGAACACGCTATCCGGTTTTGCACTCCGATAGTTAGTAGATCCGACAAAACTTGAAGCTGTGTGAACGGGCTCTAAGCATTCGATATACTAGAATTTTCCTGTGTCTCCGCTTAGTAATATTATTTAACACTTAGTATCGGGCTTATTTGTTATGGAATAAGACCCACTCGTATACATATGTACGCCCTAATATTGTATTGAACGGACAGACAAACCTTATAATTTTATGTGTGAATGTAAACACAGACGGAATCAACTTACTCCTGTCGCGGAACGCTCCATAATGACTTTCCTTATTTGAATTATTGATTTCATATCCCATAAATAATCTATTTTGAACTTTAACGACACAATTCTGGTCAAATATATAAACCCCTGATTTACGGGTCAAATCAGTGTTAAAATCATTTTAAAAGTGAGCAGTCTTCTTACGAAATGTCGGTAAGTACCTAAATAATTTCTGCTTAAAATTATACTTGTTTAAGTCAATAGTTTATAAATTGCTCTAAGTAAATATATACACCTATTTATTAAAGTGTTTATAATTATAATTTTAATTCTATTAGAATACACATAGAAGCAATAAGCCACTAGCGCGGCTTCGCCTCGTGAAAAAAAATATGCTAGTTCTCTAGTTAGTAGGGTATTTACCTCAATGATACGCGAGGTATATGTCTACCAAATTTCAAATCTCTATCTAGCTCCAGTGGTTTAGGATGTACGTTGTCTGTGAGTCAGTCAGGCACGGTGCTGTTTTAGAGGCATAAATAGATTCTTAATAGGTTATCCCCAACTGACGGATTAATGGACATTTCCTAACCATTATTTTATCAGAGATTTCATTGAAAAAAGCTGTTTATTAATTAAAATGATTTCTTTCCATTTTAGGATACATCGGAACATCTTTTCAACTTTATACCGGACGCTGCAGCACAAAGAAAACCTGCAGCTGAACGCCGCCTGGGACTTAAAAGAAGAGCAGAACCCCCAGTCTACTCATTTATCAAAAAACCGCATCGGGATGGTGCCTCAAAAATAATAAAAATCGAGATATTTAATGGTGACCGAATAGAAAATGGGGACCAAATGTGTAATTGTAATGCAGAGCTATGCGCACAATACGTCGTGAAAAATATGCTTTTAGACAATGTGTACGAGGCGACACGTGACGTTTTAGATAAGATTGAGGGCTCCATATCGGCGGGCTCGAGCAATAATTATACAATATTGTAATAGTCAATTGTAATATTAAATTGTAACTATTTTTTCTTTCTGTAAATAAATAATATCTGATATATAATTTTTGTTCATTTATTCATATCCTTAGCCACAGAAGCTCATAATTAATTAATATGTCATATCATATTCAGCCATATCAAATTTGGGTGCCGGCCGGAATCGAACCGGGGCTCATAGGCACTCGTTAAACATGCATAGTTAATCTATCGCTGTACCAATAGCTCAACAAAACCTTTTAACATACTGGCTCTATAGGTACCTACAATGGTGCCATAACATAACTAAACAATGATAACTTGATAAGGAATGCAGCACGCTTCCAAACGTGGAATGCTTACATTGCATTTTATACCTACATAACAACAAGACTTTAGTCTCTGATGTGTATTTATCATCAAGTGCTGATGTGAAACACATGCGATACGATTTCTTATTGCAATGCATTACAATTTACAATACAGTTAAATAATTGTTGATTAATAACTAAAGATTCTTAAATAGATAATATGAAAAACGAGTTGTTCGAATATTTTCTTTATAATTCATTAACATCATTATCATCATCATGTCAGTCGAGAGACGTCCACTGCTGGACATAGGCCTCACCCAAGGCTCTCCACTTAATTATACTTAAGTAACTGTAATAAAATGAATAGATAACACGAACATACTAATCAAATTATCTAAACGTATTTAGTATAAAGTTAAGTTGGTAATGAGTTTTCGCATAGATATGGAATTACTTTTCAATACAAAAAAATGAGATGAATAATTGAATAAAATATAAGTTTTCGCCTTGAATACATGTAAGATCAGTATTTTAATAGATGTAATTGACTTCTTCAATAGTAGATATTGGGCATTGAATGACTGTAAAATCAGTGTTTGAATAGATGTAGGTAATTCACTTCTTGAATAGTGGATATTAGGGGATCTAGATATCTCATTTGTATCTAGATACCCTAATATCTACCTACTCGCGGCGGCAAACTGGGGAGAAGTAGTCGTCATCGGAGTCTACTTCTCCCCCAACAGGCCCCTCTCAGATTTTGAGAGGTTCCTGGGGGGCCTGGAGCCGGTGGTTCAAAGAGCATCACCGGCCCAAGTGGTCCTGATGGGGGACTTCAACGCCAAGTGCGCGGCGTGGGGGTCCCCCATCACAGACCAAAGAGGGGCGCTTCTGCGGGACTGGGCCGCCATGATCGGCCTGGTCCTGCAAAATGTAGGGCGCGCCAACACCTGCGTCCGACAGCAGGGGGGGTCAATTGTGGACCTCACGTTCACAACCCCTGCTGTCGGCGCTCGTGTGAGCCAGTGGCGCGTCCTGGAGGAGGTGGAGACCCTGTCGGACCACCTTTACATCCGCTTCAGGGTCTCCAAAGCGCCCCGCGGGCCTCAGGCCCGGGCGGTGGGAGGGCGGGGCGGGGATTTCCCAAAGTGGGCGATTTCCCGCCTCGATCGGGACCGGGCGGAGGAGGCCGCCGTGGTCCAGGCGTGGTGCGCCGACCCCCCCGACACCATGGGGGTCGACGAGAGGGCCGTCAGGTTCCGCGAGGACCTGACGGCCATATGCGACGCGGCCATGCCGAGGGCGCGAAAGGGTGCGCCCAGGCGGGCCGTATACTGGTGGTCGCAGGACCTGGCGGACCTCCGAGCCGCCAGCGACAGAGCCCGCCGCGCCTTTACCCGGTGCAGAAGGAGGCGGACTCGGGTGCCGGGCGAGGAGGAGAGGCTCCTCGCCGAGCTGCGCGCAGCCAAGGCCGCCTTCAAGGCGGCCATCGCGCGTGCCAAGGATTCAGCTCATGCTGAATTCTTGGCCACGCTGGACGAGGATCCGTGGGGTCGCCCGTACCGAATGGTACGGGCTAAACTGAAGGTGTCCCCCCCCACGGAGGACTTCGAGCCGGGAGTCCTCGCCGCGGTGGTCGACGGCCTCTTCCCCGCAAGCCCGCCTTTCGACCCGCCGCGGATGGCGCCGCCAGAAGAGGAGCCCGCTGCCCCCGTCGACGTTCCCCCAGTGACGGGGGAGGAAATGGCGAGGGTGGTGGGCCGACTCAAGGGGTGCCGCAAGGCACCTGGGCCCGATGGCGTCCCGGGGAAGGTGCTTCCGATCGCGGCGAAGCACCTGGGGGACCGGCTCTGCGGCCTAATGGACCGCTGCCTGGCCGCGGGGCAGTTTCCCCAAATTTGGAAGGAGGGCCGCCTGGTCCTCCTGCGGAAGGAGAGCAGACCGGCGGACTCTCCTTCCGGGTGGCGGCCGCTCGTCATGCTGGACGAGACCGGGAAGCTCCTCGAGAGAGTGATCGCTTCCCGGATCGCCCACCATCTGACGAGCGAAGGGCCGGATCTTGCGGGGAACCAGTTCGGGTTCCGGGTAGGGCGGTCCACGTTGGACGCCCTATCCGCCCTGAAGGGGTTCACCGAAGATGCGGCCAGGAGGGGCCAGGGGGCCGTGGCGGTATCTCTCGATATCGCCAACGCCTTCGGGTCCCTCCCCTTCGGAGTGATAGAGGAGGCGCTCCGGTATCACCGGGTGCCCCTCTACCTCCGGAGGGTTGTGGGGCACTACCTGACGGGGCGGGTAGTGCTCTACACGGGGAGGGGGGGGATTCGGATGGCCCAGCCGGTGACCAGTGGCGTTCCGCAGGGGTCCGTGCTAGGGCCCCTATTATGGAACGTCGGGTACGACTGGGTCATCCGCGCGAGGGTGCTGCCCCGGATGGCGGTGTACTGCTACGCAGATGACACCCTCATCGCCGTCCGGGGCACCACCTTCGAAGAGGTGGCAAGAAGGGCGGAGGTGGGAGCCACCCTAGTGATCCGGCGGATCGAGGCGCTGGGCCTGAAAGTGTCCCTCCCCAAGACGGAGGCCCTCTGCTTCCGAGGGCCCCGGTGGAGGCTGCCGCGCGGAGCCGCCCTGCGCGTCAACGGCGAGGCCGTCGAGGTGAGGGCCCACATAAAATATCTGGGCCTTACCCTCGACGGCAAATGGGAGTTCGGGGAGCACTTTCGCAGACTGGCTCCCCGACTCGCGGGCGCGGCGGGAGCCCTGGGCCGGCTCCTGCCCAATCAGGGCGGACCTAATGCCCCCTGCAGACGCCTGTTTGCAGGGGTCATTAGGAGTATGGCCTTGTACGGGGCCCCTATATGGGCGGAGTCCCTCACCGCCACCACCAAAGCCCTCCTCCGAAGGCCCCAGAGGGTCATGGCGGTGAGGATGGCCCGGGCCTACCGAACGGTGGGCTGGGCGGCGGCTGGAGCCCTCGCAGCCTCCCCTCCGTGGGAGATCGAGGCGGTCGGGCTTGCCGAGGCCTACCGGGCCAAGGTGGAACGAAGGGAGCGGGGGGAGTCCCTCGCTCCCCAGGAGTTGGCCCGGGCCAAAGAGGTCCAGAGAGGGGAGGTGCTGGAGCGCTGGGCGGCAGAGCTTGCGGAGGCTGAATACGGCCTACGCACGATCGCAGCCATCCACCCGGTGCTCCAGGTATGGTGCGGGAGGGATCACGGGTCCCTGACCTTCCACCTGGTGCAGGTGCTGTCCGGGCATGGTTGCTTCGGGCGGTACCTGCACAGGGTGGCGGGTAGGGAGGAGACGGCGTCGTGCCACGAGTGCGGCGCCGCCGAGGACACAGCCCAGCACACCTTGGAGGTGTGCAGCGCATGGGCTGAGCGGCGCCGCACCCTGGCGGCGACGATTGGCGGCGACCTCTCGCTCCCCAGCGTTGTACGCGCAATGCTGGAGAGCGAGACGTCCTGGGAGGCCGTCACCTCCTTCTGCGACGACGTAATGTCGCAGAAGGAGGAGAGGGAGCGGGAACGCGAGAATGATCCCCTCGCGAACCCGCTCCGGCGCAGACGGACGGGAAGGAGGCGGCGACAGTTCGCCGCCAACCTTCCCTAGTGGTGCTAGCCGACGGGGGATGGGGATCCTCTGTCGGCCGTAACAGCCCACACGTCTAGGGGGGGGACCAAGTATTCCGGTCCCCCCTCTCTTGGCGCGGGAGCTCCGGCATAGGCTGGGGCGGCCAGCGGATGCTGTGGTGACTCCAAACTCTCCCATGGCATCCGCAAATGGCAAGAGAGGGAATACCGGTGGGTTTTTAGTGGGTATGCCTCCCCCCCTCCTTCCATTAGGGACGGAGGTTACGGGGGAGGTGAGTCCCACATAACTTCCGCGCCGTCCCCACGGCGCGGTCGTATGCGTAACGCATTTTCCCACCGTCCAAAAAAAAAAAAAAAAAAAAAAAAAAAAAAAAAAAAAAAAAAAAGGTTAGGTTAGGTTAGGTTAGGTTAGGTTAGGTTAAGGAGAAAAATCTTCCTTAGTAAGGAGAAAAATCTTCCTTAGTAAGGAGAAAAATCTTCCTTAGTAAGGAGAAAAATCTTCCTTAGTTGACGGTTTTTCGCGAGATTTGGCATAGAGACTTGTTTTGACCCCCCTGCTTGTTTCCCTGACTCGACTCTACCCTTTCTCGTTACCTTGGCTTGTTTTTTACGGTTTTCTGTTCAGCTTTTTGATTGGTTTTGTTAAAATTGGCAACTTTTTGACTAACTGTTACGGCTATACCCGTTAAGCTACCCCCTCCAAATTTTGGTGGTGGGTAGCGCTGGGGCAGCTCTAGCGTTCGGCATTGTCGAAAAGGACCCAATTCCAGCGGTTTTCGCGACAACACTTGTCGAAAAATTTTCAGGCGCCTGCTATACTTAATAGCAGCGCCTGAAATTTTTCGACGAGCAACGGACATTTTTGTGAATAACTTCTTGTGGGTTATTCATAAAAATTTTCTGTTTAAGCGAGGAGATAGGGTCGTTCATTCGCCCTATTTCCGACTTGAGTTTTGGTGGCGTAACTCTCATAGTTTGGGAGTTACGGATTTTATAAAAAATTACGCCGATCGGCGTAATTTTTCGTTCGACTTTTGGGTTTTTCGGCTGGGGAATTTTTGTTTCCCAACCGAAAAATCTGGTTGAGGTGTCAGTAGATAGAGCTTTTTAAGCTCTACCTTTTGGCTTGTAAAGCGTTGAGGTGGCATTCACTGTTTTGGAGATATCGATTTTTAATCGATATTTCCATACAGTTTTTGAAAAAATTTGGGTTTTTCGCTTCCTTAAACTTTGTTTCTGGGGGCGAAATTCCTATCTTCGGCTACTAAATAGAGCTAATTAGGCTCTGTTTAGTAGTCTTTGCTGCGGACTCCTATCGCCTATGGACGATTTGATATCGTCCAAAACGCGGAAAATGCCGAACCGAAAGCAGGATATTGAGGCTACGGGGGAGGCAATGGCCCTTGTCTCCCTCCCCAGCAAGAGGGCTATGGCGGAGACCGAAGGATTGGGAGAGGACAAGCCCTCCTGCCCCAAGGTCAGCGCCGCTGCCCGAGGACGCGCCCTGAAAGGCTCGGGGACATATGCCGGATTGGCCGCGGCTAAGGCCAAACTGAGGGAATCAGGAGAGGACAACGCAGAGGTGCGTAGGTCTAAAGCAGCCTACCGCCTCAGCTTTCCCGGCCTGCGCTCCCGCTCCCAGGGGCACCTAAGGGACCGCTCCCCTGTGTTGACACCGACGATGGTAGACGGGTCCGATAATGAAGAGGACGAACGGGAGGACGTCCGGCAACCGGCTCGAACTTTAACGGTCGCCGAAAAAGAGGGCACAGCTGCCCTAACCACAAACGACGGCCAGCTAACTCCCGAAGAGGTCGGGGTGGTAGAATGCGCGCGCAATGCTGCTCACGCAGTCCTTGCGGAGGCCGCAAAATCGAGCAACCTGAATGGTGTTGTGCGTGGCCACATCAACACGGCCTGCCGCGAGATAATAGAGGCGATGGATTTCCTCGAGAATAGAAAAGAGAGCGAGGAAATCCGCAAATTGAAGGCGGACAACCGTAGGATGCGAGAGCAACTTGCGCAGTTGTACGGAGAGACGAAGGCCCTCCGCACCGCCTTCTCGGAGCGGAAGTCCGAGGCTTCTACACGCGCCATTCAGGGTCTTCCTGAAGGCCTGCAGGAGGCCTTGGCGCTTCATTCGAGGGAGCTCTTTGTTAGCCTTGGCAATATGTTGAATGCCAGGCTGGAGGCTTTCGAGAGCCGCCTCCCCCCGGAGCCAGTCGTGCGTCCGCCACTGGCGGCAGATAGGGCTGCCATCCCCCTGCCGCCGCCACCCCAAAATCCCAAGAGGCAGCGGTCGGCGAGCCAACCTGGGACGGATTCTGCCCAGCAGATGAGGGGGCCGGCCCAGCCAAAGGCCCAGCCCAAAGTGCCGCCCAAAGGGCAGCACAAGGAGCAACCCAAGGCCAGGGCACAAGAAGAGGCGCCGTCGACCTCCCAAAGGTCGAACCCTACTGTTCCCACCCAGGGATCCTGGGCGACAGTAGTCGGGAGGAAGGCGAAGGCCAAGGCCAACAAGCCTCCAGCGACCGAAGTGCCCACGAAGCGCAAGAAGCCTGCTGTGGTCAAAAGCCTGGCCACACCGAAAAGCGCGGCGGTGATGGTCACACTCAAGCCGGAGGCCAAGGTGTCGTACTTGGAGGCCCTCCAGAAGGTGACCACCTCCTTCAAGCTGGCAGAAGTGGGGCTTGAAAGCGTCAGAGTGCGCAAGTCGGCCACTGGGGCACGACTCTTTGAAGTCCCAGGGGCAAGCAGTGGTCAGCTAGCAGATGCGCTGGCGGAAAAAATCGCGGGCGTCCTTGGTGATGTAGCAACGGTCTACAGACCCACCAAAACAGCCGACCTCCGAGTTACCGGCTTCGATGAGTCGGTAACTTCGGAGGACATCAGAACGGCGGTGGTGCTGAAGGGTGCCTGCTCCATGGAGCAGGTTAAAGTAGGCCCTGTCAGGCTCCTCAGCAACGGGACTGGTTCGGCGTTGGTGCGTTGCCCTGTGGAGGCCGCCAACAAGTTTATAAAAGCGGGGAAGATCTTGGTGGGCTGGTCGGCGGCCAGCATTAGAGCCTTGGAACCCCAACCCATGCGGTGCTACCGCTGCATGGGAACGGGCCACACTAGGGCCTTATGTCCTGCAGCGGTAGACAGGGGCAACCTGTGCTTCAGGTGCTCGAAGCCCGGCCACAAGGCAGCCGAGTGCCAGGCCGAGCCCCACTGCGAAGTATGCCGCTTGGCGAAGTTGCCAGCCGGACACGTCATGGGTGGACACGCGTGCGCGCCCCCCCAAACCAAAGGCCGTGGAGACCCCGTACGAGTCGGCGGTCAAGTAAGCAGCCCTGAGGCAGCAGCGGGAAATACGATGGATCTCTAAATGTCGGTACACCGACATTTAGAGATCCTGCAGGGCAACCTGAACCACTCCGCCCGCGCACAAGACCTCATGATGCAGGTCATGGCGGAGTGGGGACTGGCATTGTCGGTTGTGGCCGAGCCATACACGGTCCCTGCTCAGTCACACTGGGTAGGGGCCACGGATGAATCCGTGGCGATGGTGGTCCCGGCGACAGGTTACTTCCCATCCCTCTCCAGGCTCGAAGACGGACCAGGATACGTGGCGGCAAAATGGGGGAAGACGGTGGTCATCGGGGTATACTTCTCCCCCAACCGACCACTGTCTGACTTCGAATCCTTCCTGGAGGGGTTGGGAAGAGTGGTGGGGAGGTGTTCTCCTGCACAAATCATTGTGATGGGGGACCTAAATGCTAAAAGCGCGGCATGGGGTTCCCCCGTCACAGACCTGAAGGGAGCTGTGCTCCGGGACTGGGTGCTGGCTACGGGACTGGTGGTTGTGAACCAGGGCTGCGCCAACACGTGCGTGCGAAGACAAGGGGGATCAATCGTCGACGTCACGTTCGCCACCCCCTCCCTTGCAGCACGTGTTGAGGACTGGCGCGTCCTGGAGGAGGTGGAGACCCTCTCCGACCATTTATATATTCGGATGAGGGTCTCCGCCTCGTCGCGGCAGTCGCGGCAACCGCGACCGGTGAGGGCTGGCAGTGGGTTCCCGCGGTGGGCGATAACCCATTTCGACCCCGCAATGGCCGAGGAAGCCGCCATTGTTGAGGCGTGGAGTCGTCCCCCCCCGCAGGGAAACGTAGACGAGAAGGCGGCCGGATTTCGGGCCTCGCTGACACGCATCTGCGATGCCGCGATGCCACGAGTGAGGCAGGTGCCCAACAAGCGGTCTGTGTATTGGTGGTCTGAGGAGATCGCGGCCCTCAGAGTGGCCAGCAACGCCGCCCGCCGAAAGTACACCCGCTGTAGGAGGCGACGGACCCACACCGATGGGGAAGAGGAGCGGCTGTACGCGGCGCTTAGGAGCGCCAAGGAGGCGCTCCAAATCGCCATAGTGAGGGCGAAAGATGCCGCACACGAGGAGTTCCTGGCGACCCTGAATAGGGATCCATGGGGGCGGCCTTATAAAATGGTCCGCAATAAAATGAAGCGCAGCCCCCCCATGGACACCATGGATCCAGAGCTCCTCGATAGGGTGGTGGGGGCCCTGTTCCCGGTGGCGCCAAATTTCACTCCCCCGAGGATGTCGGCCCCCTCGGAGGAGCGGAATGAGCCGCTCCCTCCTGTCCCCAGGATCACTGAGGACGAGATGATGGGGATGGTGGACCGGATGCGGGCCAACAAGAAGGCACCTGGACCCGACGGTGTCCCGGCAAGGGTCGTCCCGTTAGCCCTGGAAAACCTGGGGGAGCGACTCGAAGACCTCCTGAACGAGTGCCTGGAGACGGGACGCTTCCCCAAGGTGTGGAAGGAGGGACGGCTGGTCTTGCTGCGGAAGGAGGGTCGCCCGGTGGATTCCCCATCCGGCCACAGGCCGCTGGTCCTGCTTGACGTATCCGGGAAGATGTTTGAGAGGGTGGTTGCTTCCCGGATCGTCAAGCACCTGGGGGACGTGGGCCCGAACGTCTCGGACCGGCAGTTCGGATTCCGAGAGGGCAGGGGGACGCTGGACGCTATAAGGGAATTGAAAGCCTTTATAGACGTCGCAGCGGGTAGAGGGGAGGGAGTGGTGGCGGTGTCCTTGGACATCGCCAACGCGTTCGGCACCCTCCCCTACTCCGTAATTCTGGAGGCGCTCAGGTACCACCGGGTACCAATGTACCTGCAGAAGATCGTGGGGCACTACCTTGAGGACAGGGTAGTGCTCTACGATCATGAAGGGGAGCGGAAGGCCAGGCCTATGGGCTGTGGGGTTCCGCAAGGGTCGGTCCTGGGGCCACTTTTGTGGAACCTGGGATATGACTGGGCAATAAGGGGGGTACAGCTTCCTCGCATGGCCACCATTTGTTATGCCGATGACACACTGGTGGTCGTGCGAGGAAGTGAAATGCGGGAGGCCTTCTGCAGGGCAGCGGTTGCAGCCGACCTCACGGTTCACCGAATCCGCATGTTGGGACTGGAGGTGTCGGTAACAAAAACCGAAGCGATGGTCTTCGGCGGGCGGGGTTGGCGGATACCCGCGAACGCCACGCTTCCGATTGGGGGGGAATCTGTCCAGGTCAAGGCCAACATTAAATATCTTGGCCTTGTCCTGGACAGGAAGTGGGAATTCACGGAGCACTTCACCAGACTCGCTCCGAGATTGGTGGGTGCTGCGTCGGCGCTGGGGCAACTTTTGCCCAATATAGGGGGCCCGAGGGGAGCTGTGCGCAGGCTCTACACGGGTGTAGTGCGCAGCATGGCGCTATATGGGGCGCCGATCTGGGCGAGTCGGCTGTCGGAGCGTAATAAGGCCTTGCTCCGACGGCCGCAAAGGATGTGCGCCATCAGGGCGGTGCGGGCGTACGTGACTGTCGCCCACATGGCCGCTTGCGCCCTAGCCGGGACACCGCCCTGGGACATCGACGCCCAGACGGCCGCGGAGGTGTATGAGGAGCGCAAAGAGGCGCTGAGAAGGGGGGAAAGGCCTGCCCCCAGAGAGCTTGAGTTTGCCCGCCGCATGGTGGAGCGTCGGATGAGGGACCGCTGGAAGAGTGACCTGGAGGACAGCCGCTATGGAACGCGCACCATAGCGGCTCTACTCCCGTCACTCGACCAGTGGGTCGAGAGGGGGTTTGGAGCCCTCACATTCCGGATGGTGCAAGTAATGACCGGGCACGGGTGCTTCGGCCATTATTTGCACCAAATAGGGCGGGAGAACGATCCGACGTGCCACCACTGCGGTGACCCGGACGACACGGCCCAGCACACTCTGGCAGAGTGTAGCAGCTGGGCCCCAGAGCGGCAAGCTCTCGAGGCGGAGCTAGGGACGAGCGACCTCTCGCTCTCCAGCGTAGTGCGAGCCATGCTGGGAAGCGAGGAGGCCTGGCAGGCGGCCGCCTCCTTTTGCGAGACGGTAATCTCGCAAAAGGAGGCCGCGGAACGGGAGCGCGAGGACGATGCCCTCGCGCCCCTGTTCCGGCGCAGACGGAGGGGGGTAAGGCGGAGGCGATTTGCCGCCCGTCATATCCCCCAGTAGGACCAGCGGGCGAGGGACGGGGATCCCTTGTCCGCATTGCACGGCCCTACGAGTCTGGGGGAAGGGTTGAAATGCTGCAACTCTTCCCCTCCTGGCGCGGGTAGCCCCGGTGAAAGCTGGGGCGGCCGGGAGGCATCATGGTGAAATCCACGGATCCCATGGCGCCTAACAACCTCGGCAAGAGGGTCAGCATCGGAGTGGTTTTAGTGGGTATGCTCTCCTGTCCCCTTCTCGTTAGGAGAAGAGGACCGGAGAGAGAGCCCCACATAACCTAAACCGGGTCTCCCCGGGCCCGGGGGTACACGTAATGTGTTTCCACTCCGTGAACAAAAAAAAAAAAAAAAAAAAAAGGTTAGGTTAGGTTAGGTTAGGTTCCACGGACCTGCTTAGTTGTCTAAGTGGGCGGAGAGGTGTACTCCGACGTGGCGCGTCCCCAGGTGGTGGATAGGGGAATGCCTGCCTCGCGGCGGGTAGGGGCAATAGCTCCCGCGAACCAAACACTGGGGGGGAACTGGGGCGGCCTTCCTAACCGAAGGCCTTTGTGGAGAAGCCCACGCCACTTCTCCTTCCGTAGCCCGCAGATCCAATTCAACGACCCCAGTCGTGGCGTTAATGGGGTATGTTTTGAATACTGCGGAGCGGAGGGCTTGCCTTAACTGGCCGGCCCGTGAGAAGGACACTCTATAACACCCGACAGTGAAGTCGTTAAAACCTGTGGATACCTGGCGACCTCCACAGTAAGTAGCCGCACTACCGGAATGGACGTCACCCGGTAGTGCAAACCCTTCGTTCCATTCTCGTGGGTACAAAAATGAGTTGTCAAAAAAAACCCCCCCCCCCCAACAACAAAACTTTTTGCCTTCCAAAGGAAGCGGCGTGTCTCATGTCGCAACCGGAGGAAGAGGCGGAGAGGGCCATTGTCCGAGCTACGGACACGGCCTTCTCAAAGAAGGAGAGAGGGCAGCCGTCCAGCCTAAGCATGGCGCTGGAGACGGAGCTGCCAAACACGAGAGACGAAGCAGGCTATAGTGGTGCTCCAGAGGGCAAGGTTTCAGCCTATCGCCTTAACTTTCCGCGGCTCCGACCGGGAGCCAAAGGGAGGGTAAAGGCGCAAGAGCCTAAGGATGGAACCAGGGACAGGAGCCCTGCTGAGAGGAATGAAGAGCGGCGCGTCGTCACCATCTCGGACGCGTCCGAATCGGAGAAGGGAGAGGGAGAGGAGTCTTCAAAGATGGTTCTGGAGACAGACCTCCCAGAAGTTTCCTTGGGTGAAGAGCTGAATAAGCATATCACCCGGAAACGGCCGACGGTGACCCTGGTTGAGGGACCAAAGTCACCAAAAATTGGGTCGGCGCGCAGAGGCGCCCTTACAGGACGGCGTCGGAGTCTCGTGGCAGCGGCCAGTGGTCGTCCTGCCATAATAGTCTCTGAGGTGGAGAACGTGGCGGACTCGGACGAGGAACCTGGCCCTCGCCGGTATTACCGCGACATGGTTGTCGCGCACGAGGTCGATGGGGGCGACGAGCTTCGCATCCCTGAACCACAAACCAAGGAGACCCTGGTTGCTGCGGCGCTCCTGAACGTGGCCACAATCCAGGAGCAAGTCCGGAAGAGTGGCCACCTCAAGGGCACAGTCTGGGGCGCAATAAATACAGCCGCTGCAGGAGTGATCGACGCGGTTGAAGCTTTGCGGACGATCACTCCTGCCGAGGAGCACCGCCGTCTCCGAGCGGACAACAACCGGCTCGCTCGAGAGCTGGACATTGTTCGTGCGGAACTGAAGGCCTTTAAACAGGCCTTCGAGAAATCGCGGGCGAGCACCGCCAAGGCAGCTCGCGACCCAGCAGCCCCTGATGTGAGGGAGCTGATGGAGGAGCTGAGGCGTGACCTCCAAATATCCCTGGGCGGGATGTTAAATGCCCGCCTAGGGGAGCTGGAGTCACGACTCCCGCCAGAACCGGTCCTAAGACCCCCGCTCGCGGCTGACAGGCGCCTGGAGCCCCCGCCTCGCCCAAGGGCCCAGCCGAATCTGGCGGACGGTGCCATGCGCCGACCCGCTGGCCCAACGGCCCCCAAGGCCAAAAAGCCTAATAGGGCCCCTACACCTCCCCCCACCAACGGAGGTAGGGAAGAGGGACCACATACCGGTCCCAGGCGCCAGTCTGGTCCCAAGCCGCAGACCACCCCGGGACCAAGCCGGCAGCAGGAAACTGCTCCCACCGGCCATACTGCGGCGGAAACGCCCTGGACCAGGGTGGTGGGCCGCAAGGCCAAGGGCGGGAAGGGGAAACCCCAACCCCAAACCACTCCCACATCGAGGCCCTCCGCACCGAGGGCGGCCAAAATTCGGGTCCCACGTACGGCCGCCCTCGTGGTGACCCTGAAGGAGGGTGTGCGGGCTACCTACGTGGAGGTGATGGCGAAAGCCAGAGCCTCCGTCCGCCTTTCGGAGGCCGGTCTGGAGACGGTCAAAATCAAAACGACCATGACCGGCTCCAGAATGCTGGAAGTGGGCGGCGACAGCCCTGGGCCTAGCGCTGACCAACTCGCCGAGATGCTCCGCCAGGCCATCGGTGACTTGGCGGAGGTGACCCGGCCCACCAAATCCGCTGAGTTGAGGCTTACTGGCCTTGACGAATCAGTGAGCCGGGAGGAGATTGTCGCCGTCATGGCCACTAAGGGAGGCTGCGCCCCTACCGATATCAAGGTAGGGGCTATCAGAGCCAGCCAATGGGGGCAGTGCTCTGTTATCATCCGCTGCCCCGCTGTGGTTGCAAAGGCCGCAGCCACAGCGGGGAGGGTGGCCATCGGCTGGTGCCTGGCCACTGTCGCGCCGGTGGAGGCCCTGCCCATGCGCTGTTACAAGTGCATGGCGCTGGGCCACACCAGGGCCCTGTGCCCGTCAACGGCCGAGCACGGCAACAAATGCTTCCGCTGCGGCGAGGAGGGCCATCTGGCAGCGGCCTGTGAGGCGGCGCCGAAGTGTGCGGTCTGTGCCCAAGCGGGCCGACCGCACAACCACACGATGGGGGGAACTAAATGCGCCCCCCCTTCGGTCAAGGGTAAGGCCCCATTGACCCGGGCCCCAACCGAACGTGGCGGCCATCTGGCCATTGAGGAGCCCGTAATGCAGGTGTCGTAATGCCAGCACACCTGCATTACGAGCTCCTCCAGGTGAATGCCAACCACTCGGCTCGCGCACAGGACCTGCTAATGCAGGTCCTAGCCGAGTGGCGCATCGACGTGGCGGTCGTCGCCGAGCCCTACTTCGTCCCCCCCCAGCAAAACTGGGTTGGGGACACGGAGGGCTTGGTGGGCGTGGTGGTGCCGGCTGCCGGGCAGCAGCGCCTCTCGCTAAGAGAGAGGGGCGCTGGATACGCGGCGGCAAACTGGGGAGAAGTAGTCGTCATCGGAGTCTACTTCTCCCCCAACAGGCCCCTCTCAGATTTTGAGAGGTTCCTGGGGGGCCTGGAGCCGGTGGTTCAAAGAGCATCACCGGCCCAAGTGGTCCTGATGGGGGACTTCAACGCCAAGTGCGCGGCGTGGGGGTCCCCCATCACAGACCAAAGAGGGGCGCTTCTGCGGGACTGGGCCGCCATGATCGGCCTGGTCCTGCAAAATGTAGGGCGCGCCAACACCTGCGTCCGACAGCAGGGGGGGTCAATTGTGGACCTCACGTTCACAACCCCTGCTGTCGGCGCTCGTGTGAGCCAGTGGCGCGTCCTGGAGGAGGTGGAGACCCTGTCGGACCACCTTTACATCCGCTTCAGGGTCTCCAAAGCGCCCCGCGGGCCTCAGGCCCGGGCGGTGGGAGGGCGGGGCGGGGATTTCCCAAAGTGGGCGATTTCCCGCCTCGATCGGGACCGGGCGGAGGAGGCCGCCGTGGTCCAGGCGTGGTGCGCCGACCCCCCCGACACCATGGGGGTCGACGAGAGGGCCGTCAGGTTCCGCGAGGACCTGACGGCCATATGCGACGCGGCCATGCCGAGGGCGCGAAAGGGTGCGCCCAGGCGGGCCGTATACTGGTGGTCGCAGGACCTGGCGGACCTCCGAGCCGCCAGCGACAGAGCCCGCCGCGCCTTTACCCGGTGCAGAAGGAGGCGGACTCGGGTGCCGGGCGAGGAGGAGAGGCTCCTCGCCGAGCTGCGCGCAGCCAAGGCCGCCTTCAAGGCGGCCATCGCGCGTGCCAAGGATTCAGCTCATGCTGAATTCTTGGCCACGCTGGACGAGGATCCGTGGGGTCGCCCGTACCGAATGGTACGGGCTAAACTGAAGGTGTCCCCCCCCACGGAGGACTTCGAGCCGGGAGTCCTCGCCGCGGTGGTCGACGGCCTCTTCCCCGCAAGCCCGCCTTTCGACCCGCCGCGGATGGCGCCGCCAGAAGAGGAGCCCGCTGCCCCCGTCGACGTTCCCCCAGTGACGGGGGAGGAAATGGCGAGGGTGGTGGGCCGACTCAAGGGGTGCCGCAAGGCACCTGGGCCCGATGGCGTCCCGGGGAAGGTGCTTCCGATTGCGGCGAAGCACCTGGGCGACCGGCTCTGCGGCCTAATGGACCGCTGCTTGGCCGCGGGGCAGTTTCCCCAAATTTGGAAGGAGGGCCGCCTGGTCCTCCTGCGGAAGGAGAGCAGGCCAGCGGACTCTCCTTCCGGGTGGCGGCCGCTCGTCATGCTGGACGAGACCGGGAAGCTCCTCGAGAGAGTGATCGCTTCCCGGATCGCCCACCACTTGACGAGCGAAGGGCCGGATCTTGCGGGGAACCAGTTCGGGTTCCGGGTAGGGCGGTCCACGTTGGACGCCCTATCCGCCCTGAAGGGGTTCACCGAAGATGCGGCCAGGAGGGGCCAGGGGGCCTTAGCGGTATCCCTCGATATCGCCAACGCCTTCGGTTCCCTCCCCTTCCGAGTGATAGAGGAGGCGCTACGGTATCACCGGGTGCCCCTCTACCTCCGGAGGGTTGTAGGGCACTACCTGACGGGGCGGGTAGTGCTCTACACGGGGAGGGGGGGGATTCGGATGGCCCAGCCGGTGACCAGTGGCGTTCCGCAGGGGTCCGTGCTAGGGCCCCTATTATGGAACGTCGGGTACGACTGGGTCATCCGCATGAGGGTGCTGCCTCGGATGGCGGTGTATTGTTACGCCGACGATACACTCATCGCCGTCCGAGGCACCACCTTCGAAGAGGTGGCAAGAAGGGCGGAGGTGGGAGCCACCTTAGTGATCCGGCGGATCGAGGCGCTGGGCCTAAAAGTGTCCCTCCCCAAGACCGAAGCCCTCTGCTTCCGAGGGCCCCGGTGGAGGCTGCCGCGCGGAGCCGCCCTGCGCGTCAATGGGGAGGCCGTCGAGGTGAAGGCCCACATTAAATATCTGGGCCTTACCCTCGACGGAAAATGGGAGTTCGGGGAGCACTTCCGCAGACTGGCTCCCCGACTCGTGGGTGCGGCGGGAGCCCTGGGCCGGCTCCTGCCCAACCAGGGCGGACCTGGTGCCCCCTGCAGACGCCTGTTTGCAGGGGTCCTTAGAAGTATGGCCCTGTACGGGGCCCCTATATGGGCGGAGTCCCTCACCGCCACCACTAAAGCCCTCCTCCGAAGGCCCCAGAGGGTTATGGCGGTGAGGATGGCCCGGGCCTACCGGACACGGTGGGCTGGGCGGCGGCTGGAGCCCTCGCAGCCTCCCCTCCGTGGGAGATCGAGGCGGTCGGGCTTGCCGAGGCCTACCGGGCCAAGGTGGAACGAAGGGAGCGGGGGGAGTCCCTCGCTCCCCAGGAGTTGGCCTGGGCCAAAGAGGTCCAGAGAGGGGAGGTGCTGGAGCGCTGGGCGGCAGAGCTTGCGGAGGCCGAATACGGCCTACGCACGATCGCAGCCATCCGCCCGGTGCTCCAGGAATGGTGCGGGAGGGATCACGGGTCCCTGACCTTCCACCTGGTGCAGGTGCTGTCCGGGCATGGTTGCTTCGGGCGGTACCTGCACAGGGTGGCGGGTAGGGAGGAGACGGCGTCGTGCCACGAGTGCGGCGCCGCCGAGGACACAGCCCAGCACACCTTGGAGGTGTGCAGCGCATGGGCTGAGCGGCGCCGCACCCTGGCGGCGACGATTGGCGGCGACCTCTCGCTCCCCAGCGTTGTACGCGCAATGCTGGAGAGCGAGACGTCCTGGGAGGCCGTCACCTCCTTCTGCGACGACGTAATGTCGCAGAAGGAGGAGAGGGAGCGGGAACGCGAGAATGATCCCCTCGCAAACCCGCTCCGGCGCAGACGGACGGGAAGGAGGCGGCGACAGTTCGCCGCCAACCTTCCCTAGTGGTGCTAGCCGACGGGGGATGGGGATCCTCTGTCGGCCGTAACAGCCCACACGTCTAGGGGGGGGACCAAGTATTCCGGTCCCCCCTCTCTTGGCGCGGGAGCTCCGGCATAGGCTGGGGCGGCCAGCGGATGCTGTGGTGACTCCAAACTCTCCCATGGCATCCGTAAATGGCAAGAGAGGGAATACCGGTGGGTTTTTAGTGGGTATGCCTCCCCCCTCCTTCCATTAGGGAAGGAGGTTACGGGGGAGGTGAGTCCCACATAACTTCCGCGCCGTCCCCACGGCGCGGTCGTATGCGTAACGCATTTTCCCACCGTCAAAAAAAAAAAAAAAAAAAAAAAAAAAGGTTAGGTTAGGTTAGGTTAGGTTAGGTTAGGTTAGGTTCCTTGCTCCGACGGCCGCAACCTTGCTCCGACGGCCGCAACCTTGCTCCGACGGCCGCAAAGGATGTGCGCCATCAGGGCGGTGCGGGCGTACGTGACTGTCGCCCACATGGCCGCTTGCGCCCTAGCCGGGACACCGCCCTGGGACATCGACGCCCAGACGGCCGCGGAGGTGTATGAGGAGCGCAAAGAGGCGCTGAGAAGGGGGGAAAGGCCTGCCCCCAGAGAGCTTGAGTTTGCCCGCCGCATGGTGGAGCGTCGGATGAGGGACCGCTGGAAGAGTGACCTGGAGGACAGCCGCTATGGAACGCGCACCATAGCGGCTCTACTCCCGTCACTCGACCAGTGGGTCGAGAGGGGGTTTGGAGCCCTCACATTCCGGATGGTGCAAGTAATGACCGGGCACGGGTGCTTCGGCCATTATTTGCACCAAATAGGGCGGGAGAACGATCCGACGTGCCACCACTGCGGTGACCCGGACGACACGGCCCAGCACACTCTGGCAGAGTGTAGCAGCTGGGCCCCAGAGCGGCAAGCTCTCGAGGCGGAGCTAGGGACGAGCGACCTCTCGCTCTCCAGCGTAGTGCGAGCCATGCTGGGGAGCGAGGAGGCCTGGCAGGCGGCCGCCTCCTTTTGCGAGACGGTAATCTCGCAAAAGGAGGCCGCGGAACGGGAGCGCGAGGACGATGCCCTCGCGCCCCTGTTCCGGCGCAGACGGAGGGGGGTAAGGCGGAGGCGATTTGCCGCCCGTCATATCCCCCAGTAGGACCAGCGGGCGAGGGACGGGGATCCCTTGTCCGCATTGCACGGCCCTACGAGTCTGGGGGAAGGGTTGAAATGCTGCAACTCTTCCCCTCCTGGCGCGGGTAGCCCCGGTGAAAGCTGGGGCGGCCGGGAGGCATCATGGTGAAATCCACGGATCCCATGGCGCCTAACAACCTCGGCAAGAGGGTCAGCATCGGAGTGGTTTTAGTGGGTATGCTCTCCTGTCCCCTTCTCATTAGGAGAAGAGGACCGGAGAGAGAGCCCCACATAACCTAAACCGGGTCTCCCCGGGCCCGGGGGTACACGTAATGTGTTTCCACTCCGTGAACAAAAAAAAAAAAAAAAAAAAAAAAAAAAAAAAAGGTTAGGTTAGGTTCCCCCCCGGGTGTCGCTACCTTGTCGTGGTGGGGGGGCTTGACCCCTTAATGATCTTCGGGCCTTTAAGCTCGAAGTGAAAGGGTGACCAAGAGCGGCACAGCCTCGGTGGAGCCCATCCTGGGCCAAGCGAGGCGGGCGTGCCCTAGTGAAAGGGTGCGCCGCTTTCCTGCTCCCTGTCTATCCTGCAGCAGGGGACTACGGGGACGCAGAGGGGATAACAGCTCCTTATCGTGGTTATGGATGCGGGTTGCAGCGTATCCAGTACCAGGCCGGAGACAAGTAGGTCTGGTGGACTGAACGGGTCTGGCCTGGGCTAGCGGTTTGCCGGATGTGCCACTTTAGTGGCGAACGGGTTGGCGTAACTGCAACACAAGGGGAACTCACCCCTTAAAAAAGAGGAGAGGGCTCCCTCTTTAAAAGGAGCAGGGGACCGCACCCCTCATCAAAGGAGCATGAGTGATAACAAAGAGAAACTACCCCAGGAGGGTACCTCGTCTCGAGGAGAATCCCTCTCCGTTACCATCCCACGGACAGCCCCATCGTATTCTGGGGGGGGCAATTATCACTTCGTGGGCACTGAAAGCCCACGTTTTAAATTTAGTTCGTCCGCGACTCAGATCCCGGACCAAAATCGTCTGGGCGTATCAGTGCGCGACTGCACTGTACGCCTCACACGGCAAATTGATTGCCAAGAGCCCGAACCTAGGGCCAACACGAGCTCGGAAGTCAACTTTGCTTCCCAGGAGACTGCAGGTCACGAGTCTACTGGCAGAAGCAATCTTGAGGACGTCCCGGATGCAGCTGAGCGGGTGAAGCGGAAGCGGAAGCGATTGCGCCCTGCTTCATCTGTTCTCAGCTCAAGTGATGAAGGGTCTACATGCGCCTCGGCTGGGGAAGGACAGCCAAAGGCCAAAGGGAGAGGCCGCCCACCAACATCGGGCAAATATGTAGGACTGGCCAGAGCGAAGGAAGCCTACAACCGGGCTCTTAGGGAAGAGCTCCGGCTGAAGGCCGAGATGGAGGTGCAGGAGATGTCCATTAGGACCCGTCAAGGGTACCAGATGGACACTTCTTCTCTAGCAAGGACTGACTCAGAGGATGCAGAGGCCAACCAAGATCTTGGTCAACAGGTGGCTGACAGTGTGGCAATCATCACCAAAGTTGCCACAAAATCAAAGAACTTGTCAGGAGGATATGTCAAGAGCTTGAAAGAGGCGGCTGTCGCGATCGCTGATGCGTTTTCGGAGCTCAGCAGACGCACGGCTACTGAAGAGACAGCTCGGCTGCAGGCCGACAACAACCGACTTCAGACCGAAATGGCCAGCCTCCGAAAGGAGCTGGCCGAAATGAAAATGACCCTGGAAGGGATGCGGAAGCAGGGTAGTCCGCCACCCCCTCAAACCGGAAAAGACAAGGAGAAACCGCCCCCTGCGCGGCCTCCCCAGGGTGAAAATATGGATAGACGTGTTGCTGCCTTCCCACCTGCCACAGAAATGGACCATCTGTGCAGAGCGATAATGGCTCACGTCGGTCCGTACCTTGATGCACGCTTGGCCGGCATTCAGGACCGGCTGTTGCCGGAAAAGCCTGTGCGACCACCTCTGGCGGCGGATGCCAGGAGTGCCAGGACAGACAAGCAGGCTGAGGTAGTGCCAACTTCTGGTACAGGTCCTCGTTCTGGCGCGGCACCTAAAAAAAAGAGGAAAAGGAAAAAGAAGACGAAAAACCCGATCCCGAATCCAAGGCCCCCAACGCCTCCACCACCTGCAAGGCCTAGTACGTCATCGGAGTGGACGCAGGTAGGCAAGAAAGGAAGGCGAAAGAAGAAGAAAAAAGATGGCGTAGATCAGCAGGTCGGAAATGGCGAACACCCGAAGCCATCCAGAGGGAAAAAGAGCAAGGCCAGAAAGCTCCGTTCACCTCGGTCAGCTGCCGTTGTTGTAACGCTGCTGGAGCCAAAAGCAGCGGATAAAGGGGCCGACTTTGGCACTGTCCTTGCTGAGGTTAAGAGGAAGGTGCGGCTTGAGGAGCTGGGAATTTCAGGTCTTCGCTTCAGAAAGGCTCAAACAGGGGCCTACGTTATGGAAGTGCCCGGCACCTCAAGTGGCGATAAAGCAAACGCTCTGGCCAAGAGGTTAGCGGAGGTTGTTGACCCGGAAGTAGTGCGGATCTCTAGGCCCACAAAATGCGCAGAGCTGCGTATCTCGGGCCTAGATGAGTCTGTGCTGTTTCCCGAGGTGGTTGCGGCGGTCGCCCGGGTGGGAGGCTGCCAAGAGACCGACATCAGGTCAGGAGAGGTCGTCCGCGGCCCCTCCGGGCTGGGTGTCGTGTGGCTGCGCTGCCCTATCCCGGCGGCGAAGAAGGTGGTGGAGGCGGGAAGGCTGCTGGTAGGCTGGGTGTCGGCGCAGGTCAAACTGCTCGATGCCCGCCCCCTGCGCTGCTTCCGCTGCCTCGAGGTGGGCCACGTGGCCGCCAAATGTAAGTCGGAGGTGGACCGCAGCCGAGCCTGCTACCGCTGCGGGCGTCCCGGCCACGTCGCTGGCAACTGCACATCATCTGCACACTGCCCGCTGTGTGCCGAGGCCGGGCTAGCAGCCAACCATAGGGTAGGCAGCAAAGCCTGTGATCCACCTAAAAGTAAGCGGAGAACGGCTGGCGCTGACTCCCAGGCTACTCTGGGGCGGAATACCCGAAAAGACTCGAATGTCGAGCAACAGGACGAGGAGGCTGAGATAATAGTCGAGTAGTAATGGCTCCTATACGCTTCCTGCAGGCGAATATCAACCACTGCGCCAGAGCACAGGACCTCCTGTTCCAGAGCATGGCGGAGTGGTTGATCCATGTCGCAGTGGTAACCGAACCATATTCGGTCCCAGCCAGAGACAACTGGGTGGGGGACCTCGACAGCCTCGTGGCCTTGGCCACTCAACCATCGGCCGGCTCTGCTCCGCTTGAAAGCGTGGTGCGGGGCCACGGCTTCGTGGCTGCCATCATCGGGGGTATAATGGTGGTGGGAGTGTACTTCTCGCCGAACAGAAGCCTAGCCGACTTCGAGGTGCTTCTCGACGATGTGCAGGCCCTGATTGGCAGAAGTGGCCCCGAACTGCTGCTGGTTGCGGGGGACTTTAATGCCAAATCTACGGGGTGGGGCTCTACTGCGACTGACGTACGCGGTGAGGTGCTCACAGAGTGGGCAGTGGCCGTAGGGTTGGAGGTTCTTAACCGAGGGACGGTCGATACGTGCGTGCGGCAACAGGGAGGCTCCATCGTGGACATCACGTTTGCAAATGCTGCCCTGGCGCGCCGTGTCCAAGGTTGGGAAGTGTTGGAGGGCGTGGAAACGTTATCGGACCACAGATACATCCGGTACGAAGTCTGCGCCCACCACACTACGCCGGACGACCTGAGTCGTCCCCGAAGAGACGACAGTCCCAGATGGGCAACGAAACGGCTCGATCGGGACCTGCTGCACGCAGCGGCCCTGGTCCAAGCTTGGCCGGAGACGCCCGAAGGACCAAGAAGTGTAGAGGAAGAAGCATCCTGGCTCAGTGGGGCCATGGCTCAAATATGCGATGCCGCAATGCCGCGGGCCAAGCCCACAGGGCCGAGGCGGAGCGTGTACTGGTGGTCCGCAGAGCTAACGCAGTTGCGCAAGGCATGCGTGGCTGCGAGACGCCAATACACCAGGAGCCGAAGGCGGAGGAGGCGAGACCTGACGGCAGAGGATGAGCTATACGAAAGCTACAGAGCGGCCAGCAAAACCCTCAGCTTAGCCATTGGCCAAGCCAAAGACCTGGCGGAGGAGGAAATGTTGGAGGCTCTGAACAGCGACCCGTGGGGGCGGCCGTACAAGTCGGTGAGGTGCAAACTTCACCCCTGGGCCCCTCCACTCACGCAAAGCCTCCAGCCGGACCTTCTGAGCCGAATCGTGGGAACCCTCTTCCCACGACGGGGTGAACACCAGCCCCCGTGCATGGCTTCAGTGTCCCCAACGGAGGGAGAAGTCGCACCCGAGGTGACAGAGGGAGAGTTGGGAGCCGCAGTGTTGAGGCTTAAGGCCAAAAACACTGCCCCTGGTCCCGACGGTATTCCCGGCCGAGCCTGGGTGTTGGCGCTGGGCCCCTTGGAGCCAAGAGTGAGGGCACTATTTTCTTCGTGTCTGGAGCAGGGGTGCATCCCACGTTCGTGGAAGTGCGGAAAGCTGGTGCTCCTGCGGAAGGAAGGGCGACCGGGTGACTCCCCTTCGGGATACAGGCCGATCGTACTTTTGGACGAGGGAGCGAAGCTCTTTGAGCGAATAGTGGCTTCCCGGCTGATAGGTCATTTAGAGGGACAAGGGCCGAACCTAAGTGCGTGCCAGTACGGATTTCGTCGGGGCAGGTCCACCATCGACGCCATTGCGCGGGTGAGGGCTCTAGCGGATGACGCGGTTTCCCGGGGGGAGGTGGTGTTGGCGGTATCTCTAGATATCGCCAATGCTTTCAACACCCTTCCCTGGGAAACCATCAAGGAGGCCCTCAGGTACCACAACGTGCCGGAGTACCTGCGTAGGGTGGTTGGGTCGTATCTTTTCGAGAGGGCGATCCGCTACCCCACACAGGATGAATGGGTGGAGCGCGAGATGTCGTGCGGTGTCCCACAGGGGTCAGTCTTAGGACCGCTCCTGTGGAACATTGGTTACGACTGGGCGCTACGTGGCGCCAACTTGCGGGGGGTAGACGTAACCTGTTACGCCGACGACACCCTTGTAACGGCCCGAGGGGCCACATTTCGCGATGCGTCCATCTTGGCCACTGCTGGGGTGGCCCTAATCGTGGACAGGATACGGAGGCTGGGACTAGAGGTTGCCCTGCACAAATCTGAGGCCATCTGTTTTCATGGGCCTCGGAGGGCACCTCCAGGAAATGCCAGCATAATGGTGGGCGGAGTTTCCATCGGCGTCGGGAAGACGATGAAGTACCTGGGACTCGTCCTCGACAGCCGATGGAACTTCGAGGAGCATTTCCGGCGCTTGGCTCCAAAACTACTTGGCACAGCGTCGGCACTGAGCCGGCTCCTCCCGAACGTGGGCGGGCCGAAGGCGGGCTGCCGCCGACTGTACACGGGTGTGGTGCGGTCGATGGCCCTCTACGGGGCACCCATATGGGTAAATGCCCTTTCCGCCCATAACAAGACCCAACTGCGGCGACCGCAAAGGGTCATGGCGGTAAGGGCAACGAGGGCGTACCGCACCACCTCGTTCGAGGCGGCCTGCGTGATGGCAGGGACCCCACCCTGGGAGTTGGATGCCGAGGTGCTGAACGAGGTCTACCGCCGAGTAGCCGAGGCGCGCACCAGAGGAGAACAGCCGTGTCCGGAAGAGGTTAGGCGATGGAGAGAGATCTCTCGCCAAACCCTCTTCCGGAAATGGTTGGTGGCCTTGGAGCAGCCGAGCGCCGGCCACTGGACCATATCGGGAGTGCGGCCCGTCCTGCAGGGATGGGTCGAAAGGAGATGGGGCGTTGTTTCCTTCCACCTAACGCAGGTACTATCGGGACACGGTTGTTTCGGCAGATACCTGTGTAAGGTTGCAAGGAGGGAAACAACGCCAATGTGTCACCACTGCGGTGGGGCGGAGGACACGGCGCAGCACACGCTGCAAGTGTGTCCCGCCTTCGACGAGCAGCGAGCCCGCCTCACGGCGGTGATTGGAACTGACCTCTCGCTGCCGGCCGTCGTCAAAGCCATGACCGACAGCGAGAAATCGTGGACTGCCATGGCCTCCTACTGTGAGGAGGTCATGGCACTCAAAGAGGGTGCGGAGCGGGAGCGCGAGGAAGACCCATCTTCCCAGCCCCTGCGCCGCAGGCGTGTCGGGCGCAGGCGGTTAATCCATAACCGCCAAATACCGCCCTAATAGGACTGCGGGAGATGGGCACGGGGATGCCCGTCCCCCGCCGCTAAGGTCCTGTTGAGCTGGTAGGCGCGCCAAGTGTTTCGGCGCGCCTACAGTGGAGGAGACAGGAGACGTGCAGGTCTCCTGGAGATGGGTCCGTGAGCGGACATACCGCCGTGCTGCCGGGCCGTGGATGCGTAAAGTTCCCACAGCCCGATTGCTTATCGGCGACGAAGTGGAACACCCTGGGGTTTTTAGTGGGTACACCGCCCCCTTCTGGGGCGGGAATCCCACATATCCACCGGCCTCCCCGGGCCAGTGGAATCCATAAAGGATTTTTCCCAGGCCAAAAAAAAAAAAAAAAAAAAAAAAAAAAAAAAAAGGTTGGGGTGCGAAGTCGGAAACCTCCTCGAGTGCCCGGGCGTTACCACTCCCTTCTATCCGAGGCGTAGGCCTCATGGGGTGGGGAAGGGTAACGCCTGGGACGGTGCACCCTGGGCAACAACGGTAAGCTAATGTATTCGTACATTATCTTACCGGTGGCTAATATCCGACTGGGGGGGGGGGGGTGTCAGCAGCAATCTCCACATGTGCCTGCACCAAGCTACCGCTAAGGCATGGTTCAGGCTGCACGACCGTTACGGTTCTCCCCTGTTAACCCTGGTGGTTAAGGGTGAGAAGAGTAGCGGATGGGCCCATGGCCTGTGGGGGTTGACTGACTGACTGGGGGGAGGGGGTCGGCAATTTCCACATGTGCCCGGGTGGTAGACGGGTTACTCTGCCATCTGGGCTGCACGACCGTTACGGTTCTCCCCTGTTAACCCTGGTGGTTAAGGGGGAGAAGAGTAGCGGTTGGGCCCATGGCCTGTGGGGGTTTGCTGACACACTGGGGGGAGGGGGTCGGCCATTTCCACATGTGCCTGGGCGGTATTTCTGTTATCGTCTGGGCTGCACGACCGCTACGGTTCTCCCCTGTTAACCCTGGTGGTTAAGGGGGAGAAGAGTAGCGGTTGGGCCCATGGCCTGTGGGGGTCTGCTGACACACTGGGGGGGAGGGTAGCGGGCCCATTAGTGGGTCCGCTTTTGAGGACGGCGCCCCGCCCTTGGGCGGGCGCCTTTGACGTCGGCGAACCCGAACTGAGTACCTGCTCTGCCACGGCGGACAGGGAAAGGCGAGGGGGAGCCTGGTGGGCGGAAGCGACCGTGCCCTCGGTACTGCTCTGCTTTCAGAGCAGGACATGAGGGCGCGGAAGCTAACGTGAGGGCACGTAACCCCGGCTTGCCGGGAACGTGGGCATCTGCGGAAGCCACGAGGAGTAAACCTCTTTAAACAATCCTTCACCAGCGGGGGAGGCCGGGGAGTGCCGAACCCGCATTGCACGGTGTCGACAGAGGAGCCCCATCCCGGGGCGGCCAGTGGGCGTTGCGGTGACACATTTTGCTCCCGTGGCGTTCACAATGGCAGACGAGGGAATCCGTGTGGTTTTTAGTGGGTAGGCCCCTTGGGGAGAGCCCCACATACCTCCGTTTCCCCGAACGGAGACGATGCATAAGGTGCATTTTCCACACCAAAAAAAAAAAAAAAAAAAAAAAAAAGGTTAGGTTAGGTTAGGTTAGGTTAGGTTAGGTTAGGTTAGGTTAGGTTAGGTTAGGTTAGGTTCACGGGGAGGGGGGGGATTCGGATGGCCCAGCCGGTGACCAGTGGCGTTCCGCAGGGGTCCGTGCTAGGGCCCCTATTATGGAACGTCGGGTACGACTGGGTCATCCGCGCGAGGGTGCTGCCCCGGATGGCGGTGTACTGCTACGCAGATGACACCCTCATCGCCGTCCGGGGCACCACCTTCGAAGAGGTGGCAAGAAGGGCGGAGGTGGGAGCCACCCTAGTGATCCGGCGGATCGAGGCGCTGGGCCTGAAAGTGTCCCTCCCCAAGACGGAGGCCCTCTGCTTCCGAGGGCCCCGGTGGAGGCTGCCGCGCGGAGCCGCCCTGCGCGTCAACGGCGAGGCCGTCGAGGTGAGGGCCCACATAAAATATCTGGGCCTTACCCTCGACGGCAAATGGGAGTTCGGGGAGCACTTTCGCAGACTGGCTCCCCGACTCGCGGGCGCGGCGGGAGCCCTGGGCCGGCTCCTGCCCAATCAGGGCGGACCTAATGCCCCCTGCAGACGCCTGTTTGCAGGGGTCATTAGGAGTATGGCCCTGTACGGGGCCCCTATATGGGCGGAGTCCCTCACCGCCACCACCAAAGCCCTCCTCCGAAGGCCCCAGAGGGTCATGGCGGTGAGGATGGCCCGGGCCTACCGAACGGTGGGCTGGGCGGCGGCTGGAGCCCTCGCAGCCTCCCCTCCGTGGGAGATCGAGGCGGTCGGGCTTGCCGAGGCCTACCGGGCCAAGGTGGAACGAAGGGAGCGGGGGGAGTCCCTCGCTCCCCAGGAGTTGGCCCGGGCCAAAGAGGTCCAGAGAGGGGAGGTGCTGGAGCGCTGGGCGGCAGAGCTTGCGGAGGCTGAATACGGCCTACGCACGATCGCAGCCATCCACCCGGTGCTCCAGGAATGGTGCGGGAGGGATCACGGGTCCCTGACTTTCCACCTGGTGCAGGTGCTGTCCGGGCATGGTTGCTTCGGGCGGTACCTGCACAGGGTGGCGGGTAGGGAGGAGACGGCGTCGTGCCACGAGTGCGGCGCCGCCGAGGACACAGCCCAGCACACCTTGGAGGTGTGCAGCGCATGGGCTGAGCGGCGCCGCACCCTGGCGGCGACGATTGGCGGCGACCTCTCGCTCCCCAGCGTTGTACGCGCAATGCTGGAGAGCGAGACGTCCTGGGAGGCCGTCACCTCCTTCTGCGACGACGTAATGTCGCAGAAGGAGGAGAGGGAGCGGGAACGCGAGAATGATCCCCTCGCGAACCCGCTCCGGCGCAGACGGACGGGAAGGAGGCGGCGACAGTTCGCCGCCAACCTTCCCTAGTGGTGCTAGCCGACGGGGGATGGGGATCCTCTGTCGGCCGTAACAGCCCACACGTCTAGGGGGGGGACCAAGTATTCCGGTCCCCCCTCTCTTGGCGCGGGTGCTCCGGCATAGGCTGGGGCGGCCAGCGGATGCTGTGGTGACTCCAAACTCTCCCATGGCATCCGCAAATGGCAAGAGAGGGAATACCGGTGGGTTTTTAGTGGGTATGCCTCCCCCCCTCCTTCCATTAGGGAAGGAGGTTACGGGGGAGGTGAGTCCCACATAACTTCCGCGCCGTCCCCACGGCGCGGTCGTATGCGTAACGCATTTTCCCACCGTCAAAAAAAAAAAAAAAAAAAAAAAAAAAAGGTTAGGTTAGGTTAGGTTAGGTTAGGTTAGGTTAGGTTAGGTTAGGTTAGGTTAGGTTAGGTTAGGTTAGGTTAGGTTAGGTTAGGTTAGGTTCCCCCCCGAGGGTTGCCCGCCTTGTCGTGGCGGGGGGGCTTAGTAACCGTGGATTAGTCATCCACGGTGAAGCTAAGAGGCAACCAGGGCCGGCCTGTTGGGGTCGCCGGCTGGCCCGAGGAGGGCGCTCCCAGCGGGCTGAACAAGTCCGCTGTGGACGCGCCTTGAGGTGGGACCGCAGAAGAAGAGGAGTACCGGTATTACGGTGCGCCGTTCTCCCTATCTTCTGCGGCCGTGGAGGGATCGCAGGGGGAGAGGCGTGTTGGTATTACGGTGCGCCACTCTCCCTACCCCCTGCGAGCTGGCGGGGCCGTTCCGTCGAAACGGCACTGGTGGGGCCGCACAGGAGGAGGCATGTCGGTATTGCGGTGCGCCGCTTGCCCTATCCTCTGCGGCCGAGGTGTGGTCTGGTGTGGTGCGGGGTAGCTCCGGGGGCCTCCTGGAGGAAAAGTATCCCGGGGCCTGAGTGCCCCGGGTGGCCCAAGGATTCCTTGGGTCTTTTCCTGGCCCCAGTGAGGCGAGCTTTCCCCGCTTCCATCAGATGGACATCGGGTGGTGGATCGGGGGGTCCGTCACCCGCCAAAGATGTCCCGAGGTTGTAAGGCGCTCCAGGTGTTTCCGGAGCGCCTTAAACAGAGGTGGGCCCGCAAGGGCAGCCGCCGGTGGGGGCCGCGGATGGCGTAACCGTTCCCGTAGCCCCTACCTAAGCGGAGAGAGGGAACACCGTGGGGTTTTAGTCAGTAGGAGTCTGACATAACCCATCGTCCTCCCCCGAGGACGGTGGGTATCCATGAGGATTTCCCCACGTAAAAAAAAAAAAAAAAAAAAAAAAAAAAAAAAAAAAAAAAGGTTAGGTTAGGTTAGGTTAGGTTAGGTTAGGTTAGGTTAGGTTAGGTTAGGTTAGGTTAGGTTAGGTTAGGTTAGGTTAGGTTAGGTTGGTCCCTGACTTTCCACCTGGTGCAGGTGCTGTCCGGGCATGGTTGCTTCGGGCGGTACCTGCACAGGGTGGCGGGTAGGGAGGAGACGGCGTCGTGCCACGAGTGCGGCGCCGCCGAGGACACAGCCCAGCACACCTTGGAGGTGTGCAGCGCATGGGCTGAGCGGCGCCGCACCCTGGCGGCGACGATTGGCGGCGACCTCTCGCTCCCCAGCGTTGTACGCGCAATGCTGGAGAGCGAGACGTCCTGGGAGGCCGTCACCTCCTTCTGCGACGACGTAATGTCGCAGAAGGAGGAGAGGGAGCGGGAACGCGAGAATGATCCCCTCGCGAACCCGCTCCGGCGCAGACGGACGGGAAGGAGGCGGCGACAGTTCGCCGCCAACCTTCCCTAGTGGTGCTAGCCGACGGGGGATGGGGATCCTCTGTCGGCCGTAACAGCCCACACGTCTAGGGGGGGGACCAAGTATTCCGGTCCCCCCTCTCTTGGCGCGGGAGCTCCGGCATAGGCTGGGGCGGCCAGCGGATGCTGTGGTGACTCCAAACTCTCCCATGGCATCCGCAAATGGCAAGAGAGGGAATACCGGTGGGTTTTTAGTGGGTATGCCTCCCCCCCTCCTTCCATTAGGGAAGGAGGTTACGGGGGAGGTGAGTCCCACATAACTTCCGCGCCGTCCCCACGGCGCGGTCGTATGCGTAACGCATTTTCCCACCGTCAAAAAAAAAAAAAAAAAAAAAAAAAAAAAAAAAAAAGGTTAGGTTAGGTTAGGTTAGGTTAGGTTAGGTTAGGTTAGGTTAGGTTAGGTTAGGTTAGGTTAGGTTAGGTTAGGTTAGGTTAGGTTAGGTTAGGTTAGGTTAGGTTAGGTTAGGTTAGGTTAGGTTAGGTTAGGTTAGGTTAGGTTAGGTTAGGTTAGGTTAGGTTAGGTTAGGTAAGCAAGAAAATCTTCCTTACTAAGCAAGAAAATCTTCCTTACTAAGCAAGAAAATCTTCCTTACTAAGCAAGAAAATCTTCCTTACTAAGCAAGAAAATCTTCCTTACTAAGCAAGAAAATCTTCCTTACTAAGCAAGAAAATCTTCCTTACTAAGCAAGAAAATCTTCCTTACTAAGCAAGAAAATCTTCCTTACTAAGCAAGAAAATCTTCCTTACTAAGCAAGAAAATCTTCCTTACTAAGCAAGAAAATCTTCCTTACTAAGCAAGAAAATCTTCCTTACTAAGCAAGAAAATCTTCCTTACTAAGCAAGAAAATCTTCCTTACTAAGCAAGAAAATCTTCCTTACTAAGCAAGAAAATCTTCCTTACTAAGCAAGAAAATCTTCCTTACTAAGCAAGAAAATCTTCCTTACTAAGCAAGAAAATCTTCCTTACTAAGCAAGAAAATCTTCCTTACTAAGCAAGAAAATCTTCCTTACTAAGCAAGAAAATCTTCCTTACTAAGCAAGAAAATCTTCCTTACTAAGCAAGAAAATCTTCCTTACTAAGCAAGAAAATCTTCCTTACTAAGCAAGAAAATCTTCCTTACTAAGCAAGAAAATCTTCCTTACTAAGCAAGAAAATCTTCCTTACTAAGCAAGAAAATCTTCCTTACTAAGCAAGAAAATCTTCCTTACTAAGCAAGAAAATCTTCCTTACTAAGCAAGAAAATCTTCCTTACTAAGCAAGAAAATCTTCCTTACTAAGCAAGAAAATCTTCCTTACTAAGCAAGAAAATCTTCCTTACTAAGCAAGAAAATCTTCCTTACTAAGCAAGAAAATCTTCCTTACTAAGCAAGAAAATCTTCCTTACTAAGCAAGAAAATCTTCCTTACTAAGCAAGAAAATCTTCCTTACTAAGCAAGAAAATCTTCCTTACTAAGCAAGAAAATCTTCCTTACTAAGCAAGAAAATCTTCCTTACTAAGCAAGAAAATCTTCCTTACTAAGCAAGAAAATCTTCCTTACTAAGCAAGAAAATCTTCCTTACTAAGCAAGAAAATCTTCCTTACTAAGCAAGAAAATCTTCCTTACTAAGCAAGAAAATCTTCCTTACTAAGCAAGAAAATCTTCCTTACTAAGCAAGAAAATCTTCCTTACTAAGCAAGAAAATCTTCCTTACTAAGCAAGAAAATCTTCCTTACTAAGCAAGAAAATCTTCCTTACTAAGCAAGAAAATCTTCCTTACTAAGCAAGAAAATCTTCCTTACTAAGCAAGAAAATCTTCCTTACTAAGCAAGAAAATCTTCCTTACTAAGCAAGAAAATCTTCCTTACTAAGCAAGAAAATCTTCCTTACTTGGTGGTTTACTAGCGGATTTTTGCGAATTTTGGTACAGAGACTTGTTTTGACCCCCCTGCTCGTTTTCTGGACTCGATTCTGCAAAAAATTCTGACTTGGCTTGTTTATTTCGGTTTTTCGATTTGCATTTTTGATTGGTTTTGGTGAAATTTGGCAAAAATCTCCAAATTTTGTTCGTCAATAGCGGCTATACCCGTAAAGCTACCCTTACCAAATTTTGGTCTTGGGTAGTTCTGGGGCAGTCCTATAGCGCTGCATTCTTGGAATTCTTGCCAGATTTATGGTTTTTCGGGGAAAAAGCTGGTAAAAAGTTTTCAAGCGCCTGCGAAACTTAATAGCAGCGCCTGAAAATTTTCTATGAGCAACGGGTATTTTTGTTAATAACTTTTTGTAGATTATTAATAAAAATATTCTGTTTGGGTAGGGAGATAGGACGTCTAATTCGCCCAATTTCTGTTTTGAGTTTTGTGTATCTGTCGTTTATAGTTTTTGTTTTATTGATTTTTTAAGAAATTACGCCGATCGGCGTAATTTCGTTGTCCCGATTTCGGGTTTTTTGACTGTGGAACTTTTGTTTCTGGGTCAAAAAATCTGATTGAGGTGTCAAAAAATAGGGTTTTTTAAATCCCATTTTTTGACACCAAATTTGGGTGGGAGTGTCTTTCCGTTACGCGGAAAAAAATTTTTAGTTAAAATTTTTGTACCCTGCCATACAATTTAGCGTAATTTGGCGGTTTCTTGGTTCTGGAAATTTTATCTTCAGGCCAAAAAATTCGGCTTTTGCGCTGGGTTGTGGGGCTTGGTAGTGGCTAAATTTTCTTTCTTGCTGCGTGGTGCAATCACTGAAGGGTGATTTTTAAGAGGGGAAAAACCGCCAAAATATGGCTGAAAAAAGCGCCGGAGAGGTGCCATCGGGAGAGAAGATGGAAATGGTCTCCGGACCCAATAAGAGGGCTATAGGCGAAGCCGATGACGGCAGCGAGGACGGGCCTAGCTCCAAGGTTGGGGTATCTGGGCGTGGGCGCGCCCCTAAGAGTGTGGGCGCATACGCCGGATTGTCCGCCGCTAAGGCCAAACTGAGGGGTTTGAGTGGGGACGACCCTGAGTTCCAGTCCCAGGTGGACAAAATAAAGGCGGCCTACCGCCTGGATTTCCCTGCTCTGCGCTCCCGCTCACAGGGAAACCGAAGGGCTCGTTCCCCACCTCCCCAGACGGTAACGATTGGCGACACGTCTGACGATGAGGATGAGCCACCGGCGCGGTCGATTCCAAATGCGCCGAAAACTGGGAATAAGCCGGAGACTGCGGCAACTGCGGCGATTCCGGCTTCAATTGACGGGCAGCTGACTGCCGACGAGGTTGGAGTAGTTGAAAGCGCACGGAAAGCGGCTCGTGTGGTCCTGGCGGAGGCCGCCAAGTCGAGCAACCTCAATGGGGTGGTTAAGGGGAAAATAAACACCTCGTGCCGCGAGATACTGGAGGCCATGGACTTCCTCGAAAACCGTCGAGAGAGCGAGGAAATCCGCAGGCTCAAGGCCGATAATAAGCGGATGCGGGAGCAACTCGCTCTCTTGACGGTTGAAACGAAGGCGCTGCGCACGGCCTTCTCAGAGCGAACCCCCGAGGCCCCCCGGCGCATCACGCAGCAGGGCCTCCCTGAAGGCTTGCAAGAGTGCCTGGAGATCCACAGCCGGGAGCTCTTTATGAGCCTGGGGAACATGCTCAATGTGAGACTGGAGGCCCTGGAAAAGCGCCTCCCTCCGGAGCCCATCATGCGGCCACCGCTGGCCGCTGACAGGGCAACCAGGCCTCCGGCGGCCGCCCCCCAGCAAGGGCGGAATAAGGGGAGGGCAGGCAAACGCTCTTCCAGCCAGCCCGAGCTCGCACAGGAGCGAGCAACAACAGAGGAGGTAGAGCGTATACAGCGGCCACAAAGGCAGCCGCAAGCCCAGCCGAGGACGCCGGCCGGTGCCAAGCCTAAAGCTCAACAAGAGGTGCCGAAGGAACAACCGGCGATGACCACTGAGTCGTGGACAGCAGTGGTCAAGAGAGGGGCAAAGGGCAAGAAGCCTGCCCAGCCGCAACCTCAAGTTGCTAAGCCGAAAAAGGCAGCCCCGGCCAAAGGGCTGCCGATCCCTAAAAGTTCAGCGGTCGTGGTGACCCTGAAGCCGGAGGCCGACGTGACCTACCTGGCCGCATTGCAGAAGGTCACCACATCGCTCAAATTGGCAGATGTGGGCATCGAGAGTGTGAGGGTCCGTAAGTCGGCCACCGGGGCTCGACTAATTGAGGTTCCGGGGGCCAGCAGCAGCCGACTCGCCGACGACCTGGCTATGAAAATTGAGGGGATAATAGGGGACGTGGCCACTGTCCATCGCCCAGTTAAAACGGCTGACCTCCGGGTTACCGGCTTTGACGAGTCGGTAACGCCGGAGGACGTCAGGACGGCTGTGGTCCTCAAGGGCGGCTGCGCTGTCGAGCAGGTGAAAGTGAGCCCAATAAGGCTGCTGAACAATGGCACAGGGACAGCATTGGTGCGATGCCCGGTGACTGCCGCTAATGCCCTCATCAAGGCGGGCAGGTTACTGATGGGCTGGTCGGCCGCACAGGTCAAGGCACTGGAGCCCCAGCCTATGCGGTGTTACCGTTGCCTGGGGACAGGACACACAAGGGCGCTGTGTCCATCTCCGGTAGATAGGGGGGACCAGTGCTACCGCTGCTCCAGGCCTGGGCACAAAGCCGGCGAATGTGAGGCGGACCCCTTCTGCGGTGTGTGCCACGCCGCAAAGCGACCAGCGGGGCACGTGATGGGGGGGAGGGCGTGCGCGCCTCCCCAGACAAAGGGCCGTAACGACCCGCAGAGGGCAACTGGTAGTCAGGCGACCGCCCAAGGGCAAGCAGGGGGACGAAACATGGATCTCTAAATGTCAGCACACCGGCATTTAGAGATCCTACAGTGCAACCTCAACCACTCCGCCCGCGCCCAAGACCTGCTTATGCAGGTTATGGCGGAGTGGGGGTTGGCCCTTGCCGTGGTCGCAGAGCCGTATCTCGTCCCCCCCCAGTCAAACTGGGCTGGGGCGACAGACGGCGGGGTTGCGGTCGTTGTGCCGGCTGCGGGGGACTTCCCGCCCCTCTCGAAATTGGAGGACGGCTCAGGATATGTGGCTGCCAAATGGGGGAGAACCGTGATCATAGCGGTTTACTTCTCCCCCAACCGGCCGCTCTCCGATTTCGAGAGCTACCTGGAGGGGCTTGGAAGAGTCGTCGGGAGGTGTGCTCCGGCTCAAATTATGGTGATGGGGGACCTCAACGCTAAGAGCGCGGCTTGGGGTTCCCCAATCACCGACCCCAAAGGGGAGGTCCTCCGGGACTGGGCACTCGCTACCGGCCTCCAGGTGGTCAACGTGGGAGCTGCCAACACGTGCGTGCGCAGGCAGGGGGGCTCCATCGTGGACGTAACGTTCGCGACCCCTGCCCTAGCCGCACGAGTGGTGGACTGGAGGGTCCTAGAGGAGGTGGAGACCCTCTCCGATCACCTCTATATTCGGATGGGGGTGTCCACCTCACCAGCAGGGTCCCAGCCGCCCAGGAGGAGAGGTGCCGGCCTCAGGTTCCCGCGGTGGGCCATCACGGGCTTCGATCCGGCTGCGGCGGAGGAAGCCGCAATAATCGAAGCATGGGGCGACCCTCCGCCCAATAATGTGGGAGTCGAAGGGAAAGCAGCTAGATTCCGGGAAATGCTCACGGCGGTGTGCGACGCAGCAATGCCCAGAGTTCGACGGCTGCCTAACAAGAAAAGCGTTTACTGGTGGTCTGAAGAAATTGCGTCCCTTCGACTCACCAGTAATCGTGCGCGCCGCGCGTACACTCGCTGCAGGCGAAGAAGATCGCACACCAACGAGGAGGAGGAGCTCGCGCACAGAGCGCTCAAGACGGCAAAGGAGGCACTTCAACTAGCTATCGTAAAAGCGAAAGACGAAGCCCACGAGCAATTTTTGGGCACACTAAACCGAGATCCATGGGGGAGACCATATAAAATGGTACGTAACAAGATGAAGCGCGCCCCCCCCATGGACTCCATGGAGCCTGAGCTCTTAAATAGGGTGGTGGCTGCCCTCTTTCCGCCGGCACCAGTCTTCACTCCTCCGAGAATGTCGGCCCCCTCTGAGGAGACAAACGACGAACGCCATCCCGTCCCGACGGTAACCGAGGACGAAATGATGACAATCAGAGATCGCCTCAGGTCAAACAAGAAGGCGCCGGGGCCGGACGGGGTCCCGGCGAGGGTAATCCCCTTAGCCCTTGAACACCTGGGAGAGTACTATAAAGACCTCCTGAACGAGTGCCTGGAGGAGGGTTGCTTTCCCAGCGTGTGGAAGGAAGGGCGACTCTGCCTCCTGCGGAAGGAAGGCCGCCCGCCGGACTCCCCGTCTGGTCACAGGCCGCTTGTGCTGCTTGATGTATCCGGGAAGATCCTGGAGCGGATTATCGCTTCCCGGATCATCAAGCACCTAGAGGACGTGGGCCCAAACGTGTCGGACAGACAATTTGGGTTCAGAGCGGGACGTGGTACCGTAGATGCCATACAGGCGCTCAAGGATTTTATCGACTATGCGGCCAACAAGGGGGAGGGTGTGGTGGCGGTGTCTCTCGACATCGCAAACGCCTTCGGCACTCTCCCCTACGAGGTCATAAAGGAGGCTCTGCGGTACCACGGCCTGCCACAATACTTGCAGAAAATCGTGGGGCACTATCTAGAGGGAAGGGTGGTGCTCTACGACCACGATGGACAGCGGACGTCAAGGGCAATGTCCTGCGGTGTGCCCCAAGGGTCGGTGCTAGGGCCCCTCTTGTGGAACCTCGGATTTGACTGGGCCATAAGGGGGGTTCAGCTTCCCCGCATGGCCACCATCTGCTACGCCGACGACACGATGGTGGCCGTCCGGGGAAGCGGACTGGGTGAAACACTCAGGAGAGCTGCTGTCGCAGCGGAACTGACCATCGACCGCATCCGAATGCTCGGCCTTGCGCCGGCTGTAGCGAAAACGGAGTCGATGGTTTTCGGGGGAACTGGCTGGCGCGTTCCAGCAGACACCACGCTCCTGATCCATGGCGAATCTGTCCAGGTCAGGGCTAACATAAAATATCTTGGCCTTGTCCTGGACAGAAAATGGGACTTCACCGAGCATTTCACTCGTCTTGGCCCCCGGCTGGTCGGTGCCGCATCGGCGCTAGGTAGACTGCTACCGAACGTGGACGGACCAAGGGGTTCCGTAAGACGACTGTTCGCCGGTGTAGTCCGCAGTATGGCATTGTACGGGGCACCAATTTGGGCCGACCGGCTGTCGGAGCGGAACAAAGCTCTACTCCGGCGGCCACAGAGGGTGTGTGCCATACGAATAATAAGAGCGTATGTGACGGTGGCACATATGGCCGCTTGCGCCCTTGCCGGGACCCCGCCGTGGGACATTGACGCTAAAGTCATGGCGGAGACTTATCGGTCACGCAGGGAGGCCCTAGCGCAAGGAGAAAGACCGGCTCCCAGAGAGCTCGTGCAAGCCCGCCGAATGGTGGAGAGACGGTTGCGGGACAGGTGGAAAAGTGACCTGGAGGACTGCCGTTATGGGACGAACACCATAATGGCACTCCTCCCGTCACTAGATGACTGGATCGAGAGGGCGCACGGCGCATTAACATATAGGATGGTGCAGGTATTGACTGGACATGGCTGCTTCGGTCATTACCTGCACCGAATAAAGAGGGAATCCGATCCACAATGTCATCATTGTGGTTATGACGATGACACGGCCCAGCACACATTAGCCGAGTGCAGCAGCTGGGATCCGGAACGCCAAACCCTTATGGCAGCCATCAGAAGGTCTGATCTTTCGCTCTCCAGCGTCATTGAGGCCCTGCTTGAGAGCGAGGAGAACTGGGAAGCGGTTGCCTCCTTTTGCGAGGCAGTAATCTCGCAAAAGGAGGCCGCGGAACGGGAGCGCGAGGACGATGCCCTCGCGCCCCTGTTCCGGCGCAGACGGAGGGGGGTAAGGCGGAGGCAATTTGCCGCCCGTCATATCCCCCAGTAGGACCAGCGGGCGAGGGACGGGGATCCCTTGTCTGCATTGCACGGTCCTGCATGTCTGGGGGAGGAGTTGAAACGCTGCAACTCCTCCCTCCTTTGGCGCGGGTAGCCCCGGCGTAAGCTGGGGCGGCCGGGAGGCGTCGTCTTGGTGAAATCCTCGGGATCCCACGGCGCCTACCAACCTCGGCAAGAGGGTCAGCGTCGGAGTGGTTTTAGTGGGTATGCTCTCCTGTCCCCTTCTCACTAGGAGAAGAGGACCGGAGAGAGAGCCCCACATAACCTAAACCGGGTCTCCCCGGGCCCGGGGGTACACGTAATGTGTTTCCACTCCGTAAACAAAAAAAAAAAAAAAAAAAACAAAAAAAAAAAAAAAAAAAAAAAAAGGTTAGGTTAGGTTAGGTTAGGTTAGGTTAGGTTAGGTTAGGTTAGGTTAGGTTAGGTTAGGTTAGGTTAGGTTAGGTTAGGTTAGGTTAGGTTGGGGTGCGATGTCGGAAACCTCCTCGAGTGCCCGGGCGTTACCACTCCCTTCTATCCGAGGCGTAGGCCTCATGGGGTGGGGAAGGGTAACGCCTGGGACGGTGCACCCTGGGCAACAACGGTAAGCTAATGTATTCGTACATTATCTTACCGGTGGCTAATATCCGACTGGGGGGGGGGGTGTCAGCAGCAATCTCCACATGTGCCTGCACCAAGCTACCGCTAAGGCATGGTTCAGGCTGCACGACCGTTACGGTTCTCCCCTGTTAACCCTGGTGGTTAAGGGGGAGAAGAGTAGCGGATGGGCCCATGGCCTGTGGGGGTTGACTGACTGACTGGGGGGAGGGGGTCGGCAATTTCCACATGTGCCCGGGTGGTAGACGGGTTACTCTGCCATCTGGGCTGCACGACCGTTACGGTTCTCCCCTGTTAACCCTGGTGGTTAAGGGGGAGAAGAGTAGCGGTTGGGCCCATGGCCTGTGGGGGTTTGCTGACACACTGGGGGGAGGGGGTCGGCAATTTCCACATGTGCCTGGGCGGTATTTCTGTCATCGTCTGGGCTGCACGACCGCTACGGTTCTCCCCTGTTAACCCTGGTGGTTAAGGGGGAGAAGAGTAGCGGTTGGGCCCATGGCCTGTGGGGGTCTGCTGACACACTGGGGGGGAGGGTAGCGGGCCCATTAGTGGGTCCGCTTTTGAGGACGGCGCCCCGCCCTTGGGCGGGCGCCTTTGACGTCGGCGAACCCGAACTGAGTACCTGCTCTGCCACGGCGGACAGGGAAAGGCGAGGGGGAGCCTGGTGGGCGGAAGCGACCGTGCCCTCGGTACTGCTCTGCTTTCAGAGCAGGACATGAGGGCGCGGAAGCTAACGTGAGGGCACGTAACCCCGGCTTGCCGGGAACGTGGGCATCTGCGGAAGCCACGAGGAGTAAACCTCTTTAAACAATCCTTCACCAGCGGGGGAGGCCGGGGAGTGCCGAACCCGCATTGCACGGTGTCGACAGAGGAGCCCCATCCCGGGGCGGCCAGTGGGCGTTGCGGTGACACATTTTGCTCCCGTGGCGTTCACAATGGCAGACGAGGGAATCCGTGTGGTTTTTAGTGGGTAGGCCCCTTGGGGAGAGCCCCACATACCTCCGTTTCCCCGAACGGAGACGATGCATAAGGTGCATTTTCCACACCAAAAAAAAAAAAAAAAAGGTTAGGTTAGGTTAGGTTAGGTTAGGTTAGGTTAGGTTAGGTTAGGTTAGGTTAGGTTTGTTAACCCTGGTGGTTAAGGGGGAGAAGAGTAGCGGTTGGGCCCATGGCCTGTGGGGGTTTACTGACACACTGGGGGGGAGGGGGTCGGCAATTTCCACATGTGTCCGGGCGATAGTTCAGGTTATCGTCTGGGCTGCACGACCGTTACGGTTCTCCCCTGTTAACCCTGGTGGTTAAGGAGGAGAAGAGTAGCGGTTGGGCCCATGGCCTGTGGGGGTCTGCTGACACAATGGGGGGGAGGGTAGCGGGTCCAGTAGTGGGTCCGCTTTTGAGGACGGCGCCCCGCCCTTGGGCGGGCGCCTTTGACGTCGGCGAACCCGAACTGAGTACCTGCTCTGCCACGGCGGACAGGGAAAGGCGAGGGGGAGCCTGGTGGGCGGAAGCGACCGTGCCCTCGGTACCGCTCTGCTTTCAGAGCAGGACATGAGGGCGCGGAAGCTAACGTGAGGGCACGTAACCCCGGCTTGCCGGGAACGTGGGCATCTGCGGAAGCCACGAGGAGTAAACCTCTTTAAACAATCCTTCACCAGCGGGGGAGGCCGGGGAGTGCCGAGCCCGCATTGCACGGTGTCGACAGAGGAGCCCCATCCCGGGGCGGCCAGTGGGCGTTGCGGTGACACATTTTGCTCCCGTGGCGTTCACAATGGCAGACGAGGGAATCCGTGTGGTTTTTAGTGGGTAGGCCCCCTTGGGGAGAGCCCCACATACCTCCGTTTCCCCGAACAGAGACGATGCATAAGGTGCATTTTCCACACCAAAAAAAAAAAAAAAAAAAGGTTAGGTTAGGTTAGGTTAGGTTAGGTTAGGTTAGGTTAGGTTAGGTTAGGTTAGGTTAGGTTAGGTTAGGTTAGGTTAGGTTAGGTTAGGTTAGGTTAGGTTAGGTTAGGTTAGGTTAGGTTAGGTTAGGTTAGGTTAGGTTAGGTTAGGTTAGGTTAGGTTAGGTTAGGTTAGGTTAGGTTAGGTTAGGTTAGGTTAGGTTAGGTTAGGTTAGGTTAGGTTAGGTTAGGTTAGGTTAGGTTAGGTTAGGTTAGGTTAGGTTAGGTTAGGTTAGGTTAGGTTAGGTTAGGTTAGGTTAGGTTAGGTTAGGTTAGGTTAGGTTAGGTTAGGTTAGGTTAGGTTAGGTTAGGTTAGGTTAGGTTAGGTTAGGTTAGGTTAGGTTAGGTTAGGTTAGGTTAGGTTAGGTTAGGTTAGGTTAGGTTAGGTTAGGTTAGGTTAGGTTAGGTTAGGTTAGGTTAGGTTAGGTTAGGTTAGGTTAGGTTAGGTTAGGTTAGGTTAGGTTAGGTTAGGTTAGGTTAGGTTAGGTTAGGTTAGGTTAGGTTAGGTTAGGTTAGGTTAGGTTAGGTTAGGTTAGGTTAGGTTAGGTTAGGTTAGGTTAGGTTAGGTTAGGTTAGGTTAGGTTAGGTTAGGTTAGGTTAGGTTAGGTTAGGTTAGGTTAGGTTAGGTTAGGTTAGGTTAGGTTAGGTTAGGTTAGGTTAGGTTAGGTTAGGTTAGGTTAGGTTAGGTTAGGTTAGGTTAGGTTAGGTTAGGTTAGGTTAGGTTAGGTTAGGTTAGGTTAGGTTAGGTTAGGTTAGGTTAGGTTAGGTTAGGTTAGGTTAGGTTAGGTTAGGTTAGGTTAGGTTAGGTTAGGTTAGGTTAGGTTAGGTTAGGTTAGGTTAGGTTAGGTTAGGTTAGGTTGGGGTGCGAAGTCGGAAACCTCCTCGAGTGCTCGGGCGTTACCACTCCCTTCTATCCGAGGCGTAGGCCTCATGGGGTGGGGAAGGGTAACGCCTGGGACGGTGCACCCTGGGCAACAACGGTAAGCTAATGTATTTGTACATTATCTTACCGGTGGCTAATATCCGACTGGGGGGGATGGGGTATAGAGGGACGACAACTGCTACGTGCGCTTAAAATTTACCTTTCCCGCCCCCGGCAAAGGTAGCTTTTGGGCTGCATGAGCGTTACGGTTCCCCCCTGGCAGAGGGCCTACAAAGGGGGAAGAGTAGCGCTCGGGCCGCTGGCCTGTAGTGGTATGTCTTGGGAGGGATATCTATATGTGTATTTTATGGGCCACCTATGTATCGTATGTATATATTTTGTGAGGACGGGCGTAAGGTAGCTGACGGGAAGCTGCTCTGCATCCCTGCGCTGAGTAAGTAGCCCCGCCGTGCTGGTCACACGGCCTGGGCTATGCGAAAGGTGTCAGGGCTCTGCAACAGGCCTGGATGTGACTTACGCCCTATATGGGGAGGGTAAGCATAGGAGGGACAGGCGTTCGGTTGCTAACAGTGTAGGCTCTGCAACCTTGTTCCTAGTACCTAGCCCCGCCGTACTCGCCACACGGCCTGGGCTACCGAACGGTTCAAGGCTCTGCAACCTGCCTGGAGGTGCCAAACGCCTGATGGGGAGGGTTAGTTTTGGGGTTGAGAGAGGGACGGAAGGAAGGAGGTGAACCTGAACCTAGTACCTGCTCTGTGGCCCGAGCAGGGAAACGTGAGGGGGAGCTTCAGGGCGGAAGCAACCGTGCCCTCGGTACCGCTCTGCTTTCAGAGCAGGACATGAGGGCGCGGGAGCTTACGTGAGGGCACGTAAACCCGGCTTGCCGGGAACGTGGGCGACTGCGGAAGCCACGAGGAGTAAACCTCTTTAAACAATCCTTCACCAGCGGGGGAGGCCGGGGAGTGCCGAGCCCGCATTGCACGGTGTCGACAGAGGAGCCCCATCCCGGGGCGGCCAGTGGGCGTTGCGGTGACACATTTTGCTCCCGTGGCGTTCACAATGGCAAACGAGGGAATCCGTGTGGTTTTTAGTGGGTAGGCCCCTTGGGGAGAGCCCCACATACCTCCGTTTCCCCGAACGGAGACGATGCATAAGGTGCATTTTCCACACCAAAAAAAAAAAAAAAAAAAAAAAAAGGTTAGGTTAGGTTAGGTTAGGTTAGGTTAGGTTAGGTTAGGTTAGGTTAGGTTAGGTTAGGTTAGGTTAGGTTAGGTTAGGTTAGGTTAGGTTAGGTTAGGTTAGGTTAGGTTAGGTTAGGTTAGGTTAGGTTAGGTTAGGTTAGGTTAGGTTAGGTTAGGTTAGGTTAGGTTAGGTTAGGTTAGGTTAGGTTAGGTTAGGTTAGGTTAGGTTAGGTTAGGTTAGGTTAGGTTAGGTTAGGTTAGGTTAGGTTAGGTTAGGTTAGGTTAGGTTAGGTTAGGTTAGGTTAGGTTAGGTTAGGTTAGGTTAGGTTAGGTTAGGTTAGGTTAGGTTAGGTTAGGTTAGGTTAGGTTAGGTTAGGTTAGGTTAGGTTAGGTTAGGTTAGGTTAGGTTAGGTTAGGTTAGGTTAGGTTAGGTTAGGTTAGGTTAGGTTAGGTTAGGTTAGGTTAGGTTAGGTTAGGTTAGGTTAGGTTAGGTTAGGTTAGGTTAGGTTAGGTTAGGTTAGGTTAGGTTAGGTTAGGTTAGGTTAGGTTAGGTTAGGTTAGGTTAGGTTAGGTTAGGTTAGGTTAGGTTAGGTTAGGTTAGGTTAGGTTAGGTTAGGTTAGGTTAGGTTAGGTTAGGTTAGGTTAGGTTAGGTTAGGTTAGGTTAGGTTAGGTTAGGTTAGGTTAGGTTAGGTTAGGTTAGGTTAGGTTAGGTTAGGTTAGGTTAGGTTAGGTTAGGTTAGGTTAGGTTAGGTTAGGTTAGGTTAGGTTAGGTTAGGTTAGGTTAGGTTAGGTTAGGTTAGGTTAGGTTAGGTTAGGTTAGGTTAGGTTAGGTTAGGTTAGGTTAGGTTAGGTTAGGTTAGGTTAGGTTAGGTTAGGTTAGGTTAGGTTAGGTTAGGTTAGGTTAGGTTAGGTTAGGTTAGGTTAGGTTAGGTTAGGTTAGGTTAGGTTAGGTTAGGTTAGGTTAGGTTAGGTTAGGTTAGGTTAGGTTAGGTTAGGTTAGGTTAGGTTAGGTTAGGTTAGGTTAGGTTAGGTTAGGTTAGGTTAGGTTAGGTTAGGTTAGGTTAGGTTAGGTTAGGTTAGGTTAGGTTAGGTTAGGTTAGGTTAGGTTAGGTTAGGTTAGGTTAGGTTAGGTTAGGTTAGGTTAGGTTAGGTTAGGTTAGGTTAGGTTAGGTTAGGTTAGGTTAGGTTAGGTTAGGTTAGGTTAGGTTAGGTTAGGTTAGGTTAGGTTAGGTTAGGTTAGGTTAGGTTAGGTTAGGTTAGGTTAGGTTAGGTTAGGTTAGGTTAGGTTAGGTTAGGTTAGGTTAGGTTAGGTTAGGTTAGGTTAGGTTAGGTTAGGTTAGGTTAGGTTAGGTTAGGTTAGGTTAGGTTAGGTTAGGTTAGGTTAGGTTAGGTTAGGTTAGGTTAGGTTAGGTTAGGTTAGGTTAGGTTAGGTTAGGTTAGGTTAGGTTAGGTTAGGTTAGGTTAGGTTAGGTTAGGTTAGGTTAGGTTAGGTTAGGTTAGGTTAGGTTAGGTTAGGTTAGGTTAGGTTAGGTTAGGTTAGGTTAGGTTAGGTTAGGTTAGGTTAGGTTAGGTTAGGTTAGGTTAGGTTAGGTTAGGTTAGGTTAGGTTAGGTTAGGTTAGGTTAGGTTAGGTTAGGTTAGGTTAGGTTAGGTTAGGTTAGGTTAGGTTAGGTTAGGTTAGGTTAGGTTAGGTTAGGTTAGGTTAGGTTAGGTTAGGTTAGGTTAGGTTAGGTTAGGTTAGGTTAGGTTAGGTTAGGTTAGGTTAGGTTAGGTTAGGTTAGGTTAGGTTAGGTTAGGTTAGGTTAGGTTAGGTTAGGTTAGGTTAGGTTAGGTTAGGTTAGGTTAGGTTAGGTTAGGTTAGGTTAGGTTAGGTTAGGTTAGGTTAGGTTAGGTTAGGTTAGGTTAGGTTAGGTTAGGTTAGGTTAGGTTAGGTTAGGTTAGGTTAGGTTAGGTTAGGTTAGGTTAGGTTAGGTTAGGTTAGGTTAGGTTAGGTTAGGTTAGGTTAGGTTAGGTTAGGTTAGGTTAGGTTAGGTTAGGTTAGGTTAGGTTAGGTTAGGTTAGGTTAGGTTAGGTTAGGTTAGGTTAGGTTAGGTTAGGTTAGGTTAGGTTAGGTTAGGTTAGGTTAGGTTAGGTTAGGTTAGGTTAGGTTAGGTTAGGTTAGGTTAGGTTAGGTTAGGTTAGGTTAGGTTAGGTTAGGTTAGGTTAGGTTAGGTTAGGTTAGGTTAGGTTAGGTTAGGTTAGGTTAGGTTAGGTTAGGTTAGGTTAGGTTAGGTTAGGTTAGGTTAGGTTAGGTTAGGTTAGGTTAGGTTAGGTTAGGTTAGGTTAGGTTAGGTTAGGTTAGGTTAGGTTAGGTTAGGTTAGGTTAGGTTAGGTTAGGTTAGGTTAGGTTAGGTTAGGTTAGGTTAGGTTAGGTTAGGTTAGGTTAGGTTAGGTTAGGTTAGGTTAGGTTAGGTTAGGTTAGGTTAGGTTAGGTTAGGTTAGGTTAGGTTAGGTTAGGTTAGGTTAGGTTAGGTTAGGTTAGGTTAGGTTAGGTTAGGTTAGGTTAGGTTAGGTTAGGTTAGGTTAGGTTAGGTTAGGTTAGGTTAGGTTAGGTTAGGTTAGGTTAGGTTAGGTTAGGTTAGGTTAGGTTAGGTTAGGTTAGGTTAGGTTAGGTTAGGTTAGGTTAGGTTAGGTTAGGTTAGGTTAGGTTAGGTTAGGTTAGGTTAGGTTAGGTTAGGTTAGGTTAGGTTAGGTTAGGTTAGGTTAGGTTAGGTTAGGTTAGGTTAGGTTAGGTTAGGTTAGGTTAGGTTAGGTTAGGTTAGGTTAGGTTAGGTTAGGTTAGGTTAGGTTAGGTTAGGTTAGGTTAGGTTAGGTTAGGTTAGGTTAGGTTAGGTTAGGTTAGGTTAGGTTAGGTTAGGTTAGGTTAGGTTAGGTTAGGTTAGGTTAGGTTAGGTTAGGTTAGGTTAGGTTAGGTTAGGTTAGGTTAGGTTAGGTTAGGTTAGGTTAGGTTAGGTTAGGTTAGGTTAGGTTAGGTTAGGTTAGGTTAGGTTAGGTTAGGTTAGGTTAGGTTAGGTTAGGTTAGGTTAGGTTAGGTTAGGTTAGGTTAGGTTAGGTTAGGTTAGGTTAGGTTAGGTTAGGTTAGGTTAGGTTAGGTTAGGTTAGGTTAGGTTAGGTTAGGTTAGGTTAGGTTAGGTTAGGTTAGGTTAGGTTAGGTTAGGTTAGGTTAGGTTAGGTTAGGTTAGGTTAGGTTAGGTTAGGTTAGGTTAGGTTAGGTTAGGTTAGGTTAGGTTAGGTTAGGTTAGGTTAGGTTAGGTTAGGTTAGGTTAGGTTAGGTTAGGTTAGGTTAGGTTAGGTTAGGTTAGGTTAGGTTAGGTTAGGTTAGGTTAGGTTAGGTTAGGTTAGGTTAGGTTAGGTTAGGTTAGGTTAGGTTAGGTTAGGTTAGGTTAGGTTAGGTTAGGTTAGGTTAGGTTAGGTTAGGTTAGGTTAGGTTAGGTTAGGTTAGGTTAGGTTAGGTTAGGTTAGGTTAGGTTAGGTTAGGTTAGGTTAGGTTAGGTTAGGTTAGGTTAGGTTAGGTTAGGTTAGGTTAGGTTAGGTTAGGTTAGGTTAGGTTAGGTTAGGTTAGGTTAGGTTAGGTTAGGTTAGGTTAGGTTAGGTTAGGTTAGGTTAGGTTAGGTTAGGTTAGGTTAGGTTAGGTTAGGTTAGGTTAGGTTAGGTTAGGTTAGGTTAGGTTAGGTTAGGTTAGGTTAGGTTAGGTTAGGTTAGGTTAGGTTAGGTTAGGTTAGGTTAGGTTAGGTTAGGTTAGGTTAGGTTAGGTTAGGTTAGGTTAGGTTAGGTTAGGTTAGGTTAGGTTAGGTTAGGTTAGGTTAGGTTAGGTTAGGTTAGGTTAGGTTAGGTTAGGTTAGGTTAGGTTAGGTTAGGTTAGGTTAGGTTAGGTTAGGTTAGGTTAGGTTAGGTTAGGTTAGGTTAGGTTAGGTTAGGTTAGGTTAGGTTAGGTTAGGTTAGGTTAGGTTAGGTTAGGTTAGGTTAGGTTAGGTTAGGTTAGGTTAGGTTAGGTTAGGTTAGGTTAGGTTAGGTTAGGTTAGGTTAGGTTAGGTTAGGTTAGGTTAGGTTAGGTTAGGTTAGGTTAGGTTAGGTTAGGTTAGGTTAGGTTAGGTTAGGTTAGGTTAGGTTAGGTTAGGTTAGGTTAGGTTAGGTTAGGTTAGGTTAGGTTAGGTTAGGTTAGGTTAGGTTAGGTTAGGTTAGGTTAGGTTAGGTTAGGTTAGGTTAGGTTAGGTTAGGTTAGGTTAGGTTAGGTTAGGTTAGGTTAGGTTAGGTTAGGTTAGGTTAGGTTAGGTTAGGTTAGGTTAGGTTAGGTTAGGTTAGGTTAGGTTAGGTTAGGTTAGGTTAGGTTAGGTTAGGTTAGGTTAGGTTAGGTTAGGTTAGGTTAGGTTAGGTTAGGTTAGGTTAGGTTAGGTTAGGTTAGGTTAGGTTAGGTTAGGTTAGGTTAGGTTAGGTTAGGTTAGGTTAGGTTAGGTTAGGTTAGGTTAGGTTAGGTTAGGTTAGGTTAGGTTAGGTTAGGTTAGGTTAGGTTAGGTTAGGTTAGGTTAGGTTAGGTTAGGTTAGGTTAGGTTAGGTTAGGTTAGGTTAGGTTAGGTTAGGTTAGGTTAGGTTAGGTTAGGTTAGGTTAGGTTAGGTTAGGTTAGGTTAGGTTAGGTTAGGTTAGGTTAGGTTAGGTTAGGTTAGGTTAGGTTAGGTTAGGTTAGGTTAGGTTAGGTTAGGTTAGGTTAGGTTAGGTTAGGTTAGGTTAGGTTAGGTTAGGTTAGGTTAGGTTAGGTTAGGTTAGGTTAGGTTAGGTTAGGTTAGGTTAGGTTAGGTTAGGTTAGGTTAGGTTAGGTTAGGTTAGGTTAGGTTAGGTTAGGTTAGGTTAGGTTAGGTTAGGTTAGGTTAGGTTAGGTTAGGTTAGGTTAGGTTAGGTTAGGTTAGGTTAGGTTAGGTTAGGTTAGGTTAGGTTAGGTTAGGTTAGGTTAGGTTAGGTTAGGTTAGGTTAGGTTAGGTTAGGTTAGGTTAGGTTAGGTTAGGTTAGGTTAGGTTAGGTTAGGTTAGGTTAGGTTAGGTTAGGTTAGGTTAGGTTAGGTTAGGTTAGGTTAGGTTAGGTTAGGTTAGGTTAGGTTAGGTTAGGTTAGGTTAGGTTAGGTTAGGTTAGGTTAGGTTAGGTTAGGTTAGGTTAGGTTAGGTTAGGTTAGGTTAGGTTAGGTTAGGTTAGGTTAGGTTAGGTTAGGTTAGGTTAGGTTAGGTTAGGTTAGGTTAGGTTAGGTTAGGTTAGGTTAGGTTAGGTTAGGTTAGGTTAGGTTAGGTTAGGTTAGGTTAGGTTAGGTTAGGTTAGGTTAGGTTAGGTTAGGTTAGGTTAGGTTAGGTTAGGTTAGGTTAGGTTAGGTTAGGTTAGGTTAGGTTAGGTTAGGTTAGGTTAGGTTAGGTTAGGTTAGGTTAGGTTAGGTTAGGTTAGGTTAGGTTAGGTTAGGTTAGGTTAGGTTAGGTTAGGTTAGGTTAGGTTAGGTTAGGTTAGGTTAGGTTAGGTTAGGTTAGGTTAGGTTAGGTTAGGTTAGGTTAGGTTAGGTTAGGTTAGGTTAGGTTAGGTTAGGTTAGGTTAGGTTAGGTTAGGTTAGGTTAGGTTAGGTTAGGTTAGGTTAGGTTAGGTTAGGTTAGGTTAGGTTAGGTTAGGTTAGGTTAGGTTAGGTTAGGTTAGGTTAGGTTAGGTTAGGTTAGGTTAGGTTAGGTTAGGTTAGGTTAGGTTGGGGTGCGATGTCGGAAACCTCCTCGAGTGCCCGGGCGTTACCACTCCCTTCTATCCGAGGCGTAGGCCTCATGGGGTGGGGAAGGGTAACGCCTGGGACGGTGCACCCTGGGCAACAACGGTTAATTAACTCCTTCGGGGATTTAGTTAACCGTTGGCTAATATCCGACTGGGGGGGTGGGGGTCAGCAATCTCCACATGTGCCCGGGCCATGTATGGTCCGCATGCATGGTCTGGACTGCACGACTGCTGCGGTTCTCCCCTTTTAATCCTGGACACTAGGGTTAAGGGGGAGAAGAGTAGCAGTTGGGCCCATGGCCTGTGGGGATTGACTGACTGACTGGGGGGGAGGGGGTCGGTAACTTCCACATGTGCCCGGGCGGAAGTAGTGGTACCTACTACCGTCTAGGCTGCACGACCGTTACGGTTCTCCCCTGTTAACCCTGGTGGTTAAGGGGGAGAAGAGTAGCGGTTGGGCCCATGGCCTGTGGGGGTTTACTGACACACTGGGGGGGAGGGGGTCGGCAATTTCCACATGTGCCCGGGCGATAGTTCAGGTTATCGTCTGGGCTGCACGACCGTTACGGTTCTCCCCTGTTAACCCTGGTGGTTAAGGGGGAGAAGAGTAGCAGTTGGGCCCATGGCCTGTGGGGGTCTGCTGACACACTGGGGGGGAGGGTAGCGGGCCCATTAGTGGGTCCGCTTTTGAGGACGGCGCCCCGCCCTTGGGCGGGCGCCTTTGACGTCGGCGAACCCGAACTGAGTACCTGCTCTGCCACGGCGGACAGGGAAAGGCGAGGGGGAGCCTGGTGGGCGGAAGCGACCGTGCTCTCGGTACCGCTCTGCTTTCAGAGCAGTACATGAGGGCGCGGAAGCTAACGTGAGGGCACGTAACCCCGGCTTGCCGGGAACGTGGGCATCTGCGGAAGCCACGAGGAGTAAACCTCTTTAAACAATCCTTCACCAGCGGGGGAGGTCGGGGAGTGCTGAGTCCGCATTGCACGGTGTCGACAGAGGAGCCCCATCCCGGGGCGGCCAGTGGGCGTTGCGGTGACACATTTTGCTCCCGTGGCGTTCACAATGGCAGACGAGGGAATCCGTGTGGTTTTTAGTGGGTAGGCCCCTCGGGGAGAGCCCCACATACCTCCGTTTCCCCGAACGGAGACGATGCATAAGGTGCATTTTCCACACCAAAAAAAAAAAAAAAAAAAAAAAAAAAAAGGTTAGGTTAGGTTAGGTTAGGTTAGGTTAGGTTAGGTTAGGTTAGGTTAGGTTAGGTTAGGTTAGGTTAGGTTAGGTTAGGTTAGGTTAGGTTAGGTTAGGTTAGGTTAGGTTAGGTTAGGTTAGGTT